>LR999959.1:58954444-59616129 GCA_905220385.1 Xylota sylvarum | reverse complement strand
AAATCCGCGCGATGCCGGCATCGATTAAATTTTTCATCAAATTTGCAAATTTTTCATGCTTTTGGATGAAAAATCATCAAAAAATGAAATCAGCGCGATGCCGGCGCTGATTAAATTTTTCATTAAATTTGCAAATTTTTCATGCTTTTGGATGAAAAATCATCAAAACATAAAATCCGTGCGATGCCGGCATCGATTAAATTTTTCATCAAATTCGCAAATTTTTCATGCTTTTGGATGAAAAATCATCAAAAATTGAAATCCGCGCGATGCCGGCATCGACTAAATTTTTCATGCTTTTGGATGAAAAATCATCAAAAAATGAAATCCGCGCGATGCCTGCATCGACTAAATTTTTCATGCTTTTGGATGAAAAATCATCAAAAAATGAAATCCGCGCGATGCCGGCATAGATTAAATTTTTCATCAAATTCGCAAATTTTTCATGCTTTTGGATGAGAAATCATCAAAACATAAAATCCGCGCGATGCCGGCATCGACTAAATTTTTCATGCTTTTGGATGAAAAATCATCAAAAAATGAAATCCGCGCGATGCCGGCATCGATTAAATTTTTCATCAAATTTGCAATTTTTTCATGCTTTTGGATGAGAAATCATCAAAAAATTAAATCCGCGCGATGCCAGCAACGATGAAACTTTTCATCAAATTCGCAAATTTTTCATGCTTTTGGATGAGAAATCATCAAAAAATTAAATCCGCGCGATGCCGGCATCGATTAAATTTTTCATCAAATTCGCAAATTGTTCATGCTTTTGGATGAGAAATCATCAAAAAATTAAATCCGCGCGATGCCAGCAACGATGAAACTTTTCATCAAATTCGCAAATTTTTCATGCTTTTGGATGAGAAATCATCAAAAAATTAAATCCGCGCGATGCCGGCATCGATTAAATTTTTCATCAAATTCGCAAATTTTTTCATGCTTTTGGATGAAAAATCTTCAAAAAATTAAATCCGCGCGATGCCGGCATCGACTAAATTTTTCATGCTTTTGGATGAAAAATCATCAAAACATAAAATCCGCGCGATGCCGGCATCGATTAAATTTTTCATCAAATTCGCAAATTTTTCATGCTTTTGGATGAAAAATCATCAAAAAATGAAATCCGCGCGATGCCGGCATCGACTAAATTTTTCATGCTTTTGGATGAAAAATCATCAAAAAATGAAATCCGCGCGATTTAAATTTTTCATTAAATTCGCAAATTTTTCATGCTTTTGGATGAAAAATCATCAAAACATAAAATCCGCGCGATGCCGGCATCGATTAAATTTTTCATCAAATTTGCAAATTTTTCATGCTTTTGGATGAAAAATCATCAAAAAATGAAATCAGCGCGATGCCGGCATCGATTAAATTTTTCATCAAATTTGCAAATTTTTCATGCTTTTGGATGAGAAATCATCAAAAAATTAAATCCGCGCGATGCCGGCATCGATTAAATTTTTCATCAAATTCGCAAATTTTTCATGCTTTTGGATGAAAAATCTTCAAAAAATTAAATCCGCGCGATGCCGGCATCGACTAAATTTTTCATGCTTTTGGATGAAAAATCATCAAAAAATAAAATCCGCGCGATGCCGGCGCTGATTAAATTTTTCATCAAATTCGCAAATTTTTCATGCTTTTGGATGAAAAATCATCAAAAAATGAAATCCGCGCGATGCCGGCATCGACTAAATTTTTCATGCTTTTGGATGAAAAATCATCAAAAAATGAAATCCGCGCGATGCCTGCATCGACTAAATTTTTCATGCTTTTGGATGAAAAATCATCAAAAAATAAAATCCGCGCGATGCCGGCGCTGATTAAATTTTTCATCAAATTCGCAAATTTTTCATGCTTTTGGATGAAAAATCATCAAAAAATAAAATCCGCGCGATGCCGGCGCTGATTAAATTTTTCATCAAATTCGCAAATTTTTCATGCTTTTGGATGAAAAATCTTCAAAAAATTAAATCCGCGCGATGCCGGCATCGACTAAATTTTTCATCAAATTCGCAAATTTTTCATGCTTTTGGATGAAAAATCATCAAAAAATAAAATCCGCGCGATGCCGGCGCTGATTAAATTTTTCATCAAATTCGCAGATTTTTCATGCTTTTGGATGAAAAATCATCAAAAAATAAAATCCGCGCGATGCCGGCGCTGATTAAATTTTTCATCAAATTCGCAAATTTTTCATGCTTTTGGATGAAGAATCATCAAAAAATAAAATCCGCGCGATGCCGGCGCTGATTAAATTTTTCATCAAATTCGCAAATTTTTCATGCTTTTGGATGAAAAATCATCAAAAAATGAAATCCGCGCGATGCCGGCGCTGATTAAATTTTTCATCAAATTCGCAAATTTTTCATGCTTTTGGATGAAAAATCATCAAAAAATGAAATCCGCGCGATGCCGGCATCGATTAAATTTTTCATCAAATTCGCAAATTTTTCATGCTTTTGGATGAAAAATCATCAAAAAATAAAATCCGCGCGATGCCGGCGCTGATTAAATTTTTCATCAAATTCGCAAATTTTTCATGCTTTTGGATGAAAAATCATCAAAAAATGAAATCCGCGCGATGCCGGCATCGATTAGATTTTTCATCAAATTTGCAAATTTTTCATGCTTTTGGATGAAAAATCATCAAAGAATGAAATCCGCGCGATGCCGGCATCGATTAAATTTTTCATCAAATTCGCAAATTTTTCATGCTTTTGGATGAAAAATCATCAAAAAATGAAATCCGCGCGATGCCGGCGCTGATTAAATTTTTCATTAAATTTGCAAATTTTTCATGCTTTTGGATGAAAAATCATTAAAACATAAAATCCGCGCGATGCCGGCATCGATTAAATTTTTCATCAAATTTGTAAATTTTTCATGCTTTTGGATGAAAAATCATCAAAACATAAAATCCGCGCGATGCCGGCATCGATTAAATTTTTCATCAAATTCGCAAATTTTTCATGCTTTTGGATGAAAAATCATCAAAAAATGAAATCCGCGCGATGCCGGCATCGACTAAATTTTTCATGCTTTTGGATGAAAAATCATCAAAAAATGAAATCAGCGCGATGCCGGCATCGATTAAATTTTTCATCAAATTTGCAAATTTTTCATGCTTTTGGATGAAAAATCATCAAAAAATGAAATCCGCGCGATTTAAATTTTTCATTAAATTCGCAAATTTTTCATGCTTTTGGATGAAAAATCATCAAAACATAAAATCCGCGCGATGCCGGCATCGATTAAATTTTTCATCAAATTTGCAAATTTTTCATGCTTTTGGATGAAAAATCATCAAAAAATGAAATCAGCGCGATGCCGGCATCGATTAAATTTTTCATCAAATTTGCAAATTTTTCATGCTTTTGGATGAGAAATCATCAAAAAATTTAATCCGCGCGATGCCGGCATCGATTAAATTTTTCATCAAATTCGCAAATTTTTCATGCTTTTGGATGAAAAATCTTCAAAAAATTAAATCCGCGCGATGCCGGCATCGACTAAATTTTTCATGCTTTTGGATGAAAAATCATCAAAAAATAAAATCCGCGCGATGCCGGCGCTGATTAAATTTTTCATCAAATTCGCAAATTTTTCATGCTTTTGGATGAAAAATCATCAAAAAATGAAATCCGCGCGATGCCGGCATCGACTAAATTTTTCATGCTTTTGGATGAAAAATCATCAAAAAATGAAATCCGCGCGATGCCTGCATCGACTAAATTTTTCATGCTTTTGGATGAAAAATCATCAAAAAATAAAATCCGCGCGATGCCGGCGCTGATTAAATTTTTCATCAAATTCGCAAATTTTTCATGCTTTTGGATGAAGAATCATCAAAAAATAAAATCCGCGCGATGCCGGCGCTGATTAAATTTTTCATCAAATTCGCAAATTTTTCATGCTTTTGGATGAAAAATCTTCAAAAAATTAAATCCGCGCGATGCCGGCATCGACTAAATTTTTCATCAAATTCGCAAATTTTTCATGCTTTTGGATGAAAAATCATCAAAAAATAAAATCCGCGCGATGCCGGCGCTGATTAAATTTTTCATCAAATTCGCAAATTTTTCATGCTTTTGGATGAAAAATCATCAAAAAATAAAATCCGCGCGATGCCGGCGCTGATTAAATTTTTCATCAAATTCGCAAATTTTTCATGCTTTTGGATGAAGAATCATCAAAAAATAAAATCCGCGCGATGCCGGCGCTGATTAAATTTTTCATCAAATTCGCAAATTTTTCATGCTTTTGGATGAAAAATCATCAAAAAATAAAATCCGCGCGATGCCGGCGCTGATTAAATTTTTCATCAAATTCGCAAATTTTTCATGCTTTTGGATGAAAAATCATCAAAAAATGAAATCCGCGCGATGCCGGCATCGATTAAATTTTTCATCAAATTCGCAAATTTTTCATGCTTTTGGATGAAAAATCATCAAAAAATAAAATCCGCGCGATGCCGGCGCTGATTAAATTTTTCATCAAATTCGCAAATTTTTCATGCTTTTGGATGAAAAATCATCAAAAAATGAAATCCGCGCGATGCCGGCATCGATTAGATTTTTCATCAAATTTGCAAATTTTTCATGCTTTTGGATGAAAAATCATCAAAGAATGAAATCCGCGCGATGCCGGCATCGATTAAATTTTTCATCAAATTCGCAAATTTTTCATGCTTTTGGATGAAAAATCATCAAAAAATGAAATCCGCGCGATGCCGGCGCTGATTAAATTTTTCATTAAATTTGCAAATTTTTCATGCTTTTGGATGAAAAATCATTAAAACATAAAATCCGCGCGATGCCGGCATCGATTAAATTTTTCATCAAATTTGTAAATTTTTCATGCTTTTGGATGAAAAATCATCAAAACATAAAATCCGCGCGATGCCGGCATCGATTAAATTTTTCATCAAATTCGCAAATTTTTCATGCTTTTGGATGAAAAATCATCAAAAAATGAAATCCGCGCGATGCCGGCATCGACTAAATTTTTCATGCTTTTGGATGAAAAATCATCAAAAAATGAAATCCGCGCGATGCCTGCATCGACTAAATTTTTCATGCTTTTGGATGAAAAATCATCAAAAAATGAAATCCGCGCGATTTAAATTTTTCATTAAATTCGCAAATTTTTCATGCTTTTGGATGAGAAATCATCAAAACATAAAATCCGCGCGATGCCGGCATCGATTAAATTTTTCATCAAATTTGCAAATTTTTCATGCTTTTGGATGAAAAATCATCAAAAAATGAAATCAGCGCGATGCCGGCATCGATTAAATTTTTCATCAAATTTGCAAATTTTTCATGCTTTTGGATGAGAAATCATCAAAAAATTAAATCCGCGCGATGCCAGCAACGATGAAACTTTTCATCAAATTCGCAAATTTTTCATGCTTTTGGATGAAAAATCTTCAAAAAATTAAATCCGCGCGATGCCGGCATCGACTAAATTTTTCATGCTTTTGGATGAAAAATCATCAAAAAATGAAATCCGCGCGATGCCTGCATCGACTAAATTTTTCATGCTTTTGGATGAAAAATCATCAAAAAATAAAATCCGCGCGATGCCGGCGCTGATTAAATTTTTCATCAAATTCGCAAATTTTTCATGCTTTTGGATGAAAAATCATCAAAAAATAAAATCCGCGCGATGCCGGCGCTGATTAAATTTTTCATCAAATTCGCAAATTTTTCATGCTTTTGGATGAAAAATCATCAAAAAATGAAATCCGCGCGATGCCGGCATCGATTAGATTTTTCATCAAATTTGCAAATTTTTCATGCTTTTGGATGAAAAATCATCAAAGAATGAAATCCGCGCTATGCCGGCATCGATTAAATTTTTCATCAAATTCGCAAATTTTTCATGCTTTTGGATGAAAAATCATCAAAAAATGAAATCCGCGCGATGCCGGCATCGACTAAATTTTTCATGTTTTTGGATGAAAAATCATCAAAAAATGAAATACGCGCGATGCCTGCATCGACTAAATTTTTCATGCTTTTGGATGAAAAATCATCAAAAAATAAAATCCGCGCGATGCCGGCGCTGATTAAATTTTTCATTAAATTCGTAAATTTTTCATGCTTTTGGATGAAAAATCATCAAAAAATGAGATCCGCGCGATGCCGGCATCGATTAAATTCTTCATCAAATTCGCAAATTTTTCATGCTTTTGGATGAAAAATTATCAAAAAATGAAATCCGCGCGATGCCGGCATCGATTAAATTTTTCATCAAATTCGCAAATTGTTCATGCTTTTGGATGAAAAATCATCAAAAAATGAAATCCGCGCGATGCCGGCATCGACTAAATTTTTCATGCTTTTGGATGAAAAATCATCAAAAAATGAAATCCGCGCGATGCCTGCATCGACTAAATTTTTCACGCTTTTGGATGAAAAATCATCAAAAAATAAAATCCGCGCGATGCCGGCGCTGATTAAATTTTTCATTAAATTCGCAAATTTTTCATGCTTTTGGATGAGAAATCATCAAAAAATGAAATCCGCGCTATGCCGGCATCGATTAAATTTTTCATCAAATTCGCAAATTTTTCATGCTTTTGGATGAAAAATCATCAAAAAATGAAATCCGCGCGATGCCCTCATCGAATAAATTTTTCATTAAATTTGTAAATTTTTCATGCTTTTGGATGAAAAATCATCAAAAAATGAAATCCGCGCGATGCCGGCATCGATTAAATTCTTCATCAAATTCGCAAATTTTTCATGCTTTTGGATGAAAAATCATCAAAAAATGAAATCCGCGCGATGCCGGCATCGACTAAATTTTTCATGCTTTTGGATGAAAAATCATCAAAAAATGAAATCCGCGCGAGCCTGCATCGACTAAATTTTTCATGCTTTTGGATGAAAAATCATCAAAAAATAAAATCCGCGCGATGTCGGCGCTGATTAAATTTTTCATCAAATTCGCAAATTTTTCATGCTTTTGGATGAAAAATCATCAAAAAATAAAATCCGCGCGATGCCGGCGCTGATTAAATTTTTCATCAAATTTGCAAATTTTTCACGCTTTTGGATGAAAAATCATCAAAAAATGAAATACGCGCGATGCCGGCATCGATTAAATTTTTCATCAAATTCGCAAATTTTTCATGCTTTTGGATAAAAAATCATCAAAAAATGAAATCCGCGCTATGCCGGCATCGATTAAATTTTTCATCAAATTCGCAAATTTTTCATGCTTTTGGATGAGAAATCATCAAAAAATGAAATCCGCGCTATGCCGGCATCGATTAAATTTTTCATCAAATTCGCAAATTTTTCATGCTTTTGGATGAAAAATCATCAAAAAATGAAATCCGCGCGATGCCGGCATCGATTAAAGTCTTCATCAAATTCGCAAATTTTTCATGCTTTTGGATGAAAAATCATCAAAAAATGAAATCCGCGCGATGCCGGCATCGATTAAATTTTTCATCAAATTCGCAAATTTTTCATGCTTTTGGATAAAAAATCATCAAAAAATGAAATCCGCGCGATGCCGGCATCGATTAAATTTTTCATCAAATTCGCAAATTTTTCTTGCTTTTGGATGAGAAATCATCAAAACATAAAATCCGCGCGATGCCGGCATCGATTAAATTTTTCATCAAATTTGCAAATTTTTCATGCTTTTGGATGAAAAATCATCAAAAAATGAAATCCGCGCGATGCCGGCGCTGATTAAATTTTTCATCAAATTCGCAAATTTTTCATGCTTTTGGATGAAAAATCATCAAAGAATGAAATCCGCGCGATGCCGGCATCGATTAAATTTTTCATCAAATTCGCAAATTTTTCATGCTTTTGGATGAAAAATCATCAAAAAATGAAATCCGCGCGATGCCGGCATCGACTAAATTTTTCATGCTTTTGGATGAAAAATCATCAAAAAATAAAATCCGCGCGATGCCGGCGCTGATTAAATTTTTCATCAAATTCGCAAATTTTTCATGCTTTTGGATGAAAAATCATCAAAAAATGAAATCCGCGCGATGCCGGCATCGATTAGATTTTTCATCAAATTCGCAACTTTTTCATGCTTTTGGATGAAAAATCATCAAAGAATGAAATCCGCGCGATGCCGGCATCGATTAAATTTTTCATCAAATTCGCAAATTTTTCATGCTTTTGGATGAAAAATCATCAAAAAATGAAATCCGCGCGATGCCTGCATCGACTAAATTTTTCATGCTTTTGGATGAAAAATCATCAAAAAATGAAATCCGCGCGATGCCGGCGCTGATTAAATTTTTCATCAAATTCGCAAATTTTTCATGCTTTTGGATAAAAAATCATCAAAAAATGAAATCCGCGCGATGCCGGCATCGACTAAATTTTTCATGCTTTTGGATGAAAAATCATCAAAAAATAAAATCCGCGCGATGCCGGCGCTGATTAAATTTTTCATTAAATTCGCAAATTTTTCATGCTTTTGGATGAAAAATCATCAAAAAATTAAATCCGCGCGATGCCGGCATCGATTAAATTTTTCATCAAATTCGCAAATTTTTCATGCTTTTGGATGAGAAATCATCAAAAAATTAAATCCGCGCGATGCCGGCATCGATCAAGTTTTTCAAAAAATTCGCAAATTTTTCATGCATGAAACATTGTCGAAAACCCAGGCTGCCGGAAGTGTGTAATTGGATAGGTTGGTCGCTCTTGGGGTACTATTCGGAAAGAGTTTAATATTTCACTAGGAGCTGCTAAGGACAATATTCACTATCACCTTCTGAAATTTGTGGCATAGACTTATAACTGGGTCATGTGGAGGAAAAAACAATTGAACTGCCAAACAGATTAGGACTGTATTTTTGGTAGTTCTCAACGAAAAGGATTTCGTCTATAATTTTCCTTACAAAATCTCATTCGATGACCTCGAGGAGATATCTGACAAAAGGAATTGGGAGTTAATCCTTCTTGTACTCCAAGGTTTGGGTTTAAATATCTCGTTGTGTCACAGCATTTTCAAACAACCAGAGTTGTAGTTTCAATACAGCCCATACCTAAGCTAGTAACGATCATAGTTTTATAGCTCCTTACCTACCTTTCAGGACATTTTTTCCCATTGAACATCGTAACCAGTAGCTTGCGTTATATAGCGTGGATTGCTTTTCCAAACTTAACGCCTTCTACTTACTTTCATCAACTTCTTTCAAACTCCGACTTGGTTTCATTACCCTTCAATGATACATATGGTGGAATAGTTTAACAATCTAGACTAGTTCGTAAAACATAACACCTCTTGTTGGATGACCCTCTGAGAGGGCAGCAAATCAATGCACAGATGCAGGATAGCAACAAAATTTTTAAAACTCAACCACAACCACCCAAGTTGAACCCAGTAAATCTAACACAAAACCAATTTAATTGCTTACAACTTTAATCGCACAGCTATCAGGTTGTGTCCCATAAACAAAGTGCTCCCTCGGGGCTGCTTTCAATCGTGCAACGATTTGACCTCCTTTTACACCACCATACACCATCCGTTCTATTTAGAAGGGCAGTCCTTGAACGATTTATCATTTTTCCAATTTCAGAATGCTTGCGGTCACTTGGAGAAGCGTATTTCGCTAAATTGTTACCATTCTCGATGAACCAAACTGAGGGTGGGATTCCCCCATATCCGCCCTACAAACAGCGGTTATCTGAAAACGATACGAATCTCAATTTCCATGCAAAACATTGTGAACGATTTTCCCAGTACAGAACAGAGCGCAGAGCATAGAAAACGCCCTGAAGGACTCCCCGGCATGTGACTCGTTCTCTATTTGTGCCCGCTTAGCATATGCGTGCCAGCGTCAAACTAAAAATGTTGACATGGGTTGAGCTGAGCACGGTCCGCAATTGACTCTCCACCGCAATCGTTGTGTATTGATTGGGAAGTTTTAGACGGTTGGCGGAGGGAGGGGATGGTGGACTTGTGTCATGTTTTGTCGCATCCCCATAAAAGTTTTTCAATAAATTTCCATGTAAAATGCTTAATAAAAATGGATTCCAATAAAGTTTTCCTTTTGCCACACAATCGCACACTAACCGGGCTTCTTTCTTTGTGCCACCATCCCCGGCAGTTTTATTGTGTTGGCTTCACTGCTGTTTGTAGGTACAGGAGAGGGATGTGAAGTTTTGAACGCTGGTCCACACATATTCTGTTATCTCAGCATGAGAATGGCTGCTGTTTTTTCTGTTTTTTTCTTTTGATTTTAAAGTTGCCCCTTTGTGTGTTTGTGAGGGTGGGTGGTGGTGGTGGTGTATTCTTTTCCAGGACTCCCCCTTGAACCAGTGCGCTATGCGGTATCTGTGCGGTGTGGCTTTGAAGGCAAACAAAGCATTTTATCACGCAATATGTGACAGCGGGATGTCGCTTTGTCATTTTTTATTGTTTTGCACACATAAAGGACATACACACAGTCACACCAATAGACAGAGGCAAAGACATTGAAAGCATTAAATATTCTATTTAAGTTTTTTTTTTTTTTTTATTCATTTTTTTGCGGGTGTCCTTTCTTGCTGCCGCACTCCTTCATCAATTTCTTTTATATTTTCATATTTGTGTCGACGATTTTTCTGTTTCACTGTCAGTGCTAGGTCACACACAGCTTTGCACAATAATGTGACAGTAATGAAGTCCTTCGGAGTCGTTTGCGGGAGAGATGACAGCGCTTAGTAGGTTCAGTTTATATACATTTTTTTTTCCGCCAGTTTTCATGGTTATAGGGCGCATTTGGGTTTATGGGGCGATTCCGCCGGATGTTTATTGAATTACATCGAGTGGCAAATGGGTTTAATATTTTGGCAGGTTAATTTAATAACCATTTTCGGTTTCGAGAGGCAGCCGATGGGTATTCACGGAATCAGTTGGTTGAGTGATTTTTTATGGCGAAGACCCCAGCATGATTGGAGAGTGAGTGAGCAGTCTGTTAGTGATAACAACTTGTGAGAAAACTTTTATCATAAATTTAAATTGCTTTTTGAATATCCAGATGAGTTTGAAAATGCTGTTAACACTTTTGGAAAAACATCTGCTCGTTGAGAGGCGTTAAGCAAAACAGAGTCGTTCTGACTGTAATTAAGGGTGCTCCAAAATGTGTGGTAGGTCTTTCGACAGTTATTGCGATCGTGTTTGAATATATATTGTGAAGAACGCTTCAACATTTAATAATGGATCACACGAAGGACACCTTTCTTCTTGGGAAACTTTTCTTTCATACGACGTTTTCAGACGTACTTATACTCCAAATGAAAGACCGACCAAAGGTATAATTCGGATCATAGCAAAATTTGGGAAATTTTGGGCAAAGAGCCAGTCGACCCTGAATCATAAGTAAACGGATTATATGCATTGCCGATTAACCCCTGAGAAGTTGGAGGTCTAGCTCATATTTAGGTGGAACATTCATCTTCAAAAATCGACCGCACTTAGGTAACACTAATATGAAACACAAATGACGTTCGGAGGTCCACGACAAAAAATTACGTTCTGTGGATTTTGATTTAACGAAGACAAAGGCTTCGTTTGTTCAAGGATAAATAAAGCAGGGTATAAACTACCAACGAAAGAAGGTATTAAGCATATTTTTTTGATAATTAATAATATTTGTTGTATCATTATATA
The DNA here is from genome assembly GCA_905220385.1 of Xylota sylvarum. NCBI lineage: Eukaryota > Metazoa > Arthropoda > Insecta > Diptera > Syrphidae > Xylota > Xylota sylvarum. The sequence goes on along the minus strand of LR999959.1, from coordinate 59,604,474 downwards.
TAGATATTTTGGAGAGATTGCAAACCAGACCTTTTCGTCTCGCTTCCACGATCCAACTTAGCCCGAGAGTCTCTCTGGATTTCTCCACAGTTCCTGTCTGGCTTTGATTCCTCGTGCCAACGCTAGCATCTAATTAACTGAAATCTGGTTTATCCTCTGGGTATCTACCTCTCTTCTTCTGCTAGCTAGCGCCGGACATTGATACAATATATGCGGTACCGGTCCGACTTCCTCCAGGCATAGTTCACAGATGTCATCCTCCAGAAGACCCATCTTCTTCAGGTGATACCCGAAATGCCCATGACCTGTAGATACCGCTACCACCCATTTCAGTGTTCTTCGGCCTAAGCTTAGAACTTCTGTATGAGTGGTGCCCATCGACATTTTAATAGCCATTTTCGCTTGCCTGCAACCTTACACGGTTGACCACCTTCTCTGGTGTTCCATCGCGGCCCAGTTGCTAATTAGGCATTCTACCATCCCTCTGCCAATTGCAGCGGATGGTTCCGGACTAGAGAACTATAAGGTTCACCCTTGCTTTGCTAGAGAGTCCACCTTTTCGTTGCCCTCAGTCCATACGTGCCCTCTTACCCAGAGCAGCGTCATCTCATTTCGAGATGAGCACTCATTAATTTTATGAACATATTCCAATGCCAGTGATTTATTGATATCTGTTTGCTCCATGCGTCTAATGACTGATTGATTGTCCAGTGCTATGGTAACGTTTCTATCCTCAACCTGACCCTCTTTCAGGTGATCCAACGCATACAGCAGAGCAATCATCTCGGTTTGATAGACTGAGGTATATATATTTCACCAGACTAATATGACAGGCTAGTTTCAGTTCTTCTGAGAAGAAGAGAAACCCTCGCTCTGCCATCTATCATGGACCCATCCGTAAAGATGATTGTATCACCAATCTTCTTTTCCGGAAGTGTTCATCGGTAACACGCATTCTCTTTATTCCATCCATGGGCAACTCCCTAATCTCGTTTTTCACGAGAACCAGGATCCTATGACCATAGATAGTACCGCGCCAGTGCCAGTTGGCATTCCGGTGCAAACGTAGTGCCGCTGAGGCCGCCGCTTTCTTAATAAATAAGTCGAGCGGCAGAACACCTAGGATCACTTCTATTGCAGATATTGGTGTCGTTCGTATTGCACCAACGATCCCTAAACATCTCAAACGTTGGGCCCTATCTAACCGCTTTCACTGTTTTCTAGGAGGCTTTTTGCCACCATACAACATATTTGACGATCGATCTAACTATCATCGTATACATCCAGTATGCTGACTGGTCACCTTAGTTCGCATACCCGTTTACAATGATAAACCACCCTTTTCGCCTTTCTGATATTTTCTTCCACATGGGAGTCTCAATTTAGTCCAGCATTTAGGTATACACCCAGTTACTTAACCTTCCTGGTCATATGTAGTTTCGATCTGAAAAGTGTAAAGGGCTGAAATTCCAGATCTCTCTTCTTCCTTGTGAGGATGATTAGACCTACCTTTTCCGCATTAATGGAGACCCCTTGTTCACTCCACCACTCGGAGAGCATTTCTTATGGTATCTGCTGTGACGTTCATGAATCTTTCCATTATTGTTATATCATCGGCATATCCCACAGTGTGGATGCCAGTCTCTTCAAGTCTTCTCAGGAGAGAGTCCACAGTTATATTCCACAGAGTAGGTGACAAAACTCTCCTCCTTGCGGGCAACCTCTGTTAACCCTTCCTTTAAGTCTTGAAGTTCCCGTCAGAATATTTATCGCCCTATTTTTCAGCATATTGTCCACCCATCATGGGGTTAACCCTGCGTTCTTCTAAGGCTACTTTCAGACTTTCGAAGCATATCTTATCCAAAGCACCTTCAATATCCATTATTATGGTCATTGCAATGCCTCCGGTATTCATCTCCCCTTCCGCAATACGTACCACCTGGTGTAGCGCTGTTTCTACTCAAAGGTCACGCTTTCAGCGTCGTGGTCTCCATATGGTCCACCACAATTCTTTCCATTGTTTTCAACGGAAATGATGTTCGGCTGACCGGTCTGAAGGACTTCGCTTCGGTGTAGTCCTTTTTTCCCGGTTTTGGAAGAAACACCACATTTGTTTTCCTCCATGTTACCGGTATGTAGCCTATTGTATTAAAGCTGGGAAAATACCATTCGGTCCTTAGGTCTTGTAAGGGCAAAACGTTTCTATCGCCCGACTAACCTCTTCTGGTGTTACTATCCGTTCCGCTTCTGCCCTATCCATCATGTTTGCTTCTTGTTTTGCTCAGAGCCCAGGGCTGATCTAACTTCAGGCTTCCCGGAAAGTGTATTACCATGCGGAGCTCATTTGTAATATCCAATGTCTCAACAATATAGTCCGTTCTATCACGAGAAAGTCCTACTTTGGAAACTGGATCCCTCGAGACAATTTTCTGAAGTCTATTGACCTCAGCTGTGCTTCTCATATTCGAGCAAAATTCCCTCCACGACTCCCTTTTACGTCGTAGCAGCGTTGCTTTTAGCTCTTTCTTCTTTGCCACATACTCATCCCATCATTCAGGATCATCCCTTCTCATGACATGATTAAAGGCTTTTCTCACCTCCTTCTTTAGATTTTCAAGTTCAATACACCACCAAGGCGTGGGGTGCTTTTCATCTACCAAAGTAGGTGTACACGCCTCTTGGTATTCATTTTCAACAGCTGATTGTAAGTGCTTCAGCTGTGACTCCACATCCCAAGTGGTTTTCGGTATTTTGGGTACCCTCCCTTCAGTTTCTCCCGTACCACTTCCTGGTATTTCACTTTGTCCGTGTTCCTGAGAATCCTGTCATATTTTTGATCTTTCTTTCTTTCAGACGCACATCGAACATCAAATGAGATGGCTCTGTGGTCCGACATCATTGTCTAATCCATTACCTTCCAATTTGATATTCTATCCAGCATTCTATTACTACACAGAGTCACGTCAATAACTTCCCTTCGTCTTGCATCCACAAAGGTGGGTTCTGTTCCTCTGTTAACAATAGTTAGTTCTCTGAACACTACAAACACGAATAAAGATTCTTCTCTGTAGCTATCGTTGGTGCTTCCCCACATTGTACAGTGTGCATTAGCATCGCAACCTATCCGTTCACTCCTATCCCCGCAGACATTCATCAGAGACTCTACCTCTTTTGTTTGGGGAGGCTCTAGCGAGTCATACGGCAGGTATGCCGATGCCATGACAAAACTGTCTGCACCTGCTCCTACTCGCACAGCGACTAGGTCAGGGGCACATAGTTGCGGCAGCATAACCTCTTTAACTCGGTGCCTCACCAGTACAGAAGATCTAACTCTTCCGTCAGGTCGCACATACGAGTAGTGTAAAGTGGCAATACTTTCAGGTACACTTCTAATCCTTCCTTTGAAGATCCAAGGCTCCTGCAGCAAGGCAATATCAATCGACTCTTCCACAAAGCATCTGATCAATATTGCTGATGCAGCTTTGCTGTGATGAAGATTCAATTGAATCACCCTAAGTTTTTCCTTTTGCGGTTCGGGTTGACTGGCCTTCTGGTTCCTGGTTTGTCCATCAGCCGTTCCACTTTCACTTGTTCTTTATTGATTCCCGGACTTTAGCTAAACTGAAGGTCTCGATCTCTTCTGAGGTGGTTTCGGCTAAATTAGCAATCATATCAGTCAATTCATTGACCGATATGTCACTATTTCCCAAGACAGATCCTGCCAATGGCAACCTCTGTCTCCCTCTCGACCTTTTCCTCTTTTGCTTAAGCTGCTTTCGCAGCCTCCGCTTAGAATCAGGGTCTGCACCGTCATCTTTGGGTTCGGCTTCCACAACGTCGATTAACCTCTTGGCGCCTTGCAGCACCGCATTGTCCATCGACATCGACGATTGTTCAACTGAATCCTTTGGTTTCCCTCCGGACTCCATTGCCCTCATATTACAGACCCAATTCAGTCTCCAGTTTGGTGAGTCGTTAGTCTAAGGTGTTTTTCAATCCTTTTGTTGGTAAATTACTTTACTTTACCTTTGTTAGGCAAAAATCTTTGTAACTACACATATGGTATCCAATTGGATATAGTATTACGATATCCACTACCTATCAAGTTTGACTAACCTTAGTTCGATCCATAATCCGTCTGCTTTCAAAGACAGAAGACTATCTCCTTAACTCCTCTGAAAGTTCCTGTTAACAATAGTTTCTTAAAACCCTAGACTAAAAAAAAACAGAAAACTATCTCGACTACAAACACAAACTCATGCTGACAGCTACTTCCCAGGACATTTATTTTCAATATGTCTTGAACTGCATAAAACCGTTCTAGTCTATTACCTCTTCGACAACTTGGTCATAAAACCATACGATTACCTCTTAAATTTAATTCAAAACAAAAATCGATTCAAGCAACTCTACACTTTTCAAAAAAAAAAAACAAAAAACCCGTCTCATTGCATTTAAAATATTCAACCAAGGAGTTTTAAACTTCCTGCGGCAGAAAAACTTGTCTCCGTTCTTCGATCGAATAAAACGTCGAAAGAAAGGACAAAAATTCATCCCAGACAACAAAATGTCCCATCGCGCTATATGTACCATGTAGTCCTTGAGACTGTAGAATAAAAGGTCAAAAATGCATCAAGACAGGAAAAAAAAATTAAAAAAAAAAAAACCATCGTCATCGTCTCGGAGCAAAAGAGTAGCAGATGGTTCATGGATTCCGGATGCAATTGCCGCAGAAAGTTGACAAAAGTGCATGTGCACGGGGTGTATTATGGTCAGGAGGTATGTACCCAGACTTCCAAAAAGGATGGCAGTAAAACTACACCCATAAACAAGTTTAAATTTTATTCAACTACCGAACGGAGGCAGACAGTTATTCGTTCAACTTTTTCTCGACGAAAAGTTTTGGTTTTTCTTATTTTTTTTTTTCTTTTGCCCAAGCATAGGCACTCACATATCCTTGTCCTTGCTTTGATATGTTGTGTCCTTTGAATTTTTTTTTTCTATTTTATGCACTAAAACTGTGATAACAGAAGAAAAAAACGTAGTAGAAGCAGAGAGAACAGGAGAAGTTATAGTTGCATCACTAGCTTCGGTACTATCCTAGACGAAGTACTGAAGTACTGAGAACTTTATATCGCATTCACATATCGTAGAGGAGGATGTTAAGACATGAGCTATTCTGGGAGGCATGAAAACTTCCTGTTTCCTTGAAATGGGGGCGCGTAGTAAAACTTAATTTACGAACCAAAACACAGAGCGAGGGCAAGAGAAATATGTCAACCGAAATTTTTATAAATCTCCAATGCGGAACAAGGGCCATGAAGGATGACATCTTTTAGTTGAGTTATTGTGCAGAGAAGTTTTGAGTGTGTATCTTCAAGAGAAGTGCTTTTCTTTAAGTTTTTATTTATTTTTTTGTTTTTTGACAAGTTTTAACGGAGAGAAAATCTGCATATGAATGAAAATATGTACCTAGACTTTTTAAAGGACATTGTCAAGGATTTGGTTACTTGAATGACCTTGGCTATCACATTGTTGTATGACGAGGGAGGCTTTTGCTATTTCTACTGCACTACAACCACCCTTAATAGGAGTATTACTCGCTTTAGATGTTTTCGAAAGGCAGTTGAGTTGTGAGGTCAAACAGGGCTTCCAGTGCTGCAATTTCTTGTCTTGCATTATTCTGACGAGTTTGGCAAAAATGCCAAAACTAGACATGGGTCTGTATAGCACTTCTCTATAGATGCTGTCATATGCGGCCGTAAATTCGAATAGGTATCGATTTGGACTTCTTGAGCTTTCTCCAGGATCTGCCGAAGTGTGAAGATTTGGTTGATTGTAGAATCAGCGGGCCTAAAACTACACTGTTAGGGGGCCAATCAGCTCGTTGACAAATGGTTTCACCCGCTCACGCAGTACTGCCAACAGGAACTTGTATGCAATGTTAAGGAGACTGAGGCGTCTATAGTTGGTGCAGTTTAGGGGGTCTCGACGAATATGCAGAATGATATGTATTTCAGACAACTATGACACTCACTGCTTCATCTTCACTGTTTCCAACTGATCCGAGATCTACGATCCATTGTCTTACCACACAAGTTACTCTTGGAAACATTTTGATTTCTGGACTTCCAGATTTTTGGAGTTTCCAGATTTTATTGATATCCGAATCGGAAATCTCTTCAAGCTTCTGGAAGAAGTATTCCCCCAGAATCTACTATCCTGAAATAGTAATTCTTCCTCTTCTTCATGCATACAACTGCGGCAGAAGCTGGGATGCCAAGCCTAAAGGCGTTCCTACCTAACGCAGAATAACCCGTCAATAATCCGACCAGGGTTCTTATGCGTGGTCTGCTGATGAGTAGTAGACTCGTTGTACTACGTCTGCTCAATTGTGGCTACATCTGCCTAGCATGATTCCATGTATCACGATTACGCCATGTTACGTTTACGTGCAGGCCTAATGCAGAGGTATTGTACCCTGCCGTTTCGATAGGTAGATGAAGCCCCCCTTAGCAGTCGAGAGCTCCTGTTTAGATCCACTTTTGACTAATTCGTCTGCTTCCCAATTTCCTGGGACGTTTGAGTGAACAGGAACCCAGCACAAAGTGAGATTACAATTATATATTCGATATCACATGCAAAGATAGGTTAGGTTAGGTACGTGGGTAGGCGAGCAGAAGAATCCATAACGTCACACCCAGGTCAATACAGACCCATTATGATACCCATAGGCTAGAGATATTACCTGGAATATTTCTATGTCCGTACTGCGTACCAGTATATACCCAGTGGTTTACAAAAGATACCTGAGCCTACCCCTACGAGCTTGTGAAGGGTCTCTTGAAATCTAGGTACGTAGTCAGGTAATCAGCGGTGGGAACATTTCCTAGATATTTAAGTAGCATCATAGCCGTTGTGTTTTATCTCCAACTACATATTTGACTGACTTATTTTTAGGGTGCTAATAGCTGCCGAGGCTTAAGCGAAGATATCCAGCGGAAGTAGATTAAGGATAGCCTCCAGTCCTGCAATAGGTGTGGTACTCATGGCACTAGTGGGGCCAATATAAGCCAATTTCTGTATCTTCGTAAGAGCCGCTAAGTTGATAGTCTTGCTGGCAGACTGCCATCATAGAAGACAGGCATTAGTCAAAATAGGTTTTACTACAGCCGTATATATTCATACCTAGTATAATTTTGGGTTTTGGTCCCCAGATTTTCCCAAGCATTCTACTGTATGTATAGGACGGCTTTCTTGATTCTTTCATTAATGTTAGACCTCCAGTTCAGTTTCTTGCAAAGTATGAGTCCCAGATATCAGATATCTGGCGCTGTCAGAGATTCTAAGTGGAGTTTTCCCCAATTAAAGGTAATGAGCTAACCACATAGTGCAGAGCCGTCTCAGCACTTTTTCCTTTGGTGTAGGCATGTTGGCCGCGGATTTATCTACGGGGCTTAGCTTACTGCGAATGCGAATAGTCTCTAAAAAGTTTTTAGTATAAAGGAGGTAAGGCTGATTGGGCATAAATACCACCTTGACCTCTCTCCAACTTCATGGGATATGTCTCCGTATGAGACTACTAGTACATAGGACCTTGAGTACCGGAATAATCGTGCTCATAATGCTCTGTAGCATGATCGAGATGATACCATCCAATCCTGGCGATTTGTAAGGGTTGAACGATCTAATTGCCAATTAATTGAATTGGTCGTATTAACTCTGGTGCTATCCACAGAATGGGTTTCACTTTCTGCGTAGTGGCTACTTATCACTAACCTCAGTGAATCTATGCAAGATTCAGTCCAATTTCCGTCGGGATCTTTGAGCAATCCTATAGCCGTAGTTTATCTGGAGAGGATCTTTCTTAGTCTCGCAGATTCTGTTGGAAGCATGCTAGGTTGAAAGCCTCTTTGAAGACAGCATCTAGTAATTTCCTCGACTATGCTGTCGATATCGGAGGACTTTGCAAGACACATTCTTGAAGGAGGGTGCAATTCTTACTCACTTCCTTTCTGAAGACATCCCAATTAGCCCTCCTGGGATTCCTATATGGCTTATAAGATTCACAGGTACTGATTAAGAAACATTTAATAGTTTTATGATCAGATTAGGATAGCGATAGGCCCACTAGTATAGGGCAAGTGCTTTGTGATAAACTCAAAATCCTGTTTAACCTAACGTAACCTAACTCAGGCATTTCGTATACTTGGTTATGATTCAGAGTATTTTACCAAGGCCATTTTAACACCGAGTTCCATGAATGAACGAGTTATGATCCTGTAGACATCACAAGTCAAAGACGCAGATGGATGTGGATCGGACATAAATACATTTCAGAGAGACAAGTTAATTGTTTGTCAAGTGATGGAGTGAAATCCGCTACCACAGGATGGAAAAAGTGTGGGTCGACCGAGACGCACGTGGTGCAACACTGTCAAAGAGGAGTCACATCAGTTAGGAAGAAGTTGGGCAGAGCTGCGATATATTTATAAAAACCACACACAATGGTGCATAGGGGTAGTGGAAACAGTAAAATCTACGAGGAAATATACATACATAGGACCTAACGAAAGAACTATGCCCAGTCATTGCATTCGGGCCTTCTTCTATGGCGGGGGTTTGGTCTAGAGTTACCGCAAATTATAGGCTTGTTGGACTAAGACTCGATATAAATATGTTAGATTAATAGTAGATCAGGGCTCAATCGTTTAGCGTTTCATGGTTCAGCAAAATCGTCTGCATATCCTTCGACTTTGAAATTTACTGCTGGAGACCGTATTTGAGCAGATCTAGTAAAAATGAAGAAGGAGCTACAGTATATCTAGGGTGTTTCTAGGGTGAATTCAACCACACCCTATGTATGACTTTAGTAGCAGAGTTTATGGAAAATACGTCTTCTTATCCGGGACAATGCTGGCAATTCACTTAGATTTTGCTTGAAGATTTCGTCCTCTTTCAGTCAAAACTGACACTCTTTCTCTGAACTGATTTTAATTGTTATGATATTTTAGGTCGCAGGAGCTTGTAAACAGCTTCCTACTACTTTTCTTCCAATGGCCTATTCGAAATTGGTGTTCGTAATCATTAATCAACGCTGCACCATTGGCCTAATGAAAGCGACAATTCCAAGCCAGCCCTAACTAGTTCAAATTAGGGTTCCTGGCCTCTAAAGCATGTAGACAATTGTTTGCTTTATTGTGTCTGGCAAGTGTTGTTAGTAAGGCATCGTAGCAGCACCTGATTGACATAGAGTTCACTGAGTTGAAGGTTGATTAGTTGGTTGGTTGGTTGGTCTCGATGAATACACACTTAGACCAGAAGAAGGTCCATTGTGCTGCCGATGTGTAATATGGGTGGATCACCCTTTTAGTGTAGCTTTTCTGATGTTGGCGAGTGCAGGGTACGTGAATAGGTGGTGACTAAAGGTCTCCTCTTTCTCTTCGTCTCTACAACAGAAGTTGTTGCAGGGAATGTGAGGGCCCATAAGCATGTTAAGCGATTATTCTTCAGATTCTGTCCAAGATCCATTGGGATTCATGAGGACACTTAGTCATGTAGTCTAGAGTATTGAGATGTATTGTCAAGATTCTGACAAAAACTGCGCCAGGATTTAAAAAAAAAAAAACAATATTTGGCGCAGATCCATGGGAACCAGGGCCTAGTTTCTCACAATCATTCGTCTCCCAGCCACTAACCACTACTAACGCACTAACCAATTGAGCCACGGCGCCAGGATCTACGTTTAGCTTTCTGAACTTTTGCATTGAAATATCTCAGACTTCCGTTGTAGATTTCCCAGTCCATTGGAAGATGGAGGTAAATGAAGCTAGACTTAGGTCTGGAGGACTTAGGCAGGTTACTAGACCTGTTCCCTGTACCTATGAACTTTCAGTCTACTTTACTGCAAACTGGTTTCAGACAGAGGGTTACAGATCTAGCCTTTTCTTTATCATCTTGAAAAAAAAACGCTTAAAAACTATACCCGATCTTGACATAGGTTAGGTTATGTAATTGGGTGCCCTTGTTACCAAGAAATTGGCAAAGGCTCACTTTGACTAGCAATAAGTCCATTGTACCCAATTATAAGACCCCTAAGAACCTAATTTGCATTTTCGACGGCTGAACTAACCCACCCAGATACGTCTATAAATCTCAAGAGTTTGTTCAGCAAGGAAATATCTCCCAAGAGTGTCTTCCCTTTTGATGGCTAGTCCTACACAATCACATATCAAGTGGCGAATGGATTCTATTTCCTCTTCATCCCTACAGTTCCCACAGAAGTCGATATGGGGAAGTCCCAGACGTAGTGCATGATTACCTATCACGACACCACCAGCTGTCCGAATATCCCTCCGTCTAAGTTTCATGAAAACTGCAGATCTCTTTTTGTCATAGACTGGCTATATGGATTTGACTGTAGAACATGTGTGTATTATGTAGATACCATCGCCTGTTAGCCTCCTCGTTGGATTTAATGTCTATTCCCTGTTCAAAGTGCTAAGGGGTGTACTAACGTCAGGAAGGGCCTGGAAGAGCTTAGATCTGAGTCTACCCTGGCTAGTTTATCCGATTGTTCGTTACCTGGGATATTCATATGACCCGGTACCCAAGAGAGGGACACCTTATTGGCCACTGAGATGTCGTACAGTCTTTTGATGCTGAAACGCTTTAATGGCTGCTTAACAGTCAACATAGATACTGATATTAACGTATTTATCTTGACATAAATACCAACTTGAAGTGAGACCAGCTTAAAGATAGACTGGATCTAAATAATATAGGTTATGTCATCATAGGTCTAAACCTAGTTGATTTGCCAAACCCAAGCACTTAGCAGCATCTGGATTAGTTTTTGAAAACAACTATCCCTTTACATAGTTCTATCCTAGACGATACATCATCCTTCGACTTAGAATTCATGAACTTTTAAAATTAAACCCCTTTCGTCTATTGTCGACTTGTAGTGATAGTTATACACCAATCTGTACAATGTGGCAACCTTGAGACATTCACGCACAGTATTCGGTTCTTGTGGTTCTGGTATTTAGAGCTGCTGTGCCTGTTCGTAGGAATGTTGTGATGCACTCTGCCAAAATATTATCAGAGCCTCCAGTCTTGTTGCTTCAAGTTAGCTTTCTTTTCATTTCCCAAACTAAAACCAAGTATTTGTAGGAACTCTCAGAATATTTTTTGTAAAGGAAGACCAAATCCAATTCTACTCAATAAATGCTCCTATATATACATATAATATTTTGTATCACTTTAAATAAATTTTTAAATAAAGTTCGTTTGAATATTTTTCTAACCAGACACTCCAGAAACATCCTTAATCCAGCCCAAGTACGAGGTGACCCGAGTAAAGACTACTGGGTATCCCAATTCGCAACCACTCGCGGCGCCATATGACGTCAAACCGATTTGAGTAAGAGCCAAATCGTTCAAAACCAATGGACCACCAGAATCGCCATTGCAGGTTGACTTCATCTTGTCACCGTCACGCGTGCCAACACAGATATTAGATTCCTTTACAACACTGCTGCCGTAGACCCAGCTGCAGTCGGCATTTGGATCGATGGTACGGAAAATGTAAAAGAGGTCATCGGCAACGTAATTAGTATCTAAATTATATTACAACTGTTATACTATGAAATCTGAGAGGACTTATGTTGTTACTTACTATCACTAGTCTTGCCCCATCCAGAGGTAATAGCGGTTTGTCCTTGATACGTTGCATATGAACTTGAAATGCTTGGCAATACAACAGGTTTCACATAGTCTGGAATAAAGAATGCCATAAGTCAGATAGAAATACCTTCCCCTAGTTGTTCCAACTCACCATTAAGGACGGCCTTGACTGGCAGTTTGATAAGGGCTATATCATTAGAAATTGTACGCGAATCATAGTCCTCATGCACGTATATTTCTGTGCTAGTGATGACCTGCTTGGCTTCATTTCTTCTCGTAGCTCCCAGATAGACAATAGCTGTTTTCATTCTAATGGAAGGCGGATATACTAAGCAATGGAATCGGTCTAAATCAATTAACTTACTGATATCCGCAGTGGCCTGCAGTCAAGACCCATTCGTTTGAGATCAAACTACCGCCACACCATGATGATGAACTAGGATTTCTCGACAAAGAAAGACCTACTTGATAGGGGAATTGTCCTTCCTTGGCCTTTTCTCCTCCAATAATACGACCTTCTGGATCGAACGCCTGTGGTTCAACGGCAGGAAGACTGGCAGCGGCTGCTGAGGCCAGTAGAACGGCGAAGACAATGAAAACTTTCATTTTGTTCACACTCTTGGGCTATCGAAGGCACGAATGTTTTGAAAGGCTGATGGGCAGAGACATTTTATACGACTTCGAGTGGGGCGGTGGGCTACAAAGATTATGCGTATCTTTACTCGTGTGTTACCGATTGTCTTCCCACGGGTTTGATTTGAGTATCTTAATTAAAAAAATTAGGAGAAATGACCTGCGCTGATGTTTTATCTTGAAATTTAATAAAGAGATTTCGAACGACTGGTTATTTTAGAACGAGATTCAATTTGGATATTTCTGGGTAGGGTATAGAGTGGTAGTTTGTAGAAAAAGTGTTTGCTTATCATACATGTTCTGTGATACTTTTTATTTAAGAAACAAACTTTGGTCGTAACCAACAACTATTTTAGGATTGTCTCGCCGTGGCAATGGTGTAAGAAATTGGCTTACTTAGCAAAAAACCCTTTCAGCGAGGATTATTAAATGAAATTGTATTGTTGAATAAATTTCTTATAATTAGAGCTTGCCTATCGAAATTGCAGATTCAATTACACCAGAAGAGGTCCTTTGTGATGCCATCGATCTTTCTAGTAAGGCTTCACAGGGACTTATTGAACCAACCGGAGGTTTTCATGAAACGAATGATTCTCATGACGAGTAAGGAAGCCAGTTCACTGAGGTCATAGAGAGAACACCACCTAGGTGTTGTTATCTTTGAAGCAGACGGTGCTCCAGGCCGATGCATTGTGATCTGCAAACTGATGCTCAGATTGAGTTTTTCGGAGAAGCCACCACCATATTAGCTTCAGCGGGATGTGTTCAAAATCGGTATCGAGAGCAGACATCGTCATTCACACCGAGAGACAGACAGCTATTAAAACACTCGAATCACCAATAATGAGATCTAAATTGGTAAAACAATGATGCGCATCTCTGAACCTATTGAAGGCCGTTCCAAAAGAGGCAGATACGATGACTCGAAGTCGCCTCCTGTTAGGAAGATTAGCAAGAAAGTTAAGTTGCTGGTCAACCCCACTTGTAACATTCAGGTGGCGATCGTCGATTATAACAGTCAAGATATAAGATTGACCAAAAACCAGTGGAGGTTGATGGAGTTGCACATTCTTGATGGAGTGAATCACATGATTTTAAGTAACACAAGGAGCATCCCCCTTCGTCGAGCAGCTCACCACCATCAAGGGATTTAAGCTTCTTTGTTGTGATAACGATTTCACTCTAAACTAGCTTAATTCCTTTCTGACTAATACACAGGCTCCATGAACGAACGCCGACATTCGACTAGTTGAAGAGAAGGACCTGCTCGCCCTTACAAAACCGAAATTCACTCCACACGCAATGGGAAATGTGACTTGCAAAGTCCTTCGAATATCGACAGCAAAGCCAAGTAAATTAAGTCTTCAAATCTTCCGACCTAGCATGTCCGGGGACCAAAAGGAAGAACAAAAAATTACCTCTATGGTGGAGTAAAGATCTGACAGACATTAGGAGAGTAACCAGAAACCTCCTTAATGTGGCCAAAAGGACTAAATCAGACATAGACCTGAATCAATATAAAGCCAGTCAGAGGATGTTCAAAAATGAGACGCAAAGACGTAAGCACCGCTCATGGCAGCACTTTTGCGACGTCATTAGGGGAACAACAGAATCTGCGAGACTAAGGGAGATCCACTTCAGTCAAACTACGGCTGTAGGATCAGTCAAAAATCCCGACTGAAATTGGACTGAATCTTGCTCAGATTCACTGAAGTTACTGATAAGTAGCCACTTCCCAGGAAGTGTAACCCAATTCTTCGACAGCACCAGAGTTAGTAAAAGCACGGATTATGAATTACCAGCGGATTTTATCTCAGAGGAGAGAACTGAGTGGGCCATTAGATCGTTCTCCCCTTACAAAACGCCAAGACTCGAAGGTATCATCCCGATCATGCTATAGCGCACTGTGACCACGATTATTCCGGTACTCAAAAAACTACCTATGTACGAGTAGTGTCATACGAAAACATCTTCCACAAACATGGAGAGAGTTCAAGGTGGTATTTATACCCAAGGCTGGTAAAGCAAGTAATTCCACCGCAAAAGACTTCAGTCCAATCAGCCTTACCTCCTTTATACTGAAAACTTTCGGGAGACTAACCGATATTCACATTCATAATAACCTATGTTAAGACAACTCTGCACGAGGGTACGATGTTTGGAATCATACGCCTCTAGAGGTATCCCCTCCACTACTATGTGGTCATTATACTGAAGTACTCCTACAACTCAGGTATAGTGGTGTCAAGACCATTGCTTATGCGGATGATGTCATATTGATGGCTACTGGCAAATACCCTTAGTGAACAATTGGAAGGTGCACTAATGACCCTAGACACCTTGACCAAGAAATGTAGATTAGTAATCAATCCCCAGAAGACCGAGCTGGTATCACTCACTAACAAAAAGAAGATTCCTGAGTTTACATTACCTTCCATAAGGGGCACTCCCCTTAGAATTTCTGACAGCGCCAGATATCTAGGACTCGTACTTTACAAGAAACTGAATTGGAAGCTTAGCATTAATAAAAGAATCAAGAAAGCCACTATTGCGTCCTATGCATGGAGTAGAATGTTTGGGAAAACCTGGGGACCAAAACCCAAAAATTATATAATGGATGTATACGGCTATAGTAAGACCTACTCCGACTTATGGGTGTCTTGTATGGTGGCAATTGGCCAACAAGACCACCAACTTAGCGGCTCTCACGAAGATTCAGAAATTGACTTGTGTTAGCACCATTAGTGCCATAAGAATCACACCTACTGAAGGACTGGAGGGTATGCGTAATCTACTTCCGCTGGATATCTTCGTTCAAGCCTCGGAAGTCAAATAGTTGGACACAAAATACAACGGGTCATTCTATGATCCTGAATAAATATCTAGGAAATGTTCCCACCACGGATTACCTGACTCTGGACCTAGATTTCAATAGACCCTTCGTTCCCGAGCAGAGAAGAATGGAAAAGGGGTCCTCTTATCAAAACACGTACCGTCTCTGTCTTCACAGATAGATCAAAAACGGATGTAGGCGTAGGCTCAAGTATATTTTCTGAACCACTGAGTATATCAAAATCAGTCCGAATCAAAATCACTCCCGAACCATAGCAGTGTTTTTCAAGCGGAAGTTCTAACAGTAACTATAGCCGCCCGTAAGACTGCATTAAAGGGAATACCGGAAGGTATCATCTTTTACATCGAAATAAAATCCAAACTTGTGAAGTGCTGTCATGAAAAGGTTAAGGTTCTTGGAACACAGCACAAGGGTCCCTGGACATGAAAATATTCCAGGTAATGAGAAGGCCGACGAATTGGCCAGAAGAAGTTCAGAATCTACATTAAAACCAGTCGACACATCGGTGCTCATTCCGCTTTCCACACTGAAGCTCGAAGTAAGGATTAATGCTCGTAGGGTGGCTAACATCAGATGATCTTCCTTAGTCACTTGTGTCATCACAAGAGGTGTATGGCCTTGTAAGAGTAGGAGCAACAGAATTATGCAAAACGATAGGAAATCGCTTTCTACCCTGATAGGAGTCATCACGGGACACAGCACTCTAAGGCACCTCATGAAATAACTAAGACTAATGCAAGAACACCTATGTATGTATGTCGGGAATGTGAAGATGAGAAAGGCAATGAGGATACAACCCATATTCTCTGTTACCGTCCAGGTCTTATCCACCTTAAATTTAAATTTCACGGGTAACACTTCTTCCGTGACACAGAAGAATTATCCAGCAGACCAGTGAATGACATCTTGATCTGCATCGAATTAACTGGATGGCTTGCTAGTTCCTATAAACTATGAACCATATTGTCGGCACTTACTCTCTATATCACAGTGTCCAGGAACCCAATATAATCTGACACGGTTCTGCAAACATAATGCCCTGAGCATCGTGCCGCAACTCCTGACTATTTAAGATTTCGTGATGTACCATTCTATTACCTTTAGCGTAGCCTGACTAGATGGGGATATTCTTGCCGGATATTGATCCTATCTCAGCCAAACCCTCGGATTGGAACACCAGTGCACGTGTCTGAAAGTTTTTGAGCCACATGTAGGTCTATATCTCGAGTATATTCCTGATCCCTTCCCCTTACTAGTTTTGAAACCATCTGTATGTAGTGACTAGCTTTCATCATACATATACATATGTACATATGTATATCTTCAGTCTAGATGCAATGTCCTGTTTTGTACTAGTCGCTGCAAGCCTATTGCTAATAAAGTGTAATAAGTTTATATGAGCAAATATCATAAAATGATTCCGTGATTCCTTCCAAATAATGTCCCTTTTCATACCTGGATTCTTACCAAATATTTGTTCATTCTATTCTCAGAATCCTGCTATAAGGATAATGGCTTTTATTTGCCATAATATTTATCGAATTTCTATTTTCATTTGCACGGTCACCGTGAAGGTCACCACATGTCATCGAATAGAAAATCTATTCCTATCTGCTCCTCACGTTGCTACACCAAAAATAATTTCTCATATTGACCTCATCTTATTATCTCATATGATATCCTTCGTAATAAAACACGAAATGAAAATGAAATAACAATCGAGAATCTATAGCTGTGCCAACAACAACAAAAAAAAATCCCAATAAATCGCATGAAATTCATAACTCTCTCGGAACACAAAAAAAAAAAGAAGAAGAACGGGGAAAAAAAAAACGGAAAAGGAATGTATCCTTGTCAATGTAACGAAAAAAGAATTATGTTCGCATCTTTAAGAGGAAATTCTTTACCAACAGCACAGAGCAAATCCTTTTTGCACATCTCTCCTCTTTACACACAAAAGTTTAATATTCTTGAAGAAGGACTCGAAAGATGTACCCATCCGATGTGTACACATGTACACATGTGTGTCCTCGGATTTGAAGGATATCATCAAAATAATATCTTTGTTATTTCAATAGAAATCGAAAATCCTCTTATCGACTTTGGATGGATGGATGGCAGCGTGAGGCGAGTGTGCTTTCGACGGTTTTTTGTGTTTGTTTTTTGTGCTCTATTCCTTGTTCAGTTCATAGATTGAGTGAGTACTGCAGGGTGATCCTTGCCGACAACTACATACATACATACATATGTAAGGCAGGGGTACGTGGGTGGGCAATTGGGTGGGTTTATGTTACAAATATCAGCTTTGGAGATTGAGATGAATTTGTTTTTCTTTCTTTCGTTATCGGTGTCGTATTTGTATTTTGCTTTTTTTTTTTTTGTTTAAATGGAGCTACCAGGACTTGATATGTTTATTGGAAAATGTGCTTAACTCGGTATGGAATATATGCTGGATTATGGTAGATCATATTTTTAGTCTTCCCTTGCTGTTGATAGTCTATTGGTAATTTGAGTTGTAAGCTGTGGTGTAGATGTTACCTTTGATGTAAGTTGATGGAAATTCAACGATATATCCGCGGGATTGACTAGATGTTCAAAGAGAATTTTCCTTGAAATGTATAAAGTAACATTTTGACTTGATTCGATGGATATACTCTTGTTCACGATGAACTTCACGATTCTTCGAGGAAGGACCAGATTACAGAGTATAACGTTCAAAACTCAGTAGGAGGGACAGGTCATCTTCAGTCTTAAATCTAAGAGTGCCAATCTATTGAATTTTGCTACAAACTGTTCCCATTAAGGAAATATCTAAGGTTCGAATCCCCAAAGCGTTTGATTTTGCGTTACCAAATTCTGCTCTCCATAGATTCCACACACCGCAGTCAGTACCATGCAAATCCACATCGTGGAAATATGCAGAAACGTTTCCAGCAAATACTAATTAAAGGATTTAAATTAAATGTGTGAAAAGCTTTAATTAAGCCGACTTCCCTGCTAAATATCCGACTTCAGATAGTTGAGGGAATAATCTAAAAGTTTTTTTCTGAAATATTCGGTACAGCAGCAGCCTGTAATTAGATGCAAAACTCTGCTTCATCTACAAACTCTCAAACACACACCCATCTCTCGGCACCACTCAACTCAACCTGTGATTGACTTCAAACTTCTCCCTTAAAACGAGTGTGTAGGCGGCCTAAAATTACATGTACGCCCTCGAACACCTCTCGCCACTTTAACCGTATTGACCTACTTTCGGTTTTTAGTCCTTGCACCTACATATGTACATACGAGCAAGAGCCTTGTATCAAGAGGCGCCAAACTAAATGCAAAAACCCAGCGCGCTTGAAAATACCAACTTCACAACTATAAATCTACTCCATGGTGAACTTCATTACATATCTTCCGGCGCACTGCAAATGAATTTAATTTCCTCAATCCATCGTATCCACATCCACACCCCGAGAGGGTAGCTCACACGCTAGGTGCAATCAAAACATTCATTAAAAACTTTTATGACTTCGTTGGCGAAAATTAAATGCAAACTACTCCAGAACGAGACAGTTTCGCTAACAGTTTTAGTAGCAGCTCAGTGCAGCGCCGCGCCGGAACAAAAATGCCAAAGTCGACCCTCATTCAGCACCCATTCAGTCATTCAGCAGAAAACCCATTTAAATGGGGGGAACAATCAAATTCACTTTAGTTTCTGGCTCATTCGGGGGCCCGCAATGAAACTTTTTTACTGGCCGACGTCCGTTTCCAGGCCATAAATTCTTCCTCTTTCTCGTTCAAAAATTAAATGGGGTTGCACATGCACCCTCATCGAATTTGGGGGATGATTCTCGTTTGGAAGATAATGTTGTCATTAGATTCTTCCGGGGAGAGTCGTAAGTAAGTTGAATGGGGTACCGCCATTGTGCTGCATCTATTGTTAGGGCTGCATGTGAAGGGTGAAGTTTGTTAGAGCCAAAAACTTTCCAGAGGTTGCATGAGTCAGCAACATTTTGTTGTATGACAAGTTGGAATCCGAGAACAATGAGGACTTCGGTGTGTCTGTGTATAGACATGAAGTATGTATATCCTTGGTTCGCTACTGTTGTGACGGAGTGTTAATGGAGGTACTTCGACGGAGTCCTTTTGCCGGCAAGAGGAACTTCCATCAATCATTTTAGCGTGTCGAGTGGAATTACTATTCAAATTTTACTCCAGAGTGTTGTAGTCCCGGAGTAATCGTTCGTCGTGCTAGACGGGTGGTTCTTGTTAGCAATGGTGTGGCTTGTTGCAAGAAGATATACAAAATTTCGGAGATTAATTGTTGCAGATGGAAGCATATTCGGTGTGGTTTTGTTATGAGACATTGTTTGCCTGATTTACAGCTTTTGAATTGGGAACGCATTGTCCTGGCAAAAGAACTTACATTGTATGCTCCTTAATGAGGTTGACAACAAACACAATGGCACAATGTCATTTAGAGGTGCACTCGGTTTGGGGAATGTGTTATGATTAATCTATCGCAAATGGTTGGCGTGTGAGATTCGCGTCGGTCTTGGGGTTTCTGCAGAAAGTTGATTAAGATAGATATGCTAGATTATACTCGGGATACGTGGAACTGGAGACAAAACAAATTGTTGACTTGATCAACAGAAGTCTTAGGTACAGACCTCCTCTCATGGTGTGAGTTGTAGAATTTGGTCATATGAAGCTAGGCATGTTCAGCGAATGGGATCTTAATTTAGTTTGGCGAGTTCTCCATTCACCAGATGAGCAAAGTTGGTAAAGGGTCATCCAACAAGAGGTTTTTTTGGTTGCACCTGTGGGTCTGGTAATCTTCTAAAATACTAGTAGCCCGAGTAAGCCTAAATACTCGATGCCAGGAATGCATGGATTATGCATGGAATGGATTAGTAATAATCCATATCCTACACTCTTCTACAACTCTCCTCCTGGGACTATCGTTAGGTATTACTTCAAGGGGCTGGTTAGCCTTTTAGGCTCTATTCTGTTCTGCGTCATTTCTTATTCTTAGGCGCGCGATTCTCCTGTGTTCGACTTGGACGCTGGTCACATACATATGCATACACTTGGTGCCAGCTCTCTTCCGACTGAATCATTCATCCAATGAGCAGTCGGGAGTCCGTAAAGTTTGTACCTCTTGTCGTAAAGCGCGCTTTCGTGCACGAACCTGTGCAGATGCTTTCCATATCTACCATAGCCGGTTAGGAACTAAGTGATACTATAGTTGACCTCTCCTACTTTTCTGTCCGACCAAGTTTCTATGTTGAGGATGAGTTTGTCTGTACATCTTCCTGTTCTGGCCCAATCCCATTCTTATGCTGTGGATATCATGAATATCGATGGGTACCATGCCAGCTACGACATATAACGCTTTCTCTGACACTGCTCCATAGGCGCAAATTGTCATTAGAGCGCTAAGTCTGAAGATAGTCGACAGCTTCCGTCTTGCTTCTCTTGTATCCATATCATCAGCCTACACTGGTGATGCATATGGTAGTGCTGAGCTTACTACTCTCGAAAATAGCACTCTACAAATATATCTAGCTCCACCGACGTGGACCTTTATTCTATAAAGGTATCAGGTCTTGCTTGTACAACTAATTTCAGGGATTTATTCGGGATTCCATCCAGATCTGGTGCTTTGCTATCCCCAATTTTTCTGCAGGCTAGATGCAGTTCCTCTGGCGTTACCGATGGGTTCTCTTCGTTGAACTTTGCACTATTCATGTGGGGAGTTGTCGCTGGTCGTTGTGGAGACATTTTTGCGATGATGTACTAGGGCATAGTAGGACATAGGATGTAAGTTATGGTGCTAAGTGTCCATTGAGCTTCATCATTGCGATCCTGTAGATGATCTCGAGCGTTGAACACTGCGCCTTGAAAAGCAAAGCGAATCCTTCGTGTAGTTCTTAACTATGTGGCCTTCATCACCACATCTCTTTCACTGTTTTGAACGGGTGAACTCCCTCTTGACTTGCCCTGTGACCAAATTCTAAGCACCTAAAGCACTTTGGCAAACTTTGAAGCTTGCAGATGCGGCAGTTCACCCAGCCAATTCTGATTCTACCCGACTCTACTAGTTTCTTGGCGCTATCTGCTGGCGAGCTAATGGTGACAGTTTGTATGCAGCCGTAGGCGTTATTTAAGTAGAACAAGACCTTAATTATCCTAGTTCTACTCCTTGAAGGGGGAAATTCCATGACACATATTATATTCGACTAGTGACCGAGAAAGTTTCGAACTTAGTTTCCAGTCACATCGCTGTAAAGAAACACATCGCCTTAAATACCTAGAAAGGGTTCACAAATATCTTGGAATGTGAAAATGGAAGATTTTAGCTGAAAACCGGCCTATTTGGAGCAAAATATAACGATTGTGCTTCCAGATGGCTGCAGATACTTTTCGATGCTTCTGACTAGCAGAGTAGTGAAAGTTTCTGGAAATACGAGTATTTATCCTGGATTTCATGTGGAAGTTGCAGATAGAAATGCTGAACCCCAGCAATTGGAAGTTCAAATAATACAACATTCGGATAGGGATGACGAGCTTCTGCCTTGCTCTTCAGCAAATTTTCTAACCTTTTAAAGATTTTAAGAGGAGCTCTGTGCATCTCATTGCTGCAGCAAAAAGATGAGCTATGACTTTGAGTATCTGAACTGAGCAATCCACAGAGGGTTTGAGAGCCGATGAAAGCTGATGGTCATGCAACGCGGTACCAGAACATTTGATTTTCATTATGAGGAAGCTCAGAACAGTAATCTTGTTAGATTCAGGCTTCAACGGCACACTTTTCGGAACAGAGGTCTAAGATCACCAGCCATTTCTACTATAGTAATATATAGTTTAGGTTCGATTGGCAGACTTCAGCAAGCGTAGCCACACTTAGACCAGAATAGCTCCATTGTGATACCACAGGATCAAGTGTCCTCAATCTACCCGTTGAACCAACATAAACTTATTATTAAGCGTTGGAGGCGGCTAATGCTTATGTTAGCTAGTTCGCAAAGGTTGTCCAAGAAGTACCCTCCTAGATATAGTTTTCTTCGAGATGAGAGAGCTTGGCAGTTGCATCCTTTTCAATCAATGCAGCTTCTGCAAAAATCGTTTGCCGAGAGACCCAGTCTGAGGGCATGCATCTCAATGATGCAGTGTCCCGTAGTGACACCTACTATTGTGCTGATGAAGGATCTCTTTAGTCTTACTAGACTATTGGAGCGCTTAAGATCAAACTTGGACCAGATCAGTTTCGTGATAAAACATGTCGTACAGTTTGACAACCTGTGGTTAGTAGCGCTACGTCGTAACATGCTACAGTGTTTGAGAAGGCGAAAGGAGATCTTGCAGTTCTGATCTTGGGAGAAAAAACCTCCCACCACACCTGCTTCCGGCTTGGACCCGTCTGTATAGAGGCAAACGGATCCACTGTGAGACCCTATATAACCCTGCCAGTCGGTCCTGGAGGGTATATGTAGGTATAAGTTTTGAAATTTTTGTTGGAATGGAGCTGGGGGAGTGTATAGTCAGTGTATTTTGGGATGAATTTTAGTTGTTTTTAGAATAGTGTCCAGTGTGTCCAGAGTGTCCAGTTTGCAGACTAGTCTACAAAAGTATTGCTTTCATGAGAATAGCCGCATTTGCTGCCACTTGTTCGCAACAGATACCGAGCGGAAGCTTGTTGAACAGTGTATCCATAGCCGCAGTTAGAGTGGTCCTCAGGGTTCCACAAATGCAGACTCATGTCGTTCCTTGTACACGACTGAGGAAGTTGTAATGGATAGCTTTATACAACGCAGTCCACAAAACGATCACGTCTGCGCCTGATAATCGATACATAGAGCTTTCTTACAGCAGTACAGAGCCGTGATGGCTTTCTTAACTCCCTCCAGTATGTTGGGTTTCCAGCTTAATTGATTGCCTAGGATTAGGCCTAAGTACTTGGCCGTATTTGTGGCTGTTTAAATTTGATGGAACAAAGTTGGGAGTTTTATACTTCTTTTTGAAGGAGACCAGTTCGGTTTTCTGAGGATTGACCCCCAAGCCGCATTTTTTAATCCATTTGGAGAGCTTAGAGAGAGCGTTCTGTAGAAAATCGCTAAGCGTATTCAGGTGTTTCCCTGAAACAGCAATAACCACGTCATCTGCATAGACAACTACCTTGCACCTTTCCCCTTCTAGGATTAGAAGTATTTCATTCACCACCAGGTTCCAAAAAAGAGGAGATATCACACCTCCTCGTGGTGTACCCCTACTTGGGCCATTTCAACTGATTTCCTTGTACTATATCTATGCATGAGAGGCTGACAGAAGATTTGGATTGACACTGCAGCGTTTTCTGGTGTTTTCCGCAGAAATGATGACAAACTTATGAGTCTAAGATTTTTGAGGTTAACGTGCAAACTTTTACCCGCCATGGGTATAGAAACCACATTGACTTCTGTCCATGGCGTTGGAATGTGAACGAAATCCAGGCAACTTTCGAAAATTAAAGTTAACCCAGGAAGGATTAGGTCCACATTCCGCTGAAGTTCGACAAATATAATACTTTCTGGTGCAGGAGACTTGAATGGCTTAAAGCCGCTTATGGCCCAAAGAATTTTCCTCTTTGTAACAAGATAGAAGTGGCTGCTTAACATTGCCGAGATCACAATTGGACCCGAAATGGCATTGCAGCTGTTTGGAAAGTGGAAATCTAATAATAGATCCTGCGACTCCGCACTAGAGGTGGTCCACGAGCCATATGCTCTTTTGAGATAGCTAGGTATTCTGGAAGGGTCTTTCGAAACCTGAATGCCTCAGAGTTCTCTTTTATCTTACCACCGAAAAGTCTTTAGGATTTCCATTTGGTTTTTTTATTTTCGTTTTATAAGACTTGAGGGTCTCTTTATACGGAATTCAGTCGGTGCCGTCACGGGAAAGCTTGGCCTGATTAAAGAGCTGCCTGCACGTTTTGCGGAGAGGTAGAATCTCCTGCTTCCACCAAGGCGATCTCGGCTTGCCCTTTGGGTTGTTTAACGGATGTGAGGTAGACGTTAAGTACCTTCGTTAGTTCCTCTACCATCGTGTCTAATTCGTGAGTATTAGTTGTGGTACTGTTTATTACAGTAGACTGCACACTATTCCTATATTTGGACCAGTCCGTGTTCCTGAAATTCCTAAAGACGGGTTGGGCCTGAGGGAGGTTGTTTATGTAGGACTAGTTTAGTATTAATTAGGAAATCGAAAAGTAGCTCACCTCTTTTATTAATATCGGTGCTATCCCACAATGTGTGATGCGCACTGGCATCACATCCCAGAATAAGTGCAGCTTAGTGCCTCTCTATGTTAGAAATCGTCCTCCCCAGTAGAGCCGCATTGAGGGGTAAGTCGTAATCCAGCTACTCCGAAGTCAACCAAATTTTCCTTAATCCGACTTCAAGGCTGACTGTCACGGTGTCACGATCGCTGTAATTAGAGAGTAGAAAAATATTAAGTGTGCTCTTTGCGAGGATGTAGGCTCTTGGTGTCCGTCTACCAGGACATTAATGACCCAAGATTTTTCGATCAGCACAATGTCTTCCGTGTTTTCGGATAGCCGCAAAAGAAGGGCAGCATTATCGCCACAATTGACTGCAGACACCTCTACCTCAGGCAAGTACTTTTCGAGGATCTTAACGATCTAGCTAGACAGGACCTAGGCAAAACAAAAAGCTTTGTCACCTCGTCAAACTGGTTTAATACCTAAGCGGGGAACTATACTTCTTCGGCATGGATTTACGGCGATACTGGTTGCCCTGTCTCCTGGCCCACAGGAGTCTCCATGTAGGTTCCCGGTGCTGGTAAGCTGGTTCTGCCATAGTGTTATCACAATGGGCCTTTTGTTTTGAACTAAGTGTGTCCCCCTGCTGAGCGGGGACAGCCACCCAACCCAACCCAATGTGGCGCGCACAAGTGGAAGAGGACCACAACCAAATTGGAGTGCACAACTCGAGGCAGTTAGCCAAACACCGTGGTAACTAAAGGGGTTGGTTGAGGCCCAGGTTCATCCCGGACTGTAGCGCCACCTAAGTAAGTAAGTGAGCAAGGATTCCACTGCAGGTGTAGCTATCTACAATCAGTAGTTAGTAGTCAACATCTATGGTAGCACTGTTACCTACAGAATGTTGTAGATTGCAGGGTTGGTTACTCTATCTTTTCTTAATTTTCCCACATTGAGGCGGCAGCTCTGTTAAACAGGGTTCGAAATTGTCTGGTAGATAACGTTGATGGCAGTTGAGTTTTGAAATGTTTAACGTCCTAACACTTCCTTACACTTTTCAATGATGTTTCTCATATGAAAGTTCGGTGAATCTTTCATCCATTGAATCCGTGATTACTAAAACCTCAGCAAATAGATACTTCTCTTTAGCAAAACTAGACTTCTTTAATATCCACGAGACCCGCTTATTCAAATTGAAAGAATAACCAACATTCTACCATCGATATCCTTTTTTTGTAAAATATTCCAATAATTCAGTTGCTTTTTATCCTGTCAAGGGTAACACATTTATGATTCAAATGCGTGTAACCCAGCAGTAAATGATTGAAAATACCGAAATCCTTTTTTCTTCGCCCCATTGCTCGTTCGAAGAAATTCCTGACAAAAGAAGCAACGGCAATGTCCCTATATTGAATAGTAAACATATTTCTGTCACCATACGCTCCTGTCGCGTATAATATCCTGTAAAACAGCCGACTATATATGCAAAGAATGTGTAATGTAAAATGTGTCTGAGAGTATTCGACAAATGGAATTTGTTTTACATGTTGTCGTCCATATTGGAAAAAATATCCTTAAAGGGTTACATGAATAAAAAAAACAGCAAATCCATTCCTTTGGTATGAGAAAACCTCTCCTTTCATGGAATTTATTGCATTGGCCATCCTTGCACGAACATTAACCCTCCTGACCTACTTATGGCTTTTCCTCAGAATACCCTTTCCCTCGAAAAGAAAGTCAGTTGTCTGCGTGTCCTTCTTTCTTCAACACTGTCTGTCTGACTGGTTGTGCAGTTCGCCTTTTTCACTTTTCCACTGACATTGAGTGATATCCTAACATTCCGCAGGAAACCCATATTTCGCTTCTACACTACTGTAAACACCAGAACGCTGCCAAGTGAGGAAGGAACCTTCACACACTGGTTTTCATCCTGCCATCCATCTAACACTCAAGTGTATTCCACCATTCACTTCAACTAGTTTAGCGTGTGTAATTGTTACCGGCAACAGAACCAGACACGCTCTACATACCGCATTACACACGGTGTAGACTGTAGAGTCCTTGAAGAATGCTGTCAGTTTGATGGTGTTGGTGGAGTGTATAATTGCATGATGGAAGACAGTTAACGAGAATCCTTTTAGCCTGTATTTTTGATTGAGGGCTCCCGCGCCGAGCCGCGTCGTAAAGTGAGAGACGTCATCTGCCAAAAGCAATTACTCGCGTAACTCTTCTTCTTAAAGAGAAACGCAAATGGGTGTTGTCCCTGACTGACTGAAGGTCCTTTATCATTTTCAGCGTATATCCCGTACATTACTAAATTATTCCATGGGCGGCGGCGGCGTGCTCAAGGAAGGATACATAATTTGTTTTATACCTCGAGAGTGAGGAAACTTATCTGCCAATTATATTGTAATCTCATAGCGATATCCTTGCGTTTAATTATGATATTTCTGCTTACGCAAACGATGCTGCTGCTGCTGCTACTGAATAAGGACGATGAGTTGGGTTTTCCTTGCTCAATCGATGGCTAATTAATTATTATTCCAATCCAATAATTAACTTGATTGGCTGCTTACTTCAGCTGGCTTCCCGTTTTCTTTTTGCGTAGTGTCAGCGGAATAGTTTGATGTGGTGGCGATATTCCATTGATTGGGGGTGCAGCCAGGGGGATGATAAGAAAATTATTAATGAGGTTTATAGCTGTTACTGGATTTTGCTCATTAAATTATGTTTTTATAGCGAGGAAGGGAGAATCGAAGTAATTCTGTTGTAAGAATGTGCGATTAAGTTTGGTGAAAGAAATTGATAGTGTGCTTGCTAATTAGAACAGAGAAAGGAGAGCATTATTTCTGGACCAATGGAACGGGCAAATTAGCTGATTTGTTGGCCAGCTGAAGGCGAAACTAAGGAAAAGAAATTAATTAATGGAAATGTAGGAATTGAGTGCAAAAGACAAGTACGCTTTGCTCTGACAAATAAGAATTTCAACACAATTGTGAAATTACAGAACAAATTGCTTGGGATTGGATGTAAAACAGGAGTGGAAAACCTTTAAATATTTGAGCTTGGAGTATTCTTAAATATTTATTAGGCTCTTGGAGCTGAACAACTTGATCAGCTAACCAACTCTGTCTCCACAGATAGATTCAACTATGGATGTACATAGGCATAGGCTTAGGTATCTTTTCTGAACCGCTAAGACTATCCAAATCAATTCGCCTCCCGAACCATAGCCATGTTTTCGCAGCGGAAGTCCTAGGAGTGACAATGGCTGCACGTGAGACTCCCGAGACTGTCCAATACCAGAAGAAGATGTCACCTTTTCCATCGACAGATAGACAGCAATAAATGTGATTTCTGCTAAAAAGCTAGAAAAGAACTTAAGGTTCTTGGAAGACAGTACAGGGTTAGACTCTGCTGGGTCCTTGAACATGAAGGTATAGCAGATAATGAGAAGTCCGACGAATATCCTAGAAAAGGTTCGGAATCTGTAGGTAGATCAGATCAAGTCGACACCTTGGTGAACATCCAGCCTTGCACACTGAAGCTCGATACAGGACAGCCTAACATCATTTCTGTGGAAAACAATGGAAAGAATTGGTGGACCATATGGAGAGCACGGCGCTACAAGCGGGTCCTTTGAGTAGTAGACGACATGCATGCAGAGCTGGGAGGTCTACGGAAACAGCACTACACCAGGTGCTACGCGTTGCGGAAGAGGAGATGAATCCCGGAGGCATCGCAATGACCATAATAATGGACATTGAAGGTGCCTTCGATAAGATATGCTTTGAAAGACTGAGAGTAGCCTTAGAAGATCGCAAGGTTAACCCATTGGTGGTGAGATGGGTGGACAATATGCTAAAAAATAGGGCGATAAATATTGTGACGGGAACTTCAAGACTTAGAGGAAGGGTTAACAGAGGTTGCCCGCAAGAAGGAGTTTTGTCACCTTCTCTGTGGAATATAATTGTGGACTCTCTCCTGAGAAGACTTGAAGAGACTGGCATCCAAACTGTGGGATATGCCGATGACATAGCAATAATGGCAAGATTCATGAACGTCACAGCAGATAACATGAGAAATGCTCTCCGAGTGGTGGAGCGATGGTGTCAGGCACAAGTACTCTCCATTAATGTGGAAAAGACAGATTTAATCATCCTCACAAGGAAGAAGAGAGATCTGGAATTTCAGCCATTGACACTTTCGGATTAGAGCTACATGTGACCAGAAAGGTTAAGTAACTGGGTGTTTACCTAGATGTTGAACTATCCATGTGGAAGAGAAGATCAGAAAGGCGGAAAGGATGTTTTATCAGTGCAAACCGGTATGTGGACCAAGGTGGGGAATCTCGCCGATAGATAGACCGATTATCACATATGCGTCCGTTGTATAGAAAACTGTAAAGAAGCAATTAGATAGGGTCCAACGTCTGGCATGTTTAGGGCTCGTTGATGCAATATGAACGACACCAATATTCGCAATAGAAGTGATCGTAGGTATTCTGCCGCTCGACTTATTTATTAAGAAAGCGGCGGCCTCAGCGGCACTTCGTTTGCACCAGGATGCCAACTAGCACTGGCGCGGTACTATCTATGGTCATAGGAAAATCCTGGATCTCGTGAAAAACGAGATTAGAGAGTTGAATGTGCCCATGGATGGAATAAAGAGAATGCGTGTTACCGAAAGGTATCACAAAACTCTCATTGGAGATGGAACACTTCCGGAAAAGAAGATTGGTGATATAATCATCTTTACGGATGGGTCCATGATTGATGGCAGAGCGGGGGCTTCTCTTTTTGTCAAAAGAACTGGAACTAGCCTGTCATATTAGTCTGTGGAAATATGTACCTCAGTCTATCAAGCCGAGATGATTGCTCTGTTGCATGAGTTGGATCACCTAAAAGAGGGTCAGGTTGAGGGTTTAACGTTTATTATCATAGCACTGGACAATCAATCAGTGATTAGACGCATGAAGCAAACAGATATCAATACATCACTGGCATTGGAATGTGTTCATGAACTCAATGCGTGTTCATCTCGAAATGAGATGACGCTACTCTGGATGAGAGGGCACGTAGGGACTGAGGGCAGCGAAAAGAAGGCGGACTCTCTAGCAAAGCAAGGGTCAACTTTGGAGTTCTCTGATCCGAAACCATTTGCTGCAATGGGCAGACGAATAGTAGAGCACATAATTAGCAACTGGGCCGCGGCGAAACACCAAAGAAGGTGGTCTACCGTTGAAGATTACAGGCAGGCGAAAATGGCTGTTAAAATGCCGATTGGCACCACTCATAGAGACGTACTAAGCTTGGGGCGAATGAAATGGATGGTAGCGTTATCTACATATTATCTAATATGGGTCTTCTGAAGGATAACATCTGTGAACTATGGAGGAAATCGGGACTCCAGCACATATGTATGTATATTGCGTCAATGTCCGGCACAAGCTAGTAGAAGAAGGGAGGTCCTGTGGAACCACTGGGTAGAAACCCAGAAGATGAACCAGATTTCTATTAAACAGATGCTAGCGTTGCCATGAGGAATCAAAGTCAATGAAGAACTGTGGAAAAATCCAGAGAGTTTCTCGGGCTAATATGGATCGTGGAAGAGAGACGAAAAGAGACCTAAAACTGTGGTCTGGTTCGAAATCTCTTCAATAATTTATTCCTACATATATGTATATGTATGTTTAGATAGTACTCGGTATATATTCTATTCAGCTAAAGAGAGACTTTCATGCCTAAGTCAGTCAACAAGGGTAATAATCAGACTCAATGTTTCAGGCGTATGAGTCTAGCAACATCATCGAGTTGTATGCCCTTTAGTGGACTGCTATATTGTTAATTGCTCTGTACTCATGTCAAAGTCATGTTCACGGAAGTACCCTCTACTATTATGTCAAAAAGTTTATTCTACGTGGTGTTCTTCTAGTTCTCCTGTCCCAAATCAATGCACCGTATGTAGAAACTTTTTCACTATTATGATGTAGTATATCTAATACGGAATACTGGGGGCCTGCTAAATCCTTAAGTTTTCTAGTAGCTTTTCCTACAATGTCTACAATTTCCTGTCCAAGATTTGTTCTTTAGTACTTGACCTCCCACCAGATCATTTGCTACCCAAGATCGTTGCTTCAGATCAGTGCAAATGAGAAGGTCACAAGGACTCTTTCAAAACTGTGTCAGAAAACTGAACCTGTCCAAAAATGTTCCAATCCACTTGTTTCAGCCACTTTTTTACGCTTTTAACCTACATTTCTCTTGATGGTAAGCAGGAACTACCACAGAACATAACTGGTGTCATAATGTGTGACTGTCTATTAAAGAGATATCTGCAGCAGGTCAATCCTCCATCAGTCCGAATCTGTAAACTATGCGAGAGTTATTTCTGTACTTAGACATTCAAGAAGCAACAGTTTGCTAGATAAATATGGTTTCCCAAGCTTTGACGTACGTTCAGCATCTACTGCCTATTTTATCAGATTGCTATGTATGCTGTTCACCAATCTCAAGCCTGATGACAAACTCTGCCGTACTTATTCCACAAAATTGGCAAGCACCACAACGTTTAATCACAATAGAGATCCGAAAGTCGAGCCTTGTAGGACTCCACCATTCGCCGAAAACATCTCTCAAAGAATTTCAACACGAATTCAGTTTTAAATTCAGAAACTCCTTTTCTAAGGACATACTTAGAGACAATGCCCTATACAAACATAAAAGTTAGCATTGTCAGCCACTGGACAGGGTTCCTTTTCTTTTCGAATAGGCTACCTATTCATCACAAATCAATAAAAAACCGAGAGAAACTACTGAATCCTTAGACATTTATTTAATAATAAAACTTATACTTAGACACTCCCTAGTACATTTCCACAAGGCACTTCAATTTCCTTCTCTAAACCGAATACCCAACTTGTAGATGTCCAGAATGACACATTATTTCAATGTGTCAGCCCCCAAAACATTTAGCCGACAATGATACCAAAAAAAAAACTGTCTCCGTATCCTTCCAAATGACGGAAATGTCAAGCAGCAATCACAAATACCATCAATCGTGTTGTTCTCTTAAGCGTATCAGGACCCAAAGCGTCTTAATAAAAAAAAATAAACAAACTACAGGCGTTCAAATGACCAGTTGTTAAGGACACACTTCCAACATATCCTCTTCCATCGTAATTACAATGCCCATTTGTCGAATGTTATATTATTTTTTTTTTTTCCTTCTACATCCTCTTCATATCCCTATAGTCGAATTGGCACACATACCCAACATCTTGGCAATAACATCAGAGAAACAATACTAAGCATCTCGTTCAACTAGCACAACAGTACAATGTACATCAAGGAATTTACTAATATTGTCGTCTCCTTAGTCGTCAGCAAAAGGAACATTTATAGGACGAAGAAAGAAAATTTATTACCCACTTGTATGAGAGAGAATTTATATCGACATGTTGTTGGAAGACACATGCACGTCATAATACTTATACAATTCAAGAGTGGCACACGACAGGAAGATGGTTATAATCAGATATCCTTTAGAGATGCCAGACACATAACAACCCCCCCAAACCCACTCTGACAAAATGACAAAAAGTGCAGCTGCACGAAAGGATATAATATTCTTCAATTTGGAATCGTTAATCCCAAGTGCTACTCCAAGGATTCTCATTTTAATTTGTACTAATTAAAAAGTTACAAATTCTTTCGATAATGTCCTTTGAACATTGGCAAGAACAAAAAAAAGAAATACTAATATACACACACAGAGGGTGGAAACGGAAAGCTGAATAGCTGGAAAAAGGACGAACTTCTCAATTTCAATTGAAGCTAAATGTCTTTCATTCAACGGAATCACCTGAGAGTGAAAATATAAAAAAAAAAAAAAACTCCTTCTCATCTCATTTTGGTGCTGATGATGGCTGGAAGGGAACAGGTAATCAAAGCTAAAGGATACGAACTTCGCAGTTACCTACACATAAACGTACATAAAGCAAAAGCAAATAAATCTTTTCATCTAATACATGGATGGTTCGCGTTCGACAAATGCAGGTGGAACGCCTTCATCTTTCCTGTACAGGGCTGAATTGGTTGGGAATTGAAATGAGGCGAAGTTAGTCTTGTTTCAGTATTGTCAACGGGGTCCAAACTTAGCACCGTATATAGAATTCATACATAAGGAATCGTTGGATGCGAAATTGGCGATTGATTTTCTTCTTGGCTGGCCTTGGATACAATCAAAGCATTCCCAGAACAAGGAGTTGAAGACTTCCCATTAAATTTGACATATTTCGTTGTAACATTGCAGTAGTGGAGGTTCGATTCTTCGACTACAGACGGATTCAGAGTAAATGAACAGAATGGGACATTTTTGTATTGCTTACAAGTTGATCCTTGATTTCGTTAAAAAGAAGAGAAAGAACTTTATGGTAGTGTACCTGACCTACCCTAGTTCTTCGATGATTTACCATACTGACGTAGACCTTCATCTTCTGCATAAATCTCCGACGAATTCCCTAAAAAGTCCTTTTATACATGAGATACATTGATCCATAGGTGCCTGGTACCTCGACTGAAGACCAACTCTTTTGGAATGTTGTTGGTGACAGCGAACGAGAGAGGGGGGAGGAGTGTCTTCTCACTAAGGCACTTTCTCCTTAGTGAAAAATGGAGTCAACGGTGGTGTCTACCAGTTCCAGTTACTCCGAACTATTAGTGTTATCCTATATGAGCTATAGGGAGCCTATGGGGATCTCCAATACTGAGTCAGGGTATTAGAATGGAGTTGGTGTCGGATGAACCCTTAATGGGCCAACGGCAGCGCTCATATCCCCGAAGCGGGGTACTGACTCCGGAAAATCCGGCCCCTTGTCCTAGGGGTAAGAAAAGGAACTGGTCCTCCAGATTGGGGGTTGTGCGTCGGGGTAACTTCCCTACCACGTTTCTTACGTGTAGTTACGAAACTAAAACAAGCCTCGGAAAAGGATGATCCCACTGTTGACGATCGTTGTCAACAGTGGCAACGAACTTCGGATCTGCACGTGGAATGTTCGGACCCTTAACGTATACTACGGTGATTGCTATAGGGAACAGATACAGCGCTTATTCAGATGTGCATTCTTCATATGTGGCAGACTTAGGCAAGAAGTCTTGAGCTTTCGACACATGAGCGAGCGCCTTATGACAATCCGCATCAAGGTTAAATTTGCGAGCATAAGCCTAATATGCGCTCATGCTCCCACAGAGGACAAGGACGACTCCACCAAAGAATGCTTCTACGAGCTCTTCGACAAAACTTATATAATGTCGTACTTGTGACGTTAAAGTCGTCCTAGGCGATTTTAAGTCCAAAAAGGTTCCTGGACCAGACGGCTTACTCCCGAGTTTTTCAAAGCAGCTGGAAATGACCTGCCGAGAGTATACACCAACTCATTTCTTAAATTCGGTCAGACGAGTGTATGCCTGATGAATAGAATCTCAGCATCGTTTGCCCGATTCACAAGAAAGAAGACCTCTCAATTGCACCAACTACAGAGGCATCAGTCTCCTCAATGTCGGGTACCAGATCTTATCTGCCGTCCTGTGTGAACGCCTGAAACCCTTCGTCAACAACCTGATTGACCCATATCAGTGTGGTTTCAAACCAGGAAAGTCTACAATCGATTAAATCGTTATACTTTGGCAGATCCTGGAAAAAAGTCAAGAAGTCCAAAACGATACTCACCATAATTTCATGGATTTTAAGGCCGCATATGACAGCATCTATAGAGACGAGCTATATAGAGC
Source organism: Xylota sylvarum (assembly GCA_905220385.1). NCBI lineage: Eukaryota > Metazoa > Arthropoda > Insecta > Diptera > Syrphidae > Xylota > Xylota sylvarum. The sequence goes on along the minus strand of LR999959.1, from coordinate 59,570,258 downwards.
CATGTCTAGTTTTGGCATCCCTACCAAACTCGGTCACCTGTGCAGGATGATGATGGAGAACGGTCATCAAGATTGGTACCGACCTCACCGAGAGACCTTTGATGTCAAAAAAGGATTTAGACAAGGAGACGCGCTGTCATGTGATTTGGCAATGAGAAGGCAATAAGGTCCTATCCCGAACAACTAAGGAGATCCTATATAAGACCTTGATCATCCCAGTCCTCCTTTATACGCGAAAGCGTCGTCAGTCGTTTTCGAGAGAAAGATTCTTCTAAAAGACCTGTAGAGCGACATCGACCTTGTCAAAAAATTGTGCATTAGTCGTTTAAGATGGCTAGGACATGCAGAGCGAATGGACACCAGAACTCTGGCCCCTAGAGTCTTCGAATCTAACCCGAAGGAATAACGCAGTAGGGAGAAAATCTCGCCATAGGTGGCACGCCCATGTGGGCGCCGTGGCTCAAGTGGTTAGTGCGTTGGACTACGGAGCGAGGGGTTCCAGGTTCAATCCTCAAACAACACCTAAAATTTCTTTCACGGCCCCACCTCTCGCGAGCGTCTGACAAACATCCGAGAGTAAAACTGTCATGAAAAAGCTTCTCAAAAACAAAAACTCTGCCGTTCGGATCCGGCATTAAACAGTAAGTCCCTTCCATTCGTGTGATGAATATAACACGCACAGCACGAGTGATTGTGAGAAGCTAGGCCCTGGGTCCCATGGACCTGTTGCGCCAAAAATTTGTTTTTTTTTTAGGTGGCATGCACAAGTAGAAGGGGACCTTAACTGATTTGAAGTGCGCAACTGAAGGCAGACCGAGCTAACTGGAGAGGCTTGTTGGTTGAGGCCCAGGTTCATCCCAAACTGTAGCCCCACCTAAGCAAGTAAGTAAGTAAGTAAGAGGCTACGTATATGGAGCAGACAGTCTCCTGCGAGAATTGACGGATGCGGGTATAAATTGTCAACGAAATGCGGACGACATAGTGAACTCCGCACCTCAGTTGTTAGAGCGTCGTACAACTGATTGCGAATCCGAGGTTTAATTCATTTTCACGGTCCGATTTCACTGGGAGTCTCTAGGAATGTTCACAAGCATTTACCAAACAGATCTTCACGAAATCGAAAATGTTTCCAGATAAACCTCGAAGGCCTGTCGGTCTACTATTAGACAGTCAGGTGACAATTGAGGTACTGATTTCGTACACTATTAGCTACGGGTTGGTATGAGGTGCCCGACTAAGATCCCGATCTGTCAGACTGTCAGGACCACTGTAAACGATGGACAATGCCACCAGTATAGCTTCTGGTGGATTATGAAGCACTAAGTCACAGAAAGCAAAACTGGGAGCCTTTCTTTCAGAAACGGATCCGCCTTCGCTGGATTCACTTCAGATACTCTAGAGCATCACAGAATAGAGTAATAGTTCGGGGAGCCCAAGGTTGCACTCCCTACCATTTCTATCTAGATCTAGCGTTTTTTTTTTTTACCATTCTAGGTATTTTGGGTTTCAGCAAAATGGAGCTACATAAGTGGTTTAGTATGAAATGCGTGTGATATGACTGTCATACATCCTACAAAAGAGTCTACATCCTTGAAGAGCCTTGTTCACCTCGGGACAAGGTTTGAGAATTCTGTATAATAACCTTTACTTGACAGGATTAGTCAACCATGGAGCACACATTATCAAGCTTGCTTATGTAAGGAAACCAGTTATAAGAAGCTGCTCTATAGTTGACATATCCTGGGACTGCAAAGGAGTTCCTCTTCTAGTCTAAGTTTCCTTAGATTCGTTGAGTTTGAAGTGCCTCGATACAATTTATTTTAACCCATGTGTCTATGTCGTCAATTTCATCCTGAAAGCCTTAGATCCTTTTTGGTGTTCCACAAGGAGTTACTTCAACACTTTTCCTGATTGACAACTGATGTCAAGGCTATTTAGCATGTTAAAGAGATCATCGACAGCTAAGCTCAACATTAAGGGAGATCATACTCCCGCTTGTGGACGTCCACTTATTGTGCTGAATTTGGTGATTCGTGACACGCATGTTTAGGAATAGGTATTAATCATGTTAGAACGACACACCATGTCCGGTATGGCGTCATCTTACTAAAACGACACTCAGGCTCATTGAATCCTTCAACCGCTCCTGATAACTTCCAGCCCGCCAAAGATGGGTACTGTTATTGCACCGAAATAAAAAGGAGGAAAAATAAATTAAAGCTAAGGTAAGAGTATGAAAACTTACGGTCGCAGGAAGTTTTTTTTCTTTTTTCTCCTTTGTAAGGATACAAAAGACTAGAGGGGTTGGGCGAACAAAGGAATTTTCAATTTGTGTATAGGTATCCATCGTCCTTTTTAATTAAGAGTTTCTACAAATGGCTCATGATGACGACGATGACCATTGTTTGCTGTTTTTCAGGATGAGAAAGAGTCTCATCCTTACTCCTTTAAGATCCTTTCTTTGTTTTTTTTTTTTGTTCTCTTCCTTCCTCGAAGTTCCTATTGCTTGGGAATAATCTCTCTAGGCGGCCGAGTTCCATGGTACCATTATGCCATGAAAGTGAACGACCATGAGTTAGGTGGGTCTTCATGTACCAAGAAACACGACAACGAAAGAGGAGAGAATTGATTTTATGTGTGGCGCGCCTCTTTGTTGTTCAGGGCAGCGTTAAGGATTTTTCTTTTCCGTTTCTCCTTCGAATCGTTGTTTCCTGAATGGTGGGTGTCTTTTTTTTTTTTTTTGTACTTTTTCTTAGTCCTTTAGTTGACTTTTGTTCTACACCTAGTGGAAGAGAGAGAGTCTGTTGGACGAAATCTGATGTAGTCGCTTCGACAGAGTTGGTGTACCTACCTTTTACCAGAGCTCTTCACATAGCTCCGGGGAATAATTCGTGGATAACTTTCATCTGCAACAGGGATTCGGTGTGTGGATCTTGGTTATGGAAGCGCTGCTGCTTCGTTGGTGGCTGAAAGTATAGATTAACGAATTGTTATATAAGTTCAGTGAAAATGAAAACGAAACAATGAACGTCGACGGAGAGAATGGAAATCTTAAATTTTAAAGGATTCCACGATGATGGTGGTTGTGTGTAACACTGCAGATATAGTAGCTCTATGCACAGTCATTTTCCGGATCGCTTGAGTGGGTGCAAGAATGAGCTTCCCCGAGGTGCAGTGTCTTGAATGTCTTAAAGCGAATGAAGTGCTAAGGAGTATTTAAGAGTTTTTAAATAAGGGAAAGTGTAAGGAATATTCAGAGAGCAGCTCTTTGTTTCGTCTACGAATATATGAAGATATGCGAATCCTTTTGGTTGGAAGAAAGAAAAATGTGGTGCACTGTTATTAAGATTGCAAGGGAATCCTTGCTTAAACCTCCATTATAGTAGGTAATGCTGGTTAAAAACAAATTAATTGGCAAACCACAGCCCTTTTCCCGAATTTAATTAAGTCATCTACACTTCTTCACAGAGAAGAGTAGAAGAGTAATTTGGTCCTGAATTGACTTCTAGCTCATAATGAATTACCCTCAAATAAAGGACATTCCACCGCATAAAACCGGTTCGCTATCGTTATGGCCTTTCATTTCCTGTGTTCAACGATTTGGTGGCCACATTAGTCTTCTTTTGCTCCCCTACCCCCCAACCACCGTTGTGCGCTTAGCCATATCGGTGGGTTGTAATTTATGCCGATTTCCCGTCGTAGTTTTCCACCTTTTTTTACTGCCGACGATAAATAAAGGGATTTCGGCAATAGAACTGAATGTCCTGGACAATAACAATTTATCTCGGATCGAATGTGGTGCGGTTTAAAAGTTTATCGCCTGGCGAGAGGAGGGAACCTACTCGGATGTGTAGTCGGGACGATTGTTGAAGGTAATTGCATAAATTATTTCCGGGCAGTGGGACGTAAAGGACAAAAGTGAAATTTTCTGGTTTTTTCTTTTTTTTTTTGGCTTTTGTTTGTTTGTCCTTTCGAGAATAAGGATGCTTGTGTGTACTTAGAGTCAGATTGTTGGTCTTATCGTTGGCAAGGGACTTTGGTGGTGGCCAATTGTACCTTTCGTTTTTGGTGTTTGAATTGGGTGCACACACATACTCGTACACATAGAAAAGGCAGTCATTGTTGACAAATCGGTGGTCATTTAGGGAGACACCGATAAACTGTGTTTAAATGGTCGTTCGGTGGATGAAATTAATGCGTTTTTTAGGCAATGGGGTTGAGGTATTCCCTTTTTTTTCGTGTAGGTTCTAGAAGATAGCAGGATTTACTGCAAGAGTGGGCGTCATCGCTGGCTTTCGTCGAATGTGTGTGACAGTTTGTATGACCATCGAGCGAGAGTCGGCATTAAATTAGACTTGGTATCATTTTCAGTTCGAATGGGTATAGAGTCCTTGCCTTCTATAATCGGCTACAAAAATACCACCACTATATAGCATGATAGCGTCTAATAAATTAGTCAGTTGATGGGGGTGCTAGCTAGAAAAGTTGTTATAACGAAATTCGAAGGAAGCTTGAAGAGTTCATCAGATAGGGGGTTACTAATGCATTTAGGTGTGGGTCATATACACCACTACGCGAGTAAATACATTTATACGTTTCAAACGTGAAGCTGTTTCATAGGCTTCCAAGGATTTTGAGGTCTCCTTTAGGTAGCTCCAAACGGTGATGAAAAACATACAGAAAAGCTACAATCCGTCTGGAACGGATCGTATGATACCCTATCCTCCTCTCTTTAAATTGGACGTGGCCAAATTGCATTTCGTGCTCAAATATGGCTATAACTTCGAACGTTTGAGGATGTTACATGTAATATTTTATCAAAATCGGTTTTTTGATGAAAACGCCCCCAAAAAGTGGGCGTGGCCAAAACTTTTGTATGGGTGGATTGTCGGGAATCTAAATGCCTAAATATTTGGTCCTAACAACATTTTTTTTCGGTTTCATATAATTTAATGAAGTCAGGAAAAAGTAAGCGTGGCAGTGGGCGGATTTAAAATTTTTTTACACTTGTACTGTATCTTTTTCTCAGAAGCCCAGATATGAAATTTCATCGTCCTAGCTCAAAATTTAACGCCCAAAAAGACGGACGGACGGACGGACGGTCATTCCTCAATCGATTTCGCTATTGATGTTGATCACGAATATATATACTTTATAGGGTCTTTATTTCTCTATGTTACAAACTATGTGTCAAACTTAATATACCCTTAGGATAGGGTATAAATACTAAGCCAGGTTTGTGCGTCATAAAGTTTTGACGCCGGCACTACCGGCACTTTATTAACCTTAAAACAAACCGTACTTAAACAATCTAACCTTAAGAACTAAAGACAATCTTACGAACTAGCGAGAGACGGGTTAGATAAGGAGAGATATGGGACAGTGACTAGTCGGATTAGGAGCGATGCTGGAAGGTGTTCCGAATGGTGGCTCTGCTGCAGTGAAAGTCAACCGTGTTTTTCATATTGTTAGCCAAACGAAGCATTCTAGACAAAGATGCGTTAAAGCCATAATTTGTGTAATGAGTACTGAGATAGAAAAGGGAAATGGAGCCAAGGCTACGAGGATTCATGTTAAATAAGACCGATGCAAGAAAAGCGGGGTAATCAATGTGGCCAGTTATTAAACGATGGAAGAAGAGGAGGTCGGGATTTTTGCGACGATTTTCAAGAGACTGGAAGTTGATCAGTTCAGAGTAGGGACGCAAATTAAAACTAATAATGCGCTCCTTAAGTCTGTCTATCAGCCGCCTCGAATTTTCTCATGAGTTCAGCTCATGCCATTGTATCCAAAGTATGTCAACTTCCTTGTCAACTGGCGAGCAACTGTAGAATGTTGTGCCCCAATCAAGACGGCTTTTGAGACTTTCTTGGCAAGAGCATTTGCTGTTCCATTACTCTGAATACCTACGTACCTAAGAGCCCAGATCAGCGTCGCCGACTTGGAGGCTTTGATAGCAACTTGTCTATCAGAGAAGATGCATAGGATTTTTTTAAATTTTTTCCTTAAAACTATGTGCGATGCAATCGCTGCCTGAAATCAGTCTACCCAAGTCTGTCAATTGCTTTTTCCGAGCGTCCCTTAAGTACACGCTAGCTCTAGGAAAGGGAACCGTCAGAATATAAGACAGTGTTACCTAGCTTAAAGCAAAGCTACCACTCATTTGTCTATTCCAAGCGATCTTGCAAAAAATGTTCAGAAATTGGTAAAACTGGAAAAATTGTTGTAAAGGGTCTGATCCTGCCCATGCTTCTAAGAAGAGCACCTAGCCTTCTACTCCTTAGATGTCTCTGTATCTATAAGTTCAGTAAAGTGAATTTTTGGTTCAAAAAGATGTCCAAAGCTTAACTTAATTAGCTGAGTGTCCAAGAATATAAGTCACTGCACTTCTGGTAGGTTTCTCTTACGAGATTGCACACCTCGTCCCCTATGAAGGAATGTCTTGATCAGCGGTAACGTAGGAGAAAACAGAACAGGTTTAGGGGGTGTTTTAGTCACGTAAACATGCAGGAGCACGGAGTCTGGTATAACTAGTAGCACGGGCTGTGGAGTATCCATAAAGAATTTCACACCCCCAGGGCATCAAAAAAAAAAAGGGCCAAGTAGAGGTAAAATACTCTTGGGCTTCATTCCGGTAAAGCTCCTGAAGAGCTGGTTAATGAGAAGATTGTAGCTTTTCGTGATCCAACTTCCAATATTCGCATGGAACCTCAAGGTACTAGTAATCCCCCCCCCCTCACACATTCCACTAGTGCTTGCTCCCTCAAAACAGGCGTATAAAGATCGACGCACTGCTAGCCGAATTCTAGAGTACTTTGGTAATATACCGAAACGGTGAACGCCCGGGTAGAATGCGCTAAAAAGATAGCCAGTGAGGATAAAGCTGGGACAAACAGCGCTTACACATCAAAGCGTCAGCCATCGTTGGAGGAATTCGGGTCGAATTCCAAAAGAGTCAAGCTACATACCACCAGTACCTATTCTAGGTCTTTTAATGTCATATCGAGGTCCTACATCGATGTCCTTAATGACAAACTAGTCTTGGATGCGGATGGATCCATCGCTCCAGAGAAATGAAAGATCTTTTCAGCTGAACTGGTCTTAGTTTTCTTGGAGATCATGTAGGAAAACCCAATTCCTTCTCCCAGATGTTGTGATGATGGATGGCATTAAGGCCATGTGAAGCTGATTGTCTGCGAAAATTAAAGGTCATACGACCTCTACAAGTTGGCTATAACTAGCTCGACCTTGTGCTATGCTCGAGCGAAGATATCCCAGACCGAGACCGTAGACCGAGAACTCTCACCTGGATCCCAGCCGAACTCTCCGACACGGATACGATTTTAACGATCCTGATAACCAGCAATCCCAAACTTCTGACACACAACGAGAATGTCGCTAAGCTGGACTAGCCCAAGGGTCTTCATGTGCACTTATTGTCATCAATAATGAGTCTCTAGCTCCTTTGACGAAAGACTAGAAGTGTTGTCTACTACGGTTTTGACCCTATTGCCATCAAGGTTTATAAAAAGGACGATTCCTGCATCCAATGACCCCGAGCCATCTTTGGATAGAGATCATTCCCTAGGTTCAAGTTCAAACGTCATTCTGTGCAACATAGGTAACGAGCCTACTTTCCTCACCCGAAATAGGCAAGAAGTGCTGGACATCAACCTTGCCTCCGATTACATAGCTCAATGCATCAGAAATTGGAAGATATCGAACGAACCCTCTTTTTCTCTCACTCACTTGTGGGTAATGTCGAGGTTTTTCCTGTTTTATAAGAAGTACACGATCGCGATGGTTGCCTTTTTGGATATAGAGGTCGACAGCTAACTTTGCGAATTGATTAATCTATTGCTAAATGGTCGGATTATCAATTCCAAGATGTGTGGCACGTCTACTAGAAGATGTGTCAATAGAGGCACTCCGCAAGATGGCGTCCCATCCCCTCTTCTTTAGTTTGGAAGCTACGATCTGTTCGCTCACTGTTACTCTCGTAGTCTCCATAATTCGCCTGCTGCTGATGAGCACTACTTCGGTCTTTTCTTCTGCAAGTTATAGACCCATGACTACTAGACAGTTCTGCACCATCCAGATTGCTTCATTGAAGTCATGGTCCAACTTCTTAAGAAATTTGTTCACAACAATGATGGCTATACCATCGGCTAGTCCCAATTTTTTTTCGAAGACGTTTGTATTCCAAGTCTGAGGACGTAATCATACATTGGGTTCCACAGTAGCGGACATAGTACGGAGTGTTGAGGAACGCCATCTGAGACGTAATTCTGCCTCGTTCCATCGTTGGTTTCGTAGAGCAATATCCTATTTCTAAAGTAGTTCGTCATTATCTTCTGCAGGTTTTCTCTTGGCGGTAAGTGCTAGCAAAATGTTTCTCTAGTTTGCAGTTTTGAAGACGTTCTTGACATCCAGACTGATGATTGCGCAGTTTACTCCCGCTCTTCCATCATCTACGTTCCATGACTTTTTTCGCGATAAACCATAGTGGTGATCTGCAATGCTTCGTTTTCAGCCTCATCGATTGCACTCTCCAATTTGACACTTATGATGTCCCCATGGTATCCAGCGTACATAGAGGCCTATACAATGAGGGATCCTATGGTGGCTTACTACCTTTTGGTAGGAGGACCGGTCTAAATATATTGCTTCCACTGGTTGAAGAATACTCCTTTTTTGAGGCAAGTGAAGAAGGAAAATGTGTGGATGACAATTACTTGCTTATTTGGTCCTTGATTATTGCGTAGACTTGCAGGACATCTTTTGCGGTGACGAGGGGTATTGATAGCGCACCCGCTATATTCACCGTCTCCGTTTGTTCGTTTACTTCTTGTTGTTGTGGAAAAAGAAGCGTCACCGTATTTTCAAGAAATACTGTGGACATGGGCGAGGGTTTTCGACTTCATTATCCCCACTTGGTAGGCTCTTGCTCACGGATTTTGATCGGCTTCGTTGTACAGATCGAAGCTTCTCTTTTACTGTCCTTAATTGCGGGTTTTTTTTTGTGAATCTCTTGTGGAGTTCTTCATGGTTGCTCTGTTCTCTGAGACGCTCGCTGATACAAACGCTCATAGTTCCATGAGTATACTGGTGGCTGTTGTGGTTTGGGTGTTTTCTGTAGCATGGATGCATCATAGGATCTTGTCAATCCTCTTCTGACCGCGTAGCAGCTGAAGAAGTATATGCCATTTACTTTGGCCCACACGAAGCTTGACTGCCGCGGCGTCACTACTATATCATTGCTATGCCTGAAGAGTTTGCAGACCATACACCCTCATTAGGCTTCTTGCAGAGCTCGCTAAGTATTACGATCATGTTCGCTTCTTTGAAGCGTTCAGCGCGATCTGGAATGCAAGACATCTTATGTTTCCAGTACTGTACTTGTCGCTATGGCCATCTCCTTGGCAGACATACATTCCGGGTCTGAGGAGCAAACCTTTGCCTTGTGGCCCTTTTCACTGCATCTGTGGCAGTATCCGGTCCGGTTTTCACTCTTGCAGTCCATTGCACGGTGACCATACCCGAGGCACCGGTAACATAATTTCACGTCCGGTTTTTCTCTTAATCGGCAATTTACCCAATCGATTCTGGCTTTTCCGGCCGATAGTGCTTTGTTGATGAGGCCTGCTTGCAGACTTACTACTGTGGTCTGCGTCCCGGCATAAGTTTTTCGTGACGTTTCTGTGGGCACGGTTGCCTTTTTGGTTTCGGAGTCATGTCTCTCCTCCTTTTATTGGTGGATATTGTCTGATTTCCGAGATTCAGGGCAGGACTCCTAGTGCTATCCTTCCCACTCATTTCCTCCGTCTCGATACTTTGGTATGAGAACAAGGCTTCAAAGTGTGACATTTACCGAGTAGTTGGCTCGTACGAATCAAGAATTCCTAATCAAGAGTAGAATCAAAAGCAAAGCATCTCTCTATGTTTTGTAGGTTCTAGCAGCTACATATATATGTAGATAGGAACCCATAAATGCCCCAAGCCCTTGTCTCTTATATAGATAAGTACTTAAAGAGGACATAGTACTCAGCAATATCAGCACTGTCAGCAATAAGATAAAAACCATAACAAATAAAAAAAGGCTTTTCATTAAAATAAAATAAAACAACTTCCCCTTCAGTTTAAGGACTAAACAAACAAAGTAATTATCTGGCCGCCTATTCTAGCTCTCATTGAACCTCATCGTCATACCAGAAGAATAAATCTAATTTTCGGGTAATTGCATTCAGCCGGTCACAAATCACGCCTTCTCCATTCAACGGACCACAACAGCAAAACCCCAGGATATAATATAGTCTTCCCGCCGAGTCGCTCCAAGAAAACAAAACAAACAAAAGGACGAGAAAAATTGGTTCTTCCTTCAGCAATTAGTGGAATCATTGCCATCCGGACTATCGCTTTCCATCGACGCCATTAAAATAAATGACCGCCTTTTGTGTTCCCACAAAACGATTAAATCGCTTCTGCGATGATATCTCTAAGACTCCTTGGCCGCCCAACCAACAGAGGGGGGGCTTTACAAGTTAATTTGATTTTTATTCGTTTGTTTGTGTCGGTCGGTGGCTATCCTCTACCATCCATTCATCCCGATCCCGGCGGCAATTTAATTTCTTAAATAAAAATCAAGCCCCCTTCCGTATCGAGCCGTTGCCCCCTGCTGCGATTGGGCTTTATTACTCCTGCGTGTTCGCCATTGCCCGTGGCCCGTCGGCCGTGTATCCGGCAATCACAAGAATTGTGTCAATATCAATAAAATTCGATTACAATCGATGCCGAAGTACACTGCCACGCAGATAAATCCATTCCGGGCGCCGGATCGCACAGGGATAACATCTTCTCGAGTGAGTGTGTGTACCCTTGCGACGCACTTCCTTTTTTCTCCATTCATCGTGTCCTCGTCGTCGTCATGGACTATTACATTGAATTTTCTTCTTTTCTTTGCTGGTTCGTCTTTGCCGGGTTTTATAGCTAAAACATTTCCTTTCTATTCATTGGCTTTTAAAGCACAAACCCCACATCCCACCCCACACCCGCACAGGAGCAGCCCGAATGATGAGTTCTTTTCTCCTGTTCCGAAATGAAAAGGAAGCGACTGGGCTTGGGAAAGTTTTTGTTTTCCGGTTGGGTGGGCCTCAGAAGGCGTTTATACGCCTAAGCGCTGTTCACTAAGAAAGTCCTTCTTCATTCCTTTGGCATTTCGTTTGCTTTATGTAAAAATCTTCGGTCGAAGGATTGGTGGGAGCCACCCTCAGTTGACTGAGAATGAACATCATTTGGAGTGAAGGGACTATTGCCAGCTGGCTGGTAGGGAAGAATAGGAGAACTGTGCGTAAGATTTGCCTTGAATTGAATTAGGGCAATCCTCACTAATTCACAGTTAATTTTTGTAATGGAAAAGTTTATTTACATTCTCATCCGATTAATGAAAGAGACGTGGGAGCGCTTTAGTATTCCCTTTGGGTTGGTCTCGCGCAAATGGGTGCTTTAATCTTGTAATTTTCGATGCGATGTATGTATGTACATATGTATTCTAAAGAAATAAGAGATTTATGTCAATACACCCATCGGATGGGTAATAAATCTTGAAACGAGGGTGTCCTGGCAGCTATGATACCGAAGTTCGAGTTTGAGGATTCAGAGATGTTGTACTTGCAAATGCATGCTGTAGGGTTTTATTTAATTGGAACGTTTCAGCGAATACATGTCTGAAATGCAAATTGCAATCGATTTAAACATTAACCATTACAATGGGATTCTTAATATTCAGGGTTGCCATTTAAAAAATAACTGTCATGGTGAAATGCCATACCAATCATAAAATTGAGGATATTTTAGGTTCTTACATAAACAAAGAAATTAGAATGTAGATTGTATTATCCTGAAAATACTGGATCGGGAGTTTTGGGGTCGTTCTGGTTCTGCCCAAAGGATACGATCTGTTAACCGAAAATGGACATATTTTAGCATTCATTCCAGCTGACACAGAAGTAAGTATGGAAACTTTTTGCTGAGAATCGGCAAAGTTTGGGAGATGACTTACCAGGGTATAAAACTTACGTTCCACAAAACCAGCCAAATCAAATCCAGTGGAATCCACACCCTACTACAGGTAGTAGTCGAATCCCATAAGGCTACCAACCGCTATCCTAGGACTGCTTACGAAGAAATAGGTTGCTCAGAAATGAGCAATGAAAATACTTCGTAGAAGATAGGAAGTCTAACTCAGTGGACTCTACGTCAGTTAAGTCCTGCCTCAATGCGTTATAATCTCTCGCCAGACATATCAAGGCGAAACTTGGTTGGGTTTCTAGTCACAAGTGAATTGCAGCCAACAAATCTTTGGACGAACTAGCTAGGACTTGCTCAGCCTGGCTCATAGGACCAGAATCTTGGTGTGGTGTTAATTGGGCTGTTGCTGCAGCTCTGAATATGACTGGGAACACGAACTGCGGCTAGTCCACTGGGAAAATTTTCCGGGTCCTACCCAATGGTGAGCTTTCTCACAAGCTACTGCAGACTGACGTACCATCTTAAATCTAGTAGATGTAAAGTAGTTTTTGTCTAGAGAAAGATGTATCACCTGATAGGTGCGAGAGTCAGTCATATGGGAAAGGATTATATTTAAAAATGGCACAGCGTCTGTATGACGTACCAAACCCCGGGGGTTTCACAAGAAAGCGAAACTGCTATACTAGCCTCAGAAGTGGAGTACTGGCTTTCCTTTTGAAGCCTTAATTTGAGTAGAGAAAGACACGTGCAACGCACATGGATACACTGATGGGTTTCAAGAGGACATTTGTGTTGGTGTACGCATCTTTTCCGACTCACACGGCTAATTGGTCGAATCTCAGTAGCATGTACCGAGGTCTTAATAGTCACCTATAAGACTTAAAGTGTAATACCACTGGTTAGTTGATTGGTTTGGGACGGTCGCCGATTAGCCCCGTTGTATATCCCTCTAAAGAGACTGCCTACCTAGATCGAGCCCAGTCTTTGCCTGACGGCGGCAGGGGCTCTGTCATGGTATTAGCAGCTTTCCAGTCCTTTTTACATGGTTTTTGTGGTGTTTTGAGAATGAGCTAGGTTGACCTGGGAGAAGGTTGCCAAGATATTAAGTTTTTCCACGCATTCCTTCACCAAATGCGAGCGGATTCTTGGATTTGCTAGTGCCATTAGGGCTGCCTGACTGTCCAAACAGAAGTTAATGCAGTTGCCTTGGGTTCTGGTACTAAGTTGTAGTTCCGCGATCTTCAGTATAGCAAAAATCTCTGTCATGAATTTAGTCACGAATTGTTGCAGATGGACTGCGTGATTAAGAGGTGGTGTTCGGCAGTAGACCCCCGATCCGATTCTCCATCCGTGTACACTTCTATGCCATCCTCGTTTGGAACAGCAGAGACCTGCCCCATTCGCGTTTGGGGAATCCAACTATGTACCTTGTGTTGAAATGGTATTTTTTACTTAAAAGCTCGCTCGGATGCCTTACGAGTCCAGAAACCTCCTGTATTACCTTCCAGATAGCCCTGTGTCCGTTGCGGTCCGTTCATTGAAATGTCTTAAAGTCTTGAGTTTAAGAACACCCAGTCTGGTTGATCTTTTCACCTCTAATTCTATAGGAAGTAAGTTCAAAATTGTCTCCTTAGCTGCTGTGGGGATACTGGATTGGGATCCGGTAATTCCTAGGCAAGGCATACGTTGGATGTTCGATAATAGTGAAAGGACATATTTCCACTCTACTATCAGCCACCATACAAACATCCAATTGACTTTCTTCGATTTCAAACTCCACGTCTTGCAAAAAAGCCTTAAGGCATATCCAGACTGTTCTGTTTTCTAGATTTCTATTCCAATTAACTTGTTGTCCAGTTAACTTTACATCGTTTAATAGGTCCAGTTTTACTCGCCCTAAAAACGATGCATGGAATTATTCTAGCTTATATCTTCTCGTTAAGAGTACCATGTTGGTCGTTCCAGGATTAACGCCTAGGCCGCAGCGGTTCGACCCAACGATTGCCAATGTGTTCAGATGTTTCCCTGTAATTAAGATTGCGAGGTCATCAGCACATGCTATACCCTTGAACGTATCGCTTCACAGTGTTTTAGGAAGTAATACCACTAAAGGACATCACTTTCTAAACAGAAATTGAACTGAATTACTGTTGAGAATAGCTCAAGACTCTTGAAGCACTGCATAAGGTAAAACTGCTGAATAGTTGAACTCAGATCAAGTTACCGGATAAATGGAACGCGTATTTTGAACGCATGTATAGACACAAAGAAATGCAGCCTTAGTTCGATAAACGAAAAGCCAATAGACTGATAGAAAAAGATTGGAAATTCCAATCTACCATTATTGGAGGGACCTCTGCAGAGATTGTGGAAATCAGGAAGTCCACAGAGATACAATACACTTTACGTCTTTGGAAGGCTTTTGAAAGGTATTTCCCAGGATATCAATTGAACTATCAGAAAAACAGGAAGGCAGCATCCTAAAGCGCAGATAAAATGCTTGTTTTTAAGCTTGACAAACTTTGAATACTTGACGACACTTTGACCAACCCCAAAGTATTGGCTGTAGTAAAACTACTTATCAAGGTACGTTGTTCTTCCAGAAGTAGAGCTACTAGTGAGCTGATGTTGAAGATATACATACAATGCTTATGCTATTGTCTAGACTTTATAGAGCTAACATCGTCTGCAAGAAGATTTCATTCATACACCAGGAAGGCTTGCATATGACCCTTTAAAAAGTTGTAGGAAGAACTTGAAAAACTGATCAACGTGCAGCTGACGCAGGATATTCTGCCGTCCCTGGATATATGTACATAATATCAAGCCTATCGAACAGGTTAGCATAAAGAGAAGGTATTGCTGGAGCTGACTGACCCTAGTCTGGTACAGTCCAATTGACTTTAAATTGAATGCACGACAATCTCACCAGAATTGAGTCTGCATGGTGTCAAAGGACATTGACCTCACTCAAGTGGAACTAATTTCAGAAGGTAAATGCACCAGGACTCTGCCAATGTGATACAGGCTTTGCACAGAGGGACGTATTTTTTTCCACTTTATGGAAATAAGAACAAAGGCCATAGGATGTTTAGCAGATCTTGATGACTATATCCCAGATTGGTACACGGAATATACTGGTGGCTTATAAGACTGCATCTAAGTTTGGTGGCCAAAAGCCTCTTAACTTCATAATCTTCAAAATTTCGCATCCTAATGCACTACAGGTGAGTTCTCACTTCGCCATGGAAGTCTTGCTCTGACCCCTCCCTTACATCTCTCTCTCTTTAAAAAAAATTTAGTGTATTACATACAGACGGTTTCCTTATTGACGACTTTTCTAGACCTGGTGTATCTAGGGATGCTCCGATTCAACAATTCGTAGACTTGGGTAGTCTTTATTGGCCCCAAACAACGTTGTTCGTTGATTCACAAACATGAAACGACTGAGCTTCTGCGTCTTGATAAATGCATGCAATGACATCTGTCAAGCTCTTACTATAAAGAATCATAGATAGATTGACTCAAAGTGGACAGGATTAAGTGTCTGCTCAGACTAAAGAGACGTAGGTTGAGAGCTTCAGTAAATCTTGTTAATGGCTTCCGTTCTTTAAAAGAGCATTTCAAAGTCATTGATATAAAAAACTCAGCCCAGGTATGTAAGTCTCGTGTAGGTATACATCTTGACTTTATGCATTCTAGGCAATGGATCATCAAGTCTACGACTTTGTCAAAGATTCACAGCTAAAATGCAATACTATGTACAGCGAGGTCCTGCACAAAACCTCCAAGACAGGTGTAATGAGCTAGTTGATTTTAACGCAGATCTTAGAAGGCAGGCCATCTTTTGCGATACTATGCGAGAGTATAGTCTCGAGCTCTGACATCTCGATACTCTCAAGGCGTTGTGATTGATAAATCGTCAGCCATATTACTATCGGTCCAAGCCACTCCTCCAGCCAAGGCATGGATTAAAATATCTAGATCTGTACAACGAAGTTTGATGTTAGACGACCGCAATCAAATTCACCACAAACTATTGTTCCGGTCGTGTATCCTTTATTCTCCTAAGATATTCTATGCAGCACCATGTACGGACAACTACTTAGTAGCAACACTGACAAACCTTAATCCTTAATCACACTTGACTCGAATTCTAGATGAATCCAATTACGAATGCCAGGATGATTGTGTAAGCAAAAGTAGCATGTTTAGGATCGGGTGAAGTTGAAGGAGCGTGGAACTTGTTAAATATATATGTAAGTGTCCTACAAGATAGGATCGCACTTACCGTAGAAATGTCAAATATACGAGAATCAAATTGAAGTGTCGAGGCCGAATAAAGCTCAGTATCCTTAAGAGATGCCACATTTCCTGGATTTAAAAAAAGAGATACAATACTATTAAGTAAACATAAATCCGCTTGGACCTTATCACTGTCAAACGTCACAATATTAATTTGTTTAAATACTCATCCCACTATCTACCAGGTTGTAAAAACAAACAGAAACGAACGTCAATGGGCAATCTCCAACATTCCCATCTTATCACCACGTAAATACCCAACTACTTGTACACTGGTTATCGTCAATACTACGTTTTATTGAAACTAAATCTAATTATATCCCAGACAACAATCAGCAAGTCATCACTTAAGCTTCCGTGTGTGCTCTGTTATCCAATCCAAAAACGATGTTATCCTTGTGAACACAGTCGGATAACCCTTCTCGCAGCCATGATTACTACCAAACGATGTCAATCCCACCAGGTAACGTGTATCATCAGCAGCTTGATACACCAACGGTCCACCAGAATCTCCGCTACACGTTCCCCTCATTTCACTGCCATCGATGCAGATATTTTTTGATGTAATAAGTCCAGCCTCATAGGATTCCACACACGTCTCTTGATCGATGACAGTAAGATCTACGTAGCGTAAGTCTTTAGCGATGCCCGTGCTATTGTCGGACATTTTTCCCCAACCTGCTGCAGTGACATCCTGACCTAGAAGGAATTCCTGATCCATATAAGGTGAAGCTAGTTGAATTAACTGAATGTCATCTGTCAAAGTGACATTTGAGGGTAATTCAATCAAAGCGATGTCATTTTCGGTATCGTTCGGGTTGAACTGATCGTGAATTGTAATGGCGTTTGGATAAACTTCAATAAGATCACCATGAGTAGAAATGTCATTTCTGTCATGGATTCCAAGTTTCACTTTGATGTCAATAGTGTCACTAAAAACATATTAGTCAGTTTTCTGTTGAGGGATATGAATTTTTCTTACCCATATATGCAATGTGCCGCTGTAAGGACTAAATTCGGTGCGATCAGTGATCCACCACACCAGTAGGATCCATTATCTGGACTAACTTTTATTATGCTCAGTCCCACTAGAAACGGGAAGCTGTGTTCCGGAGCCAGTAGTCCGCCAATGATTCGTCCATCATATGATGGTGCAGCGGTTCCGTAACTCACCAAAGCTATCAAAGTTGCGATAGTTATCAGAGAAGACATGTTGAATGATCAATGCCTGTGGGGATCTCCAACTTTTATACGATAGTTCGACTAGTTCATAACTGGATCACTGATATGATATCATCGGTAAAATCCACTTGGAAATTCTGGATCACTGTGAAGTGGCCCGCTAATCTGTGTCCAGTCCTCTCCGGTGGAATCCGATTCATGGGGTTTACTAGTCTTACAGCATACTCGAGATCTGGAGAACTGCGCAATTAACGTTGTTCGGAGCAAATCGGTTCATCTTATCTGGCGCTTTGTCTTCTATTCGTTGAAATCGGGTCATTGTATCTGATTTTTCAAGTAACTGACGTTTGATTGGCATTGTAGACACTAGATTAGACCAATGGGTATTCCGTTTCATTCCTCAATGCGACGGAAGTGATTAGTTCTACGTTCTACGTACAGTTCCGGTGGAGATTAGATTTGAAGGTGTCTAATGATTAGGAGTATAGTAGTGCTTATCGGTTTAAAAATTTAATGAAAATGGTGCTTGCACACAATGCAAAGTCACTAACCTAAGCCAACAATGTCTTGCCCAAATCAAGTTATCACTGTTCGACCATAAACACAAGTTCAACGCTACGATACCCGAAACAAATTTAATATTTATCGCCTGAGCCTAGTCCAGAATTTAATTTTAGTTAATCTCGCCCATCATATCAGGCCATTCCTCGCCGCTATCTATGCGATCATGAGAGATTAGCTTATTAGAAACAGATAAATACGTGCCGCGCAGTTTGTATTCTAATTAGTCTGACGGAGCATAACAAATGGTCATCACGTGGAAGCTTACCCTGGCAGCCCTTCTGGCTATCGGATCAGTGGAAGAGTCCAAGGCCGCGCCTTATAAAAATCGTATCGTAGGTGGAGAGCTGGCGCCAACTGATGGCTTTCCCTATCAAGTGGGGCTGTACATCACCAAGAACGGGACACAGCAAGGAACGTACTGGTGTGGAGGAACATTAATTTATCCGGACTATGTGCTGACCGCTGCACATTGCGTATACGGGTATGTGCACATCAAAGTGACAAGCAGACAAATGTCAAATTGAAAGATGATATTTTTTTAGTGGCACAACATCGGCAGCAGTAATCGTCGGCACCAATGACATTGACAACGTTCCGTCAGGTGATACGATTCACATTCAAGCATCAGCCATCACGATGAATGCTAACTTCAATCCGTCAGTGACAAGCAATGACATCGCCCTCATAAGGCTACCAAATAATCTCACACTGAATGCAGCCATTCAGACCATCCCATTGCCTACGAGTTCCATGAATCAAAGTTTCCTGGTGGGGAAAAACGTCACCTCATCCGGATGGGGTGACACAAGCGCCAGTTCAACCGAAATAACTGACGAACTGCGTTACGTCAACTTGACAGTGATAAGTTTGAACGATTGTTCGGGATTCTTCAGCAGCGGCATCATTCAGTCCACGAATATCTGCACAAGTGGTGAGTCCCTGTCAGGACCATGCAACGGTGACTCGGGCGGTCCGTTGACATATCAAGACAGTGACGGGAGCTTGTATCTTATCGGATTGACGTCATTTGGCAACTCGGCTGGCTGCCAATCAGGCTATCCGAATGCCTACACTCGAATCACATCGTACCTGGATTGGATTGCAGATAACACGGGCTATACGTAGCCCCCCATTGCCTGGAATCCTCATGTAGACATTAATTGAATTGGGTGCGAGGGAAAGCAAAGTGTGTAATTGTAATTAATCGCCAGGACAATATCTATTAAGACAAAGTGCGCAGGAATGCAGGGTTGTTAATTGTTCAAGGGGAAAGATCGTTCAGTTGAATGGATAAAAATAAATAACGGGAGTTTAATTTTCTCGACTCGGTTTAATTATAAAATCAGGTCACAGGACCCTCGGATTTTCTTTCCCTATCATTCTGTGTGAGTGTGTGTATGCATTTGTATCCCACAGATTGTTGATTGGAGTTTATTTTCGGTTTTCGTTTTCTTTCTCCCATTCGTTGTTGATTTTGTTTTTTTTTTTTTTCGCCATCGTGTCCCTACAGCATCAGCGCGAAGGCATCCTTTCAATGTTTGATAAAATTTAATCAGAAGGACATAATTATATTACGTGTGCATGGCGTAGGGATTGTGCCAACAAAGCAGAATCCTTGATCAGAATTGAGAAGACGATGTCAACATAAAGAATTCATTCGAAATAAACTGTGAACGCTTACACTGTGTGGAAGTTAGTTGTGTGTGTCACAAGGATAATGGCATCGACAGCAGAAGACAGGGTGCAAAATTGAAAATGGTTTGGGTGGACTGGGTGGATGTTAAGGAGTCTTGCGGAATCTTGAATTCCTTCATTCGAGTCACGTAATGTGATTTGATATCAATTTTCGGATTAGAGAATCTAGAAGGTGCTTGGAAGGCATGGTCTTCGAGAGTGTTTGCTGTGAATTGGAATCACACGCTAATTTTGGACTTTTGCTGGACACTCATGAACTTTTATTTTTTTTTTGGCAGATTGTTGGGGCGTTTATGTTGGAGTTATGTGCTTGGCATTGATAGGTAAGTACTATATCTGGCGTTTGTCACGTAAACAGCCAAAGTGAGTAGGTGGCGATATTTCGATCAAGGACACGGTATACAACCTTGAACTGGTTATTAAATACTGAAACATGTATCGAGTGCAAATACGCAAAGCATCACATAAAAAAAAAGCATCACACTGTGCAGTTAATTCTGCCAATAATATCAGACCTACTTCAACGGGCTAAGAAGACAATTGAGACGTACCTAAGTGAGGTTTCTTCCAGACAGTTCAGTTTACTTAAATTAAGTAGTAGTTATCCAGTCTTTATCCAGTCGTTATCCAGTCAGTTAATTAATTCGAAATCTGCGGATATGCCGAAATATTCCGTGCAAACTGAACATAAAGAAGTCCGACACAGCAGAACACACTAACTGACACATTGATTCCACTCTTACGCCTCCGATTCCATCTAGAAAGAGGAATTCAGTGTTTAACAATTGGTATAGTTAAAGACTTTAGAAGGGCGGCTCTTCAGCAAAAATCCGGCCACTTGTCCTAGGGGTAAAGAAGGGAACTATTTGCCTGAAGGGAACTCCCCTACCATGGAAAAAAATATTAGTTGCGAATATTAGGATACTAGACAAGATGTACGAGCAGTGCCCTAGCTATGGTGTTAAAATTGTCCTGGGTGATTTTAACGCAAAGCTATGAAGGGAACGCATCTTTGGTAGTACTGTCAGAAAGCATAGCCTGCACGACACCACCTCCGATAATCTAGTAGTAGCTAGCACGCGATTCCCACATCTCAATATTCACAAAGGAACATGGAGATCTCCGGATCAGTCAACCGTCAACCAGATTGATCACATTGCGATCGACGTAAGGTACCCTTCCAATAAGATAGATGTCCGAATGTTCCGATGAGCAAACATCGACTATACATAACATTGCGAAGACAAGAAAATACTCTGAGGAAGTTTGACGTCGGAAAACTACAATCCTTTTGGTTCGAGTGTCCCTTAATCTCTCAAGGGGTCCTATGCCGCCATCATCAAGTACTTAAGACCAGTGGCTACACTGCCAAAAAGCCATCAGAGAAGCTGCATCTGATGTGCTGGGTTTCTTTCGGCAACTACAATGAAACTCCTGGTTCGACGAAGAATACTGGCAAGCACATGCAGTTAAACAAGGGGCATACTAAGTGGCGCTGCATAGAAGGACCAGAGCTGCTCGCGAACAAGTAGAAAAGAAGGCATGAACAGCGACTTCTCAGAAAGAAAAAGAAGGACCATGAGAAGCGCGTCATTAAGGAAATAGAGAGATGCTATTGCACGAATAAGGTTCGGACGTTTTACCAAAAGGTAAAAAGAATATGTCAAGGCTAGAACCGAAGCCTGCAGGGACGAACAAGGAAATTTAGTAGTAGAATCGCAATCAATGTTAAGGATATGGAAAGATCACTTCTGCAGACTGTGAAGCGGCGACTACGACCAAAATTCCACTGTCAGTATAAACATTTCATTCTGGACGATGTTAACCAACACTTCCGTTCACCCGACCTGGATGGAGTTAAGATAGCGATATCTAAGCTGAAATCCAATAAAGCTGCTGGAACTGATGGCCTGATTGCCGATTTATTCAAACCAGCGCGAGCGGGGGTTGACTTGGTAAGGAACATGCACCAACTCATTTGCAAAATATGGTCGGACGAAAGCATGCCGGATGAATGGAACCTCAACATTGTTTGCTTGATTCTCAAGGAAGGAGACCCTCTAAACTGCGCCAACTTACTTACTTAGGTGGCGCTACAGTTCGGGGCGAACCTGGGCCTCAACAACTGCACCAATTATAGAGGATTAAGTCTCTTCAACGTCGCCAACAAGATCTTATCTTGTGTGAATGCTTAAGACCTTTTGTCAGCAATCTGATTGGTCCATACCAGTCTGGTTTTAGGCCAGGAAAGTCCACCATCGACCAAATTTTCACACTAAGGCAGATCTTGGAAAAAAATAACCCAGGAATTTCAAATCGATACTTACCACCTTTTTATCGATAGCATCTATACAGAAGTGCTCTATAGAGCTATGTCCAGTTTTGGTATCCCTGCCAAACTCGTCCGGTTGTAGAGGATGACGATGAAGAATGCACGCTGCTCGATCAAGGTCGGGAAAGACCTCACCGAGACCTTTGATATTAAAAAGGATTCAGACAAGGCGATGCGCTGTCATGCGATTTCTTCAATATCTGCTCGCATATGCCGATGATATTGACATAATCGGAAGAACTAAGCATGATGTCAGTAGTGCTTTTGTGAGCATTGAGACGAAAGGGTCTAGGATGGGATAGATACGTCACTCTTGACAGATATACATAACTTTGAGGTAGTTAAGGACTTTCTTTTCCTAAGATCCGCTGTAAATTCAATGACAATGACAATGGCACCGGCGGCGTTGAGATCAAACGAAGATTAACTGTTGCCAATCGCTGCTTCTTTGGGCTAAGAAGGCAACTGGCGTGGACTATGTCAAGAATGGATGACGCCGCTCTGGGTTGTTGTGAGAGAATAATGCTTCGAGAGTGGAGAAGAAGATACAATAGTGGGATGTACCATCTATATAACGACATCGACCTAGTTAGAGTTAGAGTTCGAATATAATGACTAAGATGGTTGGGTCATGAGGAGCGGATGGACAACAATGCTCCGGCCCGGAGAGTCTTCGAATCCACCCCAGAAGGACAACGTAGTAGAGGAAGACCTTGCCTAAGGTAGCGCACTCAAGTGGAAATGGATCTCAACCAACTCGGTGTGCGAAAATGGAGGTAACTGGCTGAGGCTCAAGCTGGCTGGAGAGTCCTGTTGATCGAGGCCCAGGTCCACCCCGGACTCTAGCGCCACCTAATTAAGTAAGTAAGTAGCTTGATATAAGACAGAAGACTCGCTGGTATACTATTTTATTACAATATTCTGAGGCATGAGGATGCTTCGCTAAGTCATGGGACTTTTCACCCAAAAAGGCTTAAAGGTTACATAAGCTATGAGACTGACTTGCTTTAGTGATTGATTCGATAGATTCGCAGAAATTCCTCATCTTATTCGCGATTTTAAATGAATTTCTTTATTTGAGAAGCTTTACACTAATTCATTTATAAGACTCGCTCCTTACTGCGGTACCAAATTAATCGTGTGACAAGATCTTCCGAAAGGATGGTCGTGTACTAGGACTGCGTTGTTCACTAAACTCTATAAATATTTGAATATTTGAAAGGCTACTACTTCAGCTCATTCACCATACAGAGTGCATATTGGTGAATATGATGCTTTCCATGTTGCCATGTTGGCCTGCTTCAGCAAGAGACTGAAAACGAACTCTGATAAGACATCTCTTGGCTGAACACCAATGCATTTTCGCAAGATGATATACTTGCTTACCAGTATTTCTTTACATATGTAGCTTGCGTAGTCTCTTCAAGAATCTGGAACCAAATGCCATACTGGATGACGCAAAAACCAACAGTCTTCGGTATGAAGATTCAGGCTTCAACGGCACAGAGCTTAATGTATTATCTCCAAAACTGTTTTCAATATGTACCAGCTATTATACACACATGACGTAGGTATATCTGATTATTATACTATAAACCTAGTACATCTTTCTAGAATATGACACAAAATGGAATGAACTTACCTAAGCAAGCAAAGTAGGATTCGGAATTAATATAATAATATCAGTGATGCTACAGTTCGGGTTAAATCTGGGCTTCAACCAACAAGCCTCTGCAGTTAGCCCTTTTTATTCTGGTTGCGCCTGGGAGGTGGGGAATCTTCTAAAGATGCCAACAGCCCGCGCTAGTGGCATGTACGATTCATATACCTGGTCCTGACACAGAGTGTTACGTACTAAACCTCATGCCTGCACACCAACTTCAACCATTCCCCCCGAAGGACTGCCGTAGGGTATTACTTCGCGGGGTTGGTTAACTCAATATCAAGCTATTCGTCTTGTGTCTCCTTTTCCTGAGGCTTCTACTACTTCTGCTACTTTTCTTAGCCTCTCTATTCTCCGTAACTCATTTTGCAGAGTTGTTATGAAACCACATGTTACCGTCCAATTCGTTTCCGACTGTAGCATGTGGTCGAGGATTAACAGCGGACTGGGAAGAGTAATTCTCTATGCCGTGAAGCGTCTGCAATAGAACACAGCATGCTCTGTATCTTCTTCTTCATTTGGGCATTCGGGCATTCGGGGCAAGATGGTGAGTTATCCTGTCCAAATCGATAGAGATACTTGCGGTAACCACCGTGGCCAGACAAGAAATGCGTGAGATTGTAGTTGCAGTCTCCATGTTTGCGACTTATCCAAGCTTGGATTGTCGGTATAAGTTTGAATGGCCATCTGCCTTTCGTTGTATTATCCCAATGAACTTGCCACATAGCTGCTGACACTGCCTTTTCTTCAATTTTAATCCTCTTGATACTATTTGCGTCGTGTTGGCTCCAGGCTCTTCTGTTATAGACCCTCAACATTTCATCTGCGAGGATGTCGATGGGGACCATTCCAGCTATACCAAAGGCGGCCTCGTCTGAGATGGTTCGAAAGCCGCTGATTGTTCGTAACGCACAGAGTCTGTATGTTGACGACAGCCTCCTTTTGGTTTCTTTCGTTCTTAATGCATGCGCCCAAACTGGGGCGACATGTAACAGAACTGATGTGATTACTCTCGAGAGTACGATCTGTTTTGTTCGTATCCAGGTCCACCGATATTAGGCAGTATGCGCGAAAGGGCTCCCTGCATTTGCGAAGCTTTCTTGGTTACGTGGTCTACATGTGTTTTAAACTGAAGTTTGTTGTCCAGCATCACTCCAAGGTATTTAACAGCTTCTTTGGACCTGATTGTTTGATTACCAACCTTGGCTCTACAGTTTTTCGGCTGGTTATGAGGACAGCTTCTGTTTGGTCGGCTAGTTCCACTCCAGCGGCTGTTAACCAATATTTCATCCTGCCAATTGCTTCGTTTGTAGCTGATTCAACTGCACGAATCTGTTTGGCTACTGTTACGACGGCAATGTCATCGGCGAATCCAATTATAGTTTGTCCCCCGGGTAACGCTAATCGTAGAACTCCATCGTACATGATGTTCCACAATAACCGTCCTAGGACCGATCCCTGTGAAACTCCTGCAGTGACGTTGTAATACTTAACCCCTTCATCAGTTTTGTATCTCAACTTTCTGTTGTTAAAATAGTTGGTCACTATACGCAGGGAAATAATATGGCGTGTCCATCCTGGCAAGTGATCTTCTAATGAACTACCAGTTTGCAGAATTAAACGCGTTTTTTACGTCCAGCGTTACAACTGCACAGTACTCCTTTGTGCCGTTGAGCCATCTTTCTCCTTCGATGGCACCTTTTGCGACATCAGTAGATCGCATTTTCCTGAAGCCAAATTGGTGTTCTGAAAGAGCTACTTTCTCGTCGGCTACTACGAGTAATCTGTTGTAGATTATCTTTTCGAGTATCTTTCCCATGGTGTCCAGTAAGCATATTTGGCGATAGGACGATGGTTCTCCTGGAGGCTTCTTTCCTTTTGGTAGCAACACCAGATGTTGCATTTTCCATTTTTCAAGAAAGGTTCCTTCTTCAAGGCACTTCTGCATCATCATTATGAAGAGGTCTGGTCTCTTTTTTACAGTCGCCTTTATTGCCTTATTCGTGATGCCGTCGGGTCCGGCGCCTTGGTATCGCCTATCTTGCTGCATGCCTTAAGAAACTCCTCCAGAGTAATTGGTGAAATATCCGCTGGATTAACCTCCCTTACGATGGTGCACATAGTAGATGGTGTTTGGGGGAAAAGGTGCTCTACTATAGTTCGCAGCATTATTGGACATGTTATTGGAAGGGTCCTATAACTTTTCAGTTTGGTCATTACCATTCTGTTTGCCATGCCGAGCCCCAGGGATTAATGTCGGCCAGCTTAAAAGCGTCGAGCCATTGTTAGAAATTTGGTCTCATTCTTGATCGCTGGACTTTGCGCCGTGCTTGTAGGCATCTAGCCCGAAGTGACCTTATTTCAGCACTCCAAGTCAGTTGAGATCCTCTTCTACTTGCCCGCACCACCTAAGGCGAAGTCCTCCTCCAATGTGTTGTCCCTTCGGGTTAGATTCCGATACAAATTTGATCCTCAACCTAATGAAATCGGTCCTTAGGAATAGATTGAACACGAAAGCTGTCCTCATCAGCCCTAGGAGAGTGTTCTAGGCCCTTAATGGAACAGTCAAAAGAGGAGTTAAAGTACCTAGGGATCATTATGCAATATATATATATCCATATGTAGTTGACAACCTTCTCGTAAACCTCCATTTGTTACTTGGGCTAGCTCTAATAGGCGATCTTCATAGTTTGTGAAGTATCTGTTGATCCTGCTGTCATCATTCCTTGTAGTATATCTTTTCCTGCCACCTATCCACCAGTCAGGGTTCTCTCTGCCGATACTACATGTTAAGAGTAGAAAGGCTGCAGACTTCAGACTTTTTTTTATCGAATAAAGGCTCAAGGTTCCTAATAACTTTTAAAATCTCCTTAATTCCTTGGATGAACTAGACTTGATTGAATTATAAAATTTTTATGGATGCCAACAAAAAAGTAAATAAACCTTTTTTTTCACATGTGTTTCACCGCAGTACTTTGGTGTCATAAGTGTTAATAAAGAGGCGAAGGACCTTTTAAAATGAAAGTTTTGTAGTTCTATTCGACTATACACTGAGGTGAAAGAATTTTGCCATCAACTTCATTGAATGCCAGCCTTCAAGTCATGCACTTCAGTGTATCTGTCACCAAAAGAATTGACTGGAATTTTAAATAAATGCCCAATACCTTGCAACACTTACCTTTTATTAATACGACTGCCATATCGTCTACTTACAACCTTTATCCCGATTGGGACACCCCATCAAACAAGCTATTTTCCAATATCTTACCAAAATTCCATCCAATCCCGCGAAACGAACGAACTTCCACGCACTTATTAAAATTTTTCCATAAAATTGAAATCCTTTCAAATTCCAACATCTTTATCCTTTCACACAATAAACTCCACAACGGGACCGTCAAAAAGAAATCACATCCAATCCAATATCACCTCCGTATAAAGGAGCGTCGCGTATTCCTAACCAAACCACACCGAAGTTCCATTCTGAAAATCCATCCAATTGCAGGCGGGTGGGGGAGGCGAAATGTCCTCGTTCTTCTTCTGACGACGACGACGACGAGTACGAGAACGATGACAGAAAATTCCTCATTATATACGTTCGTCGTACCGAAATTGTTGTGACGACGAAATGGCAAAATCATTTTGAGTTCACTACAGACAGACATATAGAGCCTCGCGCACCTCACAACAGCACATTCAGCTCGAGCTTGAAGCTCATTTCATGCCCAATAAATAAGAGCAGTTGACGACGATGATGTTGTGAAAGGATAATCTCACACTCCCGCTGTTGTCACCGCCATTCTCTGGCAGAAGAAGGCAAAAGCAAGACCAACATACGCAGCAGATACAGTATCTATACTCGTACAACGAAAGGGAGCAGCGCAGCATGACACCTACTCGTAACAACCGCCTCATAGATGGGGCTTTGTCGGATCAGAACACCTTCCAACTTTATTGTTCCTTTGGGGGTAAAGGAAACCATTACAAAGGATACATGGCGTGAGATTCCATTACATTTGCGAATACACGTTGTGCGTCAGGAAAGAATGAAAGGATTTTTAAAAACCGAGAGGATGCTCATTTGCATGTCGTGGGAACAGAGCTGAAAAACAACCGCCCGATGTGGTGACCTAGTTTTATTGAGGATTCAAAATATTGATACTCAATCCTTTGTCCATAGAAGCCGAACTCTCACGAAACAGAAAACAAATTACTCAACGCGCGAAGTGGAAAACACAGACCCACCCCTGAATTGTGTCAAGATTTACTCGAACACACAAGAAACGGTCCGATTTGGAAGATTTATCGCCGGCTATTACGGCAGGAAACGAAGGGCGGCAGGTCCGCTGGGTTTTTGTTTTTATTTCCGTTTCACAATATGCGAGTCACGTAAACGCCCCCCGGGAGCATGTCCATGGGCTGTAAAACCTAACCTTGGACCTTGGTTATACCTACAGAAGGTGCAGGCGATGAGGAAGGGAGTTTTTGTTTTTTTCCTGCAACTTTCTATGAGCATGGCAGCGGACTTCCGGTTGCGGCGGATAAGCAACAAACAATGTCCTGGAGATTGAGGGTTTCCGAAAGATTTCTATTGGAGTAGTCTTGCTTTCAATTTTCCAATACATTAATGTGAGTGAGAGTTTGGATAATGTTTTTTGAAAATTAAACGACGGCAGAAGGGGTAAGTATATTTTGCGGTAAGATAAGCGAGAGAAATGGGATACAGAGTCGTAGGACCAAGTAGAATGGACAACAGGATACTCGAAACAGGAGTAAGGTAAACAGATGGCTTTGAGAAGCATCAATTTCATTGACATTATGAACGAAAGCCGTGAAGACAAACGATGGACGAGAGAGTAGTGCACTATTATTACGGTGGGAGTCCTGATTTACAAAAGGATATTGATATATGTGAGACGTTGCTCTACAGAACAGACAATAGAACAAAGCAGTATAGCATCACAGCATCACCAAGCAAAACGTACGACAATATCTCCAATTTCCACAAAAATCATCGAAGACACGAACCCTGTCAGGCATGGGAAAGTGATTTGAAGTTGTCACCCTAGAAGATAAAACCAAGAGAGGCTTTAGGCCGACGCTATCCACATAGTCAAAGATTCAAAGCACCATATCCCGGGATCAAAACAATGGCATTGAACTCCTGAAGCAGACTGATGATAATTTCATAACCTCTTTAGCCAAAAGCTTGAATTTTATCTTTCTTTGGCAACATGGCTCAGTGATTAGAGTGACGGAGTGCTGAGTGGAAGTTCGAGGTTCGATTCCCAGGAAAACACTTGAACACAAAGTTTCCGATAGTCTAAGAAACATCCGAGGGCACTAATGTCATGAAAAAGTTTCTCAAAACATAGGGCCTGTCACTTTTACGGACAAATTTGATTTTTTCGATACTTCAGAACTCTTGCCACTTTTGTGATGTCTTCAAACTTTGTCGGGTAGTATATTAAAGACGGGGATGGAGTCTTCTCTTCTCTAGTGCCACACGTATCGATTACTAAGTGCTTAAGTCAATAGTCTGCTGCTACGAAAGTTTGTAAAATTAGAGCGTGATGATCCATGATGACCCAAAGTTTCCCAGATGGCCTATACTTACTTCATTAATGGAATCTAACAGAAGTTGGGATTGAATCTTAACTCGTAAGGCTTTGCGTACACCGTAACCCAGCCATACTTAACTTATCAAGAGGAAAGTCTCTTTCATCCTGAAACTTTAAGTGAAACCCTCAACTAGGCTTCAAACTTTTTAGCAGAAGGTCAGGTCTTAGGCGAACAATTTGACTTATGGACCTACCTATTGCCACTGCCCAACTTGGACAAAAGCATCCAATGACCGCCCGCGTAAGATCCTTTGTCCTCAAAGCTCCAGCAACTATTCTGGATCTGCCTATTTAGTTACACTGCCAACTTCCCCTCCAGGATAAATAGGAGCTTATTCGCCAAAGACGGAGAAACAGAACATCGCCCTGTGGTGCGTCTCTACAGACAAAACCTCGAGCTAAAGCCCCGCTTTATATAGATAATTTTGCTCATGAACTCGTAACGCAGAGTCAGGTGAGACTGCCCTATATACATAAGATACAACATTATTGATAGCTTTCCTGGAGTTGGATTCTCACGGCTGTCTACCAAAGATACATCATTGCGATCATTACTATAACGTACAATCTTTTAAGGAAATGAGTTAAGGACGAACTCTGATGTGTCTGCTCGATAGTCAAAGCTTATTCTCTTGTAATGATTATTTAGGGCGATGTAACACGAAGACGTTGAACTGGGTTCCCAGCCACGCAGATATTTAGGTCAACGAAGAGCTGACTCAAGGTTTAGTAATCGCCTTAATTGACCCACAAATTCCTATAGGCTATCGCACATTAGTTTACAAACGGGAAACGACCGAGCTACCAGTACTGCACACCTTACAATGCCCTTAACCCAAGTCAACAGTCGAAGAGGCTGAAAGACGAGCCTAAACGTGCCTTTCAGTACCTTAAACGAAAACCATTTGTATAAGAAATTGTGGGTCTATGGGAGGACTATCTTAAGTCAGTTGAAACAGCTTCACATTTTGTCTGCGTATGTACAGCTTTCACTCATTAAGGTGGCTGACTTGGGCAAAGACTTTCTCTTCAATGCCGATCCGTACCTCGAAAATGTTTACTTTTACCCGTTTGCTTCTTAGAAGCTTTGTATTTTCTTAGTGAAACGAACAACCCCTTAAAGAATATACCTTCAGACCTTAATTCTGATGCAACATCATCATCACGTCGAAGCTATATGGTCTAAATCTAGTTCTACACAGAAGCCACGTGGCTGCTTAGTAAATATCTTCGGAATGCATT
Source organism: Xylota sylvarum (assembly GCA_905220385.1). Lineage (NCBI taxonomy): Eukaryota > Metazoa > Arthropoda > Insecta > Diptera > Syrphidae > Xylota > Xylota sylvarum. The sequence goes on along the minus strand of LR999959.1, from coordinate 59,539,627 downwards.
TTCTTAAATTAAAAAGATTAGTCTGTGAGTGCGTCTTTCCAAATCTAAGCAAACAAGTAACCTCCCAATGCACCACAAACTTCAAAAAGTAAATAGTTTTCTACTTTCCGTTCACAATAAATTCAAATTAAACGTCGAAATTTATACCAATTCCCCGAACATTACACAAACTCACCACGTCGCCTACGAAAAACTAATTCTGACAACACTGTCATTTGAAACGAACTCCGCATACTCACCATCACCGCATACAAAAAATAAAAAAAAAAAAAGTTTCTTCAACAGCTACTGTCAACAACAAAGTAAAAATGAAAATATAAAATGGAACGCATCGTACTCGGAATATCGGCAATAAATTTCAATAATTCAAACGAATTTGTAACAGAAAAAGCGTAAGTAAAAGGCTGCACTCCCCAATGCATCATGTTTCATTACTTTTTGTCCGTTTTAGTGCAGTTTCTAACGCCGGCATCTGGCCGAACGCAACTTTCCCTTGTACAATGGCCACAGCTGAGACCATGGATTCACCCACAGAAATTGAGCCAAACGACCAAACTGACACTGAGTCAGCTCCTCCGCTCCGACGTAGCTTACCCGCTCGTATGGCCAAATGCAAGGAGAACTCACTGTTTCGCATCAAACGACGCTCGATCATGAAACCTCGAAGAAATCTCTCGGCCAGCATGGGCGAGGCCACAATGCGTCCGTCCGATATTAAGAAACTGTACCTGGTAAATAAGATTAAAGGCAACTTTCGTCCTTCGAATTTGGAAACAATATACGAGGAACCAACGCCGGATAAGAACGAACAAATGTGTTTCATTGGAGCGAAGAAGATACGACGTAGCCTGTCCTGTTCGGATGGACTGAATGTCACAAAGACAACAGTCAAGTCGAGACGGTTGAAAATTAAGAAAACATTCGGACGTCGCTTCGCCCTGAAGAAGATCTCTCTGGAGGACTTCATCGATCGGCTGAATGCGAGCTTCGAGGATAGGCCGAGAGTGTCTACAAGCGCAATTCCCACCGAAGAAGAAGAGGCTGATAAGACTGACGACGACGATGATGGCGGGGAGGCTGACATGGAGTGTGCCGATGAGACATTGATACTGACTTAGAGCAGCAGTTCCTTGTAATGCAATTAAGTAGTTTCTTTTTACATGGCTATGAGCGGATGGGTTTCTTTATGTGAATTTGGTGATCTGCAGCCAATGTCAAAGTGGTCAACTATTTTCCTTTTTCCTAAATCTGTGTATTAGAGATTTCCTTTTACTAAGAAATCATCCTGTCTATGAATTATTTGAATATACATGTGTTTTATAAATGTTCAAAATGCTGTGTGAAGTTCTTTCTGTGAGTAGCTACTGGGGTCAGGTGACTGCCCGAGGTAGTACTGACACGTGGCTAGTGGTGTTTGCGTGACAAGTGCAAATCAAGGTCTTGTTGCTAATTGGCGACTGGTTCATGGGTTTATCCAAAGTTAAATCTTTCACGGTTTTGTATGGAGGACATCCAGACAAAAACTGCAGAGGAATTCTCTTGAACTTCAGGCTCCTTAAACTATCGATTCTAAGCGACCAGGCTCCTTCAACTACCGATACTAAGCGACAGAAAAATGTTGAACGAGTGGAAGTACGTTACGTCAACGAAAAAACCAAGTGCAAGCAGTCAAAAAACTGGTATGGAAGTGATAACTCTACTGAGAAGCTGTAATTACGGACGCATGCAGATCGCGTATTTCCAATGAGAGTGGGAGAAATGGGTCATACTGTCTAGCGTTATGAGAGAATCAACTACTGAGGATGGTTAATTAATGGACGACTTCAATATTTAAGTAGGCAACGACCAAACACTATTCTAAGAAGTGGAATTAGCAAACGCGTGAGTTTTGTAATTTCAATCATCTACTCATTGAAGGTGTCTTGCACCTGCGACAAGACTGAATAGATGACGTCTCACAGGTAATTGGGGCAACAGGTCCATAAGGAACTCAAGGCCTCGTTTGTCACTATCAGCCAATTGATGCATGTTATATTTTTCACACAAATGGAAGGGGCCTACTGTTTCAGACTGTCGTGGACGAAGGGAAATTTTGGGTTTGAGAATGTTTGGGACTGCTACTCTGGGATGTTTATCAGATGGTTTCCAGTCAGACATCCGTTAAATGCGTGTCTTATGACTTGCCTCCGTGCCCAAAATAAGTGTACAATTTTGTTTGATAGGCTAGCAGTTCGTTTCAATTGAGTATAGGACATTACTAGAGCAACGCTTTTCACCAGGATATTGGGTGATCAACCAACAACATAATTCAACTGGAATTCCCTTAGGTAAAAACCACTACCTACTCGTATACAGTAGATTGGATTCAACACCTCGGCTTCCTAAACTGACGATGCACCAAGGAGGTGAAACGTTTTTTGCATATGATGGAACTCATAGACGTTCAGAGTTTGTAATAGTGCTCAGGGAAAAACTGCACGGTTCATTACTAATTGATTAAGAATCATCTACTTTTGCATCACATAGACTATAATGTAGCTAATCATAGCGAATTGTTTGATGTAACAAATTCCTGCGATATCATAGAGAGTTGAGACTTGAAAGATTCGCTTGGGAAATTATCAGAAAATAAATATCGCCGTACCAGCCTGTACATTGCGTGTGTTCGAAGTCTCTAGCTCTGCCTAACTAGTCAACTTTGTTTTGAGTTGTGGATTGCCTTGAGTTGACGCTCCCGAAGGTACCTTTCGCATGTTTAAATACAATTTGCTTGCGAAGACAGTTAAAACTGGGAAATTTGATGTTGTCAATGAAACTGAACTAAGAAATAGAAATTGGGTCCCAATGGGCAATTTATTCTTCCTTCCTATACCTCCACAACCTGCAGACCAAGATAGACCTTTTACAGAATCACGAAAGAATCGATTTGTGTTCAGAACTCGAAACTGTAGTTAGCGAGAAAATTAGAGGAAACGAACTTAGAATAATTGAGTTTCCTGCGGGACCTAATATTACTATAACTAGCACACGGTTTCCTCACCTCAACATTCATAAGGAAACTTGGCGGTCACCAGATCATCAAACCGTCAATCAAATTGATCATGTTGCGATCGACGCGTCGAGACTTAAGGAACGCCTCCAGTATTCAATCGCATATTCCTCAACCATTCCTCAACGAGTAGGCCTCTGCAGCCTGCATCAAGTGCTGAAGACCAGTGGCATCGTTGCCAAGAACCATCAGAAACGCGGCAACTGATGTGCTGGGTTTCACCCGACCATCCCCACGAAACCCCTCCTGGTTTGCTGATGAGTACCGGGAACCACATGCAGCAAAACGGCGCTGTACAGGAGGACGAAAGCAGCTTGGAAGCTCTATAAACAAAAGAGGAGGGAAGAACATCGGCTTTTCCAGAGGAAAGAGTAAGATCATGCGAAGCGTGCGATCGAGGAATTAGAGAGGTTCTACTCCATGAACAATGTTCGGAAGTTCAACCAAAAAGAAAACCCAAAAAGTCCAAATCGATACTCACTATCTTTCTATCGATTTTAAGGCCAAATTACAAATACTAGCAATATAGAGCGATGTCTTGTTTTGGCATGCCTGTCAAACTCGTCAGATTGTGCAGAATGCCGATGGTAAACGCTAGCTGTTCCATAAAAGTCGGAAATAATCCCTCTTTGAATCCAACACGGAAGGACAACGCAGTAGAGGAAGTCCTCGCCTTATGTGACGCGCAAAAGTGGAAGAGGACTTCAACCAACTTGGAATGCGCAACTGGAGGCAGGCAAAGATTGCGCTAACTGGAGAGGTTCGTTAGTTGAAGCCCAGCTCCACCCCGAACTGAGGCGCCACCTAAGTAAATAAGTGAACAACATACGTACACAATATATTTGTCTGAAGTCCAGTCTATTTATAAAGTTACTACCTCTTATAGAAGTAGCTTCTTCTTCGTTACTCTGACGATATGGCAAATGATCCGCCATCCAAACCATTATGTAGCAAAATCCAATGACATTACTTTTGTTCGAACCCTCTTTAATTCTGCTATTGAAGTGTATATAACGATCCTGTTAGTCCTTGAGGTTCGAAGATGTCCGACTTAGATTTATCCACTTCGTCGCGCTCAATCTTTCTTAGAGTGCTTTTAATCAGTCAGATATCCGCAAATGGGAATAAGAATGTTGAGAATGTAAAGCACGATATATGTAAACTGAGACCAGCGGTGTACAAAGCGAAAGGTAATCTTCATCTTGGAGCTTTAAGTTATATCTATATGTAGCTATTCTTCGAAATAACAACTTTTCCTTTCTGGCTCTCTTCCACTGTGGTCTTAGACGGAGATTTTTATCTAGAATGCTACCTGAGATAATATTCCCTCATACATAGTTCCCTGCAGACCTCGATCCTCTTTGTAAATAATAATATTTGTCTGACTGAACCTCTAGTTTTCCATTCAATTTGATGTCTACGTTCTTCTTTTTACTAAAGTCGCTGGTAACGTTTTTTTTTTAGGCAGTGTGGTGTTATCCTCATTCAGGAAAGCCATCTTCTTAAGGTGGTAGGTATATGTCAAGTTACCACGTGTTGTAATTCGTAAGAGACCATTTGATTGGTAGTTGTCCGACATTTAAAGTGTCATTTCCACAATTCTTGATCAAGAAAAAGTTGAATGTCACAAATGTGTCATCTTGCCTACAAGCTGAGCAGTCACTTTCTACTAAGTTCAAGAGGTAAGAATCAATTTCACCATAGACAGAGTAGACCAATCTGCCTCCTTCGATTCAAACTTGTAGACTTGTGAAGTCTAGCGATTGGTGTGTTTGATGTGTGTTAACGACAACGGGTCGTCTTGCGTGAATCCTCCAGTTTAATTAAATTTTTCAGCGAGTATTCTCTAGCATCATACCGTAAAGTCTAATGTCTACACCGTTAACACCCGTTTTCGAATGTATGAGTCCCATATCATATCAATTCCATTTATTTATCACAAAAAGTCTTAAAAATAAAAGAAACCAAAAGCCTGTGTTTCATCCAACGACATGGCTTCATCGTCATTGGCCTCATCGACACGTTCCCTCGACACCACCTTTCTCTCTGTCTCAATGCCCGTTTCATCTAAAATCCAATCCAAATAGGACACCACTTTCGTGTACGCTGCCGGATAGCCTTTATCGCATCCGAAAACACTTCCAAACGACGTAATCCCAACCAAAATCTTCGTCCTTGTTGATTTCTTCTGCACCACCAACGGTCCACCCGAATCACCCTGACAGGTACTCTTCGCCCGCACACCACTCGTGCATATATTTGTCGACCGATACGTTAATGGAAAGCTCCTCGAACAAGTATCCCCATCGATGATTTTCAATTTTACAAATCTCAGTGCGTTACTTAAGGCATGCACTCCGGTTGCATACCGTCCCCAACCAGATGCAATCGCTAGTTTTGCGCTAAAGTTCTTGTACTCGTAACTCCGGCGTGGTAGGGCAATCGGCTGAATTCGATCTGAAAATTGCATCGCATTAGTGGACCGTAAACAATGCCACCGATAGGTAAATCCCACTCACTCACCTGTAAACTCAACCGACTGGGGAAGCTTCACCAGCGCTATATCATTTATTAATCGTCTGGCATTCCATTCGGGGTGGAGAAGAAAATTCCTCTTCGAAACCTCAATCCGTTGCTGGCCCTTCTCGTTGGCGTTGCGAATTACGTGTGCACCCAGAAATACTATCGCCCTCGTCACCCTACGAAGAGATACATAAAAGCCGTGATGAAGGTAAATCCTTTCCTAATCCTAGTTACACACATATCCACACAGTGCGCTGCCGTGAGGATGTATTCCTTTGAAATTATTGAACCACCGCACCAGAAGAGACCTGCGGATCTCTGCAACATCATTCCGGCTTGATAGGGAAACGATTTTGGTCGAGCGACTGTTCCTCCGAATATCCTTTCCATGGCGGCCACACCTCCTGGCAGCATCTCCATTTGTAAGCGTTCACTCTCCAGATTAAACACTGTCGGCCGACCGTCCATCGAGTACATGGCCACCATATGCATTGGCTTCACTTTCGTCCAGTTGACACAGTGTGCAGCTCTGATTACGAGGCAACAGAGCGTGAGATAGACTGACGTAACCGTCATTACTTCACTTTGTTGTTGTCGTCGCCGATGTCTACCTGTCTGGCTGTAGTCTGCAACTGATGTAGAAAAACTGAGCTCCCTGGGTGATTAAGAGGCGGCTTTATAGGTTGCGGTTTCACGCACCCTAAGTCGAGAGAGTACGTTCGCCGTAGTGGAAATAGTGAATACTTTTCCCTGACTAGGGAGAACAACATTGGAATGTTGTTGTGAAATACGATACATGAGGTGAATGATGGCAATAATTAAATGAAGAATCGTTAACTGGATGCTAGCGATAGCTGGAGGTCGAGAAAGCAAGGCAAATCCAATTCGGATATAGATTTCCTATTCGAACCAATTGTTGCATAAGTCTTCGTCAATGGCATTGGGAAATGTGGAACTGGCGATGTTGAGATTAGTTGTCATGGCAACATTTTTAATTCAATTCAAGGCTTGATCCCCAGGTACAAGTTTAAATGATGCATATGTATCTTAAGTAGGTAGTAGGGCACTTAAGCCTAAGGTCGGTTTTTTAACATATCCTAGCAGAATGATTTTTTTTAACGTTTTGTTCCTCTGATCTTACTTTATAAAGCGTATCGCTAGGATAGAGCAACTTTATTCTACTGTGACCCACTTAGACTAGAAACTCCAAGATTTCGTGCGATCTGACAAAGACTAACCTTCTTGCAATTCAAACTGTCTTGGAGTTCTTTAAAGGATTCAATCGATAACAATATAGCTCGTGTCAATTATGAAGTACAGGCTTGGAAGACAGATGCATGTTTGTGCAACGAGTAGTGAAGTCGTATCATTTAATTTTTACAAGGTTCAAGTAGATTTTAACAAGCTGACTTAAGCTAGAATACGTTCCTGAAGCGTGGTGAGAAGTATACGTGTAATTTTTATACCAATCAGTCTGACTTGCATTTTAGACATACTATTGCAGACAGCTATCGCATTCTATAGGATGTCTAGAGCAATAATGAAAATATGATTTCATGCTTCGATCGTGTAGTCACCGATCGTGGTGGTAAATCTTATCAGCAGGTTCACTATTAGCATTCCTAAAATACTTGATTGGATGAATCAACAGGTCACCAACGATGAAGAGCTGGTAATCTACACTGATGGTTTCAAAATGGGTGTAGGTCCTGAAGCCTGGATTTACTGTGAAACCTTAGGATCCAACTACTCTTTTAGGATAAAAACCTACTTTCTTTCAAGCCAGAAGCCGTTCTATAGGTTGCAAAGCTAGTTTACTGGCGTTTCTCGAAGAGAAATGCAATCTTCTTTGAGACGCGACCAGATAAGTGGAAGGGAAGATGGAGGATCTTCTCCTGCAGAAGTCGTTTAGAAAGTGGTTTCACATTTTGGTCTGTAAACCTACCAGTGAAGTCACGCTGCCACATACATACATACATATGTAAGCAAGCTAATGCTATATTCTTGATATAGCTTGGGATAGATCTGTCTGCAGATACGATATGTTGAAACGGTTTGCTTATGGTTGGTCTTACTCATATACACGTAGCGATCGTGCTGCGTAGCTTGCCATTTTACCAGGAAGTGCCCTCTCGGGCGAGCTCGGCATTCTTCCGTTTCTTTGATACAGGTGATACAGGTGATAAGATGATGATGATAAAAAGCACTTTGAAGTCAAAGATCACGTTTTTACGTTTTCAGCTCAAGACTTCCTCGAGGCAAGAAAAAATAACCTTGGTGAAAGGCTACTGTCGGTTTTCTTAGGAAGGTAAGTGAGACTGCTAATTGGGATGCCTACAAAACTATCTCTTACGAAATACAAAAGTTCAGTGAGGAATGAGAATCGTTCCTGGAGACTTTTCTGCGAAATCATAGAAAAGTCCTCCGAAGCCTCAAGACTACGTAAAATTCTCTCCATAAACCCCGCAAAACCCAGTCACCTAATGCAGTCAGATGATCACTGGACCAACATCTTGTAGGAACTCCACGAAAATAATTGCTTTGGGTCATGTGCAGTTCCAAACCATGCAAGTCCCCAGGGCCAGATGATATTATTCCAGCAGAGCTTCAGTAATCAGAGGAAATAGTGCTTCCTTAGTTTTAAGCGATCATGTCTGGTTGTCTGAATCTGGTCTACGTTTTCAAACTATGGACTGCGGTTGAAGTTGTCATTATACCCAAAGCAGTTCACGCTCTCACGTGGAACCAAAATCTATCGTGCTTTCTATTGAAAACACTAGAAAGACTGATTAATATCCACCTACGCCATAGCATCAGCCCAGCTATGCTCTCTGCCTATGCGTACTACTAAGCGGAATTAGTCTAGACAGGCTTGCACTCGTTAGTGCGTATCATTGAAAAATCACTCAAATCACTGAACATCAAGGAATTTAGCTAAAAGACTTGTTAGTTGCGGAACTCCTCAGGGTGGCGTTTTGTCTCCTCTTCTGTGGATTTAAGTGGTCAACAGGCTGCTATTGGACGTAGAAAGGACTGGATGCAGAGTGGTTGCCTAAGCAGATGAAATTACTATCGCCGTCTCCGGAAAACACCGTGATACTCTTAGGGAAATCCTTCAATGTACTCTCCTATGGCTTACCAGATGTGCCTCAAAATGGGGACTAGGGGTTAACCCGCTCAATGCAGAATTTGTCCTCTTTACGAGAAAATATAAAGTTCCCCGTATTGACGCTCCCACGATTACTGGCATCAGTCTCTCCTTTACAGTTAATACAAAATACTTGTGCCTCAGGAAGCTAAACGGGAAAGCTGTAAAAAGGCCATTGGTAGGAGCTGTGATTTTCAACCTCATATCATACGCTGGATGTATCTAGACCTAGAATACTGTATGGCGTGATCGTCATGTAGCCGGCTCTTAATAGCGCTAATCACCTAAATCTCCTATCGAATATGCAAAAATCTGCATGTATATGCATCAGTGGTGCACTGAGAACTACTGGCACTGGACATTATGGTCCACCTGCTCCCCTAAGATATTCTTGGCAAACAATTGGCTGCGAGGGCGGCTATCCGACTGAAAACCTCCTCACAGTGGTCTAGCTTTCATATGGGCCACTCCTCGATCAGTGATCTTTTCAAATTTACCCCAGAAGACACCGACTACACGGTGTCAAATAACAGGGTCATCGCTGTTATTTGACCGAAACTTCCGCATGAACAGCCCTAACCAAAGTGAATGGGTCAATCCTTAGTCGCCTGAGGACAGTTCAGTCCACTTCTACACTACTGACTACTCGAAGACAGACAAAGGGGTGGTTGTGGTGCCTTCGTCGATAAGCTCAATCTGAGCATCTTCTTCCGCCTCCCAGATTATTGTAACGTTTTTCAGGCAGAAATCATGGCGATCAAGGAAGCCTGTCCTGGGAGAAATGTAATGCATTTTCATTGACAGTCAACCGGCAATGAAATCCCTGGAATTGTGTTTCTCCACTTCCAAGGCTGCTTTAAAATGCTTTTTGTCTCTTCGAGAGATGACTGAGCAGTTCAACATTCACCTTTGCTGGGTGCCAGGCCACAGAGACATTCCAAGGCTAACGTACTCGCCAGAGGAGGTACGATTCATAGCGGCCTGCCGAAATGATGGAACCTGGGTATACCCCTCGCACTTGTAAACTCGTCACAACCCTCATTCGCTTTATCAAAAGCTCCGTTTGGGTTTAATTAGTCCTGTGTAGCCAAATGGTGCGATCCATGGTATCACAATCATCACAATGGACAGACAGCCTCTCTAACCTAAACCTAAACCTATGGCTTCCTTAATGGTCATTACTTCCATAAATCCAGTAAATTTTATGATTATTTTCTAGTTCGTCTCAGCTTTCAAAGAATCGAAAACCTAGAGTGTGAAGATGACTTTATTCTGTTATACAGCAAGGAAGTAGGACAGTAGACGTTGGATCGATTCCGTAGTTTCCTGAGCTTTTACAAATATCGTTGGACCAAGTTTGCCAATTGCAGAAATCAACTGGTGCAGTATATGAGGTGTTTACTTCAGTGGGTAAGAGAATAAAGGATCTAGTTCCACATTTCACAAAATATAGATGTCTTCTGACCGCCACCAATTTTTTCTTCTTTTCTCTGTTTCGAGGGCTTCTGAATCACGAAATGATTTCCGGTCCGCATCTAATGACAAATCATTAAATTACTTCATATTACCTATCTATTATATTGCCTCCTGCTGGTCTTTATTGACCAGGTGAGCGGTCGAATCTCAATTAAATAGATACAATTCAATATAACCTGAACGATAAATTATGGTCCTCCTATAATAAATTACTTCCGCCAACTTGCCCTACCGTAATATAATCACTTCCCTTAACTGTCGACCCCTGCCATTTACTGGAAAAGAATTTAAAAACTCTCCTTCAAGGGCACATCAAAACTTTCTTCCACCTCCTTCTGGGGAAGCCTTTAAAAGTCCAGCAAAACCGCTTCGTCAATTTGCATTATAACCTACCCAACCTACCCTTCGATTGAGTATATTCAGATACAGTCTTAGCCCGCCATGGGAATACACCTCCCTCCCTCATCTCTTATATTTCCTTCCGATTTAATCTCCGTGTATCATCATCCAAACACACAAACAAAAAAAAAAAACACAAATATCCTTTGGCACAAACCAGAAATCCCATGAAACTTCTTTGAATTTGTTTTTGTTTTTTTCCTCGGCTCGTTATGCCTGCCTTTTCATTTTCCTTTTAGGTTTCCTGCTCATTTCAATGTCGTCTCTCGATATTATACCCCAAGGACAATCCATCCGTTTTTAATGAAAAACACAAGAAACTCATTTGCTATCCAACAAAGTGTGGTGGGCTGTGTGGCGGTGAATAGGGATAAATCCCTTGCTCTGAGGACAAATTAGATGGCACAGCATCTTGAGAAGGATGGGACTATTTTGTGATATGAATTTCTGGATATGAAATTATGTCCTTCTTATCCATTTTTTTTGCTATAAAGTAATCTTTATGCGGAAGATTGTCGATTTTTAATAACAGAGAGATGGTGCTCAACAGAAGATACCCCCTAAGTATAATTCGTATCATGTTGTTGAGTTTGGTTGTTTATTGCAGAGGGGGGAGGGAAACGGAAGATAGATGGTTGTTTACAATCAAATGGTTTTTGGCAATAAGGTGGCCGGGCTTTATGCCTTGGATACAGTAACTCAGGATGTCTTTAATGACAGAATTTGACTTGTTTATTGTGGATCAAGTTGATCCTGAAATGTTTATGGAAATAAAAAGACGCTAGGATATGGTTTTTTTTTTTAAGAACTTAGGGAGTAATTTGAATAAAGCTTACAAAACTAGAAGTTGAAGCAAAATTTGGAAAAAAAACTTTATTTATTTAGTAAATAGTGACAGCTTTGCCAACTTTTCACCTAGTGAAGGTAGGTCCTGAGGTGTAGTCCTAATAAATCTAGTTCATACCATTCAATTATACATATTTACATCGGTTTGTTTTAGTTAGTTAAAATCTATGTCGAATCTTTGCCTGTCTAGCATCGAGTCATTCTAGCCAGGTAGTTGTACACTGTATGACCAATGTACGGACACTGTATAGACCAACGTATAGTGCCCGGTATTTTTGGTCTCCAACTGTTGCTAGTAAAAAAATAGTGGTAATACTATACAGCCTTGGCGGACACCAGTAAAATTGACTAAATTCGGTTCTCTGCTAAGAGTGGATCTCTTTTTTGGTCTAATTGTCTTTGGTCACTGACTGTGCCAACCACTCAACCTTACCTAACCTTACTTAAGTAAGAGACCTCCGACGCAGCAGTTAACTTAGAAAAGTGTTTCTCAGCATCTGTTCACTAGACCTCTATTTGGAATCGAAAATGCTGTTGCATGAACAGAATGCCAACCGAAGATTATCTACCTTGCCGCGGTGTAGGGGGCTTACTATAGCCAAAGACTTTCGGGACTCAAATCCTCAGAGGAGACCAAAGCCTAAAGATAGTCATTTCCTTTCCCAAAATCTCGAACTCCACCCACCCTATCACTAGATCCTACCCCATCCGCATTTCTACCCTTAACTCTTCCATTCCAATGGGCTGTATCAGGGTGACATACGACCAGTGCCGAGGATCAACCTGGCTGGGGCCCAATTCAAAAATAGCCCTGTCTTGAACGGAGTATGCAGATACGTGACGACCTCCGGATTAGCTAGCCTTACTTGTGTACTACGAATCTCTGCACAGGTGGACATTTCGAACAACGCTAAACAAAACACAATACAAACAAAAAATTCAGAGACCAGTGGTCAAAAACTACTGTTCCGAAGTACTGCCTTAGTGCAGGAGCTCTGGTGCTGGGTCCTAGGACTTCGGACACAATACCTAGTCTTAGCCTCGCCAATAGCCGCGTGAAACGTACTTTGAAAACTTCGTCCCATTCGGTCGCCAATACGTCGTACTGTTTCGAGTTTGCCACAGCTCATCAAAACGGAATTTCCATGAACGCTGCACAGCCTCAAGAATTCTTGTGAGTTATATTGTAGAAAAGAAAGTGCTTGCCTGGGCAACGAAAGTTGTGTCAGAAATCCTCACCATTCCCTCTAGAAAGGACTCAGCGTCCAAACGTCAAAGGTCGGTGGAGGAGTCTTCTAAGGAACTCAAACGAGCGAAGGTTAACTGCAGTCGTTCCTTCTCGTCTGTCAGACAGAGCAGATCCTTCAACGAAATGGTTAAGCGTAGTTAGTAACCCTTTTCTTCCGATGACTAATTAAAAGATTGCCAGTAAAGAAGAACCGAAAGGAGATTCCAGGAGCGCAGTTGTTGTGATCAACAAGGATTCTCTGGCTCCTCTGGCTGAATGGGAGGGTAAAATTAGCTATGGCTTCGGAGCTATAACTCTCCATCATTCATTAGATGGCGCATACAGTTTGGGGAGAATCTGGGCCTCAACCAAAAAGCCTCTGCAGTTAGCCCAGTTCTTAGCTAACTGCCTCCAGTTGCGCACACCAAGTCGGTTGAGGTCCCATTCTACTTGTGCGCGCCACCTAAGGCGAGATCTTCCTCTTCTGCGTTGTTCCTCTGGGTATGATTCGAAGACTCTACGACCGGAGCACTGGTGTCCATTCGCTCTATATGTTCTAGCCATCTCAAACGACTAATTCGCAGTTTTTTGACTAGGTTGATGTCGCTGTACAGCTCTATAACTCGTATAGTTCGTCGTTGATTCTCTTCCTTCAAAGCCCGTCAACGCAAACGGGACCGTATATGTTACGAATATTTTTATTTTACGCCATAACTCTCCGGGTTTATAAAAATAATAAGGAGGACCTGGAAGTTGAGGGATCAACTGTCTCCACCGTACATGCTAGTGATATACCGACCACTTCACAAATTACGGTTGAGGAGGAAGCGATGTAGTGCGAACACAATCAGCCCACTCACACTGACAGTCTAGCTCTGTCGGACCTGGATCTCTCCAGCGGTCGCCTTAGCCCATTCGTGTCTATTCTGGGACTGGAATCATATACGGATGAGGCGAACTCAGCCTGGTGGAGGCATCTGAACTCGATTGCGATGATGCGATTCCTTCAGATTAACATCCACCACTCCATTACGGCTTCGAGATCCCTAATTCTTAAAACTACTTAAGCTACTTAAAAACGGGAGGATATTGTCTTGGTCCAGGAACCTCAAAATGACCTGGTGTGTGGACTCAAGTTCAAATTTAACTTTATACAAATTAATCCACTTAACGAATGAAGGTAGGCCCAGGGCTTGGATCCTCGATAAGAGCGCTCTAAATATATTTTTACTCTCTAATTACAGCGATTGTGATATGGTTAGCGCAAGCTTGGAAGCTGGATTCCGTAAGTACTGGCTAACTTGGGGCTAGCTTGCCCATAATAATCAAGGACCTCTCCCTGTGGCTTCAATGTGGAGAACGATTGCGGATGCAGAGATCCATACTACATGGAAAATCTAAATCTTGGAGACTCTTTTGTGGTAATATAGAAGAAGTCTCTGAGACATCAATGCTCAGAAAGATCTTAGCTTCCTTTCCCAAGTCACCTAGTATTCTATTGAGAATGGATGACTCCTAGACTGCTTCCAGTCTCGAATCGCTTGATATATTAATGGATTCTTACTTAACTAACTACAGTAACGAAATAGTGCATCCGACAGAAATCTCTGTAACATCTGCGGTTGTTGGCAAACAGGGTTATTAACTCAAAGTTAGCCGACGCCCTGGTTCTAAGGGTCGTAAGTAAGGGCACTCCACAAGGCGGGGTGCTCTCTCCCTCTTTTGAAACCTAGCAGTGAATGAACTGCTTCTAATACTGGTTATAGATAAGTTTGTATATAAAGTCTGTAAGGTAATTCCATATTCTGACGACGTTGCTGTAGCTGTCAATACGCTCTGCGACCTTCTGCAAAAATGTATCTCTAAACTTTCACAATGGACTAAATAATGCCGACTCAGTGTCAATCCTCAAAAAACAGAATCATAAGGCCTATACTAACGTATGACCGGATCGTCTGGTGGAAGGCTTTGGAGAAAGACTGTGACCATCGGCGGGCATTTCCACTGAGCCGTTGTAGAGGTGTTCACGGTAATTGAAACGAGATCTAGAGTTATTGGTCTGACGGTCAACGATATCTAATAAAAAACTAAACCAAATATTTTCTGCCGACAAACAAACCAACATCTGTCAATCGTTTAGGACACAACGTAAGTATCTGCAGCTACAACTTTGAGATAGGTAAGAAGTTAACTTTACGAACGACACCTTAGTGGAAATCCGGCAAAGAACCACCCTAGCCAATCGCTGCTATTTCGGTTTGGCAAAACATCCGTGTTTCAGACTCATAACACAAAGGACCAAAATAATGATCCTGCTAGTCCTTCTGTATGGCGACGAGTACCGGACGATAAGTAAAAAGGCGGATTAGATCCTTCGAAATGAAACAGGAATTCAGTCTCATATGCGAGGCCGACGAATAGAAAGAAGATTTATCCCTGAACTCTATAAGCAGTACCGAGATGTACAAAGATGTAGACCGGAAAGCCAAAACACAAAATTGGTTCGGCTATATCTAGCGAATGGATGACAACGCTCCAGCCAAGAGAATCTTCGGATCCCATGCCTCGAGGTGACAAGGAAGACCAAACTGGTAGTATCGTAGCGTCTGAAGAAAATGGAAGATTGCATTGTCTCAGGCAGAGACTCTTTATGGGTTTGGAACCCAATAATTAAGTAGGTACATAAGTGATCTTGATTTTCCAATATTTGGTATTGCCCTGCATCGTCCATGTATTTTGTTCATAATACATATAGAATCGGGTTCGCTTTCTGAATAATCTGTATCTTTTTTGGGTGATAGGGTTGGTAATAAAGCGATATCATCGTCATATGGAAGAAATGTTTGTTTCACTAACCACAGTGTCGTGAAAAGAATTTTCTAATCAGTGCACCATTCAAAGTTTATGAAAACAATGCACTGTGCCAGATCGTTGACCTTGAAACACATTTCGTCTGCAACCACTTAGCCAAGTCATCGCGCCGTGTCGTCAATGTGTCTAATGCTATAAAATATTCATCAACATGTAAAACACGTTTTCTCAACCAAACACTTTAACAAATTACAAAAATAACAAAAGCACCAATTTGGTGAGTGAAAGCCCTCCTCGCCAACTAAGAATCAGTTAAGATCGACATGCGTTCGAGAACGGTTTTCATTGTGACGTTGTTCGTACTTCAAGTACTTCAATCGAGTTCGATGACGAACTTTGATGTAAATCTAAAAATTGTGGGTGGGGAAGAAGCCGCTGCTCATTCCTTCCCCTATCAGGTGGGCATAGCCATAAGACAACCCCCTGAGAGGTCTGGATGGTGTGGAGGTGCACTCATATCAGATAGATTTATTCTCACCGCTGCCCACTGTTTGAAGGGGTTCGAGTAGCATAAAGTTACAAAAGTTCGAACTCATGTTCACTTTTCCTTTTAGAATACAACTAGCAACCGTTTACATTGGCGCCCATGATGTCCGTAACCTATCATCTACCCCCAATGCCATTGCAATCGACATACAACCAAGTGATATGCTCCTGCATACTCACTGGTCACCCAGATATGTAATTAACGACATTGCACTGATACGAATGCCTGAACTCATTCCATTAAGTGGTAAGTACGAATCATTACTAAAATCTCAACGGACCTAAGTACATTTCTTTCGCAACAGATTCCATTCAACCGATTTCCCTACCCTCTGCACTGACAGTGGTTAGTCCTGGACAAAAGCTGGTGGCCACTGGCTGGGGACGTACATCGAAAAACTTCACAATCGCCCGGCCTTCAAAGCTGCACTTTGTTGAATTAAGCATAGAACCAGATGCTACATGCAAAGATATTTTCTTTTACTACAACTCCACACTGAACATCTGCCTTGAGGGGCAGCCCGGGAAGACTACTTGTCGTGGTGACTCTGGTGGACCAATTGTTGCCACAGATGAGAAAAGTGGGACGCACATTCTGGTTGGTATTACATCCTACGGTAGAAAGTGTGAAAATGTATCTGTCCTCACGAAGGTGGCATCATACTTAGATTGGATATCAGAACGGACTGGTTTGATGTGATGTTTTAAACTTTACAATGGAAGCTAGTATTCGAATAAAGAGACAAACATTTTTATTATCATTTATTGTGGGAATGAGGACGTAAAGGGTGAATGAAACTGAACACCTGGTTAGGCACTGAAGCGGGTAACCTTTTATGTCGTTATCGTGTTGTGGTTTGATACTTCGCTGAATTTTTGTATCTGTTTGTCGCTTCCGATGTTTTTGTTGTTGAATAGAGTGGTTGGGCTATTTTATGAATTGGAAAATTGCATTATGAAGATTGTGGTTAAATAGAAATTTAAACTTCCCTAGGATCAAACTAGAGAGGATCCTAGATGAAATACAAATACAAAGTCTTGGTTCATGTTGCCAGTTGACAAATAGCAGATAGATTGGGGAACCGTCATTTCTACAAAATATGTGGAGTAGTACGATGATTATGAAACTAAAAATATAGACCACTTTCAAATCCAGATCCTAAAGTGTACAATCTCTCTTCAACTCAGAGGTTGATCATCTTATTGAATTTCTGAAGCCATTCATTTAACAACTTCTGAAGGACAATAGTATCTAATTTTCCATGCTCTCGAGGTCTACAAAGTGCATGCAGTTTCCCTCAAAACTTACCTCTGAGTATGTCAGTGCATCTTAGTCGAAGTAGTCATTAGAAAAAGTGTATTGCACTTTCGTTAGTTACCAGAAGCAATAATGGTAACATGAACAAGGTCTATGGCTCAACCTCAAGGGGTTAAAGCTTATCTAACTTAAGTCCAATCACAAATTGTCAGGTTCCAGGGAACATTTTATGGGTTCGATGGCAGTCACAACTGATTTCTTTACCTAAAGGCAGCGAAATTCTTCAGTATGATACAATCTTAACCACTTCACATCGAGGGCCCTTAAGAAGATTAACTAACTCGAACGTTTAATTTGTACACTTAGTCTCAGTCTCAGTGCAGTAATTCATTTAAGCCATACAAATCAGTGCAAAGCAACGAGGAAATCAATAACATATTGAAAACGACTTACAAGATACATAGATACTTGACCACTAGGCACTTCTGATGAAGCGAAACGTAAATGGATTTCATGGATAGATATACCTCTAGCAGAAGTGTTAATGCCACAGAAAAATACAAAATTTAGCGAAAGTAAAAGATACGGCCAATGCATCAAAGAGGTCATACGGGAACGGATACAAACTATAAATAGATGCAAATATGCTAAAATTGTATTCTCGTTTATTTAAACTACGTGTGTAACCCATTTACAGGATTTACTTGTTGACAACACCACTGTTCTTAGCGATCCAGTCCAAGTAGGATGTGACACGAGTGAATACACCTGGCCATCCCTTCTCACAGCCCAAGGCAATACCGAATGAAGTAGCTCCAATAACAGTGTTGCTGCCATCGGCCAACACCAATGGACCACCAGAATCACCGTTGCAGGTAGATTTAGCTCCTTTGGTGCTGATGCAAATGTGAGTGTCCTTAACAGAGCCGGCGTAGTAAGTACTGCAAGGAGAATTGGACATAATTGGAACTTCAACCCAACGAAGCTTATCGGTAACTGCAGTTGCAGCTGTAATGGAAAAAAGATACATCTTACAGATTCTATAGAGATTAAGATTATTTCATACAATCGGTGATCTTTCCCCAACCGGAAGCAATAGCCTTGGCACCGGCATAGCTCGAATAGCTTCCACTCATCTTTGGCAATTTAGCAGGCTTGATGTAGTCTGTAAAGAATAGTGGATTAAGTTCACACTGTTCAGCCAATGGTACCACCAAATACCATTCAAAGTAACTGGAGTTGGCAATTTAATCAAAGAAATATCATTCATCAATGTACTAGGACTCCAGTGCTCATGGACGATAACATTCTTCTTGTCAACACGAATTATTTTTTGTCCAGGTTCGTTGCGGTTAGTACGATCAACGGCTCCAAGATACACATCAACCGAATTGATCCTAAATTTGTCAGTAAAATTGTATAGATTTCTTCAAATATGAGAAAAAAACTTACGAATCGGTACAATGAGCAGCAGTAAGGACCCATTGGTTTGAAATCAAAGTACCACCACACCAGGCAGAACCCTTTTGCAAGTGAAGCATTAGACCAGCCTGGTAGGGAAATTGCTTGGCTCTTGCCAGTTCTCCATTAGTAATACGACTTTCTGCCTCAAAAAGGGCTGGGACTTGAGAGTCTACGTTCATAGGGATAACTTCATCCCAATCAACGGCTGCCACAGAGGCTACAAAAAGTGCGAAAGCGACCAAAAACTTCATTGTGAAGGAAGCGTGTAACACTGATTGGCTTGTGTTGAGGCGTTTGGAATTTATATACTCAGTAGTATCGTTAGAATGCAAGTCCTCACATGTGATAGCTGATAACATAATAATTTAGCTGAAGTGCTGGTATATAGGTGGAATTAGGGACTTTAAAATTTTAAGACGTGAATCGGTGTGACTTAGTGACAGCCTAATACCCACTCAATATTTTTTTAAGTCAAGTATCTAAGTATGTGTACCAACGGCAAAGTCTTCTTTTATCTATGTCTGAACAGGCCTTAAGAGTTGCCTGGCTATCAGAAAAGATGTATATATTAGCGCCCTTAATACCTTTCGAATAATTAACCTAGCATAGATCTCAATGGCATGGATTTCAGCGTGGAACACAGTTTTCATAGGTAATGAGACTTTGGTGTTCGATCATCGAATCCATCTTTGATCCGTCGGGGTACCAAACTAGACTTCTAGCATCCAGTACCTGGACACCATTAGACCATTTTTCACGATCTAATACATATTTCTATTTTAAATAACCTTCCGAGACAGTATTCCTTAACCATAATGTCGAAGATGCATGTCAACTGAAGAAGTACACTCAAAATTTGACCTATCCCAAACCGTCGGTCCGCTCAGTTGAACGATCGTTTCTATAAAACTTTCAGCTCGAGTTCTTTAAAATGGGTCCCTCTTTGCTGCATATGAAGTTGATGTAGACGCCCACCATAATAGTATGACTGTTGACCACTGATTATGTTGACTACCATTTCCCTGCCCAATGCCCCAAATGCTTCGTGACCATACATTTCCAAGGGTGAAATCAGTGAATTTCTGAACACATTCCAAGGACATTAGGGCGTTTTTGACAAAAACAAACTGGCGGCAATATGGATATTGGAAACTGCAGGACTTCAGGTCTCCAAAAATATCATGTCCCATAATGCTGAAGTTCATAGTTGGACATTTATTCCTACAATGCTAGATGGGCTATGTGTGGCATATTAAAAGAGACTAACACAAATGCTATTCCAAACAGTCACGTGAAATAAACTCTCTGCAGTATGCAAGAAGATACGCGACGATAAAGCCGGACAAGGAAACGATTTTCCCAGAACCATGTAAGCTGCATCATTTGGTTTTGTTACCAAAAGGAAATAAGTCACCTGGAGAACCTTCGGACTATATAGCCTTGTCTTACTATCAGTACGGATTTTAGAAAATCACGTTCTACTGTTGACGCCATAAAGGCGGTAGTTGACATAGCAACGAAAGCAATAAGTGGAGATAGCGATGGGGGACAAAGGAATATTGTGCAGTAGTGACGCTGGACATAAAAAACGCCTTTAACTCAGCAAATTGTCCATTTGTACGAAGATAACTCACTCACCAGAATGGATATACCTGCGGAGGATAGTATCAAGCTACCTCACTAACAGGGACTCAGGTACGAAACAAATGACGTGATGGAGTGCTACGACTAAGGCTGCTACAAGGAGTTAAAATATTTAGTTTTGCTGACGATATCGTCTTTATTACAGTGGCAGAACAAGTTCACGAAATAGAGACAGTCACCAACGAAGCAGTGGCTAAAATCAAAGATTGTCTGGTAACCGCCGCCGGCCTCGAATTACTTACTTACTTACTTATCGGGCTCCCGACCCGTGAAGAGCCACGACAGCCTTCCACTCTCTGCTGCTACAAGTTGTCGAGACCAGACGTTCCGGCATCTGCGAAAGCTTGATCCTTAAAGCGGAGGTTCGGTCTTCCTTGTCGTCTCAAAGCATTATTGTGCATTCGCTCGATGTGGCCAAATCAGTGTAGTCGATGTGTTTTGGCTTTTTCGACTACATCCACATCTTGGTACACCTCATAGAATTCGCGGTTGTATCTTCTCCTTCAAGGAAGGTAAACTAAACCAACTAGACGATGGACAGATGTTTCTTTGTTTGTTGAGGACAAAACCAAGTACAGTTTTGTCCTCCTTCACTTCAACGCCAACTCGTTTCGCCTGTTCTTCACTCGCCGTAGAAGCCTCTAAGACCTCACGATGGGGCGACCGATGATGTCGATGTCGTTTGTGTATTCTAGTAGCTGTACAGATTTGTTGAAGATAGTGCCTTCGGTGTTAACATCCGCCCTGCATACTATCTGTTCCAGCAACTTCTTGCCAAAATCCGGTACATATTGGGAATAGTTCGGAGGAACTGTTTCCGAATTGCACGTTGCACCGCGTATTTTCCAGCGCCATGCGGAGATCCCGAATTCTGCCATCGCCTTGTAGAGCTGAAAACAATGAATGCTATCATATGCGGTTTTAAAGTCGATGAAGGGATGGTAAGTCTCGACATGAAATTCGATGATCTTTTCTAGGATTTGCCTGTAAAGAATTGTATCGAACGTCAATCTGTCGGAAGCCACACTGGTACGTGTCGAAAGTGTACTACAGAAAGCTTCAGATGTTAACACAGTACTTTGGAGAGGATCTTATATGCAACATTAAACAGGGACATGCCTCATTTTTTCGAAGAGCCTTAGTTCTGGGTTTGAAGTCAGCTACCTGTTGCTTGGTTTTTGGATATAGTTCCGGATTCTTCAGCTAGGAGATTGCGTATGCCCTTTTCTTTTTACGCAGGATCTTCTACTCCTCCCTTCTATTGGAAGCTTCAATAGATTTGAGGTTAAGATGCTTAAACTATCCACTGATGATAGTTTTAGAGACTGCAAATATTTACACAAGCAAATGTAAAACTAACATAAATTGGACATTTTCATAGGCAAGACTCTTAATAGCATGTACTCAAGGCTAGATACTTTAGAATGCACTTCTAAAGGTAAGTACTACATATACTATTCCACAAAATTTTTAAAAGACCTCTCGAAAAAAATCTCTGTCTTATCAGAACTTGTACTTGAGAATATCTACTTTCTTCACAATGAACTTCTTAGTAGCCTTCACACTGTTATAGCCTCTGTGGCAGCCGTCGAATGGGACAAGGTCGTGTCGATCATCTCGTCCGAATCCAACCAAGAGGAAATAGTGACCAAGGTCGCATTACCAATGGACAACCTGCAAAATCTAAGCAATTCTTCTATCAAGCCGATTTGATGATTCATCTCCAGAAGGGTTCTGCCTAGTCTGAATTGATCTAAATTGATCTCAAACCAATGGATCCTGACTGCTGCTCACTGTACCTATTCGTAAGTTTATTTTCTACTCAAAGAAACATAACATCTGTCGATGTGTACCTTAGAGCTGTCGATCGTAACAATAGCGAGGAATCTGGCCAAAAATTCATCAAGGTTGACAAGAGGTGCTCGTCCACGAGCATTAAGATACTAGAACTCTACACGACATTTCTTTAATTAAATTGCCATCTCCAATTGCATCTAATGGTAAGTCTAAGGACTTCCTCTTAAACTCTGAGGGAAACCTCCTTCAGTTCACAGATTACATTAAGCCCGCCAAAGATGCCAAAGATGCCAAAGATGAATGGTAAATACTTAATTAAAGCATTCGCTTCCGGTTGGAGTAAACTCATTGACTGTGAGTAACAATACATACTCATCCACTGTGCTCTGCGGTAAATAATATTGTTTTGCACTCAAAGCCGCATCTACTGCCACCGATAGGCTTCGTTGGGTTGAGGTGCCAATTATGGCCAACTCAGCTTACGCTCTCTACTTTGGTGGAGTAGTCAAAGACACAAACATTTGTATCAGCACCAAAGGAGCTAA
Source organism: Xylota sylvarum (assembly GCA_905220385.1). Taxonomy (NCBI): domain Eukaryota; kingdom Metazoa; phylum Arthropoda; class Insecta; order Diptera; family Syrphidae; genus Xylota; species Xylota sylvarum. Next base: position 59,516,893 of record LR999959.1, on the reverse strand, counting down.
GTTTACCTGCAATGGCGATTCCGGTGGTCCATTGGTGTTGGTCGATGGCAGTAACACTGTTATTGAAGCTACTTCATCTGGTATTGCCTTGGGCTGAGAGAAGGGATAGCCAGGTGTATTCACTCGTGTCACTTCCTCCTTGAACTGGATCGCTAAGAAGAGTGGTGTTGTTAACAAGTAAATTACGTCGAATGAAATAAAGTCATTTTAATAATAAAACTGATTTGTTAACGTTTTTCTCACGCAATGTATGTAACGTTGCATGTAATCTTTTGCAACTGACTGTGTTCGTATTAATTGACATTTTATTGACGTTATGACATTTTAGTTATACGCAACAGCACATAGGTGTCATGATTGTTTTGTACGGGATTTGTTTATTAAATATATATGGTGGGCCATCTGTTGGTTTCTTTTTGAATCATATATTATTTTGACACTGACAGCTTTTTTGCGCCCAAAAAAATTGGCAGAAACTCATTATTATATTTTCGCTGTACGAAATAGATCGAGGCTTGAACAACGTTGGGAAATATTGCAAAATGACTTCCAAAGTGGATGCTGTGTTGCTGAAACAGTGAGAATTTTGAAAACAAATTTCGGGCGAAATAATGCACCAACTGCAGCTGGTGTACGCAAGTTTGTGATGAAAGTTCGTGAGACTGGTTTGCTGATTGATTGCTAAGTTCAATAATCGTGTAATCAGTCGTTTTGGTGATGTTGCTTTTTTTGTGGATCCCATTAGAGATCGATGCTATGCGAACAATCCAGAGATGATTTAGGCACCCAAGAACAATATTGGTCAAGCTATTCGTGAAATAGGGGCCGTAGCTATCGAAAGTGCATTGAAAAATTGGATTGACAGGATGACCTACTTCCAAGCCAGGCGATGCGGTCATTTGAATGAAATAATATTTCCTAATTAATCGAAAGTCGGGTCAGAGCAACTATGTATGTGCACGTAAGGCTTAATGTCCATCCTAGAGTTTATAATAGAAACCAATATTTCAATACCATGTCTAACATAAAATATGATGTCATTTGGCTTTCAAGGAATTCAGATTAAGAATGAATAGATAGACCATAAAAGGATTTAGAGCAATTGAATTGAATTGTAAACTCTCTCTTGGTACTAAGATACATAAACCTTTGAGTTTCCTTTGTAACAGTTCCGTACTATCATAGTTTGGTATCAAAGTAAAATAAATTTAAACGTTGCCTAGGATTCAAGTCGTTAGGTCTTTAGCTTGCCTGGAGCGAACTTTAAGGCGCTTATGCCGATGGATTTCGTTGTCCGTAACAAATTGTTTGAACAGTAATAGAAAGGTACAGTACAAAAGTTCCAGGTCTGAATCCTCCCGGCAAGTGTGATACAAGTCCAACGAATTGATGATCCTTCGCTTAATCTACGATTGGAAATCCTTTTCCATACATCTTCGAGTATGCACTCATTCTTTTATTGTTATATAATCTTCTATTCAAGAGAAGCAAACCTGTAAGGTACTATAAAGCTAAGATAACACACTGAGCAGATTAAAATCCTATGCCTCCTGGTAGTGAATTCCAAAATTTGTTAGTTCTGCTACCAAAGAACATTTATTAGAGAGATTTTCGGGTGGTGGTCTGTCAAGTTAGGCACCAAATATTGTATTTAGGGGGATCAATTCACTGAGTTCTTTTAACATTGTAGTACCTACAATAAAAGTAGAAGTCATGCACTAGCTTAAGATGAGCCATACTTTGTAGGTTGGATGCAGGATCTTCTATTGCTCCTAGTGCCACTTGATTTGGTGCTGATTTTGCGCTTATTGTGTCCATTCTTAGTGTGGCTTCATTTCAGCGAAATTCCTCCTCAAACACCTCAATCAAACGACCAATTGTCGGAGCACATGGCATCATGACGAGACATCCAATTGACTTGATAACCGGCTACAGTTCCAAGAATGTACAGTGCATCCACAGCGGGCTGTATTCTTACCACATCCAAGCAACTGTCAAAAGTATTTCATTTGTGCTTACCACCACTTGCATTTGCATTCGTGTGATAACTACTTGATCTGGAACTATAAACGAGAACAGTGCGAAATGGGATCTGATTCCAGATACTATTCAAGGGAACGAGTGCTAGAGGAACGCTCTAAGTCACAAAAACCTTCCAAACCAAATAGAAAGGAACAAGTTGAAGAAATCGTTCCAGCAACTTATACTCCTATCACATCAACTCCGTCTCCTTACTGAGTTGACAATGGTACCAAAAAGATACATATGGACTCCATGGGCTTCATCAATCATATTATTCGGTTCGCTTCTTTGAGTAGGTATGGCAGAAACTTCAATCTGGAAAACAGTTGCTATTTTTCGCAGAGTGTATGAAGGATTCAATATCATTGCCCGTGTAATACTAAAGTGACTTTTCTCGTGAAAGGAATACACTTCATACCTTCTGCTGAGCATGACGACAGGACTCATATTATCAAATAAGTGCGCACTCCTTTCTAATGCAGTTTCCACAGACTGGTGAGCCAGAATTTTGTTACTTTCATTGGGGCAAAAGATGTCCCTATGTAGAAGGATGTAGTTGTATAAAGTTCTTCCATGAACCAAAGGTTAAGAAAAGTACTAACGACAAACTGGTCTAAAACAAGCTTTATTTTGATTACTTTAGTCCTCAAATAATGATGCAAACTTTAAGTTATACCACACACGACAAGCAGTTGATACTTAATTCATATTAGTCCTTATCCATTTAAGATATTTACTAACTCTAGTGAACACTGGCGGCCATCCAAGTTCACAACCAAATGTAATTCCAAACGAAGTTATACCCACCACAGTAGCAGTGTTACCCTCACTCGTGTCTAAAACCAATGGACCACCAGAATCCCCACTACAAGTCGACAAACCACCTGCACCACTTGCACAGACATTTGTATCCAAAATCCTGCCAAAGTAGAAGGCACTGCACATTGAATTTTTTATAATTTTCGATTTGACGAACTTCAGTATTGAACTGATTCCATGTGAATCTGTTATCAAGGAGATTGTTAAAGGTATCTCAAGGGTTCGAAATTTAAACTTACGATCACTAACACGTCCCCATCCCGATGCAATGACGATTTCATCTTGATAATCCTTTGAATCATCCATTGGGAGGTCAGCAATTTTGATGTACTCTATGAAGAGATCAATTAGGAAAGCTTACACATCTTGAAACTTACAACTCACCAGAAAGTTTGACTTCCATGGGCAGTCTAAGCATACAAATATCATTTGCTAGCATATCACTGTCCCAGTTCTGGTGTACCTTCACATCTTTTCTCAACACTCTCATAGATACTCTGTTTGGTTCGGTGTCATTATAGATTTGAACTGAACCAAGAATCACTTCAATTTCCTGGGCTCTAAAGAAAGGATAACAAGATGGTTTAGTAGATGTTAGACATATGCAAAGGAATTGAAACATACCCTACACAACAATGAGCAGCGGTGAGAACATCTCTTTTCGAGATCAAGGTTCCACCACAGAATGAAGTTTGTCCTCCTAGATTTATTTTAAGTCCAGCTTGGTGAGGGAACTGTCCTTCAGCAGCTACTTCTCCGCCAGTAATTCTAGCTCCAATGGAATGAACCCCTCGGTGTATTAGAGGTGTTTTAGCATCCAAATGCAGTGGATATAGATTTTCCAAGGCAGCAACAGATGCCAGGAGAATAGAAAAAATCACCAAAAACTTCATCGTTTTCGAGTAGCTTGTTAATAAATAAATTCTAGTCTGGAAAACAGGGCTTTATATATGTAGCATGAAAGTATGCAGCCTATCGATATCGAATTGTTGATATGTAGGTAGTTAATTTAATTTCATAATTAATTTATGACCGATTGCAGGGCTTATTGATGCCCGAATCTGATGATAAGAATACGTATTGCATATAATGCAACCTACCCCTGAACATTTATTTAAGTGGAAAGACATAAAGATATCAAATCGTTGGTTATGTTTATGGCACACTAACTAAAATGTTGAAATGGTCATGGTTTATGTCGTCAGAGAATGTGCAATACTTAAATACTTATAGATGTACGAACAGATACAGACGGCACGCAGGGTGTCACATTGTACCAGAGCTCCAGAGAATACAGCAGCAATGGGGAACTTTATACAACAATTGCCTCAAAGAAGGAGTATTCCCCGACTAGTGAAAGAAACAAAGACTGGTCCTCCTACCGAAAGGTACTAAGCCACCGCAGCATCCATCATCGTATATCGATCTATGTATGTTGGACACCATGGGGAAAATACTGGAGCGCATCATAAGTGACAGATTGGAAAGTCCAATCGATGAGGTTGGAGGCCTCGCAGATCACCAGTATGGTTTCCGTAAGTCACGATCTACGATCGACGAAGTCGTGAATAACGCAAAAAAGCCATAGAAGGAAGCTGATGGAAGGACGGGAGTAAATAGTATTGCCCAATTATAACGCTGGATGTGAAGAACGTATTTACTTTATGCAGAATACTTGCACAAGATAATGATGGACTATTTTAGAAATAGGATACTGTTCTACGACACCGATGAACAAGGCAGTATAACGTAACGACGGCGTTCCTCAAGGCTATGTAATAGGTCCGCTACTGTGGAATCTAATGTATTATGACGTTCTCGGACTTGGAATCCCGAGGTCCTCGAAAATTATTGGCTTCAACGTTGTAGTGAAAAAACTCCTTGGAGAGCTGGAGCATGACTGCAATGAAGCTATCGGGATGGTACGCATGCGCCTACAATTTGCAAAAGATAAGACCGATGTAGTACTCAACAGCAGCAGTCATGGTGGCTATAAGAGTACCCATGAACGATCTAACTTCAGGCTTCCCGGAAAGTGTATTTCCATGAGGACCTCATTTGTACGATACAGAGTCTCAACCATCTCCCCCGTTCTATACCGAATGCGTCCGACTTTGGAAACTGGATCCCTCGAGACAATTTTCTGAAGTCTATTGACCTCAGCTGTACTTCTCATATTCCAGCAAAATTCCCTCCACGATTCCCTTTTACGTCGTCGAAGAGTTGCTTTTAGCTCTTACTTCTTTGCCTTGTACTCATCCCTTCTCATGTCCTAATTAAAGGCTTTTCTCACCTCCTTCTTTAGATTTTCAAGTTCCCTACCCGACCAAGGTGTGGGGTACTTTTAAACTACCAAAGTAGGTGTACACGCCTCTTGGTAAGCATTTTGGGTACCCTCTCGTATGACTAGTGTTGACCTCCTCCCGTATGACTCTTGTTGACCTCATATCCATGAGGTCCATCGCCCTACCGAGTGGCTTCCTAAGGTGAGTATTTTCTGTTGATCCTTGGAATTTCACGAGAGCAACTTCCAGCCCGCAGTTCGCTTCCTCACTCGGACACAAGATCGTCAGTTTGGTACGCAAGATCGTCAGTTTGATACCGCCTGTCCCTGCATCGCCGTACCTTTCTGTTAGACTAACCTTCCAATTGGAAGTGTCCGTCACACATTCATTCTGGCGACACAGCCTGCCCAGGGTGATCTCTTTGCTCGTGGTTTCCCCCGGGACAAAGATGATCAACCTCTCCACATCCTTAAGGATGTAGAGTCGATCCGCTTTCAGGTGGTCATCTTCCCTACGGCTTCACAAAACCACGGATATTTGATTAACGCATTTTACTGCGATAACTCCTTGCTTCAAGGTTACTTCCCTTACTCCTATGTCTCCGGTATTGACAGGAAAAGAGTCAAGTGCCGCTAAAAGAGCACCTCTAAAGATACTCAAGTGAGCAGCATCCAGTTCCCCTTCCCTTCCCATGTCGGTAACACCCATTAGAAGGTCGCTTGCCGCCGCCTGACTATAGGTTTTACCCTTGTCGACTTTGGCATGCTCGCTTCTAGCGTAAGGTTTCTTTCCCTCTAGTGGCGTTGCTCTCTTCCCCCTAGCTTGGTCCTGCTTTCGCATAACCTTACTCGGTCCAGGTTGCTCCGTTTTCGAGGATGTTTGCGGTTTGGCCTTTCCACTTCCTTGTGGTATTTGCTGATTGACGTTCCCGGAAACAGGCTGTCCATCTCCTTTTCCGCTCTCCGCCTCCATCACCCCGGCTTTAGCTGAACCTAAGGTCTCGGTATTATTTCTGAACCGTTTCCTTGGTCTTGCCTCTTCTGGGGTGGTTTCGGCCGATGTTAGACTAGCGATCCTATCAGTCAAATAATTGACCGATGTGTCGCTAATGCCCCAGACAGATTTTGCCACTGACAATATCTGTCTCCTTCTCGCCCTTTTCATCTTTTGCTTAAGCTGCTTTCGCAGCCTCCGCTCATAATCAGGGTCTGCACCGTCATCTTTGGGTTCGGCTTCTACGACGTCGATTAACCCCTTGGCGCCATGCAGCACCGCATTGTCCATCGGCGTCGACGATTGTCCGGCTAAGTCTTTTAGTTTCCCTCCGGACTCCACTGTCTCTACGAACTCTTCCGCTGTCGATCCTGCGCCTTCCGGCACTTTCTCGACCTCTTCAGAGACTTCCACCTTGCCTTCTGATAACTCGTTATCTTTTTGTTCTTTAATGAATGGATACATTTAGATCCCACGAGTCGGGGAGAAATAACGGACCAGGTAGGCAGAGATCCTCATTACCTACACTACTCAACTAACATACAACAGAGGATTGAGCTGCCCCTGAGGAGTTACCACTTGCGGTTCAATTACCCCTGAACTATGTATTCCAGTAGTATAACTACTTAAACACAGCTCCCTCGGCGTGACGACTTACAAATTGGAGTTAAGGGTTGTTGGATCTTAGTTTTAAATTCACATTCTGCTCTGACAGAGTAGTGGTAGCTACCTGGCTTGATGCCTTACTTGATTATTGGATACAACAGCATCATCCACCAAAGACTGATGACTTCGACGTATGCACGAGTATATCTAAATATAATCAGAATCGTGCGTTCATAACATTTGAGCGATAACATTGTTTATAAACGCAAATTAATTATTTTATTAGATTATTATCGATCTTCGAGAATGTTCACTCCTCTCATTTGCGTTTGCAGTTCATATCAAAAAAAAAAAATTATTTCAGCACTGACTACATTGTGCCACTAGCAGAGATATCGCCCAGACTTTCCACGTCTTCGACGTAAACGCATTCGAATTTCAAATCTTTGTCTATCTGATTCATAATCTATTTGATAATACGTACTATTGCAAAGTTTAAACCCAAACACTATGCTTATCATATCTCCAAATCCGTTGCCATAAAAATAGACCACTTGAGCAAGATTATTCTTGGAACTTAGACCATATAAACACCCATAGCCATCGCGCCAACTATCAATCAGTGTACGAGTCTTCATTTGAAAAGAATGAAGTTCTTAATTGTTCTTTCGCTACTGGCTGCCACCGTGGCTGGTTCAGTTGATTTCAGTAAAGTTCGTCCAAGACATTTTGACAGGAGACTACCTATAGCTCCAAGAGGAAGGGTACCAGTTGAAGGTCGAATCACCAATGGTCAACCAGCCAGCCTCAAGCAGTTCCCATACCAAGTGGGTCTATTGCTAACTCATCCCGACGGAGACTATTGGTGTGGTGGTACCTTGCTGTCAGACAGTTGGGTTCTAACCGCTGCTCATTGCACATATGGGTAAATTGTGTAGTGAGACTTTCATTAGACATGAACTAACTTTGGATATGTATCCTATCCGCAGTGTCATAAATCTTCAAGTCAATCTTGGTACCCTAAGAAGTTCACCCGATGGAGATGTAGGAGAACAGGTTGTTCTAGTTGATGGCAGCGATGTAATTGTTCACAAGGGCTATGACGAATGGAGTCTTGAAAATGATGTTTCCCTAATTAAGTTACCTGAACCAGTCACCTTCACTGGTAAGGATATCTAAATTACGGTGTTTTGCTAGTATTCACCTTCGCTATTGCAGATTATATAAAGCCGGCAAAACTGCCAAAGTTCAGTGGAACAGCTCCAACATATGCTACTAACGTAGCCATTGCTTCCGGATGGGGACTTACCAGCGACAGTAAGTAGAGTTCTATAGGCTTTTCACACTTTCCTAAAGTGGGTCTGTGTTCTTAGGTAGCTCGAATATCGCTCCCACTCTCCAATACGCTGATGTTCCAGTAATCACAAACGCTAAGTGCTCGACTTATTACGGACGTTTGGCAAAATCTGTTCTATGCATTAGTACCGAGGGAACCAAGAAATCCATTTGCAGTGGTGATTCTGGTGGTCCACTTGTGCTGGATGGAACTGATACTTTGATTGGTGTTACCTCGTTTGGAGTTATTTATGGCTGTGAAGTGGAATGGCCTGCTGGTTTTTCACGTGTTACTTCATTCCTGGATTGGATCGCACAGAACTCTGGCATCGTCCCTTAAAGGAGTTGTGTTGTATTGACATGTTTTGGGAGTTTATGTTGCATTTTGTGGCTTCTTTTGTTTCAAATAAAATACAAAATATTCGTTTGCATTGAGAGAGATAACTATTCAGAAAGTCCTCATTTCCAGGAAGCCTTTATATAGTCAGATTTTGAAACTTAAAACAAAAGTAAGTAGAGGATCACCATTAACCAATAAGAAGCTTGGCCGCATGGTTCCCGATTGGCCAGTGGCCTGTGATAATGGTTCCAATTCTGGTAATATCTAGTCTTGATTTTTTGACTCAGATTTGTTGTAGTCAGGCTATTCCAACAGTGAACAGCAGGTTAGAGGAAGTGGAGATATACATACATATATTACCTAGATGCACCTACCCAAATAGCGACTTTTTCTGCGAGTGAGCCGTTAAGGGCCTACCCTCGCCTGGCTAGCTCGTCAGTACGCTCATTACCCTCACAATTACTGTGCCCTGGGACCCAGATCAGTGTAATTGTTGAGTGGACACTTATGTATATGATTAATTTCGAAACGGCATTGCTATACCAGTTTAGAGAATGTAGTGACTGCACCAATGACTTTTATAGAAGCTTGGCTATCTGAAAAGTTAGCGATATTGTGATTGAACGTAGGGAGATCGTTCAGCAAACGGCAGGCTTCCTGAATCGAAAGAAGCTATGCTTGGAAAACACTAACAGAGTCTGGGAGACGAAAAGACTTCGATATATGTATTTAGTTGGTCAAAGAAGATGCCTGCGCCGACGACTCCGCAGTTCATCTTTGAACCGTCTGTGTACATACCTACATATATCACAAACGCTGATAACGCTTCCATTCTCCCATTCTCCCATTCTTCTCTGATAGGTAGTTTGAACTGATAAGTAAAATTGAAGGTTGGTATCATGTAGACAGTTGAAGACGAAATTAATTCTCTTGAAATCGGTTCCAAATCCTACAGTGTCCATACGGGTTAGCAGTCCAGCATTCGGATTCTCTGAGCTGGAGTGCACTACATGTGGGTGAGTCTTTTTTGTTAAGTTTGAGGGGATCAGGTGCATGATCATACTTAGAGCATCTGTTGGACAGGACCTCAAAGCTTTTGTGATGCCTACACAAGCCGATCTCTGTACTTCTTTAAGTTTATCGATATTGTATTTCTTGCTGAAGACAGGTCACCAAACGATGGTGCCATAGCTAAGAATTGGACGCACAATACCTTTATACATCCATAGGGTCATCTTTAGCTGGAGTCCGCATTTTTTACCGAATGGTTTATTGCATGCATTGAAAACTACACTTGTGTTCTTTAGCCGGTGTTCTATATTGAGCTTCCAACTAAGTTTTAAACATAAGGATAGTGGCTGACCCTTTAATTTGCGGGGGGTGAACTCTGGTGCTTTAGTTTTGGTGGTAAAGAGCATCATTTCTGTCTTTTCCGGATTAACACCGAGGCCACTGCTAGTGGTCCATGCGTGTACCTTATCCAGAGCATTCTCCATGAGTTGACTTATTGTGGAGAGAAACTTTCCTGACACTAGGATAAACACGTCATCTGCGTACGCAACCACCCTAACCCAGTCCCTATCAAGTCGCACTAAGATCTTATTTATTGCCATGAGCCATAGCAAAGGGGACATGACACCTCCCTGTGGGGTGCCTCTACTGACCGTCTTAGTTGTAATGCTGTTACCTAAGGTTCCCTGAATTATTGTAGTCTTTAGCATGGATACAATCCATTGACTAAAAAAACCTTCTACAACTAACTCGGTGAGAACCTCTTGAATAGCTTCAGTATGGATTTTGTTAAAAGCTCCTTCTACATCCAGAAAGGTATCAAGAGTGTATTTTTTATAGTGGGGAGCCTTTTCCGCCGCACCACCTGATGAAGAACCGTCTAAATAGACCGACCTTTGAAGTAAGTATGGTGGGATTTCCTCAATGGAGGGCTCTTCAAAGTTTCGCGGATATTAAGATCTAGGATACGTTCTAAAGTTTTCAGTATAAAACAGGATATGGCCACATAGATCACCGGCCCTCTTTCGGAATGCAAATATTTTTGACACGTCTTCAGGAATGAGGGACATGATTTAAATATAGGCTGCTCCTATACATCAGTAGCCAGGGTATTGCTATATCCTGCCGTTTCTGTAGCATAATAGGCATAAAGCTATCAAGCCCGGGTGACTTTTAAGGGGAGAAGCTATTAACGCTATTCCACGCAGCAGACCATCCATTAAAGGAACTATCTTATTCTGCATCACCGCAACTGCGACCTGGAAAGTGTACTCTCATAAGAAGTTCCAATGATTCCGCGGTAGAATCAGTCCAGTTTCTGACCAAATTTTGCAGGAATGACGAATTGTTGTGTCCTTTGAACAGAATTTTACTGAGCCGAGCCGATTCCTTAAGGGAAACGACATTAATCCATCCAGCCCTGTTTATTAGCCATTCTTATTGACTTTTAGAGAATCTTTATAGGGCTGCCAGATGTTATGTTTTCCTGAATTTCGACAGATTCTCATTCCACCACATTGAGACTTCTTTTATTGTAACTGACTGGACAGGAAATTTTAAAAGCAACTTTGATTGCTTTCTCCAAGGTTTCAAGGCTTGAATCCAGTTCCGAGGTCGAGTGGATTCTGTGATTTGGAGTGCTATATAGTTTTGACTTAACTATGTACCTATACGATTAAACTTTGTCCAGTTTATTCGTTTTGGGTCTTAAACGGTTTTTTTTTTTTGATGCACTGGAGGGGTAAAATCATTTATAGATACTTGGTAGCCCGTGCTACGAATTAACTACATGCTCCTGCATATTTACGTGGCTAAAGCACCCCCCTAACTCTGTCCTGATTCCCCCTATGGCAGCGCGGGTCAAGGCATTCGTTCGTAGGGTCATTTCACCATTCATTCATTTTCATTTTTGAAAGGTTTATAAACCTCTATCTGAAGACTAACATCAGAAATCCATTTATTGACCGAGAAGGACTGTAGGTTGGACACTTTCCAATTTTCAAACCTAATGCTTTCGTTATTTGATACTTGTGTCATGTCAATAACCGTTTCCCACCCTCCTATGAAAATTATCCGTACTTGGGAAACAAAGATTGGGGAGTTGCCAGTATTGCAAACTGAAAGGATATTGGTAAGAATGAAATCAAAAATGCACTCCCCTCTGCAGTTTGTCTCTGCACTGGCCCAAAAGGTATGGCTTTCATTGGTGTCACAGCCCGCCAAGAGGTTGCCCTTGCTGGTGTTGACAACTGTAGTTAAGTGCTGGACTTCCTTTGGCGGTGTTTTCCTGTCCCGGTCCATGTAAACATCACGCCGCTGGCAGTATTCCAAATCTAATCACTGTTAGATCGTTGGAGCTAAGATTAGGACATTAAAAGGCTTTTAAATGTTCCTAACCTAAATTGTTAGTTTGCAGAAGGACTTGACATAATTTCTGCCGAACTTTTCAAAACATAAACAACCATTACGAGAGAGCTTCTGAATCCAGTTGAAAAAGGTTTTGGAAAATACTCTATTTAGTCGAATCTTATATTGATGTCCTTGTGAACGAATAGAAAAATATTATTCAGCCATATTACAGCATATTATCAAGGATAGTATAGGCCATATATAGTTTCATGCTACCTGGTAGGACATAGATACATATTTTGTCGAAAACTTTTTGACATTGCCAGATTATTCCTAGACCTCGAAACGACTTCAGTGTAATGCCACTTCAGTTTGATATACAGTATTGGTCTTAGATATGTTTTTAGCATCAGTGTCACTTTGGAGAACTAGAACCTTACCTTGATTAATTTTCATTTAACTAATGACGTTTATTACAAGTGCTATAGGCATTGAACCTAATTTAAATATGTTATTAAATTATATTTATTCTCTGGAATTGAATACCATCCCTGATATATCTAAACAACAACCTATTCGAGTGAAGAACCGAACCGGACATGTAAAATAAAAGCTATATAGAGCTTTCTGTATAGTTTCAGCATGGATTTCAATCATATCATGTTGCATTTATAGGAAAGTATAAAGCGTCCAGTGGTATCACAATGTACCTTCTTTTGGTCTCAGTGGGTTTCTGCTAAGCGGAGACAGTCACCCAAACAACCCAACCCATAAAGCGTCTTATACGACAAGTTCTGGGAAAAAATTTGACGTTGAACATCAGATTGTTGCATCTTTACCTTCGATGTAACCAATAATGGCCTAAACCTGCATCTGTATCCAAAATGCTGGACAAGTTTCTGTAAAATCCAAACAGTCATCATAACAGACGTCGGTAGTTTTTGATTTTCTTAAACTCGGTTCATCATGCTTTTGGTATTACTCTTAGATAGCTGACATAGCTCGGGCATCTCTGCTTGTTTTTCAGACATGTAATGTCCGTTCAAGGTCTGTAAAAAATAAAAACGTTTGGCACTTCAATTGGAAAATAGAAATACGTGCAAACATGTGTAAATAAGTAGATATGCACCTACTCAAGAGGTTCAAGAGAGTTCTTATTACAAGAGGCCTCTTGCTGAGTTAATCTTATCTAGTTGTCTGACAATGACGTAGAAAAGTAAGTTCGTCAAGAGGGTGAGAATAATTAGATCACTTTAAGATCACTGTAAGTACATCGTACAATGGCACAAAGGCATAGGAACCTATAACACATATTGTTGCCTCAACATGACGTAGTAAAGGATATACTAGTTCTTCCTTGTAAAAGGAAATATTTTGGATAAAATCAGCGTCATAGGTGGCGTAAGATCATTTGATCATTGGATGATGGAATGTTATACTATGTTATACTGGGTATACTCCAAATATTGGAATTTTGAATTAAGTTCGTCTAAAAATTTGCATGAACCTTCCTGTAATCGTGCCTCCTACTGGTGACGTTTAACTCGAATCAAAAACTGATTGTATACATGTAGGTAGCTAGGTAAGTTAGAGTGGTGGTATCCGCATAAGGAGAAAACCCAATGATCCGCCATTTTGATACCGCAACTTGAATAGACTGATTTCATAAGGGTATTAGATCCATCCAGTGAAGTTTAGAACAAGTATAAGTTTTCTAATCCTTTTTTTAGATAACTCTTCCGGGTCAAGGGTTCACCAAGTACACGTCGTTTGGTCTCCACTAAGGCCGGGCATTTGCAAAGGTAATGAGTGAAAGATTCTATCTTGTCATTATCTCTGCGACTACGACAGAACTTATTGTGAAGGATACATAGATACTTATTTTTGGAGTTTTTGAATCGATGGATACTTGTTATATTTCCTGCTTAAATTGGTTCACCGGACACTAGCCCTGTAGGTAATATTTGGACCAGGTCGAGAATAGTGACGAAAAACTTTGAAAAGTAGAAATGAAAGATCTCTCTGAAGTTGTTTTTGTGAAGTACCTACCGCTATCCAAGTGAGTTTCTGTGAAACTTTTTCTCTGTTTAGCACTTGGACTTGGATCAAAGGCTAATTGTTTGATCAACAAACCTTCGATTAGGGCGAAATCCTGTTCGTAAGTTGCTTTGATAGTATTAAACAATGTTATTCTCCCTTTCGTCCTTGTTGGAGGTATGTAGGTATGCTATCTCGTATTAGCCGGTTCCCACTGCTGTTGGAAGGTTGATAAGCACCCTATAAGTTTTGGAAGCTCCACTACCACATGTTCTTCTCTTCAGCTACAGTCTCGACAAGCACTGGTGACGTCCAAAAGTATTTCTCGTTACCTGTGATTTATATTGCACTTCTATTTATCAGCAATAACTATGATTACTCACTTAAGTAAGAGGGGCACTATTTGATTTGTACTTTTAATTTAAAATCTTTATTGCGATTAATTTCAGGGTCTTTGCGGTATGTTATCATTTCTATCGCTTAAGGCGGTCAACGACTATAGATATAATTCACTTACAGATTACAACAAATTGATAACTTTCAAACACCTTATATAAAAGAAATGGATTTCATTAAGACCATGTAAGTGATAGTTAAGTTCTCCCGCGAGAATGAAGGTTTTAGTCGTTTGCTGTCTTTTACTAGCCCTTGTGGCAGCTGAAAATTTACAACCATTATACTTGGAACCTAATATTACAGTCAATCCCCGAAAGGTTCCTACCAACGAGGGTCGCATTACAGGTGGACAACCAGCACTTGTAGGACAGTTCCCATATCAAGCTGGACTTAAAATAAAAATCAAAAATAAAACAGCTTTTTGTGGTGGCACCTTAATTTCGGATCAAGCCGTTCTAACAGCCGCACATTGTTGTGATAAGTGAGTTGGAATTTATTCAAACATGTTGGATGTTTGTAACTAAATATATTTAACCATCCACAGAGCTGAAGAAGTCGAGGTAATTCTAGGTTCAGTGAAGATTCTAGAGGAAACTGAGCCATCCAGGGTATCGATAAAGGTTCCAGGGCAAAATATTAGAGTTCACAATCGGTGGAGTTCACTTACCCTGACCAATGACATTTGCATACTTAAACTACCCAAAGCAGTTAAACTTAGCGGTAAGTCATGATTTATTTTGCAATTCTGTTGAACTTTTGAACAATGTGTCCTTGTTTTGATATTTTGATTTGATAGATAAAATTCAACCTGCTAAACTACCACCCAATGATTTGAAAAACTACAATAGGAAAACGGTTATAGCGTCAGGCTGGGGTAAGGACAGCGACGGTAAGTAAAGTAGTCTTCAGACGTAAGAGGATCCATAATGAAACTCATTTAATAATACTTATGCAGCCGCGACATCAGTTAGTCCAGTTCTCCGCTATGTAGAATCAAAGGTTGTTTCACAGCTTACGTGCGGTATTTACTATTTTGGAGTCATTAAGGACACGCATATATGCATTACCGGATCGGGAGGAAAGTCAACGTGCAATGGTGATTCTGGTGGTCCCTTAGTTTTAAAATCAGACAAGAGGACTGTGGTTGGTATAACCTCATTTGGAATCAGTTTTGGCTGTGAAATCGGTTGGCCAGCGGCATTCACGAGAGTTAGTAAATATTTACCATGGATTGAAGAAAATATGAAATAAAATGGGATAGGATGTTTTTTTTTCGATATTTGTAAAATTATTTTTAAATACAGTGCAGCCCTGACACTATGGAAAAACCTGGTAAGACCACACTTTATTAACAATCTTTGCAGCTGAACCTAAAGTGGAAAAAAATGACTAGATTAGCCTAAAACTAGACAGTAAGGTAGAAACGAATTCAATAGTGTCATAGGATCCAGAAACAGTCCTAAAACACAAGGCACTAGTTGCATTCCATCGTTGTTGGAACAGTACTAAGTTCGAATATATGGATTAACGAACAGCAATTAGGATCTTGCTTGCTGAAGTTAATGACATTACTCTAGGCAATGAACAACTCCTCCTCCTTTAAGCATTTGAGAAAAAGCAAGTTGAATGGACGGGTGTTCTTAAAGAAACCCCCATTGTATAGGCCATGAACTTAAACCTGAGATGCCCCCAATGATGATGGATTATACTGACGATGTTGTCAGGTAGATACCACTAGCGAAAGTCAACTGAGTTAAGACTTAATCTTCCTAAGACAGACATTGTTCTCTTCAATGAAAAAAAATTTCTGCATTTAAAACCTCAAGGATTGGAGGAGATGAATTAAACATTTCAATGAAGTTGACTACTCTGTTGAATAGATACACTCAATAGTTATAATATCTATTCTTAGGCATATGTAGACGATGTTGCCATTCAGTCTGTGGGATCTTGCGCAGAAGATCTGAGTCTGAGCTAACTCCTCGATGATCTAGATGGATGTTCGATGGAGATCGTGACCAATCTGATTAGTCCATTGATTCTCTACGGCTAGCCAGAGCTGTTATGTGATTATCTCATGCTTTTACAACAATTGTTGGTTCTGTTAAAAAAAACTTCAAATGACATTCTCAGAAGCATTGCTGGCAACTATCATATTTTGAAGAGTTTCCTTTCTCAACAGCCATTTGCCAAGTATCTCAGAGTGTTCTCCCATCATTATAAGCTCGCCTTTCCCGAGAAAAAAAATATAGAAAATAAATAGGCCTTTCTGGAGCTTTGTTGGTGACTACGTGATAGAGTTAACAAGCATCGTCATATCTCTACTGACTCTAGTCATGTCTTACATAATGAATAGTTTTCCAACTAATGCACAGTATTGGTCTATTGGAATATTCGTAAAATCATTGAATGTTCCAAATAATTTGACAATCCACATGGGAATGCTATTTCATTGACATTATTAAGGGCATTTTTTATAGAGGCCAAGAACTTTAAATTGAAATAAAACACAGAAAAATGTTTTGAATATCCATAAAATTAGTTTTATTTGAAAGACAATTTTATTACATTAATGTTTGAATTTGATTTCGAGCATATAGTCGTCACGGCTGACACATACATGGCGTAATGTGGAAGTAAATCAAGGAGTATTTGGGCAATAACTCGTCGAATAATGATCTCAATTGCTTCTAGTTTATCGGCGTAGACATGAGACTTTACATATCCCCAGAGTAAATAATCTAATGCCGTCAAATCGCACGAACGACGTGGCCAGTTAACAGGTACATATTTGAAATCAATCGTTCTTCAAATGTTTCTTTCAGTAAATGAATAGTATCACGCGCTGTGCGACATGTGGCGCCGTCCTGCTGAAACCACATGTCTGCAATATTAATGCCTTCCAATTGAGGTATGAAATAGTTATTAATCATGTCTCTGTACCGCTCAAGGTTGACTGTAACGTTCTGACCATAACCATTTTTGAAGACATATGGACCAATGGTTCCACCGGCCCATAAAGCGCACCAAACGTTGACTTTTTCTGGATGTCATAGTGTTTCGACAATGCCTTGTGGATTATCATCGCTTCAAATGAGGCAATTCTCCTAAAATAAATGAAATAAGACCCCAAAATGTGTTTTCATTCTTTTTAGGTTATTAGGAAGCAGATAGAGTTACATAGGTATGGTAAGAATAGTAGCATCGGTCGGTGTAGAAGTGAATCGATTCGTCTTCTAAAAGGACTTCTTCATTTCAGAGTAATCTGGAAGGGATGGTGATGACGAAGTTTTTATCAAAATTTAGACAAGGGGTGGTGTAGCCCGTGTTTTCGGGAGAGATTTTGAAATCATTCAGAATGAAGGAGTAGCCAAATAATTTTCTTGACCACTGTTCGGTAGCTTCGAAGCGAACAGCTGCTTCTGCTGCAATGTGCTTGCTAAATATATCCAGGGACATTAGCAACAAATATATCCAACAAGCTGTATGCTGGACCTTATTTAGATAGTTGCGGTTTATATCTTTTTTTAAGGCTGTGCACCAAACAATCAGCCCGTATGTGAGTATTGGTCTAATTACCAAGATGTACTACCAGTGAGTTGTTCGACGTTGTAGATCCCATCTATTTCCAATGGCTTTACACCAGATCTAGACAACTTTTTAAAATGTTCTCCACCACCGGCAAGATTATGTCCGATGCCATCTACAACAGGTATTATGCCGTCAGGTCCCGCTGATTTATATAGTTTGAAGCTATGAACAGCCCAATAATGCAGTTTGCTCTGGATAATCAGGTTGTAGGGGATGGTTATACATATGTACGTACAGATGAACCTGGCACATGAGTGTCAAGCATTAAATTTAGCCATTCATCGCTGGAAGCTGTCCAAGACCCATTCTTAAGGTAGCTGGGTGTTATTGGTTATGAACAGAGAATTTTCCTTAGTCTAGAAGCCTCAGAGGCTTCTTCTATTTAATCACAGAAGAGTCTCAAAGAATTACGTTTGGGTTCCCTTAATTCTTTCCTTTCTATATTTAAGGATGCCTTGTACAAGTCCCAGTCTAGTGCGCCTTTTCTACTTTTGGCATTATTGATCAGTTTCTTACAATTATTTCTTAGAGAACCTAAATCTGCAGTAAGATATGTATGTAGGCATGCACCTACCCAAGAGCTTCAAGTGAGTTCATGTTATAATTGGTTCTTGCTGAATTAATCTAATCTAGGTGTCTGGCAATGACGTAGAGAAGTCAATTCATAAAGAAAGCGAGAATAATTGAAGGGGATATTGTGATAACATGATAAGTAATGGACAGCCTGTGTCCGAGAATGTTAATCAACCAAGAGCACATAGAAGTGGAAAGCTTGATGGACAAAGCAGGAAACAGAAGGTCAGTCAACCCGAACTGCACCGGGAACACAGACTGATTCAATTGAACCTTCACCAAAGTAAAGCTGCATCAAAAATGTTGACAGATGCTTTGTGGAGCAGTCGATTGATATTGTCTTGCTGCAAGAGTCTTGAATCTTCAAAGGAAGGATTAGAGGTGTACCCGAAAGTATTGCCACTTTGCACTATGCGCGATCTGGCACATAGTTAGATATTGTGTACTGGTGAGGCACGGAGTTAAAGCGGTGATGCTGCCGCAACTATGTTCCCCTGACCTTGTCGCTGTGCGAGTAGGAACAGGTGCAGGCAATTTTGTGATGGCATCTGCATACCTGCCGTATGACTCCCTAGAGCCTCCCCCAAAAAAAGAGATAGAGTCTCTAATGAATGTTTGCAGGGATAGGAGTAAAGATCTAACGATTGGTTTCGATGCTAATGCACACTGTACAGTTTGGGAAAGCACCAACGATAACTACAGAGGAAAAGATTTATTCGAGTTTGTAGTGTGCAAAGAGCTAACTATTGTCAACAGAGGAACAGAACACACCTTTATGGATGCAAGACGAAGGGAAGTTATTGACGTGACTCTACGTAGTAATAGAATGCTTGATAGAATATCAAATTGGAAGGTAAAGGATCAGGCAATGATGTCAGACCACAGAGCTATCTCATTTGATGTTCAATACGACTTTGATAGATCAAAAAAACCCCACGCCTTGGTGGTGTAGGGAACTTGAAATTCTAAAGAAGGAGTTGAGAAAAGCCTTTAATCATGCTATGAGAAGGGATGATCCTGAATCATGAGATGAGTATAAGGTAAAGAAGAAAGAACTAAAAGCAACGCTGCGACGACGTAACAGGGAGTAGTGCAGTGAATTTTGATCGAATATGAGAAGCACATCTGAGGTCAATAGATTTCAGAAAATTGTCTCGAGGGATCCAGTTTCCAAAGTCGGACTCATTCGCGATAGAACGGGGGAGATTGTTGTGACACTGGATCGTACAAATGAGGTTATAATGGAAATACACTTTCCGGGAAGGCTTAAGTCAGATCAGCCCTGGGCTTTGATCGGATAGTAACACCAGAAGCGATCAGTGGGGCGATAGAAACGTTTTGCCCTTACAAGACCGAAGGACCAGATGGTATTTTTCCAGATTTAATGCAATGGGGTGCAGACTTCATTGTACCAAGGCCTAGGGCAATATACATACATATGTACGTTTGCATGCCTAGCAATAGGCTACATGGAGAGAAACAAATGTGGTGTTTCTTCCGAAACCGGGAGAAAATTACTACACCGAAGCAAAGTCTTTTAGACCGGTCTGACATCTAACATCATTTCAGTTCAAAACAATGGAAAGAATTGTGGTGGACCATATGGAGAACACGGCGCTGAAAGCGTGCCCTTTGAGTAGCAAATAACATGCATACAAAGCTGGTAGGTTTTCAGAAAAAGCGCTGCACCAGGTGATACGTGTTGAAGAAGATCAGATCGCATCGGAGGCATCGCAATGAACATAATAATAGGCATTGAAGGTGCCTTCGATAAGATATACTTCGAAAGTCTGAGAATAGCCTAAGAAGAACACAGAGAGAACCACCCATCTCACCACCAATAGGTTAAGGTGGTGAGATGGTTGGTTCCTTCGATAAGATATGCTTCGAAAGTCTGAGAGTAGCCTTAGACCCATTTGTGATGAGATAGGTGGACAATAAGCTATGAACCTCTACCGACCTACTCTGTTGAATATAACTGTGGACCACTCAAGAAGACTTGAATAGACTGGCATCCACACTGTGGGATATGCCGATGACATAGCAATAATGACAAGAGGCAAATTTATGAACGTCACAGCAGATATCATCTGGGTGGTAGAGCGGTCTTGTCAGGAACCAGAGCTCTCCATTAATGCAGAAAAGACAGGTCTAATCATTTTCACAAGAAAGAGGAGAGATCTAGAATTTCAGCCCTTGAGACTTTTCAGATCGGAGCTAGAAGTGAACGTATCTTGGTATGTGCTTAGATGCTGAACTAACAAACATTGCATTGCAAACGGGTATGTGCCTATGTGGACAAAGGTGTTAAGTCTCGTCGAGCTTGGCATATTAGATGTATACGATGATAGTTCGACCGATTATCACATATGCGTCAGTTGTATGGTGGCAAAGCCTCCCAGAAAACTGTAAAGAAGCAATAAGATAGGGTCCAACGTCTGGCATGTTTAGGGATCGCTGGTGCAGTGACGATACTTGGCATTATCATAACCATCTTGATAGTATATTAAACAGTGTTATTCTGCTGTTTTACTCGTGTTGGATGTAGTTGATGTCAGTAATAACAGTCTATTGCAATTTCCATTTACTACTGAACGCCTTCAGGTCCTATTAATTATTGAATCTCCCCTTCCACTTGTTATTCTCTTCAGCTGTGGCCTTGACTAGCTCTGGTGGGGTCAAAACAAATTTCCATTTAAATGCGATTTATATATTTAGAACTGCTATTGTTCATATTGGGTGTGCTGATACACCCTCCTAGATTACTTACCTAATTAAGAGACGCACCGTTGATTTGAACATTTAATTTAATATCGTTTGCGATTAATTTCATGGTCTTTGTGGTATGTTATCATTTCTATCGCTTAAGGGGGTCAACAACAGATTGCAATTGATTGATAACTTCCGAACACCTTATATAAAAGGACCGGATTTCATTAAGAACATACAAGTGCTTCTTAAGTTCTCCCGCGAAGATGAAGGTTTTTGCCGTTTGTTGTCTTTTAATAGTCCTTGTGGCAGCTGAAAATTTACAACCATTACACTTGGAACCGAATATTCCTGCCATTCCCCGAAAGGTTCCTACCAACGTGGGTCGCATTACAGGTGGACAACCAGCACTTTTAGGACAGTTCCCATATCAAGCTGGACTTTTAATAAAAGTTGGAAATATATTATATTTTTGTGGCGGCAGTTTAATTTCGAATCAAACCGTTTTAACCGCTGCACATTGTTGTGATGAGTGAGTTGGAACTCATTCAAACATGTTGGATGTTTGTAACTAAATCTTTTTAACTATCCACAGAGCTGAAGAGGTCGAAGTAATTCTAGGTACAGTGCTGATTTATGAGACGACTGTGCCATCTAGAGTATCGATAACGGTTCCAGGGCCAAATATTAGAGTTCACAATCTATGGAATCGAGACACCTTGACGAATGACATTTGCATACTTATACTGCCCGAGGTAGTTACACTTAACGGTAAGCCATGATTTGTTTTCGAATTCCGTTGAACTTTTGAACAAGAAAACATTTTGATAGATTACATTAAACTTGCTAAACTTCCACCCAACGATTCGGACGACTACTACCCTGATAAGGTTATAGCCGCGGGTTGGGGAAAAGACAGTGACGGTAAGTTAAGACTTCTTCAGACGTTAGATGAACAATAATCAAAGTCATTTAATAATATGCAGGCGCAACATCAATTAGTCCAGTTCTCCGCTATGTTGAATCAAAGGTTGTTTCACAGCTTACGTGCGGTATTTACTATTTTGGAGGCATTAAGGACACGCATATATGCATGTCTGGAACGGGAGGAAAGTCAACGTGCAATGGTGATTCTGGTGGTCCCTTAGTTTTAAAATCAGACAAGAGGACTCTGGTTGGTATAACCTCATTTGGAATCAGTTTTGGCTGTGAAGTCGGTTGGCCAGCGGTATTCACGAGAGTTAGTGAATATTTACCATGGATTGAAGAGAATATGATATAAAATGGGATAAGATATTTTTTTTTTGGATATTTGTGAAATTATTTTTAAATAAAATGGCAGCCCTGAGACTTTAAAAAGTTGGTGTAACCACACTTTATTAACAATTTTTGCACCTGAACCTAAAGTGGATAAAAATGTTGCAATGTCAACATTGCAATCTAGATTAGCTTAAAACTAGACAGTAAGGTAGAAACGAATTCAATAGTGTCATAGGATACAGAAACAGTCTTAAAACACAAGGCACTAGTTGCATTCTATCGTTGTTGGAACAGTACTAAGTTTAAATATGTGGATTAACGAACAGCAAGAAGGACCTTGATAGCTGAAGTTAGTGACATTATTCTAGGTAATGAACAACTCCTCCTTCTTGAAGCATTTGATAGCAATCAAGTTGAATGAACGGGTCTTCCTAAAGAAACCCCCATTGTATAGGACATAGACTTAAAACTGAAAATATATGAAAATACTGACGGTGTGGTGAGTTAGATTCCACTAGTAGCGAATGTCAACTGAGTCAAAAGTAAATTTTCCTAGGACAGAGATTGTTCTCTAAAACCTCAAGGATTGGAGGAAATATTTCAATAAAGTTGACTACTCTGTTAAATAACAGAAAGAGGGTGCAACCTTAGTGCAGACCTACGCACGTGAGTCTCCACTAGTCTCTCCAAGCTTTTCAGCAAGAAGGAAGACAGACTTAAAGGTCTAAAACTCTTAGCGAGTCGTCTCTGTCAATTTTTGGTATAAAAGCCATTCGAACCGTACGCCAGGTATAGATATATGTGTATGTTAGTGCCAGACACGCAATGAACATTCTCTTTAGAGTTGGCAGCACTGCACACACTCTGTCGGTTTTAGGATTTTATTCTAATGTAGCTACTTCCATAGAAGTCTTTGCTACTCAATTACCTTCGTAATCAAAAGATATTCATCTCTGCATAGGAAGTAACTCAAGGTTGTAGCAGAGCCTACGTCAACCAATTTTTTAGCTATCCTATGTTTCGCTTATGTACTGGTAGGTTCATGGTGATAACCCGGACCCATCGCTATTACCAATGACGCAAGATTTAAGAAAAGCAACCAGAACTTTTATTTAACTAAAGAAAGCTTATGACGTTAAATGTCGACATTTCGTGAAAATCGTCGAAGAGAAGAGCCCCTACTTGGACCAATTTTTTTTTTTGTTGAAAGATCTGTTCTTCCATCGCTATCGTCCATTGTCGCTCCTACAGAAGATCTTCAAGAATAGGCCTAACCGATAACGCATGTCGATTCATTCTTCCATCTATTGTTGATCCTGGTGATTGTAGCTAGCTTTGTACCC
Source organism: Xylota sylvarum (assembly GCA_905220385.1). Classification (NCBI taxonomy): domain Eukaryota; kingdom Metazoa; phylum Arthropoda; class Insecta; order Diptera; family Syrphidae; genus Xylota; species Xylota sylvarum. Next base: position 59,493,224 of record LR999959.1, on the reverse strand, counting down.
ATTGTGATGGGGACTACATAGTTGGATGAGGATCTCATGAGTTATATCCTATATTCGCTATCTTACGCTGCCTTAAATCGGTTAAAAAAAAGTGGTGTGCACATACTCTTACAGACACAGTTCTAGAAAATCGGAACTGGAATCCATACTGAGCTCTATTAACCCGATCATGTCATGATCTTGTCTTTTGCCCCAAGGTGGCAGTCTCTCGCTTTACTTACGGACACTTGTTGCACACAGTCTATTGGCGTTAAGGGTTAAGTTAATCTAGGCTATAATCCTTTGAAAATGGGTATGATCGACGGCAAGCATGAATGCAGCATGTCGTTTCTACAAATTTTAATGAATACTAGTAAAGAATAGCAGTGGTGATAGTATGCAGCCTTGCGGTGACCCATTTTTAATGGTAAAATCCCTTTTCGTGCAGTTCTTACCACTAGTCCATTATACATTATAATAAAAAAAGGGCAAAAATCAACGGCATTAACTTTTCCAGCTGCTATGCAAAACCAAGCTGGAGAATAATGGAATATCAGACCATGCTGGAAAATCTTAGTGGCGATGAACGTGGGAGATATCCTGTGGCTACATGTGGTGACTTGAACGCATGGGCAATAGTATGGGGTGGTAGATCAACTAAACATTTGCACCCCTACGGATAGGACTTATCTATTGCAAACAATGGAAGAGAAAACACTTATCCCAAAGCGGGAAAAGGCTCAATCATCGACATCACCTTCGTGAGACACTTCCACCGAAAATGGAGGATAAGCAAAAAATTTACACGCAGCGATCATCAGGCGATCATTTTCGAAATGAGAGAAAGAAAAAGGATGAAACGCTCTAGGCAAACCGGCCCAAAATGGCTTCATCTTATCCAGGCTACCACTGCTACATGTGATGCATCAATGTCTAAACGTACTAACAGCATCAGAGGTGCATCGTGCTGCTGGTGAACCGAGGAGATCAAAAAGCTATGAGCGACGTGTCGAAAAGCCCGGGGCAGAACTCAATGATCTAGGACAAGTGAAGAGTTCGAAGCACACCTAGAAACCCTAAGATTTGAACGACGCAAGCTTAAACATTGTATCACCCAATATGAACGCATCATTTACGAGAAACTTCTTGTAGGTGCAAAGGAGAAAGGTGCACTGTCCGACCTCCTGTTTGAATATAGGAAATTTTTCTCTATGATAAACGCCATTAAGATGGTAGTTGACATAGCAGTCATAGGGATACAAGGCGAAAGAAGGCATTTTGAAACGAAGGAATACTGCGCATTAGTGACACTGGGCGTAAAAAATGCTTTCAACTCGACAGATCGGTCGGTTATCAGAAGAACACTAGTCAGGATGGGCTCGCCTGCGAAAAATAGTGGCACACTATATGACTAACAAAAAGCTGAGGTATGAAACCGATGATGGCTTGAAATATTACAACGTGTCTGCGGGAGTACCACAAAGTTCCATATTCGGCACTCTCCTGTGGAACATCATATATGGAACATTATGATAAAGTTCTGCGACTAATTCTGCCACAAGGAGTAAAATTATTGGATTCCCTGCTGATATCCCTGTGGTTAACATAGCGAAACATGCCCACGAGATAGAGACTGTCATAAATGACGCAATATCATGCATTTAAAATTAGCTAATAACAGCTGTTCTGGAATCAGTCGAAAAGTTCCACAACACGACAACACTCAATTTGGAGCCAGCAAAATAAAGTGCACATAATATTAAATGCCTGTGAGTCTCTCTGTCCAAATAATTTGGCCTTTTCTCTGTCAGATCAGTGAGTCGTTCTTTCGGATCTAATTGCGTCGTAAACTAAGTGATATGGCCGTTCATGTCCCTGGATAAGTAGTTCATTAAATCGATAATCGCACTATATTCGTTCAAACGACTATCACATATGCATCAGTTGTATGGTGGCAAAGCCTCCCAGAAAACTGTAAAGAAGTATTTAGATAGGGTCCAACGTCTAGCATGTTTAAGGATCGCTGGTGCAGCGACGATACCTGGCATAACCATCTTAACAGTATATCAAACACAGTTCTGATGTTTTACTAGTGTTGGATGTAGTTGATGTCAGTAATAATAATCTATTGTAATTTCCATTTACCCGGTTACTACTGGACGCCTTCAGGTCCTATTAATTATTGAATCTCCCCTTCCACTTGTTATTCTCTTCAGCTGTGGCCTTGACTAGCTCTGGTGGGGTCAAAACAAATTTCCATTTAAATGCGATTTATATATTTAGAACTGCTATTGTTCATATTGGGTGTGCTGATACACCCTCCTAGATTACTTACCTAATTAAGAGACGCACCGTTGATTTGAACATTTAATTTAATATCGTTTGCGATTAATTTCATGGTCTTTGTGGTATGTTATCATTTCTATCGCTTAAGGGGGTCAACAACAGATTGCAATTGATTGATAACTTCCGAACACCTTATATAAAAGGACCGGATTTCATTAAGAACATACAAGTGCTTCTTAAGTTCTCCCGCGAAGATGAAGGTTTTTGCCGTTTGTTGTCTTTTAATAGTCCTTGTGGCAGCTGAAAATTTACAACCATTACACTTGGAACCGAATATTCCTGTCATTCCCCGAATGGTTCCTAACAACGTGGGTCGCATTACAGGTGGACAACCAGCACTTTTAGGACAGTTCCCATATCAAGCTGGACTTAAAATAAAAGTTGGAAATGAATTATATTTTTGTGGCGGCAGTTTAATTTCGAATCAAACCATTTTAACCGCTGCACATTGTTGTGATGAGTGAGTTGGAACTCATTCAAACATGTTGGATGTTTTTAACTAAATCTTTTTAACTATCCACAGAGCTGAAGAGGTCGAAGTAATTCTAGGTACAGTGCTGATTTATGAGACGACTGTGCCATCTAGAGTATCGATAACGGTTCCAGGGCCAAATATTAGAGTTCACAATCTATGGAATCGAGACACCTTGACGAATGACATTTGCATACTTATACTGCCCGAGGTAGTTACACTTAACGGTAAGCCATGATTTGTTTTCGAATTCCGTTGAACTTTTGAACAAGAAAACATTTTGATAGATTACATTAAACTTGCTAAACTTCCACCCAACGATTCGGACGACTACTACCCTGATAAGGTTATAGCCGCGGGTTGGGGAAAAGACAGTGACGGTAAGTTAAGACTTCTTCAGACGTTAGATGAACAATAATCAAAGTCATTTAATAATATGCAGGCGCAACATCAATTAGTCCAGTTCTCCGCTATGTTGAATCAAAGGTTGTTTCACAGCTTACGTGCGGTATTTACTATTTTGGAGGCATTAAGGACACGCATATATGCATGTCTGGAACGGGAGGAAAGTCAACGTGCAATGGTGATTCTGGTGGTCCCTTAGTTTTAAAATCAGACAAGAGGACTCTGGTTGGTATAACCTCATTTGGAATCAGTTTTGGCTGTGAAGTCGGTTGGCCAGCGGTATTCACGAGAGTTAGTGAATATTTACCATGGATTGAAGAGAATATGATATAAAATGGGATAAGATATTTTTTTTTTGGATATTTGTGAAATTATTTTTAAATAAAATGGCAGCCCTGAGACTTTAAAAAGTTGGTGTAACCACACTTTATTAACAATTTTTGCACCTGAACCTAAAGTGGATAAAAATGTTGCAATGTCAACATTGCAATCTAGATTAGCTTAAAACTAGACAGTAAGGTAGAAACGAATTCAATAGTGTCATAGGATACAGAAACAGTCTTAAAACACAAGGCACTAGTTGCATTCTATCGTTGTTGGAACAGTACTAAGTTTAAATATGTGGATTAACGAACAGCAAGAAGGACCTTGATAGCTGAAGTTAGTGACATTATTCTAGGTAATGAACAACTCCTCCTTCTTGAAGCATTTGATAGCAATCAAGTTGAATGAACGGGTCTTCCTAAAGAAACCCCCATTGTATAGGACATAGACTTAAAACTGAAAATATATGAAAATACTGACGGTGTGGTGAGTTAGATTCCACTAGTAGCGAATGTCAACTGAGTCAAAAGTAAATTTTCCTAGGACAGAGATTGTTCTCTAAAACCTCAAGGATTGGAGGAAATATTTCAATAAAGTTGACTACTCTGTTAAATAACAGAAAGAGGGTGCAACCTTAGTGCAGACCTACGCACGTGAGTCTCCACTAGTCTCTCCAAGCTTTTCAGCAAGAAGGAAGACAGACTTAAAGGTCTAAAACTCTTAGCGAGTCGTCTCTGTCAATTTTTGGTATAAAAGCCATTCGAACCGTACGCCAGGTATAGATATATGTGTATGTTAGTGCCAGACACGCAATGAACATTCTCTTTAGAGTTGGCAGCACTGCACACACTCTGTCGGTTTTAGGATTTTATTCTAATGTAGCTACTTCCATAGAAGTCTTTGCTACTCAATTACCTTCGTAATCAAAAGATATTCATCTCTGCATAGGAAGTAACTCAAGGTTGTAGCAGAGCCTACGTCAACCAATTTTTTAGCTATCCTATGTTTCGCTTATGTACTGGTAGGTTCATGGTGATAACCCGGACCCATCGCTATTACCAATGACGCAAGATTTAAGAAAAGCAACCAGAACTTTTATTTAACTAAAGAAAGCTTATGACGTTAAATGTCGACATTTCGTGAAAATCGTCGAAGAGAAGAGCCCCTACTTGGACCAATTTTTTTTTTTGTTGAAAGATCTGTTCTTCCATCGCTATCGTCCATTGTCGCTCCTACAGAAGATCTTCAAGAATAGGCCTAACCGATAACGCATGTCGATTCATTCTTCCATCTATTGTTGATCCTGGTGATTGTAGCTAGCTTTGTACCCATTGTGATGGGGACTACATAGTTGGATGAGGATCTCATGAGTTATATCCTATATTCGCTATCTTACGCTGCCTTAAATCGGTTAAAAAAAAGTGGTGTGCACATACTCTTACAGACACAGTTCTAGAAAATCGGAACTGGAATCCATACTGAGCTCTATTAACCCGATCATGTCATGATCTTGTCTTTTGCCCCAAGGTGGCAGTCTCTCGCTTTACTTACGGACACTTGTTGCACACAGTCTATTGGCGTTAAGGGTTAAGTTAATCTAGGCTATAATCCTTTGAAAATGGGTATGATCGACGGCAAGCATGAATGCAGCATGTCGTTTCTACAAATTTTAATGAATACTAGTAAAGAATAGCAGTGGTGATAGTATGCAGCCTTGCGGTGACCCATTTTTAATGGTAAAATCCCTTTTCGTGCAGTTCTTACCACTAGTCCATTATACATTATAATAAAAAAAGGGCAAAAATCAACGGCATTAACTTTTCCAGCTGCTATGCAAAACCAAGCTGGAGAATAATGGAATATCAGACCATGCTGGAAAATCTTAGTGGCGATGAACGTGGGAGATATCCTGTGGCTACATGTGGTGACTTGAACGCATGGGCAATAGTATGGGGTGGTAGATCAACTAAACATTTGCACCCCTACGGATAGGACTTATCTATTGCAAACAATGGAAGAGAAAACACTTATCCCAAAGCGGGAAAAGGCTCAATCATCGACATCACCTTCGTGAGACACTTCCACCGAAAATGGAGGATAAGCAAAAAATTTACACGCAGCGATCATCAGGCGATCATTTTCGAAATGAGAGAAAGAAAAAGGATGAAACGCTCTAGGCAAACCGGCCCAAAATGGCTTCATCTTATCCAGGCTACCACTGCTACATGTGATGCATCAATGTCTAAACGTACTAACAGCATCAGAGGTGCATCGTGCTGCTGGTGAACCGAGGAGATCAAAAAGCTATGAGCGACGTGTCGAAAAGCCCGGGGCAGAACTCAATGATCTAGGACAAGTGAAGAGTTCGAAGCACACCTAGAAACCCTAAGATTTGAACGACGCAAGCTTAAACATTGTATCACCCAATATGAACGCATCATTTACGAGAAACTTCTTGTAGGTGCAAAGGAGAAAGGTGCACTGTCCGACCTCCTGTTTGAATATAGGAAATTTTTCTCTATGATAAACGCCATTAAGATGGTAGTTGACATAGCAGTCATAGGGATACAAGGCGAAAGAAGGCATTTTGAAACGAAGGAATACTGCGCATTAGTGACACTGGGCGTAAAAAATGCTTTCAACTCGACAGATCGGTCGGTTATCAGAAGAACACTAGTCAGGATGGGCTCGCCTGCGAAAAATAGTGGCACACTATATGACTAACAAAAAGCTGAGGTATGAAACCGATGATGGCTTGAAATATTACAACGTGTCTGCGGGAGTACCACAAAGTTCCATATTCGGCACTCTCCTGTGGAACATCATATATGGAACATTATGATAAAGTTCTGCGACTAATTCTGCCACAAGGAGTAAAATTATTGGATTCCCTGCTGATATCCCTGTGGTTAACATAGCGAAACATGCCCACGAGATAGAGACTGTCATAAATGACGCAATATCATGCATTTAAAATTAGCTAATAACAGCTGTTCTGGAATCAGTCGAAAAGTTCCACAACACGACAACACTCAATTTGGAGCCAGCAAAATAAAGTGCACATAATATTAAATGCCTGTGAGTCTCTCTGTCCAAATAATTTGGCCTTTTCTCTGTCAGATCAGTGAGTCGTTCTTTCGGATCTAATTGCGTCGTAAACTAAGTGATATGGCCGTTCATGTCCCTGGATAAGTAGTTCATTAAATCGATAATCGCACTATATTCGTTCAAACGACTATGTACGAGTATATCTTCTGTTTGTGTACAAATGAACAACATAACCTTACATTTGAAGAGGTACCAGCATAGACAACCTCTAAGCACTTCAATAATCCACAAATGCTGTCGTTATCATAAACGCTTTCGTTTAAATATTCAACATAACAGCGGTAGGTGATAACGATTAGTGTTGCGTGTACTCACTTTATGAGTTCATAATCACTGTAATCCCCAGGACGCTATACAATTAAATGTTTCTACCACTTAACCTTAACCGTGATGTCTATCGGTTTTCTAGTTGCAACTTGAGTTTCTAGCTATAAATACAGTTCGTTATAGTAATTCCATCAAACACAGTTCCAACATAATGAAACTTCTAATATCGATCGGTGCACTAGTCCACTTTGTGGTTGCATTGGAGTATATCGATTGGAATCAAGTTCCACCAAGAGATGTCGACGATCGGATCGCGGTAAATCCTAAAGGATTGTCTGGCGAGGGACGAATAACACATGGAGAAGTAGCTGAACCGAAACAATTTCCCTATCAAGTTGGATTACTGTTGTCCTTGGAGAATGGTAAGGCTTGGTGTGGAGGAACTTTAATCTCAAATCAGTGGATTGTATCTGCTGCACATTGTGCAGATGGGTTAGTACTTACATATGTATATTCATAGATCAAGGATTAAATCTCGTTTTTAGTGTACAGAGTGCTGATGCGTATTTGGGTGCCACCAATCGAACTAATCGTGCTGAAGAAGGTCAACAAATTGTTAAAATAGAGAAAGATAACATCTTTGTACATGAGGCATGGGATGCAGACAATTTACTAAATGACATATCCTTGCTAAAGCTACCAAATCCCGTTGAATTTAGTGGTAGGTGCACTGAAACTCTGAGATTTACGAGAGATCCTTCAAGTGTTCTCAACTACTTTCAGATTACATTAAACCAGCAAAACTACCACAAACAAGGGACACTTCATTGTACGAAGGAGAAAAGGTCATTGCATCTGGATGGGGCCGCGATAGTGACTGTAAGTTTGTTATTGTATTTCATGCAGACTTGGAAGATCATATTTTTGTTTTAGTTGCAAGAGGAGCTTCAGAAGTCCTTCGATGGGTGGAAGTGCCTATTATGGGCAACAAAGTGTGTAGTCGATACTATTTGGGAGCGGTTAAGGACTCGAATATTTGTATAAATACAAGAGGTAGGAAGTCCACTTGCAATGGCGACTCAGGTGGACCACTTATTTTGGCAGACGGTAGTGACACGCTGATTGGTGCAACATCATTTGGAATTGTGTTTGGATGTGAAGTTGAATTTCCTGGAGTGTTCACTAGAATCACTTCCTATATGGATTGGATTAATGAGAAGACTGGAGGCTCTTATGAATAATGAGTGATTATTGTGACAAATAAGTTGTTAGGATGTTGAATTAATAAATCTGAACGCTTCTACTTTCGAGGAGTAAAACGTCTTATGACAAATTTTTGTTTACAACCTTGTATGGCCTCCTGGTCGGAGCTTACAAAACTTGTTTGGAGGATAATGTCAATGATTTACGAGGATAATGCAAAATTTTAAGTATTTTTTACAAAAACGTCGGCACTATTCAAAATTCAGTACCTGCCAACTTTAAAGATTCACTCCAAGATCCTAAAAAGGAAATGGTGGGCATTTCTAAATATGACCCTTTATTCGTCATTACTCGTGTAATAGACATTTGGCCCAAAATGAAGGTTTACAACTATTTTACGACCTGTACGAATAAGGGGCTTTAGTATTGTGGTCGCCACACAAAATGAGACCAATTGCAACCTCACTGATGATAGTGAAGCCCTTCCTATCTCTAGAAACTAAAGCGACCAAAAATTCTAAAGTCAGATGGCCGAATACCAATACCTGATTCTCGTCTTCACAACTTTATCTCTACAGCTTCTACAGATGCCTTATCCTTAGAAAGCTTTACAATAGGAAACAGAAGGATAAGGCATCTGTAGAAGCTGTAGAGATAAGAAAGTGAAAGAAACTCTAACTTACTCTTGCACTGCACTTTTCACATAAAGGATCCACAGGATAAGCAGATAATTAATAAATCTTCTTTAAGTGAATAACTCATGTACATACATACATACCTTAGTCTACATCGAATCATACTTCATTTTGCTCAAAATTAGTCGGAATTATTTGTTAGCGACATGAGAACTGGATGATCCGTCTTATTCAACAATTGGTATCACAACCGCCCTAAACTTTGATCCAAGTGACCCTTGTAGCAGGAACGACCAGTCTATGTCGTTCTAACCCTCTGTACTTACGTTCATTTGAATTGTGAGAAAGTGGTCCTCGCAAGGATCACTTACAGTGGATCCTTGAAAAAAAAAACTCCTTAACTAACCCAAAGTTATATCTATCGAGGGTGACGTTCTGTCCAAGGCGTGTCAATGTTGTATGTCCTTTTTTGTTGACAGCATGTACTGTGTTTTGCCCTCATTAACCGTTGAACCCATCTTAGCCGCTTCCGTCTCAATGCTCACAAAAGCTCTACTGACATCAGGCTTAGTTATGACGATATCATCGGCAGTTGCACGAACTTTTGAAAGATTGTGCCTCTGATGCTTGCGTATGAGTTCTCCAAAATTCTTTCAAGAACGATATTGAAGAAATAGCATGACAGCGCGTTGCCCTATCTGATTCCATTTGTGACATCAAAGGCCTCGGTGAGGTCTTTCCATTCCAGATCTGCATCGTTATCCTGCACAACTGGATGAGTTTGGCAGGGATGCCAAAACTAGACATAGCTCTATATAACTCTACTCTATAGATGGTGTCATAGGCGGCTTTAAAATCGATAAAAAGGTTGAGAGTATCGATTTGAAATTCCTGGATTTTTTCTAAGATCTACCGTAGTATGAAAATTTGATCGATGGTGAACTTTCCTGGCCTAAAACCACACTGGTATGAACCAATCAGATTGCTGACAAAAGGTTTTAAGCGTTCACACAGAACAGAAGATAAGATCTTGTATGCGAAGTTGAGGAGACTTATTCCTCTGTAGTTGGCGCCAGTTTTTTCTTGAATTTGAATTCATTGTCGAACCATGGATTTCATTGTGGTGGTCGAGACAAACCTAGTATATCAGATGCGGCATCCCTGATGGGTTTTTGATGTAGTCACTGGTTTACAGTACTTGAAGTTGGCGGCGCAGTACACCTTGAGAGATCAAGGGATACTCCATCGGAAAAGGATCTGGCGATCTCTTGCGATTGTAGTTTTCCCGAGTCAAACTTCCTCACAGTATTTTCATGTATTCTCGTTGTTCTGGATATTCGTGGTCCGAATCGATCTTTGCTCCTCGAAACGCTCGGACATCCATCATACTGGAAGAGTGCCTTTCGTCGATTGCAATGTGATCAATCTGGTTTACGGTTGACTGGTCCGGAGATCTCCCTGTTTCTTTGTGAATATTGAAATGTGGGAATCAGTTAGCTCACTGCAAACTCTAGTAGCCTGAATCTGTTATCAAAGGTGGTGTCGTGCAGGCTATTCTTTCCACAGTACTGCCCAAGATGTGGTGCTCCTTATAGCTAGGGCACTACTCATACGTCTTGTCTAGGACCTCGTAGAAGCTGTCTTTGGTATCGTCATCTTGCTCCACAGTGAGTGCATAAGCGCATATCAGACTAATGTAAGCGAAGTCCGCTGCCGCCTGGAACAAGAGGCAACCTCTCACGATTGCAACTCTTATACCATCAAAAAAGTTGGTTTTTATGTATACCCCGATATCCTTGGACCCAACACTAAAACTTCGTACCAATTTGTCGTAGTCATGGTAAATGCCTTTCTACGTAAAGAAGACTGTGCTAAGTCTGCACATAAGAGTTATGAGGATTGTGGATAACATTATCATATATCCTTTGCGATATTAAAGCTTATGATCTAAATGGACATCTGAATATCCTAGGTATCTTACGCTGCTATCCTCAAATACCTCAACTAGATCACCAATTTATTTTCTGGACTACTACTTGATTGTAGTACTTACTTTGAAGATCACATACAAATATTTTCCCCGGTAGACAAGCAGTTTGAGCTCAATGAACTTATTCAATATGAATCTGGAAGAGTTTGGATTTGCCTACAGACCCTTATGGAGCTTGCTGTACACAATAAACTCCTGGGACCAAGTGCACAAGCACAAAGGTAGCAGAGTTTCTGATGAACTAGCTAGATCAGTTGCCTAACCTCCTTTTAATGATTCAGTCGACTAAAAATCGAACTAAATCCCTGAAAACAGCAGAAAAACAACTCTGTCTGGTCAGTTCTTCTAGTCGACATTCTATTCGTCACAAAGATTATGCTTTCACGCGTTGCTCATTCAATTATTTCAGACTTGTATTAAAAAGTACAAAGTTGAGGACTACTAGTACTATCCTATTACACCCTTTGTACTATATTGCCCTCTCTGTCAACTGACTGGAATACCCCAATCGGATCTCATGACAAAATCAAAAATTATGCGGAACCTAGGTAATCAGTTGTTAGATAAGCCTTCAGCAAGTGATTTCTATAAAATAGCAAAATTTTAATTAAAAGACACATACTTATACGTCCATATCAAAACCATAAGACATTAGTCAAGATACGCACTACGATGCGGATCTTATATTAAAAATCTAATCTTTGCACCTCTACCACCCCCTCGTAGTAGTATAAAAAGTTCTTCCACGAACCCCAGCTGTGTTATTCGTTCAAAAAATGAAGATCGTCATTATTTTTGCCATTCTACTGGCCACAGTCGCCGCTTCTAGTCTTCCTGCCATTCAACCCCAGCAGTTCGAACCAGAAGGACGTATAGTAGGAGGAGAAAAAGCCAGGGAAGGCCAATTTCCCTATCAAGTTCTACTACTTCTAGCGAGAAGTTCAACTTCGTCTCAATGGTGTGGTGGCAGTTTGATCTCAACCGAATGGGTGTTGACCGCTGCCCATTGTGCTTATCAGTAAGTGAATACATTTGGACTGATTCCAGTTCTAAGCATTTCTTCCCTTAGAGTGAAAACGGTTACTGTATACCTGGGAGTTACAAACAGATCTGAAGTCAAGCAAGTCATCAAAAGCAAAAAGATCTACGTTCATGAGAAATACGATCCACCAACCATTTCTAATGATATTGCTCTTATCAAGTTGACAGTCAAGGCAATCTTTAATGGTGAGTTGAAGATTCTAAACAAGGACTTGGGTATTAAATTTTGTTCATTTCAGAATACGTACAGCCTGTTATATTGCCCAGCATTGCAAGCTCATATGCATCGTACCAAGGTCAAACTGTCATTGCCTCAGGATGGGGCAAGACTGCTGATAGTAAGTTTTACAACTGTCCCTTTGGATATCATGGCACAATGGTTTTTATTCTTTAAGATACCGCTGACATCGCCCAAGACCTGTTTTATATTTTCCGCACCATTGATCCAAACAACGACTGTTCTAGGATCTACGGTACCGATTTTGTAAGGGATTCCAATATCTGCGTTGGCACTTTAGATGGCAAGTCAACTTGTAATGGTGATTCCGGTGGTCCATTAGTGTTGAACGATTCGCTTCGTACTCAGATCGGATTGACGTCTTTTGGTGCTGTTGACGGTTGTGAGTTGGGTTACCCAACAGTTTTCACCCGGATTACCTGGTACTTGGACTGGATTAAGGACATTTCCGGCGTATCTCCTTAGATTTCAAATAAGTATGTAATTCATTGAGATTTAATTGGTTTTTGAAAATGTATCTAAATAGGTATATTTCTAATAAAAAATCAACTTAATGAGTACAGGAGCTGTACAGGAGCAGACATAAACCTTTGAGCGTGTATTTATTATACAAAAAAAAACAAAAAAACAAAGGACAAAGCAATCGCTGTGTACAAGCAATGTCTTAAGGTTAAGAAGTTTACATTTTTATTATTACACATTGGCAATTCCAGTTTTATCCTTAATCCAATCTAAATAGGAAGTGATCCTCGTGAATACTCCAGGAAATCCAACTTCACATCCAAGTGAAACTCCAAATGACGTGGCTCCAATCAGTATGTCACTACCATCAGCTAAAACAATTGGTCCACCAGAATCTCCATTGCAAGTCGATTTCCCACCTTTAGTACTAATACAAATATGTGTATCCTTTACCGATCCTAAGTAGTATCGATTGCACACGGAATTTCCCATAATAGGTACTTCAATCCATCGAAGGATTTCTGAAGCACTTATTGCAGCTAAAACAACAAACGACGTTAAACGTTTAAAGTCTGTAACAGATAGTATAACCTTACCGTCACTATCACGACCCCAACCAGATGCGATAACCTTTTCATCAGTATATTCCGAAGACTCTCCCAATTTAGGAAGTTTAGCAGGCCTTATGTAATCTGAGAAAAGTTTCAAACTAAAATATAAGCAACGAATATTTTTTTACCAACAAACCATTGAATTCAATCGGAACCGGAAGTTTGATGACCGAGATGTCATTTATCAAATTCCTTGCATCCCACTTTTCATGTACAATTACGTATCTCTTTTGGACATAAATGATCTGTTGACCAACTTCAGCTCGATTCGTTCGGTTTGTAGCTCCCAAATAGACATCAACACCGGTGATACTGAAATTAAGGAGAACTTTAGGACACTACTTGTGGACTATCCATGCAACATACTCATCCGTGCAATGAGCAGCAGTTACAATCCAACGATTTGAAATAAGGGTTCCGCCACACCAAGCTCTTCCATTGCTCATGTGAAGCATTAGACCAACTTGATAGGGAAACTGTTTAGGCTTGGCTACCTCTCCATTTGTGATGCGTCCTTCTGTAGATATTCCTTTCGATGTACCTTTGATACGGTCGTCAATATGTCTTGGGGGAATGTTAGCCCAATCGATATGAGCAACTACGGCGTTGACTAGTAGGGTTATCGCTATGATGAGCTTCATTGCGACGTTTATAGTAAGTAACTGCTTTCGAGAGGTTTGCATGAACGTATTTATAGAGGTTCATACTTCGGTGAGGAAGGGCATATCTTTATTAGGGCTAAGGATAAGGTTATCGCTGATACATCATACCCTATTGTTTGGGATTATAGGACCGTAAATACAATAAAGTGTTATCACTGCAGGGTCTTTTTGGTGGAAATACTTTAACGGTAGCAATTGGGGATTACCTACTTGAAGTGATTACATTGACATAGAAGGTTGAGTAATAGATACACTGAAAGAAATTGTATTACGATTTCTGTAGCGAAAACGGAGTGTTATTTCATAAATTTGATAGCGATATTGTGGTAAGAAAAAATTCCTCTTTCAAGACGTTGTTCACGTTGTCTAAATAAAAGATCAGCATTATCAGTGGTATGTGGTTGCCTTCTTCGCTTATAGAGTTTAGTACATCATTCTACATCGACCTAGTCAAAAAACTGCGCATCAGTCGGTTGAGATGGCTAGGACATGTACAGCAGTGCTCCGACCCGAAGAGTCTTCGAATCAAACCTGGAGGAACAACGCAGTAGAGGAAGAGTTTGCCTTAGGTGGCGCACACAAGTAGAAGGAGACCTGATCAAGTTAGCTAAGGACCGAACTAACTAGAGAGGCTTGTTAGTTGAGGCCCAGGTTCATGCCGAACGGTAGCGCTACCTAAGTAAGTATTGCATCTACATTTTCGTTGCATGGTTCAGGATTGAACCTCTATACTACGCCGAACGTCCGAAGAACGCCCTAAGCGAGTCAATTCAAACCGCTATTCTTCAGCCTACTTTTAGTTTTAACGTACGGTTTTGAATCCTGTCAACAAGGTGCAATGAGATTCAAACTCGAGCTTGAAGTCGACTTATGAATTATAAATTGCAGTCAGAACAGATTTATCGTTTGAGGAATGCTAGACATTTTGAAACACTCTTCGCGTTTTTGAATAATTTGTCACTTGAACAGAGTTTGTCATTAACACACATACCTACCGAGAATGGAAAGTCTTTCGGTCTCCCTGATGCAAGTGTCGTTCATTAATAAATGTTAAGGCTCTCCACGGTGTGTAGGGTAGTACGGTAGGAATGAAAATTATCACTCTAGCGTGGCTAAGACCCAATTAGCGTACTATTGGGAACCTATTTGTTGGTTCTTATTGTTTGGAGGTCCTTATATCTAGTCTGTGAATTTGAAGGACAACATATTAGAAAAATTTTTTCAATAGGTTGTTCTAGATTGGTTGGATATGGGCGATATCCTCATAGATATGAGAAAGATATCTGATGCGACAAATCCTTGGTTAACCATTTTTAGGGATTGTAAGAATGGTTCACCTTCGACAGAATCAATTGGAATGCGATATCGTTTCACGAGAGAGCTGTTAAGACTTGAACCTCTAATAGCTAATTTGTAGGCATCTTCGTTAGCACTTATGATCCTATATCCTAGGAGCCAGGTGTGTCAGAGAACCATTTGCCCAGAGTTTCAAGTTCCTTTTAACACTGTTCTATCAATTTGGAGGATGTGGTTAGAGAGAATGTGGTGTTAATGACTTCTTGACTGTTCATGCATCCTTTCGTTGGCCCAATCCAGTAGCCTGAACGACTTTAAAATATCTTCAGAGTGTCGATTTTTGATCCGTCTGTAAAGATTGAGGGCTTAGAGTTCTGCATTACTCCTCCTTTATTTAGAAAGAATACCTAGAAAGTCTTTCCAAAATTTTAGAGTGAAGTAATCAGTTTATTTCGTAACCACTTCTAGCAGTATCGAGTTGTAGGTCATTGCGGGCCACCGGACGGATGGAATGTACTGCTGGTACGCCTATAGTTTATGTTTGATCAATCCTTTAGGTGGTAACTGTAGAACTTTAGTGGTTGCTTGACTATCTTGCGTTTTCTCTTATTGGAATCCACAAGGGAATCACTAAGTCGATCTGGACAAACGACTCTGCGTGTTGACCTCTGACTACATATGTGCAAAATATTTTGAGTTGTTTACTGTCCCAAGATGAGCTGTATTTTTCGTTGAGGTTTTTTAAATAAATATGTCCTATGACATGTTAGTCCTTTTTTCTTAAGCAAGACTTAATGCGGTCCCTTAAGCCCGAGGGAAATTAACCATAGGCCTGGACTATCTAGGTCTGCGATCAAATTTTAATAAATCCTCATTTACAAATAGAGTCCGACCTAACGTTCGAAAGGAAATAGTTGCTGCACTATGGGTATATAAAGCGATCCTACTCGGCTCTAAGTGAATGCATTAATCCTCGAGGTCAGGAGGTTCTGTTGGAACAAGTGGTCTGGTCTAGTGGTCTATTCTGTTGCACTCTTTTTCAGGGCCCATTAAAAAGTTTTAGCGCGTTCTAATATGAATCAAAAATGCTAAATGCAATCAGCTTAAGCATTATGCAATGCCTTCGTCTTCGGTCAAACGTGACGAGGAAGCCGAAGTTTAGTTTCGTCTTCGATAAAAAAAACTTATTTTCTATTGGATACTGTCTCAAACTAATATTGAAGAAAGCCAATCAACTTTTTGAGTTTCTTTTTTAGACTTTAGCGGCTACGTGGTTCATTTCTTTTTCCAAATATTTGTATGATCGCTTTCAATTGCCATCATTGTAGGAAACCTCTGCTTCCACCAACGTGGATACGTGCTTCTTTGTTTCCTGGACCTTAAGGCGCATTATACCATTTACGCAAAGTGATTTTTATGGGTTAAAGATACTGATTGCTCAGGTAACTTTTCCGAGTACCTAATGCTAATTTATTGTAAAAAGAAGGAAGAATGACTACATAATGGCACATCTAGAAAAGGAAATATAAAGATAAATAACTTTTATAATTTTGTATAATTTGTATAATTTTGTCGTAGTAAGCACGTTTCCCACATCTTGAGATCGACAAGGGAAAGTGGCGATTTCCAGATCAAGACACAAAGGACCAGCTTGATTGCGATCAACAAGCATGCAGATATGTACATGTCAAAAGAATTTCTAAAAAGTGAGTAGCAAAGTCTTCTCACGAGCAATTTATCCAGTTCTGCTAGATAGTGTAGGAGTATGATATCTATCATGGAATCCGTTAAGAAAAAGTTACGAATCGTAAGAAAATTCCGAATGTAACGTATGACCCCATCATGGTATCCGTTTTCGTTTAGGTATTTCCAAAGCGTGCGTATCAATGTATCTCCCTCATGAAAAATCGGAAAATTTCTCTGCAACAAATAGGTATCTATCGGAGAATTTCGAGAAAAAACCTAACTGACAGAAAAAAAATGCAATGCATGCCAAGCAGTATTTGTACATGATCCACTTTCGAAAAATGTCTCCGGCATGAGTGTCGGAACGGATGCCATAATATGAAATTCTACGATTTCGTACGAATCGGATCAAATAACTTTCCGATCGGATACCATAATAGGGCTCTGCCTATTAATGTGTTTTTTTTTTTAATTTACAAATCCCTGCAGTTTTATGGGAGTGAAGATATATCACGAATCTAGTCCACAGCGAGTCCTAAAACTTATAACATTCTAAGTACAAATACTTAACACCGACTTGCCATCTTGTTTTAGTTTATTTTTTTTTTATTTTTTCTTTTGTTTTGTTTCTTTTTTGTTTTATCATAGTAATAATTATAATAATGAATAATAATCATAATTCCTTTTTTTTATTTATTTTCCTTTTGAAGGACTTAATCTAGGATGTCTATTATCTATAAAAAAAAGAATTAGAAAGTTCCATCATGTTGCTTTACAGAAAAAAAAACAGACTTTGTGTTAGGTGTGGGTTGTGTTCGTGTCGGTTTTGTTTTTTCTCGGGTGACAGACATTAGGAGGAAGCCTAAACGATTGGTCATATATCCATTATCCATTTCTTCATCTCTTTGCCATTCAGAGCATGTACTAATTATGACTATTTCAACTATAGAGCGTTATGGAGAAACCGGATGACCATGCCATCATCATTCGTATTTCTCCTCTTTCTACTTCTAAGGCCAAAACTTATTAAAAAAAAAAAATAATATGACTTGTCAGGACATTTAACATCGAACCAAGGTGATAACATAGAAATATTTAAGTGTTTACTTTGTTAAGTTAGATGTGAGTGAGGTTTTTATCCGTGGAAGTGTCTGTGTTTTTTTTTTATCCGCATACATTATATAAATTAAATTAAACAAAAATTATATTTTTATTATTATTATTTTTTTTTTGTTTTTTGTTGTAGAAAATTGAGAATATTTTTTTTTTCGCGCACTAGTTTTGCCTAGAATAAGATTTTTTTTTCATATTTTATTGATTTTCGCTTTCTGTTTAGTTTTGTTTATCAGAGTTTTGTTCGCTTGCCCTTTTCGGTGTTAGAAATTTTGTCAGTTTACGAAAAAAATAAGAAAAATAAAAGAAAATGTTTGTGGGTGGTAAATGGGGGGCACTTAGTTTCACGCCGTGGTCGGTGATGGTGGAGGTGAGGATGTAGAGTTCTTCGAATGCCGTAACTGCTGTAGATAGTGTCGCTGTGTTGGTTTGTGTAAAGCAAGTTGGGCCAATGCATCGTCAACGGAAAACCATTGACGTTTCCGTCCAATGGTCCGTGAGTCTTCCCATTCTTCGAGTTCTTTTGTAACGGTCATGACAAAGACTTCGGTACGATGCATGTGCTCTCGATTCTATGAAATTGTAAAAGAAAAATAATTCATTTTATATGTATAACAGTGGAAAATGTAACTTACTTCGAAAACACCCAAACATCGACCGAGTTTTCCAACGACTCCGGCTTCTTCGAGTACTTCTCTGACAGCAGTAACAGATGGTTCCTCTTCAGGCTCTACTCCACCGCCTGGAACAATCCACAATTCTGGTCGTCGAGATGATGTCACCAGTAGAACCTTGAAAATATACAAATACAGCAGTTGGTTAGGACCTCGTGAAATATGGATTCAATAAATCATTTGATTCCTGTTTAAATATTGAACTCAATTGGAAACCGGATATTTTTCTAAATAGGTTTCAGAGAAAAACAAAGTTCGCATAAATATTTTGTTGATAGTTGAACTCTTAAGTTCGTCAGTCCTGGTGGAACATAATGTATAGAGTGGGCATAGACATTCTGTGGATTCGAACTGTGCCCTAACTGCATGAAGTTGCGAAACATACGTACATAGTATGAGGGTGGGTCCATAAGTTCTTGAAAATTAAAACAGGTGGCGTTGCCATTTTCAATCCAACAGACAGATCTGTTAAGTTTAGTTGCCTACGAGGATTTTCATCAAAATGGAAAAAAACCCTCTCTCTTCACCATCCACTGTTTTACTCAAATTTGGTGCGGTCGTATCAGCACACGTGACGCCGAACGTTCTGGTCGCCCAATTGAGATTACCATACCAGAAATGGTCGATAAAATCCACGGTATGATATTGGACAATCGACGAGTGAATGTGCCCGAACTTGGATGAGGCTACAGGCTTATCACGTGGATCAGTAATTTCAGTTTTGAAAAAATATTTGGATATGAGAAAGCTATCCGCCGGATGGGTGCCGCGTTTGCTCACAATTGACAAGAAACACAGTCGTTGACAACTTCAAGGGAGTGTTTGGCGATGTTCAATCGCAATCCGAACGTTTTTGCGCTGATCCATAACCGTGGACGAAACATGGATTCATCACAACACACCAGAGACCAAGGAACAGTCGAGGCACTGGACTTCTCCTAGTGAATCAAAGCCGAAGGCCACGCGTCTGGTCATGGCGACAGTTTTTTGGGATGCGTGCAATGTCATTCACATCGATTACCTTAAAAAGGGTAAAACGATCACCGGCGCCTATTATGCAAAGCTGTTGAATCGATTTGACGTCGATTTGAAGCAAAAACGACCGCATTTTGCGAGGAAAAAGTACTCTTCCACCAGTACAACGCACCAGTGCACGAGTCCGCAGCCGCAATGGCAAAATTGCATTAAGAATTGCTCGCTTATTTAGCATATTCTCCAGATTTAGCCTCCTGCAACTATTTTCTTTTTGAAGAAATGACTCGGCGGTAGGAGGTTTTGGTCGAATGAATACGTAATCGAAACTAACGCCTATTTTGAGCGCCTCAAGAAATAGTATTATTTGGAGGGCATCGACAAATTGGAGAAACGTTGGACGAGGTGTATCGAGCTAAAAGGAGATTATGTTAAAAATAAAACGTTCTTTTGCCGAAGAGAGTCATCCATATTTCAATTTTCAGTGACTTATTGACACATCCTCGGTATCTATTGCCGGCAAATCATGAGACATAGAAAGGAAATAAAACAAACACCAACCTCATACGATAAACTGCAAAAATATGACATCATTCTTGGAAAACTGGGAGACAGATGAAAGCCTAATAATCAGTAATAATGAAGAAGAAACTCTAGAGAACTAAAGCTCAAGACATCAATAGATACAAAAAACACCTGAAAAATGAGATCTGCCTTGTTATGAAATACTTAACGCCGTTCCTATGATGAATCAGGGAATTGTACGAAATGTAGGCTCACTAGGTACGAGCTCACTTTCATATTTGGGGCAATTCCGCCTTCGTTAGATGAGGAAGGAGAGCTTGTGGTTGCTGTCAGCCCAGCAAGATAAACCACCAGAATTTTCTCGATGGATGCGCGGCAGCATGTAGTAATGAAGACGAAATTTGGGAGTATTCACGGCCGTAAAAAGAATAGGTATACACGACGAAACAATGAGTTTAACGTCATAAGCAGCGTTCTTCAAACCTCTGTACCTACTAACAACGCACGATGGAATCAAATAATTCAAATTATCAAACAATACGACACTGACAAATGAGTTTTTGACATACACTGGAATCCCTTCATTAGTTTTTTTTTTTTTTAGTATTACCACATTTATGAAAGATAATAGCTTTACTTACAAACACGTTCATTTGAGATCGTTAGGACATATAGATCAAAGAGACACCAGTGCTCCGGCCCGTAGAGTCTTTAAATCAAACCAGGAGGTACAACGAAGTAGAGGAAGATCTCGCCTTATGTGGCGCGCACAAGTAGAAGGGGACCTCAACCGACTTGGAGTGCGCAACTAAAGGCAGTTAGCCAAGAACCGGGCTAAATGGAAAGGCTTGTTGGTTGAGGCACAGTTCCTCCGAACTGTAGCACCACTTAAGTAAGTATGTAAGGACATATAGAGCGATTTGACAACAACCCTACGGATCGGTCTTGGAATTTACAAGGTTGTAGAGTTTGGGGGCGTCAGAGAGCTAAGGACCGAGTCTCGTAGGTTGATGTCTTGTTTCAGCACGAACCACAGCACCACCTAAGCAAATAAGATGCTAATTAGTCTTCTTATGAAAGAAGCACAAGAGATATACCCGTCAGAGAACAGCATGGCTAGTTACTACAAAAAGTCATAAGTTGTAAGATGTAGACACACTGCAATATCCAAAATCAAAAGAGGAAGAGGAGTCACGGGACACAGCGTCCTCGAATCTGTAGAACATGTTACGCCCCACTACCCAGAGTACAACAAAGAAACACCTACTGGGGAAAACACTAGGAGAGGAGTTAATCCTAGGCAACATGATCAGGCAGATGATTGGGCATTATTAGCTACGCCGCGGCTACCAACGGAGCGCCGATAGGAGCAATAATCGTATTCAATGCAAGAAACTGCAAGTAGAAAAGAGCCAAATACTTATGACAGGCAGGATACAATAGATGTTTGTCAGTATGTTACAATTTCCACCAAAGTTACCGATTTACTGACTACAACCAAAACGTGATAGTGATGCAGAAAAGCCCCACTTAAGTGAAGCCATCTAGAAATAATCTTGAAATGTTGCCAGACAGTTGTCCATAACTACAATTTCATAAACAAGAGCCCCAGATGGCAACGAAATCAGTATTATACCGAAATCGACAACTACATGAGCGAATTGATTCTATTTGATTTGATTGCAAACTATACTGTGCTGAGACTTCCTCGTGCGTGCCACAATGCATTTGACATTTTTATCATTTATTTAAAATATGTATCCAACAACTTAATCCTTAATTTTTTCGAAAAATATTTTCTAAAAGCCCCTCTAAGCCACCATGAATTCATACATAAACGCCGGCCGGTATTCACGCGCAGCCTGTTTGCTGTCACAACTGTCATATGGCCGAACATCTGACAGCTGGCTACCAATCCGCATGTTT
The DNA here is from genome assembly GCA_905220385.1 of Xylota sylvarum. Taxonomy (NCBI): domain Eukaryota; kingdom Metazoa; phylum Arthropoda; class Insecta; order Diptera; family Syrphidae; genus Xylota; species Xylota sylvarum. The sequence continues at coordinate 59,471,289 of LR999959.1, read as the reverse complement.
TTTTTTTCTCCTCACAAATATCCACCAATTTAACCGAATTTATGCAAATCCAACCCGATTGGGACTCACATATTCCCAATTCCATACACTCGATTGCCCAAAATCCATTATACAACCACGGAATCTCTTCTTTTTTCGCTGAAATTTCACCATTTCTGACACATTGCGGTTCTACTTTCACCACCTATATCAGAAAACGAATCAAAATGGCAAACGCACTTGTCAAATGTGTGTAAATCATCATGAAATGAAAATGCTCTTCCCAAAATCTACCACCACATCAAATGGCAAATTTTCGCGAGGCTCTGCGCCTTGACTTACCTCCGTTTCGGCGTCCGAACGAACGCAAATACATGCGGCACGCCTTCGGAATCCGTCCTTATCGTAGATTCGGGTAGAATTTGGTTTTTCCTTGACCATTTTTGCGGGGCAAACTCTGCACAAAATTTACGAAAAAAAAAAACTGCTAGGCTAAACTCTTGCGACGAATAATCACTGCTCTGTTGCTTTTGTTGATGGCGGTGATACAAAAAAAAAATAAAAATTAAAATGTTGCACAATCAGGTGTTGGAGGCGGCGGCAGCTACGGCGACTACAACGACGACGACGACGAACTCAATGATGATGATGATGGTGGCTTCCCTTAGTTGTTGTTGTTGCTGCCGTTTAGATACTATTGTAGAATGGTAAACATGTTGATTTGTGAGAAAAAAAATTCCACACAGAATCACACGGATGAAGCGAAAACGCCGAGTGCGTTTTTATCCTCAACGAAACGAAAACCGTAAAAGTAAAAGAAAATTTGTTGAAAAATATGTTTTGCGTTTGTTTAGCTGTGAATTATACACATTTTCCGGTTGTTCTTTTGTTGTTGTTACGACGAAGGAGCTCGAATTTTGTCGTGTCAAACGTCACACACCGTTTCACGTATATGTACGGGGCCGAACAGTAGATTGGTGCTCTTCTTACGCACGGCAATTAAAGGCGAGTCGAACTTCCGAACGAATTGGAAACGGAAACACCGCGAATACCAGACAAATTGATAAAAAAGAAAACAGCAGCAGAAAAGAACACCGAATTTATGGCGAATTGGATTTTGGGAATTTTTTTGTTTTTTTTTCGTTTTTCGTATTTTTTTTTTGCGTCTGCTTCTTCGATATGATGATGGTGTTCTCGAAAAAAAATTCAACACACACACAAACTTCACGGTTGATGGGTGGATTCCGCGTTCGTTGTTCTAGAAATTAGTTTCGCAAGTAACTAGCTGGTTGTCTGGGATGTATTGCGAGCATCCATTGCTGCAACTTTTTGTGGCTGGTTTTTGTTTTCCGGGAAATTTTTTGGGGGCGCCGCTGCCGAGATTTTCCGCTTGCTGCCGATGAACCGAACAACGAACAGACGGGGTTGTGTTAAACGAAAGCGAATTTGTGGCATATATTACGGCGAATTGGTGGTAAAGTGACGTCCAGGCGCAAGTGAAAGTACGAGATGACAGGTTTTCGGTCAGTTTTTTTCATTTTATGTTTCATGTAGCAGATGTTTGAACCAATTATTCTTTGACATTCTGACTTCCGGCGTAGATTTCGGTCGTTATAAAGACGAGAGATTTAAAATATATTTACGTTTGTTTGTCAATCGTTGCAAGTTTTAATGGACTGATGCGTGCATTTATTTTTACTATTAGTTAAGCTTACTTAGCTTGATGGCTGGATGGCATAGGAATAGGGTAGATACTGACTGGCGTCAACCTGGCAATGTCCAGTGTTGTAACTGGTAATGCGCGTCAATTGTGCTTATTTTACCTTCTAGTGGTAGCCATCGTGTACTGGTTGGTGTCCACCTGGACCCGACTTGCTGAACTTATAAGAGCGAGTGTGGAACAAGAGAAAATAGCAGCACTATAAATACGACAGCGGACGGACTATCTCTATGGAATCAACAGTGAGGTCACAGCTTCTCTTATCACATAAAAGCACACTTTATCTGGGCTACTTCGACATAAAAATTTAAAAGAATAAGTTAGATTATTGTAAAAGTGATGGGAGCGGATGAGCCCTTACTGAGCCAACGGCAGCGCTCTCATCCCCGAAGCGGGTTATTGGCATCGGTTTAAACTGGTTTCTCGTCATAGGGGTTTTAAAAACCTGGAACAGACCCTTCAGGTTGACGGTTGTGCTGGACGGAGACCTACGGAGACTGACCGGAGTATGATGTTAAAATCATACTCGGTGACAACAATCCCATAATAGGTAAGGAAAACATCGATTAGTCGGAAAGCACAGTAGAACTAGGTTTCCACGACTACGAATCCACATAGCAACCTAGCGCTCTCTAGATGGTCGATATAATAGATAGAAAAAGAGGCACACATCCAATATTCTGAATGTTCAAACTTTCAGAGGGGCAAACGTCGACTCTGACCATTTTCTTGTTGCAGAGAGAAGAAGCTGCAAACCACACAGAAAAGGAAATTCAACATTGGAAGCCTTAGCACGACTGGAGTAGCCAGTGCCTACAGAGAGCGCCTGAGCGAGAGACTCTCCGTTGAGCATTCACCATCCACAAACGCCAACAATCTGTAGAACCAGTATCACGACGTCATCAAAGAAGTAGCTGTGAAGTATAGGCCACCACCTAAAAAGAGTCCTTGCCTTTGGTATGATGATGAATGCGTACGTCGGCAAAAGGTGACAGAAAATGTTCACATGCGAGCATTGCAATGCAAAACAAGGGCAGCGAGAGAAGAGTATCGAGCCAGAACAAGGGAGGAGAAGAAGACCCTGCGTAAATAGAAAAGGGGCCCACGCAGTCTCCCACGTCAAGGATATCGAAAAGTCCCGTGATGGGAATAACATCCGGATGTTTTATTAGAAAGCTAAGTAACTGGCTGCTGGCTTTAAGCCCGGAACGCAGGCTCTTCGAAACAGTAAAGGAATCCTAGTCACCGAATCACAGGTAGAGAGAGTGATAGGACAAGAAGAGAACCCGCATCTAGTCAATGAAGAAGCCACCCCCTCCCAGTTTAAAAGAGGTTGGCTCAGCTATCAAAAATCCGAAGAATAACAAGGCCGCCTGCACTGATGGTCTACCAGCGGAATTTTTCAAATATGGTGGTGATGCTTTGACTAGACTATCAGCTCTGTATACCCCATCTTCAAGAAAGGCGATAATATGTCTTGTAAGAACTATCAAGGCAAAAGCCTGCTTAATGGCTTCAGAAAGGCTTAATGTGAACTTCTGAAGCCTTTCTGTAGCACACTAGTCTGCACGTTGCATTGTGGCAACGATCGACAATCGACCAAATTTTCACACTTAGGCAGATCCTGGAAAAGACCAACGAATTTCAAGTGGAGACTCACCATCTCTTCATCGACTTAAACTCTACAAGGCGATGGCCGAATTCGGGATCCCGGCTAAACTGATCCAGCTGTGAAGCATGACGCTGAAAAACAAGCGGTGCAACGTGCAATTCGGAAACAGTTCCTCCGAACTCCGAAGGCACTGTCTTCAACAAATTTGTCTAGCTGCGGGGACACAGACGACATCGACATCATCGGTCGCTCCTAGCGCTCCGTATTAGAGGCCTGTATGGCAATTGAACAACAGGCGAAAGCCTTAAAGTGAATGACGACAAAACCAAGTACGTGTTGTTAGTACAAAGATAAAACGTCACCGTTGGGAACAGTAACTTCGAAGGAGCATACCTACTTCGGAGTAAATATGGAATGGATAATAATGCTCCAGCAAAGATGATCTTCAAATCACAGACCCCAGGTTCGAGACTACAAGGAAGACCCAACCTCCGTTTTAAGAATCAAGCTATCGCGGATGCCAGAGCGCTATGTCTACATAGATAACTAGAAGTAGTGTGCCCGAGATCGAAGAGAGTTGGAGGCTGCTGTGTGAGGCAGAGACTCTTCACGGCTCGGGAGCCCGTTAAGTAAGTAAGAGGCGCTTCATCGCTCTCGAAGCTCAGCCTATTTAGAATAGCAATAGGTTACAGTTCCTGTTCAAAGTTGGAGACTGTTTTGGTCGACAATAGAATAGAGCGGCTTGATGCAGCTTTGATCTGATATGTTGCTCTGTGTTCTGTTTGCGTTGGAAAGTGATGGATTCCCAATTTGATTTTTAGACAATTTCTTCCGACTCTGCGCAATTGGTCAGAGTCAGTGTATGGTATGGGGAAACTTTTTTTAGTTAAGATGACAGCACTATCGCTTGCAGCTTTGCTGTTACTAGCCGGAATCCAGCGGAGAAGGATAGTTATTTTAGGCTTATTGAGATCAGTCAAGAACTTTAACTTGATATTCTCCCACAGTAGATACTAAAAAACAAAGTTCCCGGGACAGAAAAGTTTAATCTAGCCTCCATTTCGATTGAGGTTTGAAAGAGAGGTATCCATTGGCAGTTTTACTGTGGAGGATGCTTACTTTTCAATGGAAAGTCCAAACCAAAGCACCTCTAACCTGAGCCCTAGTATGCAAGAAGAGGAATAGATTGCAACTTAGTATACTGCAACACCGCGTCGACATGGCAAGCTCAGCGTAGCAGAGGTAACTCTAGCTTTTGGCTATTACTAGACTTTATAGGCCGGATCCTAAAGAAAGGAGACCCTCTAAACTCCGGGCCTAAGCGTTGTTGCCAATACGCTTTACATGACACAGCCATATTTGTCACTGTATAGTTCAACTATGCTGAGTAGGTTGATGTCGCTATATAATTCGTACGGCTCATGGTTGTATCTTTATCTACACTCACGTTCTATATAGACGGACTCAAAGCAACCTAAAGCGGGCACATCCACTATTGATACAGTCAACACCTCTACATCATGCGAAAGTGTTAGTTATCATCGTCCAGATTGAATGGTTCATTCTGTAACATCAATCTGTAGAAACAATCTCTTCACATCCTCAACATCGAGGCAATAGCAATTCTATTATTCGTCTATTGTTCGTCCCTGCAGACTTCGGTTCTGTCTTTGTAGCCTTCACATGTTGTTTCGCCTTTTTGGTGAAACTTCCGAACTACATTCCAGGAATACCATCTCTCGATCGCACCTTTCTCAAGCTCTATGCCTTGCTTCGCCTTGTGTCGATCGCTACGTGATCAATCTGGTTGACTGAATAACTGGTTAAGGAAAATTGATTATCGAGGAAAATAGGGTAACACTAGATCACGGACTATCTTAGAAACCTCATCTAAGCGAGGCAATGGCTATACTTTCTTAAGAGAAAGACGTGGAAACTATCTCGTTATTTAAAGAAATTTCACAATTTTTTAAGCAAAAGGACAGATCTTGACCATTAGCAAACGTGACTTGAAAATCTTGGCAGACTTCCGTTTGGTCATAGAACATCCATTTGACATATCTGCTTTAGGAATCCGCAGATATGTCAACAAATGACTTCACAGATTGTAGGTTGTGTTTAGGAGTTGCGTTCGATATGAAATGCTACTGAACTTCCAGACAAACAAAAACTTCAAACTAATAGTGTAGAGAGCCTGTGTAGAGTATAAGGTCTAGTAGCTTGTCTTGTACTTCATTTATTCACAAGCATTATGCTAACAGATCATCACCTACAAATAATAATTTGTCTTTAACTAGGCGCCAATTGAAGTAAAACCGAAACCCACAACTCCTTCTGATACCAATCTCTATCCACATACACACATATTACAGTCCACATCCGTTCTTCAACCTACAAAAACGTAAACTATCCCAAAATCTAACTCAAAGCTTACGACTGACAGTAAATAATGAAGTTAGGACAATAAACTGCCACTCTTTGTGATGCATCGTGTTCAGCAATAAATCTGAACCTTTACACTCAGAACTGCTGAGAAAAATTATTACCTATACCGCTAAATACACCTGTTTTGCCCACGAAATTACTTAATAAAGAACCTAAAATACACCCAACGTCATTACCATAATGCGTAGCAATTCAAAACGACCCTCATTGGATGACAGACAGACATCAGTTAAGTACGTGTGACTTTATTGATCGGGGTGTCGGATTTCATCAAACTGACAGCTCCATTCAGGTGTCACTAACTAAAGCATGAATTTATGTTAAAAAGCTCGATTTTCAATGACCCACCGAAGAATCTGAAAGCCATACCATCAAGTCTTGACGCACCCCCAACATTTTTGATTTTTTTTTAGAATTCAAGCCATTCTACATATCTGTGTTCTTCTGAGAGCCGATGACATAAAGTTAACATACCGTTGGTGTTTAGTTCATTCATACATAAGTACGACTAGCCATTGGGCATTGAGTTATATATTTGACGTTTCTATGAGATTGTCAGTTATCGCTTTATTTCGATGAATCGTTATCGAATGGAAAATTATTCGTTCGGATTTGCTGTGACATACGAAACGTCAGAAATTCAATCACAAATCAGACGAGAGTAGCCATTGACTTGATTGGATGGTAATTTTTTTTCGTTAGGTGAATCGGCTGTTAACATCTTAATGGTTTTTTGTAATTTAATTGGTATTCAAATTTTGAATTTTTTTCTTAGGTTTCGGAGTAGGTGACAAATTTATTATTAATAGATCGATTGACCTAAAAAATGCTAAGAAACGGTTGCTTATGGAAAGGGTTGGATTGGCACCATCTCGAAAACGAACAGTTTGCAAAATAAAAACGAATGTAAGCATATTGTTAGAGCTCGAAGGGTTCCTCAAGGTTCCTTATAGTTACCACAGCTTCTACTGGCTCGATGACTGATTACAATACCTCTCTGTCCACATCGGATGTAGAGACTCCGTTGAGGGTAAAGAAAAAACGCTACTTAGATCTCAAAGGCGGATGGATTGTACGTCGGACTTTGTAGAAAATGGCTTCAGTTACGAGCTCTGTTTTCAATTCTTCTATGTGAATTAAGGTTTCTGAGCTTGAGATCATAATGATGGCCTCTCATTCTTCGAGAGAAAAATTCTTCGTAAAATTTTCGGTCCCGTTTGCGTTGAGTGGTTTTGGAGGAGGAGATTCAACTACGAACTATACGAGTTGCACAGCCACATCGACCTAGTCAAAAACTGCATTTCAGATGGCTAGGACATATAGAGCGCTCCGGCCCGTAGAGTTTTCAAATCAAACCCGGAGGGACAATGCAGTAGTCGAAGACCTCGCCTTAGATGACGCGCACAGAAGAATGGGATCTCAACCGACTTGAAGTGCGCAACTGGAGGAAGTTAGCTATGGACCGGGCTAACTGGAGAGGCTTGTTGGCTGAGACCCAGTTAATTTTCAGCCCAACGATGTCAGCTTCCCTCTCCACATTTGCTGTCATTTGGTGAAGGTCCATTATTCTGTGAGACAGTAGGCATCCATCGTCGGCGTATTGGCTTATCGCCAATAGAAACAATATTAGTGAAAGAATGCGGCCTTGTCAAACCCCACTTTGGACTTCGAATTCCTCAGACAGCCTTCCTCTGTGCAAAACGTGACATGTGGATCCATCATATGTAGCCTTGATAATAGCTATTAATTTATCAGGAATGCCTCTGCTGCTCAAGGCAAGCCCAATACATTCCCGATTGACACTATCAAACGCCTTTTCGAAATCGATGAACAGCAGGTGTAGTGGTGATGGATATTCAACGCATTGCTCGATGATGACCCGCAGGGTTTTGATGTGGTCGACACAGGAGGATCCAGAGCGGAAACCTGCTTGTTTAGCGTCGAGTGTGGTGATCTCGTGCTAACCCCATGTCCGCTCCTCATCTGTTTCGGACGTCTAGAAGACTACTTCTGAAACGGCGACTGATGGCAAAATGGTCAATTTGGTTGGAGGTTGCTTGCCTGTCAGTTGACACCCAACTGATTTTATGGCAAGCTTTGTGCTCAAACATGGTGCCACCTATGACAAGGCGATTTGCGTTGCAAAAGTCAACGAATCTTTCGCTATTGTCATTGCGGTGGCCTAATCCATGTCGTCCCATAACATGTTGGAGCCCTTCGTTGTCGCTGCCTACGTTGGCATTCAGGTCCCCCATTACTATGACAATGTCGCCGTTGGGTGTTGCATTATACACAGCTCCCAACTGGTTTTAGAAGGTCTCCTTTTCTTCCTCAGACGGATGACGGATGGTTCCGTGGGCGCGTAACGCTTTATAATGGTGACGCGAAGTACTCTCGTCCGGAATCTGGCCGTTAAAATCGTATCACCGTTTGGCTGCCAGGAAATTAGGCCTCTGCGTGCTGTGGGTGTTAACAGCAGTCCAACTCCATATCCACGGGGGCTTCCGAATGGTCTTCCGGAGTAGAGTGATACAGTCTTACAGTCTTGATACTCACCCGCATCTAACCACCTTATCTCGTTTACTCCCAATATGTCCAGCCTATATCGAATGAACTCATGTTCCAGTGGAAGGAATCTGGCGTTCTGAGGTACTTCACTTTGGGAGTCAAGGAGCGTCTTCACATTCCGGAAACCAATCTTAGTCCGGGTACAATAGCCAAAGGTTGTTAACGTGTTATCAGTCCTTATTCGAGGCGTTGTGTCGGTTTCCGTAGTGGGCGGGTTTCGGTAACGCGGGTTGCTGGCCCAGGTTACCTAGTCTAGACTTAAGACTCTAGACAATCTCAAACTTCCAATTTTGGTCTACATGTATAAGTATTTCTACATGTAGTTGCCCGGGGACCATCACGAGGAGGTAAAGCAAGCACTACATTACGATCTTGATTGTTGCGCTACTCTCCCACTCCATGTTTTGGGCAGTCAGTAGTTTCCCGATCTCTATTATTTAAAGTACAGGTGATTAGACTCCTCCTTGAGGTATTCCAGCCCATGTACTTGGCACATGCGTGTAGTCTGAAGCTTGGGAGATAGATCTTCGTTCAGTTAGTCAAGTGTTTGCCTACTCATTCCACTAAGCCGAGAAGTACGATATTCTTTCAAAACTTGTGCTCCAAAGCCATGGAATCCTTTTCGCCAAACTTGTGCGTTAATTGAAGATATCGTCTAATTGAAATCGCACACACTCTCTCTCCACCAAACAATTTGCTAAGGTCAACCGCCTTACATACGTGTATCTGTATCCCAGTCTGGCCATAGTATCGACGCCGATTGCCGTTGGCCGGTATTAGGCGCAAATTACCATCTCACTTCGCACATACAACTATTAATTACCAATGTGTACTTAATTAAAACGGTTTAAGATTACACCTCTTGATCAACCAATTCAGTGATAGAGTGCCTGGGCGAACACCTTTTGGCAAGTGCGCTCCGGAATCCAGTAGCTTCGGCCAGATCCTCGTCGGTGTACACAACAGTGCTCGAGACTGTGCGACCTTTGTGATAAGATCAAGCGGCGCGCGAAGACGAACACCAAATGCGAGCCCATTAATTAATTTCCATCTATCGGGCATTTGCCCTCCCGAGGGAATGAGCAGCAGTTGCAGCAGCAACAGAGGGATAGAAGCGCAAGCGCACGGCGGCTATTGGCAAAACACACAGTGCGCGGTGTGTTCCCCGGCCGATAAGACGTTGCTAATATTCGAGAACATTGATTTTAGTTGCACTCCCTATCGCCGAAACCAATCTAATTTTCTATATTGCATTATTATTAGCAAACGAATGCGGAATATAAATTAATGAAGTGCGGAAAAATGCCCTAGGCCAGGCGGGACGCATCAGGAGGCCACTCGCAGCACCCCAGCGATATGCATTAATGAGTAAGCATTAAGTCCACAGAGGCGAAGGCCGCTGCTTCTTCGCTTACTTTGGTTATCGGGTTCCAAGATATCCTGCTCGTGTAAATCTGCTTGGCGCACTGATAAGCTTAATAGGCGGCTGCGTTTAATTACCAAGCTCTTTGTCTAATGATGTTGGTATAAGGATGTGTTTGCATTGGAGAGGAAGAAGGCGGAAATTGAATTTCCATGAGATCGGCATTCGGTAGGATTGCCATGTCGACAATCCATGATGTCCACATAGGCATTTGAAGAATGTCCATGACAAAGGAGAACTTCCTGAATTTAATTGAATCCTGTCCAGTAAAAACCTCAAAGACACCCACACAAAAAGCACCCTCGACCATGCTTTATTTAAATCGCAACACTTCATAAGTAATTAAAGCATAATTCGCTTAATTGTTGGCTTCCTCCTTGCAAAAGGATGTGTGCAAGAAAATCTCAAAAATACATTAAGGAATAACCATTTTTATGCTTCACACTTTCTTCCCTCTTGGCGTGTACACGAAATAAATTATTGTGTGGAACTACAGAGAAAGAAAATCCAACGATTTTCTCCTTCAAGGACATCTCAGAGACAAAAGATTTGAACGCGTTTGCCCACCAAGAAGCAAGATGTTAAAGTAAAAATAAGTATAAAACAATATAAAGACGTCGTAAAAGGTTCGCCCCTATGTCTGCCAATAAAGTAGTACTCGCGACAAAAAGCCAAATTCAGTTGTTCCTTGTTTGTAGGAAGGACGTGGTGCTTTTTTGAAAATTTCCGAGCAAAAATGTGCTTCGTTAGGGATTTTGTTTATTAGACTGTGGGAACTAATCATATACCTAACCAATGGGTACACCTTTCACCATCATTCAAGCAGAAGTTCACGCGAATATTGACCTATACTTGGTGTACTTGGACAAACAGTCAAACTATCATCAAAGTGATCAGGACCCTCGAAATCATCTCTAATATGATTTGGCTGTGTCTTTATAAAGACTAGACAAGATAAATGACAACAATCAACTCGTGAAATGGACGAAGATGAAGAACTTAGACGACTTTGTCCCAAAATAAGGCAGAAATCCGGCTCGTCGCTCCGGAACACTTTTACGGAATGAGAGGGTAAGTAGGTAGGTGAGCTGGAAGCATTTGGACGACTTTGTCCCAAAGTAAGGCAGAAGTCCTTCTCGTCGCACTGGAACACGTTTGCGGAATGAGAAGGTAGGTAGGTAAAAGGGGTATCTCCACATGCAGCCAACACTCGGATCACCAATGGATCCATTGCGATCCCCTGTCGTGGATAACCTAAAACGAAGACAAAAGCTAGTCTGTAGCTTTGGGATAGCTAAGCGGCTTTCATGAACCAATCTGATATTGTTATAAATTTTAAGATGGTTAAGGTGGCTTTCCTGACAGATCGCGTAGATCTTCGACATGGTATTCACCTAGAGCCCTTATAATAGTTCTGCAGAAACTTGGAGATTCGCCTAGGAATTAAGATGTGCTCTCTGCGTTTATGTCGCCATAGCCACATCAGTATCTAGTGGCATTCTTCTTTGGTGAACCTCCAGGAGGTTGTGTCCAGTAATAATCCCCATGAAGAGCACTAAGTTGGATCAGTTAAGCGCTAAAATTGGCTTGGTCTTGGCATTATCATGGTAAGTCCAGAGTTCTTTGGAGACACGACAAAATGAAAGTGCGCTCGCGAGGGCTTGCTCTATATTGGATTTAACAAGAGCAAGGGGCGGGTAGAACCGAGGTAACGACTATTGTCAGGTCCTGTCTGAACTCCTTTCTTGCTAAATCATTTCCTTGAATGTTTTGTAACCCAAAGAAGTGTGGCTTCGTGGTTTACTGTGAGTTCTTCTCGGCATCGTTTCACAAGTTTGGAATTGGCGACTGCGGATGAGATAGCCTTCATAGCGCCTTGTATATGTATAAGTCGATCCTCTTTCGTGAGTGCAGTTTCGTGGATACTAATGAGAAGATAACCAAATGCGAGGAAATTTAATCAACCTAGTCCTAATCTCTGCAAGTTACACAGTCAGCTGGATCAGTTCTGTGGAAAATTTTATATCATGAGAATCCGGGCTTCTGTAACCATGTGAGTGGATGGAAGATCTTCAAGAAAATTGAGACAGTCCCAGATAAGCTTAGACTTTATCGTGTCTATCTGAAAAGATGTGCTTGTTCCTTTGATTCAGGTCTGCACTCCGCAGCTATTCCCGTGCACATTGAAAGATTGTTGGTGACTTTCCAAGAGCTGGGGTAGGTACTTCAGAAGATAGAATCATACCTCGAGTGCTGCCATTTTTCGACGAAACCTTTATTGGTGGCTATCAGTTGTAGTAACCTCCAACTTTCTGAAGAGTTTAAAAAATTATAAGTATTTTACAATTTACTATAGTATCCTAGAACGACACCCACCGCTGGCCTTGAAACCATGCTACAGCTTTGCCCATTGGATCTCTTCACTAAGGAAATAGCTGCTTAAACCGCCCTACCCTTCCAACAAACCCGGATGTGGAAAGACAATCAATTTGGAAATAGCACCATCACCAAGTGGTCAAATGTCAATTTCTCCCCACACGGACTTCAGCCTCAACCTCGACTCCAAATTTTCCTCTAGAGAGCGCTGAACAAATGGGAATGTCATTAATCCCGACTGCTGGGTCAAACCCGACGGATTGGTAAAAAATGGAAGAAGGTACAGGCTCAGGAATATTTTCAGAGGCACCGCCAATTGCCCAGTCCTTGAAACTCCCCAACCACACTAGTGTGTTTCAGGCGGAGGTATATGGTATAACCGGAGCCTGCCGGGACCTATCCACTCTGAATAACAACGTACATATCGATTTCTATATAGACAGTCAAACAGCAATCAAATCCATCACCTCCATCTCAACCAATTCTAAATTGTTCAGGGAATACAAAGAGGAACTCAAATCCCTCAGCACAAAGTACAACATCACGCTATACTGGATTCCGGGACACATGAGCCGGGACACGGGAATGAAATGGCCGATGAGCTAGCGAGAAAAGGATCAGAATCAAAAGACCTAGCAGTAGATCACTAAGTCCTAACGCCTATTAGCCTCCTAATATCCAAAGCCATCCTGGACTTTCTCCACATGGCCAAAATAAGGTGGAAAACACTCTTCTCATGCCGCGTCTCGAGAAGACTTTGGGCCCAATACAACAGAAGAAGGACTAGAGATCTTCTATCGCTCAATAGACCACCGCTGAGCCTCCTCATAGGTATTCTCACAGGCCACAATTCAATGACGACCCACCTCAGAGGAATGAGAATCAGCACCACAGACCTTTGCAGAGGCTGTGGCGACTCGTAAGTAGAAAAATCACCACGATAACCGGGTGGCTTAGGAGGGCAGCTTATGACATAGTTTAAGTTTTGGTTATAATGGTCTTGTTTCATTTCAGGTATCTCACACTGGGGAACACAATGAATCCGTTGAGATTCGAGTGAGGCTGCACACTTTATCAGTGCAGTCACACCCAACCTACCTACCTACCTACCTACTATAGTATCCTCAGATGATCTGTAAACTCACCTGGCTTTACGATCCATGATCTGAGACAGCCTAGAAGAATTCAGTTTCCCTCTGTCCTTCCTAATGTAAGGTAGCGTTGTCATTGCACCAGTGATACCTATGCAATTGTACTTCCTTGAAAAGTGGGTAGACAATGAATAGGACGAATGAAGACGGCTTTATCAATGTTTTGTAGCACCAGCTTGGTATGTAATCACACCTCGAATGACTGAAAGGTGGTGTTAAGTGCATTAAAGGTCCTCCCGGTTTAATGACAATTCTTTAGACGCAATTTTTTTCAACAAATATTCCACACTAAGTATTCTTCCTTAATAGTGGACCGAGACTGAAGTCGTCTTCATACCTAAGCCAGAAAAAAATAGAGCCAAAAGGATCTCCAACCAGTTTATCCTTTCTGTGTTTCAACGTGCAGACTGTACAGGCATATCCGTTGAAGGATTTGTTTCTGCGCATCATTGAAAGAGCCATGATGTCCTTCGTTGACATTGAGTGACTGCTTAACAATGTCAAATCATGGACGTACTTACAAGATATGAAAGTGAGTACTTTGCTCGGAGTATTGAAGAATCAGTTGTGTAAAGGCAGGATTACTAGGAAACAGCTGATAAGTTGTGGAACATCTTGACCTCGTTTCTCTGGAATCTATGTAGTAGACAATAAGGTACTAGTTGAGCTGAAAAATATAGGATGCAGAGTGATTGCTTATGAAGATTACATTGTCATTGCCTTCTCAGGTAAACACCCAGACACTTTTTGGAAAATCCTTCAATATGTTCGTTTTATTTCACTAGATTGGGTTCAAAAATCCGGACTGGATGTATCCACACATAACGAGGGTACCTGGGATCTCTTAACGAGAAAATACAAGTTCGCGTTATAGACCCTTTTACTTGTACTTTAGCTATACGACAGTACAAAGACCTGCATGTCCTTACGTATAATATAAAAATGTGTATCAGGGTAACTAGTACGATCATCCGATTAAAAGTCAAATCCTCTAGCAGCACCACAAGTGGTCTAGCCACAGCGTCGATCATTCCTTGATCAACTAAACTTTACTCATGAAAACATCGGCTACAGATCCCCAAGACTAAGATTTGACATTAACTTCCGGACGATCATTTATGCTCGCAGCGAATGGGATAATGCTGCTACCATGGATGGAAGTTCAGTTTGTAAGTTGGCTCCTTTCTGCAAAGAATCTACCTATTTCAAAAAAAAGATCATGGGACTCTGTTTGAAGTGAAAAAAGCAAGAGAATGAGTGGAGATTGTTAATAATAAAATAACGATCATGTAAAGGTTGTCTACTTAAAGAAGTGCACTCCATATTACCAGCAATCTTCGTAAGATTGTCTCATATCCAGCTCGGAGGACCAAAATATATACATAGGGTGGACCATCTGTTTCTTTTTAAAAAGGCTATAAAAAACAATGTTCAATGTTTTTCAACGATTGTTGCTGTATTTTCAAGGAAGTAAGTAAAACTACCTCGACTGGCTTGGCAGTAGAACATCCTCTCAACCCAATTTTTGAATACATATTCGATGGTTTCGGCCCATATTTCACGATCAGCTCGACCAATACTTTTCTTAGTACCTGAATCGTTTTTTCTCTTGGAAGGAAAATGGGCTAATAATGCCGCCACTCCATAAACCTACAAAAAGCAGCAATATTCTCCGTTGAGCACACAGGACGAACACGGGAGTATGTTTGGTTATCAATCAGCAAACCAGTCTCACAAACTTTTATCACAAACTTGTGTACACCATCTGCAGTTGGTGTATTATTTCGACCGAAATTTCTTTTCAAAATTCGCCCTATTTCACCACTTTGGAAGCAACTTTCCAATATTTTCGAACTTTGATTCGTATTCGATCCATTTCTTACCGCGAAAATATGATATTCAGCTTCTGTCAATTTTTTGAGCACATAACAGCTATCAGTGTCAAAATAACATATGATTCAAAAAGAAACCAACAGATGGCCCATCCTTACTTGCTTTCAAAATTGGTTTTCTGATGGATTTTAAGATCTTCCCGATTTCTAGTTCATTTGTTATTTCATCTTTACACAACGAACTTTTTTTTATAGCTTCATGGGCAACATTTTATGTCAAGTACCAAGCCTTTGCTCTGACCAGTAGTGCATATCTTTGCTTTCACAGATTTGTCATATTTAAAATGTGCTTAAAATGTGCTCCACTTAAACTCACACTGCGTTTCGGTTGACACCCCTGTCTCTGGGCTTTATGCAAGTTTCTTCTTATTTAAGAACGTCTTTGGGTTTGAACTGCAAGAACTCTTGGCCAGGAAAATGTCCTTTTTTTTGCTCTTACTTATGACTTTTCTTGTATACACTTTGTCTTATGGTTGTCACCCTCTTTCGAGGGTTACCTACATATGTGCGGGGATTTTCTATTTGGTCGCCTTTTGGTACTTAAGTTAATTTAATTTTACTTTGCTGGAAGCTGGGAGATGGATTTTTTACACAGATTCTTGATTTATGGAAATTAGATCGTTTTTTTTTAAACATTTGGTTTTTGTAGTGATGGATGCAAGATTTTGGGTGTCAGGATGAATGTTGGAATTCATGTAGTGTGGATCCCATTGTGCCTGTATATAAATAATTTTTCACTCTTTAGCAATAACAACACTCATTTGCATACATCACTAACAGATCTCTTAACTAAATCGGGGGCGAAAAATATCCTTTGCGTGACAAATTTTGTATTCCACCAACAAAACACGTCCCCACCGCCTCAGAAGAACCCACACTTCACAACCGTGCGTCGTACAACTCAATAATTTACGTGGTTTATCTGTCTGGATGAATCCCAAAATGGCATCCCACACTTTCATTGGAATACTCGAACAACTGGATTTATGACCACGATCTGTTTCAAGTATGTAACCCAAAAAAAAAACTCTGTTCTCACATACATATACACACGCGTTAATATTCCTCGAGACTCACTTGCCTCAAGCGGAAGCATATACACTTCGCATGTGCTTCCAGAATCGGGAAATCACAACCTGTGGCAATGTATCTCATAGATACAGAGGCTCTCAGTGTAGAGCGCGAGTGCGCGCGAACAGAAGTCCAAACGTTCACATGGCCGCCACAATCGACGATCCCCGCCTATTTAGAGGGGGAAATTATGGCCAGATCGCTTTTGATAACGTGTCATTAAAACCGATCGATTTTACTGGATGAAGGATATTTATTGCGCGGCGGACGACCAACGACGCTGAGCTACGTCTGCACATGTACTGCATGGTGAATGCAGGTGGGTGCTTTTGCTTGGAAAAACTTTGCTTGGCGTACAGATGCAAATCCGGAGGCGGTATGGATGGTTTACTGTTGTGGGCGGTGGAGAACCGATGATGATGCTGCTGCTGGGTGCTGGCTGCTGTGAAAATCAAAGAGTCTTGCAATTTGCGTATTTCGCGCACAGCTAAGAAGGATCTGATAAAGTGTTTCTTTCCACCTGGAAAAGCTGCTTTAAGCTGAATGTCGAAGCGGGGGAAAACTGTAATGAATGGTTTACGTTTAGCGGTGTCTATCAATGAATCTTGCTTTGACTTTGATTCTGGGGCTGGGAATGTGAGTAGAACAGAATGGATTCGATGTGTTAAGATTGAAGTGATGACTGTTTGATTGGAGGATCAGGCATTTTAGTGTAAGCCCAATTGTTCAATCAATCTTAGATGACCAGATTTATGACCCTCAAGATGGTTCTCCAGGAGAGCAATACTGTATTCTGTCGGTCCACATTATCTGCTGACAAAACTACCAAATGCCTAGCTTGAAGCTGGCAGTTGAGTCCTCCTTCGAGCTTCGATATTTGATTATCTGTTAGTAGCCTAACTAATAGCTCCTCAGCTTCACAAGTAAGCATTGTTATACAAGTGGTCAAAAATGTACAGAGATAGTTGATAGAACTGTATTAGGTGATGGTCATTGTTAGAAAAATCGGTTTGAAGATTGTATCGACATGGACCTCCTGGTTTTTCTCTAGGATGTGCTGTAAGTCATTGATTCGGTCTACTGATTCCAACTTAAACTTCCGTTGGTTGGACCTGACCAGACTGCCCATGATGTAAATGAATAAAAGAACAAAATTATTTGACTCAATGGCCAAGAGTGTCAGCATCGTCCAGACCGAAATATATGTGATAGATACGTTCAAATCAATCTTGACAAAAAAAATACAGTGATATCAACATAGCAATGATGTGAGATAGTCACCAAGGATTTCTATGTTTACAAACTGAACGAACTGGGCAGAAATAATATAGTGACTCTACTGAATATCATACCATTTGAGAATAGAGAGTAACGAATTAGAAAATGCATTATCAAGACCGGGAAGAGTACTACACTTCACAGGACAAGAGCCATTCTATGAAAGTAGGGCTAAATGCAAGTTTAAAAATGTCTAGGGAAACACAACTAGACACGATTCAAAGAATGCATCCACCTGAACAAAAGTAATAGTCAGTACGTACCATAGGTACTAAGTATGTATATCAGATGAAAACCTTTCTAGATTAAAACAAAAAACCAGGATGGCCCCAGATTAAATCGGAAGTTTATCCGGTAAAATTTTTAGTCCGGATAAAGTTAATTGGGCTGTAGGCTCTTTCAAACCATTCAAAGCTCCAGAAGGTGATGGTAAATTTCCGGCGATTTTACAGAAGGTAATTGATCTCATCCAGCCGGGTACGATGGCTTTATTTAGAGCCAGCTACAACCGCGCTTACATCTGAACTACCTGGAGACGTGTAAATGTTATCTTAATCTCTAAACCAGGCAATAGGCCTAGTGAGCTGCCTAAATCTTATAGACCTACATATAAGTCTAACATCATTTGCTCTCAAAACCATGGACAGACTCATTGACGTTCATATTAGAGGCCGGCTAGTCAAGTCAGTTTGCACACAGGAAAGGTAAATCCACAAAAGGTGCTTTTCACTATCTTGTGAAGGAGATAGAAGGAACTTTTTTAAGGAAATAGCTCTGTGTGCATTTCTTGACATCGAGGGCGCATTCCATGACATTGGCTACGACTGAATACCAAGGTTAAATATCCAAAAAATGATCCATTGGATGTATACAATGATGGTTAGGCCCGTTTGTTGTCCGAAAGTTTTTGAACGGACGAAGGCAACTAAGCTTCAGAAGCTCCAGAGAATTGCCTGTGTCGGTATTACGGGTGCTATGCGTACCTGCCCCAAGGCATTATTTGACGCTGTTTGCTGGGCTTTCTCCCATACAAATCTTCATTAGGCAGACGGCCGCTAGATGTGCTATTAAGCAGCAGCTAGAATATAAGTATGAACCAGGACTATGTAAGTCACATGACTCTATTCCCAAAAAAGACATGTTTTGCACTATCCCCGACATCATGGTCAGGGAGTACTATTTCGGTTGGCTATTTGAGGTAGAAACATTGGACCATTCAAACTGGTCTAATGGTGTTCCGGTACTGGATCCTAAGGGTCTGATCTGGTATACAAACGGATCAAAGATGGAAACTGGAGTTGGAGGTGGTGTCTTTAGACCCAACACCAAAGTCTCGACACTTATGTGTCCCACGGTTTGCCAGGCTGAACTCCATGCCGTTGAGATTTGCACTAGGATAAACCTTAGTAAAGGTATTAAGGACGCTAGGATATACTATATATCTTTTCAGATAGCTAGGAAGCATTTAAAGCTCTGTCGTTCAATTTAATGGACTCAATATCAGGTAAATACTTCCACGATGCACCACAACCTCTTGCCAGGCATAAAAGGGTGAAACTCGGTTGGATTCCTGGTTATCAAGGAATTGTGGACAACAAATCTGAAGGGGTTGGCTAGCTAGAGCTGGCTCGGTACCTGAGTTCATAGGACCTGAACCCTACTGTGGTGGTAGCCCAGCTGGCGCTGATTAACGATTGGGAACACAAATTTCGTCTGGCCCGCTGGGAAGATGTTCGGGACTGAGAGCAATTAATCAGACAAGACAAGAGCGGATAATCTAGACAAGAATTGTATTAGAAAGCTGGTGAGCTTTTTACAGGTCAATGTGGCCGGCGGTATCACCTTAACAAGCTCAATGTGCCCAGCAACGGAATGTAGGTTCTGATTGGAAGATAACGAATCCTTTGAGCACATTCTCTATGAATGCTCAGCATTACATTGGTTAAGGAGGCGTATTTTCAATAAAGAAATATGTGCGTCAGCGAACAGCTGTTAAGGACGTTCTATATTTCATAAAGGGATGGTACGACTCTGGGTTTATAATTTAGACAGTCTGTTTCCGAAGTTCATGGCACGGTTGGATCAGTTTTGATGAATCCTTTAACTCTGAAGATTGCCAGTTTTGAAGTGAATAAGTCGATGTTAAGCCTCAAAATTTGTGAATCTGTCACGTTAGTGAGTATAGAGTATTGCTTCCGAAAAGTAATGGGCTTACATTGGATAAAGTCTGGTAAGATTTTGGATAATCCTTGTAGTAGATGCATTTATGTCACACAGAACTCTAACCACTTTAATAACCAAACAACTCCTTACTTACTTACTTAGATGGCGCTACAGTTCGGGGTGAACCTTATGATGAGAATATGAGAATATCAACAGCTACATATCTATTAGTTTTTAGGCCACTTTTAATAGTTCTATGCAAAGCAATGTCCAGAACTGGCACTCCCAGCCAGGTTGCTAGAGACCTTCTAAGATCTTTGTTGTCTCAGATATTACTTTGAAGCAGTAACAAAGTTTGCCTACATATAGTTAGGTAGACATCGCTATAAATTTAGACAGTGACACCAGAACTGAGATCGAATGAATAATAGTGCTTGTCAATCTTAGAATAAAGTCGAAGGGTTCGGAGGACATCGAAGTAATATTCCATTCCCGTGATAAGGTATAGGTACTTATGTAGGTGAACGTGGCAGGCCGCGTGAGCTGCCACACTGAGACCAGTTAAGGTCCATTATGATACTACTAAAATCTCCATAAAGACTATCTTAAGAACGAGCAGGAGCTTAATATAAAGTCCTGGAGCCTATTGATGTTGGAGTTAGCCAGTTCGTCTAAATTCTCGAAGAAGTAGGCACTTAAGTAGAGTCTTCTGCAAGTTGAGAGAACTTGGCACGTACAAAGATGTTGAAGTAACCTCCTCTTCTTCGTTTATACACCTTCTATAGACGTCATTTGAGAGAAAGCCCAGCTTAATGACTTGCCTGTCGATAATGTAGTAGCCGATATTGCAACCTACTATAATTGTTATGAGCGATATTTTCTGTCTAATCCGATAGTTGGGGTGCTTCTGATTCAGCTTGGGTTAGATTTGTCTAGGAATGAGGTTCGTAGTACCGTCAGCACATCTACGTCAACGATCCGATAAAATCTATCAAATGCTACCCTGCCGGGGCGAGTTCATCGGTCATGCCATTCCCTGGAATGTCTCTGTGTCCCGCCACCCAAATATTGAGGCAAGAATCTAGGGCAGTTTTTGAGTTAAATGTGAAAGATTCCAGAGATTTGATCGTGGTTTGACTCTCCGTAAAAATAGTGATATCCCGATTAGATATCACATTGTACTTTAGTCACGACATGGCTTCTTTGCTCGCCAAGATCTCCGCTTGGAAGACGCTTCACGAAAGAAGTACTTATGTTCAGATCACTTGAGGTGATACATCCTTCTATTCCCGATTTTTTTTTTGATCCGTCCGTATAGACACATGTGGATCCCGTGTTTTGTAGCCACAAATACTCCTCTCAATTAACTCTTGAGATTTCTTACTAAACAGAGGTTGTGGAAGTATGTAGTCGGTGTCTTGCGGAAGGAATTCAAGATCGTTATAAATAGAAGAGTGTCCTGTACTTGGACTAAACCACTGAGATAAAGCATTCAAACGAGTGGCTGCATAAACTACCACTGGTTTACCATTGTAGATATCTAAAGGTGGCAAGTGACACCAAATGTTCAGACTGGCTGTTAGGGAGGTTCTTAGTACTCCATTGATGCATAGGTAAGCCGATATTTGTACCAGACTAAGATAAGTAAGGTGATAGGCTTTCTTCAAACCCCCAGACAATCATGCAATATATTAGCATACTCCGGATAGCTTATGTAATGCGTATCTGTAGTCTCTCTCTGTAGTATCTTTACACACGATAAGGTAGGATACTGCAGGGAGTCTTCTGGAGTTGACGAGTTTTTTAATCTCTTCTAAGCCCTCAATGACATCGCCCTTGACTAATAGCTTCCTCTTCCAAATCCATCTAGTATCAAACTAAAGACCTGATAGTTCTAGGAAAACCATTCAAGTTCATTACCCACCAAACGTTTATTTTTTTTTGTTTTTTCAAACGTTCTGTTCGTTCTCTTAACGCTTCAGTCAATTTCCTGTCAAGCATACGTTGATTAGCGTAAAATTATTCATTACACCCTTCTATGTGACAAACTGACATTAACGAAACGCACTGTGTCACATACATATGCTACAGAGCAACTCAATCTGACGGAGTAGCATATGCCGG
Source organism: Xylota sylvarum (assembly GCA_905220385.1). NCBI lineage: Eukaryota > Metazoa > Arthropoda > Insecta > Diptera > Syrphidae > Xylota > Xylota sylvarum. Next base: position 59,449,487 of record LR999959.1, on the reverse strand, counting down.
CTTAAAGAACACACCATCATCCAACAGGAACCAACTCAAAATTCAACGCCCGAACTGGCAAGGAGTAAACGCCACAAGTTATTCATTGTCGCGTACGCCTACAATGGCCATGGAATCGTCTTAATGGACCATGAAAGGCTTCATAATTTTAGGTTTGCATGAGATTTTCATTTGCCTCGATGACAAATTACGTCTTCAAGCGACGAGCGAGGGTTTGTTGCACTATCCACCCACCAGCAGTGTTGTTGGGATTGTGCGCGGTATGCAAAATAGTGGCTCATGCCTCAGACACGAACAGGCATGCATAGAGGAGAAGACCTACGTGTTTGATGGAGGAGGTGGTAAAATTATCGTAATTGTTTTGTAGCTGTTGTTGGATGATTTAGTTGAGTACATGCAATCCAAGACGTGCTCGCTTGTAATTCTAATCATGAATGAGGTGGAAGGAGATTTATCAGTCAATCTTCTAACTGGAGACAGATCCCACATGGAGTTTTATGAATGGAGGCTGTAGTACTCGTCTTGGTACTTGGCAATTATGATTTTTGTCTTTTCAGGCATTCACTGGAATCTCTACATCGTACGGATGTATTGGGAGCTTTACTGTATCTAATGGTCCAGATACTTCAGATTGGCGAGAGTACATACTCGAAATGAGAGACAATGAATCTCTCAATCCCAACAAGAGACACTATCCACTGACAATGTAAACTGATCATTGCCGTGGGAAAGGATTTTCTTGCCAGTAATGCTAATGGTACCAAGCCTCAGAAGATTCAGCCCAAATCTCTTCTCCGCTAAGCCCAACACTCCTAGATGCAATCGCTAAATCCATTATACAATCGCTAGATACCCACATTAGATGCTCATATACTCTACTTCTGACAACCAGGGTCGGAAATATTCCTACCAGAGTCGCGACTATTCCGCGTTACAAGGTACCAATGTTTACTCCAACTACTCGTATCAGCGCCAAGCGATTGGTTACATGTTGCTCATCGCCGCAAGGCAAAAAGGGACACTGCCGCTGCTCTAACCATCGATGACCATAAATAATAACAAGATGTGAAAGGAAGGATTTTATGCTAATATTATCACTTTGTGTGCCTGTCGATATGTCACTCGCTACGCTGAGCAAATAAATTCACCTCCATTGTGATTTATTAATTTCGCTGGGCGGCTTGCGTGTAGGGTGGAGTGGAGACAGGTAAAGGTAGCAAAAGAAACGTCAACTGGCTCCACTTAAGTCAGACTACCGTCAACATGTACGTTTCACGTTGCCCAGAGGAGCGAGTATCTCTCCATTTCTTTGCAATCGAACACTGTTTTGTGATTTATGCACACCAAAGGCGATCAAGATGTTGCCCGATTGTGTTCGAATCGAAATTGAATTGAAAATTTGACAGATCTTGGCGACGGCAATTTATCATCACGTATAAATTTTAATTTCATAATTTTAGTCGCGTACTTCGTTGAAGTACTGTCAGTTATGGTTTTTTTTTTTTTGTTTTAAAAATGCGGAAACTGGATGGGAGTTCATTAATAATATTTGTTCGATCGATAAGTTAGGTAGTCAAAGTGAACAGGTCTATTGTTTATTGCTAAAACTTATTTAGTGAGTTTGAGATGGAATGCATTTACTCTTGTGACAGTAGAGAACGAAAAACCCTTCCGGGATGTCATTCAATTTGTGACAGGTACAAATAAATAGATTGGAACGACTTTGAATGACACTTGGGGCAAATGATAGGCCCATTCTCTTGATACTATGTAGAGCCAGATCATGAACGTCAAAAACGCCTTGAACAGAGCAAATTGGACATTTATCCAGCCAGCAATCATGACCAAAAAATGCCAGAATATATACAAGGATGCAGAACCAGCGGCATTCCACAAGGCTGCATAGTTGGCCCCTTTAAGACATAATGTATTACGACATTATGAAGCTCAGAATCGCTGAGTCCGTGAAAATATGAAAATAGTTTTGGTTCGCTGATAATATTGCCATTATAGAGGTGATCGTTTGCGAATTATTGATATGGGGCTACAATCAGTTGAAGTAGTACTCGTCAGTGGTAAGGAGAGCTTGAAAGTATTCCACTGTCTACTATCCCTTCATTATCAGGGACACACGTTGGAAATGCAACGTGTAAGACAACGTGCAAGACTGAAGTCCTAGCCTTACAGCATTTGAGTTGTTTTACTTACATTTGAAAGGGCCTTATATTTTGTATCCAAATGGTGACAGGCTAAGCAAAGCATGAAGGTTTTCGGTGTTTGTTGGGGAATCAAATCTTGAAACTTGCTCAGTAATCGAACCCTCTTACTAGTCAGGGCACTTTTGCTATGCATATGACTGTAGTCTAAAGTTATAGCAGCCTTAGGACAGTGACCTTACAAAAAGCAGTCGAGAAGTATTTCAAGCTCTTAGTTATAGCTAAATAGATTGGACAGAGTGGGACATTATGGAGTCTTCTTCTTCTACAATCCCCATTTGCTGTTAGGCGTTGGTGTCTGCAAAGTCCTGCGATAAAATAAATATTTTTTATTCGCTACTAGAGGATCTGACAAAGACTTTATCTTAACTTAAGCTTAAAGTTCATAGTTCATGGCTCTTGGCTCTAAGCTTGCTGCTTACGGCTGAAGGCCCATTATTATTAATTCTGCATTGTTTTCTAAGCCGGTGAGATACTGCATGTTTTGATGCTAGTTGCTTATGTGTAGTGGCTTATGGCTTATGACTTGCGGTTTATGGCTTACGGCGTATGGCTAGCGGCTTATGGCTTATGGCTTATGGCTTGTGGCTTGTGGCTTATGGCTAAGCTGTCTCTGATTTATTCTATAGAGATCTGTTTGATACTAGTCTGGTTTTTTGTCAGTTATTAAAATAGAGATAGTTTAGGTGAAGATATAAAATAGCAGTTGGAAAAGAATGTCTGGAATTGGATGACCAACAAAGTGTAGCTACTGTCTACAGAAGTGAGAATTTAGTAGTTGAAGCGGCTGGTTAACCGCTTAGGCACTATGGATTGGAAGATCCCTTTGTATTAATTGAAACTATTGTCATCCTCTTTAGAGAAACCATTATATGACATAGACAATCTATGAAACCACGCCTTTCTCAACTGTTATCAGTTTATAATGAAATCATTCAAAGCTTCAAATCAACAGATGATAACATTTTCTTCTTGGACGCCCGAAGCGGGACGAGAATGATTAATGATTAGCGGGGCTTGCTTCAGCATTTTTGAATTTCGCATTCAGCATTCAAGCTACCTCTCAATTTAAACACGTTTGCAACATATCTAAGTAAAATTCAATGGCTCAGGTGCTTCGAGAATGCAAGCTCGTAGTATGGGATGAGTGGACTATGTTACACAAAAGAATAATCGAGGGATTGGATACGATTTACGAAGCAACACTATGCTCATGGCTGGAGTCACTGTACTGCTCGCGGATGACTTCAAACAGACGTTCCCAGTCTTTCTAAGGGGATTGGAAAAAAAATCATCCTACTTGTGGCCAAAAATTAAGCAGTTGTGTCTTAAAAGAATATGAGGGTACACTTGGAACATGACGTGGGTAGCGAAGAGTTTGCGCAGCTTTAAAATAATAGACAATGAAAATATAGAAGAAGAAAAGGGGAAAGTACAAATTTTTTATAGTTGGTGTGACATCGTAAGGGATATAAGGACACTCGGATTTGAAGAACATAACTAACAAACCTAATACAAGGCTATAAGGGAGCAGGCTACACTAAGATAAAAAAAATTATTCAAATAAAATCAATGCTAACCTTACACTTGAATTAAACCCTTTTGATATGACATACAAGTCTATGGACCGAGTGGGTAGCACATATGGAGGATGTGGTGGATTAGCCCTTGGAATTATTGCATATACTCAATCCTCCAGGTATTCCTTCACACAAAATAATATTGACAGGGGTCACATCTATTACGCTCTTAAGGAGTTTAGACCCAAATTTGCAACGGAACCAGACAGCAGATGAAAGTTTTCCCTAAGAATGTGATAGAGTCGAATATCTTTACCATCTGCGGCCACGGGGAACCTATAGTTATAACTCGCATCCCTCAACCCAATTTTTCATACATTTTCGATGGCTTCGGTCCCCATTTGACAAATAGCTGACCAATATTGATCTTGAGTACCTAAATCGTCTCTTAATTGTTCGCATAGCAGCGGTCTTTTTTTTTGAGTGCGTAAGAGCTGTCAGTGTCAAAATAACATATGGTTCAAAAAGAAACCAACAGATGGCCCACCCTATATTATAAGCAGACAGATGGAAGGCTGTGACTCAATTAACTTGCTTGAATGTTCAACCTTTAACCATAGTACACATAGTAAAGTGTTGCCATGAAGTTGGCTTGGTTAGGGGAAATTTCTAGCCCTTACTTCATTAAACCTTCTCTTATCCTAACTATAGTAAAATTAAAAGTGAGACATGCTTCTACGAAAACATCTATCAATATTTCAAGAATCAAGAATCATCCTTTACCAACACTTCACAGAAGATATCCTAAACAGAGTCACCATCCAAAACTAGTAACTTCAGTATTTCACTTCTGTGCTTCAGATTTTGCCATGAACTGTGGTTGAACTGTCTTGGTAGTCTTTCACTACATCAAAAGCTTGCGCATAGGGCCTATTTAGGGACCAAGGCGTGTTATATTTTATTTGCAGGGAATATTGTTTTTAGCTTTCTCAAGACAGTCATACATGCTAACTTTCTGTTGTTTCCTGGGATTCAAAGATTGAATCTCTTGCTTAGTAGTCCTATACTGTAACTACCAGTCTTTTACTAACATATTTTGCAGTGGTATATGAGGGATTTGATCGCCCTGATCTTTCGAAATATGCATGCATATAAATAACTGAAACTTTCTAGCACGTTCAGCAATAATTTCCAAGGACTTTCGGCCTTACCTTAATCACAAATAGTTGGCACTACTACTACTTCTGGGTTTTGTGAAGCAGGATTCTTATTACCTGGAGGAGGCCTAAGATGGATTTCAACTCTAAACTAGTGAAGGCTGCCTATGATCTTAAAAATGCTTGAAGACTATCAGACTATCCTCATTCCTGCTGAAGAGCCTTCAAAAACTGATCGATATGCACTTACTTAAAGGTGGGTCTTCCGCCTACGTTGTCAAGTTTTTGTTGGAGTTGACCATAAAATCTATGCTCCTGCCTCCTATATCTGGAAAGCTTTTGATAATCTGACGTCGGTCAATGAGTGAATCATTGTTAGTGAAAGTAACTTACAGCCGAAACTATCTGTTACTGAACAAAAACCTATATGCATTATCTAGAAATGATGTGGGACGTTTCTCAGACTTAAGGACTAACTTCCAAATTGATGCACTGAATAGAAGGTGTATTTTTAGGTGACGAGAGGAATACCCCCTGTCGCCATGGAAGTCTAGACTCTAAGCTCCATTTTTATTCCGAATGTGGGTAGGAAACTTGTTTAGAGAATAAATTTAATGAACATGTATGAGAGCATTCCTGGAAGGTCATCCTGAGAAGAAAAGACAGATTTCATTGGTTAGGTACAAATAACTCAAACAAATTCCTTGGGAGTCATAAGTGGGGTCATAATGGCCAGCAATGTAGGTTAATTCGAAACTCATCCTCAAGTAAATATAGAACTATAATCTAATTTCAAAAATAGGATTAGTAACAATTCATTCACCACGCAATCCCAATGAACATCATTCAACTGAACGTGGTACTTTATGTACTCCTTACAGGCTTCGCAACCCTATAAAACGATCTCCCCTACCACTCAAAAGTCTTTATCCTCATTTCGTTGGGCAAACAAAAAACCACATGATAGTCATGACGCGCCATCTCATAAATCCTCAGCCTTCCCTTTCCGGATCCACAGCCAAAGGGTGTCTTGTTGCACTACGCCCGTCGAACCAAATGTCACTCGTTGCTCTCGTTCGCCGCGACTATTATTACAATATAAAATAAATATATTATTTTATTGTTATGAAAATACGTAACGAAACATAAGTCATTTTGTCATAAATGCACCGCTGATCGTAAATATGCCGCCTGTCGAAATGCGTGCGCTATATGTACAACCACCACCAGCATCACCCATACCATGGACGTGAAAGCCACAGTAACATGGCGTAGCCAAACAGGCGACCGACCACATCGGCTTTGAGGACAACCAACGGCCTTTCCATTGGCGTGGCGCAAGGCAAGTGTTCCCAATCTTTTCAGTTACCTCCACGCCTGCGTCTCTATCTGCGTGCGGTTGTCTTGAGATAAAGTGGTGACCAACAAGTGCGCATAAAAGCAAATTTATTCATCTATTGTGCCCGGGTGAGCGTGCTACGTACTTCGTACCTAGGTTTCGCGTGTTCAAAGGAGTCGATGGAGCGCATTGTCCAGGTTGTGTGTTGGTATCACGGTGGTGGTGAAAACAGCGCCAAACATTACACCAGATAGCCTAGGGTTAGGGAATTGATATTTGGAATGTAATGTGTATGCATGCCGCCAGGTGGACGGAGGGTTTTCGTTGAGGTAGTGTTGTGACTAAGCGGAAGAAGTCTTTTGGTATAGTGGTAACTGTAGTTATGGAATAGTACGACCTCAGCAGGGGATACTAAATCAAAATTCGATATCTTAGTGGCCACTGATGTACTCTATGACAAGCGATACCTACTGGTGTCACCGATTTCAATTTCGATTTGATTTATACACACAGTTTGGACAGCTTATATGTATCTGATGAAAGCTATCAAGTACTTAATGCATTGGCAGCAGAAATCAAATATCTCTATTTACACAGTGATAGGGTCAAGTCTTTGATCAGTAAGCCGCAAGCAAGGATATGTGAAATGCCGCCGATAGAAGCGGCAAAATATCTATTACGAAACTCAATAAGTTTAGCTACTCAAATAGACGATACCACAGTATTGAGTCCACTTGGGTCTTAACCAACAAGTCCCCCTAGCTATTTTAAGTATTATTAGCCAGATATGTGCCACCAGTTGCCCACATTGTGCCGAATTTTTCAAGGATTCCTAAGATCACCGAATTTCTATCCACTGAATGTACAAGTTCTTGATCCATCCTTTGCTGTTTAAAAACTCTAAATTTGAACTCTTCTGATCAACTCGACGTGAATTCCTTTTGCCACTCTCAGTCTCAGAAAAATCTTCCCAAAGGCTTCATTAACATAAACAACAACGAATACGTACTATATATCAAAGTAATCGCAGTCATTTGTTCAGGCTACTGGACTGGCCTAACAGCTTCGAACAAACGGTATGGCAACCCAAAGCGCCGTACTGTCTTAACCTTCGATGGGTATCTATAGAGGGTATCTATAGAGACTGAATATTTTGACAACCAATCAGTTTGTTAACAAAATCCTTAACTCAGGATATTATCTTTCCAACGAAACTATGATTCGTAAAGCATGAGCTGGTATTATTTGTAGAATGACTGGCTACCATTTGGACATTGAATTTCTTGTATCTATTAGGCTTCTAAGTGTAGATACAAATGTAATTCTCCTAATCTAGTGAAATTCAAGTCTTAAGCTAGCGTAAAAAGTTGTTTAGATACTAAGTAACCCCACTTAACCAGACAAGTCTGTTTCAGCGACAGCTGTCGGTACCTGTCAACTCTGAACTGCAATACGCATATAGACTTCCTTCTTCTTCCTCTTCTTTTTTTTCTTCTTCTTAGGTGGCCCTACAGTTCGGAGCCTTTCCAGTTACTCCGGTCCTTAGCTAACTTTCTCCAGTTGCGCAATCCAAGTCGGTTGAGGTTTCTTTCTACTTACGCCCGCATATAAAGAGAGGCCCAGATCTCCAATCAGTAGTCCTCTGAGCTTATCATATAATTTATTAGATGCTCCGGGATTGGTAGGTTCATTCTTGCCTCTGCGAAGCGTCTACAGTGGAACATTGCGTTCTCAGCGTCTTCCTGGGCATTCTGGGCAGAATGGCGAGCTATCGTGTCCAAATCTGTGAAGATAATTCCGATAGCCACCGTGACCGGACAGGAATTGTGTAAGGTGATTGTTACAGTCCCCGTGGTGCTCTCTTTGTCCAGTCCTCGATTGTGGGAATCAGCTTGTGAGTCCATCTTTCTGTGTTATCCCACCTGTCTTGCCACAATGCTATAGATGTTACCCTATCTTCTGCTTTTACCCTCCTGATAACGCTGGTCTCTTGTCGGTTCGTATTTTGTCTTTGGTAAACCCTTTGCATTTCATTGGCGAGAATATCGATAGGGACCATACCCGCTATAACAAAGGCTGCTTCGTCCGGAACCCGCATATTGTTCTTATTACGCAGAGCCTGTATGCAGACAAGAGCTTTCTTTTTGTGTCTTTCGTAGTAAGAGGTATTAAGCCTACCACTCTGGAAAGCAGAATCCTCCTCGCGTATCCAGGTCCTCCAATGTTTGGTAGCATCTTGGAAAGCGCTGTTTGCATCTTTGACATCTTATTACTGCAGTACTCGACGTGGGTTTTGAAGCTAAGCCGGTTATCGAGCATTACACTCAAGTATTTCAAAGCCTCTTTAGACCTAATTAATTGGCTCCCAACCCGGAAGTTTGCGTATTCCACAGTCTTTCGGCTGATTATTAAGACAGCCTCCGACTTGTGGTCAGCTAATTCTAGCTCGACAGCGTCTAGCCAATTTTTGATCCTGGCGATTGCTTCATCCGCGGTGGACTCTACCTCGTGGATATGTTTGGCTACGGTAACTACATCTCTGTATGTATCGTCAGCAAAGCTGATAACCTTAAATTCTTACGGCATCGTTAATCGCAGAACTCATACATTATGTTCCACAGGAGAGGTCCAAGGACAGACCCCTGAGGGACTCCCGTGGAAACATTGTAGTATTTAAGCCATCGTCGGTCTGATATCTCAGCTTCCTGTTAGTGAAGTAACTAAGGATTATTTTCACCAGGTAATGTGGTGGATCCATTCTGGTCAGAGATCTCCTAATGCTGGACCAATTTGCAAAATTAATGGCATTTTTAACGTCGATCGTTACTACTGTGCCTCCTCACCATCTTTTCCCCAGTAGGTATCGCTTTAACAGCTGTATCTACTACCTCTTTTATGGCATTGACAGTAGAACTCGATTTTTTAAAACCATACTGTTGGTCTGACAAAGCTCCTCTATCCTCTACCACGGCGATTAGTCTGCCGAATATGATATATTTTAGAATCTTTCTGGTTATATCTAGCAGACATATTGGCCGATACGCCGAAGGTTCTCCAGTTAGCTTGTTTCCTTTGATTAGCAACACCAGATGCTGGAGTTTCCATATTTCAGGAAAGAAACCCTCCTCGCGGCACCTTTGCATCGTTGCTATAAAAAGATCTGGTCTCCTTTTGAAGGCTGCTTTGATCACTATATTTGGGATGCCGTCGGGTCCGGGCGCTTTGTTGTTGCCTATCTTCCTGCATGCTTCGGCACAGTAGAGGCTGATGCGATACAAATGTTGAGGAACACTCGTCACATTTCCTTCTATCCTAACATCCTATCAATCATATCGAAAACGTAATGGTTCAGGAGGGTCGCTCCTTCCTTACACTGACTGTTGGACTATTAGTATTTTTCATTGTTTCGTAGGTATCACATACCGGGGAACACAATGGATCTTTTGATATCCGAGTGAAGCTCCATTTCTGTAGAAGCAGTCACTCCCTCAACCTACCTACCTAAACACACTTCCAATCTAAACCTCACTTTACTCGTATTTAATCCTTGAACCAACCTTAACGAGACAACGGAAGACGATTGCTCAGGAGTCATCTGGAATTAATATTCTCCACCCTCTCTAATTTAATTAAACTCAACTAGCTTTGTCTTATGTACACATCGGTACGTACAACCAGAAAACTACTAACACTACTCCAATTCAGTATAATTTCCTATTTATTTTAACAGTCCTTTCCAGAAGAAAAAAAAAACCCTGTTACAACTATTACACAATCCTCATTCCCACACGTCAGGATATCCCACATTTGAAATTGGAATCTTAAGTAGCCAAATTGTGTGTGTTTTATTGTCTTCTCATAGTCGAATGACATCCTGTCCAGTGCCAAAATGCAAACACTAAACTCCAACGTCCGTCTGTCCCCCAACTTGAGTCATTTCCCTTTCTCACTTCCATACTCAACAAAAACTAAAAAAAAAGGAACTTTGCAAAAAATCAAAGTAAATACAGACAATTGCAACAGCAAATTCAAATGTCATATATCCCTTAAGGATGCCCAAATGCCCAAACTATCATCTCATAAAAGGATCCGAAATTAAATCTCCCATAGAAGGATTAAAAAAAAAAAAAGAGAAAACAATCCCAACCAAACTGCCTCAATCGTTGTCAAAAAGTCTGGAAATTTAAAAATTCCTAAAAAGTATAACGCGAAGGAAACGGATCGAAAGGATACACCCAACCCATTCCCGGAACCACCACCACATCACATAGTCCAAACGTCCTCCATACACAATTGAAAGTTGTACCTACATACGTACAACTTGTGTGTAGTTAGTTGGCAAATATTGTCGTCGCACGGACGGACGGAACTAGCGAAATCATGAACTCTTCTAGAATCAAAGAGAAGCAACAAAAAAAAAAAAAAACAGAAAGGATACAAAACAGAAGAAGAAAAAAAATGAAAAAGAAAAACTTTTTGGCACCCAATGCTATTGTGGAGAAGATTTGTTTCCATTCTGCCCGCGCGATGGTGGTAACATACTGCAACTTGCACTTCCTCTTCCATATACCACAGACGCGCACAGGACCAGGATTGTGTACTATCCCACCGGGAAGACCAGAGACCATAGACCAGGAGGAGAAGGAGGCTTTTATTATGTGACTTGGGCGGATTTCATTGTGGTCATTTTAATTTGTCTACTCAATGTGCACACTCTTTCGAGGAGCCAAAGGAGTATCCCCTAAATTTCCATTCAAATGGTGGTGATTCTGCTGAGGGGAATGATTATGTAACAATGGAGTTAGAGTCACTTGGAATCGTGCATAAATCTAATTATTTTACGGTCTCAATGGTAGCCGTAGCCGCGCCGCCACCGACGCCATCGTTTGTCATTCGCTTGCATAAAATTATCAAAAGGACCTCTTTCCACAGGCAAATGAGTTGAAATGAACAAAGCGATGAACATTAATTTCATTTTCATTTATTATTTCGATTTAAAGTTGAATTCGATTTGGGAAATGGTTAGTATACTTAAGTACCCAAGGTAATCGAACCAGAAAAGAAATCAGAGAAGGATTTTGGTCTGGAATTTGGATGCTCATCTGTCTAGGATATGAGGAGGTTATGAGTTAACTAGTTTCCTGAACGCAATTGAGTTGGCTAAAGATACTTGTGTTGGTTGAGACCCAGATTCACCCGAACTGTAGTGCCATCGACGTAGTACTTTTTTAAAGAGACTGTTGACAGCTGTCAAATTGGTCGGACACTTGATATTTATTTGACAGAAGTGTATCACTAGCGACCAGGGCTTGATTCTCAGGAAAACAATGTCTATCTCATGTCGTGTGTTGTCCTTGAAAGATTACAAAGATGTCTGCTCGTTGACGAAAGCTAATGAACCCAAATAGCCCTTGAGGACGACATTTGCAACAGTCTTACTAGACGAGCGATCTTGCTAGTCAAGCAAATCGCCAAAAAGAGATTTGATGAAACTGAAAGTGTATCTTTGGTCCTACTGGAACCAAATGTGTGGAATATTTAGTTCCCGAAATACGAAATTCTGGGAAATATCTTTCTGATGCTGTTTTGACACTTTGCCATTAAAGTTGTATTGTCGATGGATTAGTGATATGAATCGCAGGAGGTCCATCAGCTCGACATTACCCACACCCTCCAAGTGAGTGACGAACTAACCGCCCAGAGTTCTCATTTTTATAGCAGATAGGGCAGGACAGTCGGACAGACTCAATTTCTTCCTCGTTTTCCTCGACCTCGTCGAGGTATCCCTTTTGGATCACAGGTGGATTCGTTTTAAACTAAGCTTCCAGTCTATGACCAGCAACATCTATAGAAACCCCAAGAAAGTGGACTGGGGTAGGTTTAAACTAATAGTTAAGCAACATCTGGAGGATAGGCCATTTCGAATTGTAGGGCCCACAGATATAGACAATTCAGTTGATAATCTAGAAAAAGTTTGTCCGGTCAGGAAGACGGCAAAAAGATCTCAACCTCCTTGGTGGAACAAAGAGATAAACTCCAAGAGGAAGCAGGTCAGACATTTGTACAACAGGGCTAAAGTGGTAGGAGATGAAAGCACATGGAATGAATATAAAGAGTGCAGGGAAGAACTCAAATACCTGATTAGGCAATCTAAAAAGAAATCCCGGAAGTTATTCTGTGGATCGAAGCTTCTAGTAGCCAGTTCCCAGCTTCATTAGAAAATCTGACGAATCGTGGGCAGAAAGTAGTTTTAGAAACATTACTTGAAGCTCACTTCCCAGGAAGTGGCACACCAACTGCTTCGACACATATGTGTGTATATACTGAGAACTTCAGGTTGTCAATAGAGGAAAAGTTAAATCATCTCATCACATGGAAGAAGCTACGTTGGGTTATAATGTCTTTTGCTCCTTTCAAAGCGCCGGGCTCTGACGGCATTTTGCCGGCTATGCTACAGAAGGCTCCAGCGAAGGTTTATAACCAGGATCAGGGAAATTTTCATAAATTGTCTAAAATTAGGTTACATACCTATAGTATGGAGGGAAGTGCGGGTGGTATTTATACCCACAGCAGGTAAACCAAGCCACACTTCAGCGAAAGACTATAGAGCCATTAGTCTTTCGTCATTCCTCCTCAAGACATTTGAGAGGCTTCTTGACATTCATATAAGAAGTAAGTGTTGCAACGGATATTTATGAAAGCTCAGCACGCATACTTAAAAGGTAAATCGGTAGAAACAGCTCTAAATGAAGTAGTACGGAAAATAGAAAACAGCCTTCAGCATAAGGAATTCGCACTAGCTGCCTTTTTAGATATTGAAGGGGCTTCAATAACGTAAGAGGGGAGGCAATTAAAAGTGCTCTGGAAAGGATAAATGTCGAGCATAACATTACCAATTGGCTCTGCAAGATGCTCGTCACGATAAATATCAATTCCACTGTCGGACTTAGTTCAATAAGGAAATCTGTAACTAGAGGCACCCTCCTCGGAGGGGTTATCTTTCCCATCCTCTGGGTTCTTGTCATAGACGATATATTTAAGGATCTATGCAACGCAGAGCTTAACGTTACTGCTTACGCGGATGATGTGGTGATCTTAGTTTAGGGTAAACTCTTAAATGCATTGAGTGATATGAGGGAATCAGCCCTTAAAAGACTTGGAAGATGGGCTGAAAAGTGGGTACTCCATGTCCATCTGAAAAAAATAGAACTAGTACTGTAGTACTAGCAGAAAATATAAAATAGGTTTGCTGGAGTGGAGCTTTTCCTCTCAGATCGCGGAAAGTATCTTGGTACTGTGCTAGATAGAAAGCTAAATTGGAAACTTAACGTTCAGGAAAGAATCCGTAAGGCTCAGAATGCTCTCTTCATATGCAAGAGGAGAGCGGAAAAAAGTGGGGCCTGAAACCAACAATGATGTACTCGCTATACATTATGGTAGTCACCCATTCTAACATATGGGGCTCTTGGTTGGTGGAAGGCAACGATAAAAAAGAAAACACGGAATATGTTGACCAGGGTACAAAGAACAGCCTGCATTGCCATTACTGGCTCTATACGCACTACGCCCACGGATGGACTCGAGGCTTTTATGTATGTATCTTTTACCACTAGATGTACAAATAAAATCACAGACAGGTAACAGTGCGATTCGTCTCACTAACGCAGGGTTCTTCAAATCTAGCTATATTCTTCAGGGATTCCCTAACATCCCTGACAAAAGTCTTGGTACACTCGATACACTCGAAGTAACGTACCCTGACAGGAAGGATTGGCAAAGGAAAAAAGTCTCGAACCAAAATCTCAATTTATACGGACGGTTCCAAAACTAGCGAGGGTACAGGGCCAGGCATATATTTGAGAGATATAGACCTACATGTGGCTCTGAAACTCTCGAACACATGCAGTATGTTTCAGGCAGTGGTTCTGGCTGTACTCAAAGCTGTGGAACTAATTGAGATGAGATCAATATCCAACAAGAATATCGCCATCTACATTGATAGTCAGACTGCACTAAAAGCGCTAGAGTCCTACTTTATTAAATCTGAACTAGTCAGGAGTTGCCGCACAATGCTTACAACATTATGTTCGCAGAACCGAGTCAGATTATGTTGCTTTCCTGGACACTGTGATATAGAGGGTAAAAAAAAATGGCAATGTACTCCCGGTAAGTGATGTACTCGCAGGCATCAGACCACCAATGGCCGTGGCTAAGAGAATTATTCTCGAAAAAATCATCATTATGGCCGACCTAAGATGGTCAAACTTAGAAAGGAACAGGTTCTCTAAGGCTTTATGGCCTAAGTTAAATCGGAGAATTGATAAACCTAAGCAGATCAAAGCTAAGAACAGCGATAGGGATACTCTTTGGACATTGCCTTCTGAGGAAGCACGCCATGAGATTAGGCTTAACAAATACGGACACATGTAGGTATTGTGAGGATCTACATGTCGCAGAGGATATTACTCATATACTATGTGAATGTCAAGCCATTACTAGGAGCAGAGCAAAGTACCCCGGAAGATACTTTTTCAACGATTAGATAGATTCTGTAGGGAAATTAAATGTATGGGCGACATGGTGTAAGGTTTCCTACCGTGAAGGTTCCATAGGGATCGCGATGGGCCTACTATGGTGCCTAGTGTTTTATGAAGAACTCATAACCCTATACAACCTATAACCAATCTTCCACCATACTAGTTAACCAAAAGTAAGAATGGGTTTTACGATTCCGTTCCGTTCATCGATATTGTTCTTCCAGTTTAATTTGGAATCCAGAATATCTCTCCGACCTCCGTTTTCGATGGGTTGACTCCCAGTCCTTTGCTGCCAGCCCAGTCGCCGATTAATTGTAATGCGAGATTGAGCCTGGAAGGAACTTCCCTGTGGCCAGGCTGACCACATCATCAGCATAGGCCGACACGATGAAGTAATTTTCTTTCAATCTAATCAAGATCTTGTCAACACGAAAGGACATACATATTAGAGGAGAGAGGGCGTTCCTCTCCAAACCCTCTTCCCGATAGTTGTATCTCCCAGTGTTAAGTGTATGGATCCCGATCTGATCATCAGTGTAATCCAGTTGCAGAGTTCGGTGTTTAATTTTGTCCTGCATAAGTTGTCCAGGATCGTAACGGCGCTCACATTGTTGAATGCTCCTTGAATGTCTAGAAATGCTCCCAGAGTATATTCCTTGAAGTTAAGGGATCTTTCTAAAGGTTTGCATCCTCTTGTATAACTTTCTGAGAAAGTTTTTTGAGATTGGTCCGCTGACATGTCTTATAAGACTGGCTCCCTAAACCATTTGTGGCTACTGCAGACTTTCCTAATGAATCCACTTCTTTAAACTAGGTACTTCTACTCAGTCGGTGCTTGGAAAGCTACTACGGCCAAGGTCTGATTGAATATTTCGATAGACTCGATAGGGCTACCTTCTATTGTGCAATAAAGGCAGTCATACTGACATCAGGAATTTAACCCAGTTGCCTAAGAACACTGATCTGTCACTTCTACTCGGAATTGGACTAGGGACTTTGGGAGTTTCGGTTCCTAGAAATTTTGATCCGAAATCGACTTCCAAGATATTGCTTTCGTGGGCTGAAAAGATCGTGTCTGCCATGACGAAGCCGAAAATCTGAACATGAGGCGAGAGGGTATAGACCTTCTCTAAGATCCTGTCCCCTAAATGAGTCCGCGTAAAATCAGGTAAAGGTTCTATTGTAATGAAGTTCCCTCCTAGAAAGTATTGTCACAGCCAAAGGAGCCAATGACTTCATTGTGAACAGTTGATTTGGGTAGGCTATGCTGTCATGCCATGTTTAGAAACCACGTTTTAGAAGAAATTTTTTTCACAGAATCTTGAGTTAGTAGGATCTGTTTAATGAGTGTAGTACCTCAGCCATTATCCCACTCGTTTCTACTCAGCTATAGACTTTCGTCAACTCATGATTTTTTCATCATCTTTTCAGGAAAGGATGAGAAGGCTATAGTCAGTGGATTAGAATAGAATGCTTTTAGCGCTAAGAGAATCCGATGACCAAAATATGAATAAAGAGTAACTCCCTCTCTAGCTGTCATTAGAAGGAGTAGCCACATAGAGTGTGGTATTGAGGGAGAATCAGATGCATTGGGATTGAACTGTCTTCTTCAGAAATCATCAATTCAAGGAGCAGGCCAACTTCTAAGGAGGTCAATGCACTAACCCATCACTGTGTATATTAGACTAGACATACATACATCAGTTTAAACCTTGCCAAGACCCCTCTGGGATAATGACTCCATCTGATTAACATCTCGAGACAAGAACGCTAGAAACAAAAAACCGACTAACCGTTGTCTCCCATTAAATCTGTTCTTAGTTTGTGTCACTAATACACCAATTAACTGAAAACACTAAAATTACTGTGATAAAAAAAAAAAAAAAAAAAAGACCAACAGACTGATTATGATCATGCGGACGATCACCAGGAGAACCAACAACCCACGCACAGTGGGTGACAATTAGTAGCCTACCGTATAATTTTACCTTCAAGATCACTATGCTGCTGACTGACCACACCATCGCAATATCACATGACTATCATCACGATCATCACATCATGACCAACTCATCAACACCGCGCCGACGAAAAACCCATAAAAAACCATCTCATCTGAAGGCGGTAGGGGTGAAGTGACTTCACCTTCTTCACTAGATACATAGATATAAGGAGGGAAGGAATCCTGTGTTGAGAAATGCCACACAATTAACACAAATGCTTTATAGAGATCCTTTTTGGAAGATTTTTATCTCTCTTCTCTCAGTGGAGGAGTAGAACGACCACGTCGACGACAGCAATGCACCTCCATTCTAGCAGCAGCAACAACAACAACAGCAACGCAAAGACAAAAGTCAATGCGCCTCTGGGCGGTTTGGTAGGAAATCTCATAAAAATTTGTTAAAAATTCACTCGACAACATATTCCTGGGAAAAGGGGGAATCTCCACCTCGAATCGTCCCTAACATCGCTCTCCACCATTGGTGACAGCAACAGCAGCAGACAACCAACGACGGTGGCGACAGTATCAGCAAGATAGCAGCCACTAACATCGGCAATAGCGCGCGGCAGCCCAAACCAGCGGCGCTACATGGTCATGTATTCTCGAAATGAGTTATAAATTTTATCCGATGATGGGACTTATGATATCTTCTTACATGTTCCTCTGAATGGTGGTGGCAAAGTAGTGAGCCATGGTGACCAGCGATGACCAGTTCTGATCCTCCCCCTTGGTGACGCTTGGCTTATGTGTGCTGTGTTCTGGTTATTGCTGCCACTGCTGCTGCTGCTGCTGGGCTGTTTTCGGAAAGAATTATCGACATTCGACTCTCGCGGGGAGGTAGATACTCTACGTATCCGGTTCGCTTTTCAGATTTTATTATAATTGCTCCCACGACTTTCTGGGAATGAACCACGATGGACGCAAATGAACATGTGCACGCGTATAAATCTTATGCCCGGTCCAGTGCAGACGCGACGCACATTGGTCCTAAATTTGTCCCGAAACCAAAAAAAATTAGAGACAACTACGGCTTTTGATTAATTGACGACATTTAATTACGACGACGAAACATTTATGTTGTCGCTTTATCTGAGCCAATTTATCTCTCGCGGATGGCGATTATGGACTTCTTTTCGCTCTGTGGTCGTTCCGTGGTTGTGATTTTGATTGTGAGTTGTGCTTTTATTCTCGCGTCTGATCATCTTATTCTCATTCGCAGATAAGGAATCTGTGCAAAAGGGGGATTATCGCGGCATGATAATGCGTACGGTGGTGGTGGGCAAGGATAACGCGAGTGAGATATGTTCGGGAATTAGTCGGAGCGCTGAGGATCTGGTTCCATGATAGGTGGTTCTTTCAACATTTCGACATGAGCGCGAAGAATATGCATTTTTTCGGAGAAGAGAATATTTCGGCATTGTTGCGTGTGTCGAGGACAAACGTTTGAGTCTGTTTGAGACAAACAGATTTATAAGGAATCGCAAAGTTTCCTCACCCCGACAGTGAGCCAACCGAAATTAAGAACAATAATCACAGGCTTAGGCATACAAGTTTTACAGCCAAATTCAATGGCCTTTACAAGCACATGTCGTGCAGTATATGATATACACAATAAGCTCATGGAGAACCTGGAATGACCTATGGATCGAACTAAGAGCAGATCTGGAGTAATCCAAGTAGGCTAGGTTTAGTGAAAAGTGGAAAGGGTTTCATCCATCTCACTGGAATTTTTGTCGTCTGCCACCCAAGTAATTGCAGAACTTACCATCCAACCATTTACTACATTAGCATCAACTCCAAAGGCAGTTTAATCACCAAAGAAATATTCTAAGGTATCGTCGTCCTTTTCATAAGCTTTCGAGGCTGTAGTATCTATCATATTAAGACGATTACCAAAAATGAAATGCTTGAGGCTTTAGAGCTGTAATACAGCAGACATATGAAAATACACAGAATTACGTCCATAAGACACTCAATGGTCCTGACTAAGTAAGTAGAAAGCCCCTACACAGGTTCAGATACTGAAAAATCGCCTCTGAGCCTTATCTAGCAATCTAATTGGATATCTCATTTTCCGTAATCTGAGTATACCCAGGAGCAAGAAAGAAAGCAAAAAGTTCAGCCTTACTACCGAATTTACGGTGATCTTGGCTTTCCAATTTATTTAGGATTGAGCAGAACCTTAACCGCAGCCTATATACACATCTACTGCGACTGCTTCACCTATTCCATACAATATAGCCTATGATCATTAGGATATTATAGGTCTCCGCTTGGATACGAAAGATACAATCTTTCCTAGCAAATAATGATTCAATCTCAGGTTTTGACCAAAGACAGTGCTGAAAGCAAGGAAAGTCGGAACTCCAGCATTATTATGTTAGACAATATACACCTACACATTCCAATGCAGATAATACCAAATCCCAATTCTCCCAATTCAGGTGCTAGAAAAACAGGATTTCAATAATTTCGTCTTGTTAACGTTTCCGACGAAAGAAGAGGTCATGAACGATGGCAGAATGGTCAAAAAGGTCATTTTACGTAGATCCTACGTTCTCTTATTGATCTTATGGCATCAATCACGCCTACGTGCCATTGTGTTCGGTTCCTGGCGATGTGATTCAACTTCATTCTACTCTTTCCCAGTGGCCGAGATAGAATTTTTCTACACGACTTCATACGAGGACCTCTCTGTATTCGCCCATGTTGAGTTAGGGGATTCCATTACTCGGCTTATCCATCCATTGGTTTTGTATAATCACATCTACACGATCCTGGCCCGTTGTTTCATACGATTTGGCCACAACCCTCGTAAAATGTTTCTTAAACACTGACGGTGCCACTGTGACACTGACGGTCTTGACGTGCGATAGTAGGTAAACATCGTCAGCATAGTTGAGGTGTCAGACTTCGTTGAATTCTACCAATTCTTGTCTACAGAGCGCTCTGTAAATTATCATCACCACCCAAAAAAAAAAAAAATTGTGATAGTACGTAACCTTGGCAAACCCATGCAATCACCATCAATTTGTTTGGCATGGCTCTCCTGCAAAAGGCTTGCCAAGTAAACGCTCTGTTTACTTTGTCTTATCGATATCAATGGCGAAGATCTATAATCCACGCATTGTTCCACGATGATCCGAAAAGTCATTCGTAGTCAACACAGGAGGTTCCAGAGCGGAAACCTACTTGTTTATTTTCGAGAGTACCTTCAAGAAGTTCTTTAATGGATTCGAGGATTATGTTGGATATGCAAATGTCTCTTCAGTTTTCAGACTCTGTTAGAACGCTTAGCATTGCTTTCCTCCATTCTTAAAGACATGTTTGACTGTTGTATACCATCTCCACTAATAGAAGTAAGCAGTCAGCAGTTATTGCAGGCGAAGCCAAGTAGAGCTTTGCGGAAAGGTCCTTAAGTTCTGCCGTTATACTGGGAGGCGGGATGCAAATGCTCAAGGTTCGGCCATTGGACAACTCGTGTTGTTTAAAACAGCAGAAAAATGCTTCCTCCAACTCGTCAGCTGGTCATCATTAGAAATGAGCATAGACCTATCCAAACTTTTCACTTGTTGGTGCAACCTGAGACCATCTATCAGCTCTTTGGTGAGTCTGTACAAGAATATACTGTCGCATGTACTTACTGCTTCTTCGGCTTGTTCAGCTAGTGTGTTGATGGTGTCGGTGGTACTAACAGACCTCAGCATCCCTAAGCTCTGTCGCTTATACATAGGTCTTTCTGCTAACTTGACAAATGCCAACCCTGTCTCGAAGACTACACCACAACCAAATCAAAATTTGTTCTAAAATTTCTGCTAGGATATTCTGGAAATATGAATCCAATTTGTAACGCCTTCTCTCTTCAGTCCTGATCCTAGTTCACAACATTTACCCTCATTGTATACCTAATACCTACTCCTACGAGTACCCACATCTGCCTTGAGTATCATTTTTTTGATTTTCTCCAATCGTTTGGTAATTCTGGTAAAAGTCTCATAAGAAAAGAAATTAAATCTATTCCGTGCACCAAAGAACTTGAATAAAAATATGTATCTACTCCTTTTTTCACAATAGATATGTATATATATATAAGCGGTCATACAACAGTTCACATGCACATGAATATATCGTCGTAGTCGTCGTCGTCGTCGTCGTCGTAAAACGTGTTGTAAGCTATTTCGACCGTAAACGGATGTGGGGATGACTTATATTCCTTGCAATTGCCAAGTAAGACAGAAATTCCCACACCTCCTTCCGTCTCAGCCAGCCAGTCAGCCGGTTAGCCAGTCAGGACATATGCAATATTTGCCAAAGCAATCCTGTATCCTTATTTTCGTATGCACAGAAGGTTATTTGCTGGAATAAAATTGATTTATATTGAGGCACGTATCCTGGCATACCAAATCCCCCAACTGGATATTCAACTTATTCTTGTGTGGTGTGTGTGTGGTAGTGGCAGGCATAAGAACTTCTTTATCTATTTTTCAGGAAAGTAATCCATGTGGAGTTCATATAGGCATTTGGGGCCGAGGGTACGAGACGACAAGTGATTTTAATAGAACAGAACACAGTTGCCTTTTGATTCTAAAGTTCAATTTAAGTTTAATGGTTTTTTCTTTTTTATTATGGAAGCGTGGGGTAGGACCTGCAAGGAAAATGGATCAAGGACTTGGCGAATTGAATTTATCACTTGAAGTGGAATTGTGTTGGAATTAATTTGGTGTCAACTTGTCAACAGATAGAACTCATTTACCAGGAAGTGCACAGAACTACACCAATCACTTCGATCCTTCATCAGTCACATCAAGTTGTCTATTAAAATTACTTAATTATTTCTGACGTTTAACATAGACACGAACGCACTGTCATCGGTGCGACTGGGTAGCCAGCTATTTGTACGCGCAAGGTGGGCATGCATTTCATCATTTTGCCACGCCAGAGTGTCCTAATCAATTGCCTCCTCCAACATCTGCAGTGTAGCTGCACAGATGCTACTGCAATGCTGGCATCGGTCCATGCGTTTGGCTTCTGTCACAAGTCCCATATAGTCGGGAATTTATGGGACTATTTGCACTATAATCAATTTATAGATGACTTCTTACTTATTGAGGAGGTATCGCGTTGTTCCAAATATAAACAAATATTTCTGTGTAACGGTAATAAATATAGTTTGATTGCTGTTCATGTACGAAAAGGGATTTCTTTTGGTCCTTGGACTGCTCTGGTTGACTGGAATATTTGGATTTTTATTCTTACGAATGATTGAGTACACAGGACACCTTAAAGCTGACCATTTAGAAAGCAATCATCATAATCCTAGGCATGTATGCAGAATCATGTGTGTTCCATGTAAAATTATGCAGTTTTGCGGAAGGTCCTTGAGGTATTCTTCACTGACTACGAAAGTAATGATTTAAAGTGTTAGTGCAGAAATATTTCTGGATATGTAATCGTTCTTACTTAGTAACTTACCTGGGCCACAACCAACAAACCTCTCTATTTAGCCCGGTTCTTGGCTAACGGCCTCCAGTTGCGCACTCAAAGACAGCTGAGGACCCCTTCAACTTCTGCGCGTCTCTTAAGGCGAGATTATCCTCTACTGCGTTGTTCCTTTGGGTTTGATTCGAAGATTCTAAGAGCAAAAGCAAACGGGACCGAACATTTTACGAAGTATCTTTCTCTTGAAGCGACCGAGGATATCTTCATCCACTTTAGATAGAGTCCAAGCTTCAAAGCCATAAAGCAGTACTGGAATTACTTACTTCAGGAATGCCAAAACTAGACATGGCTCTGTATAGCTCGTCTCTATAAATGCTGTCATATGCGGTCTTAAATCGATGAAAGGATAGTGGGTATTGATCGATTTCCTGGTCTAAAACCACACTGCTAGTGACCAATCAGGTTGTTGACGAAAGGTTTCAGACGTTCATACAGGATGGCAGATAGAATCTCGTAAGCGATGTGAAGGAGACTGATACTGGTAATTGGCACAATTGAGGGGGTCTCCTTTCTTGTGGAACGGGTAAATGGTGTTGAGATTTCATTCATCAGGCATATACTTATCAATTTTAGAAATGAGTTGGTTGCTCTCTACCAGGTCATATCCTGCTACTTTGAACAGCACGCCTGTTAAGCCAAGTCCAGCACCCTTGTAGGACTTAAGCTTCGGTATTGCAATCCTCACTTCGTTTTAGTCAGGTGGACGAAGTTTTGGCTATCTTCGTCTGGATTGAATGGTTCATTCTGCCTGACAACAAGATGCAGATCTTCGACGCCATTATACAGTCTGCAGTCGCAGTTTTTCCATATTCTCAGCACGGGTCGTGTTGGCCTGACATGTTCTTTACCTGTTGGTAAAACATCCGTACACTGTTCTTGTGGTATAATTTCTTAGTATCTTCTCTTTTTCTTTATTCGGAGAAGCCGAATCTCTTCTGCTCATAGAGCTCATGAGCAGCTCTCGTTCTTTTTTGCAGCGCCGCATTGTATGCTTCTTGTTTAGCTGCATGTGCTTGCCGGCATTCTTCGTCAAACCATGGATTTCTTGGTGGCGGTTAGGCGAAACCCAGCACATCAGTTGCGGCACTTCTGATGGTATGTTGGTAGCGTTGCCGCTGGTCTACGGCACTTGATGCTGGCGACATAAGACTCGTTGAGAGATTTGGGGATACGCGTCCAGTAAAGATTCTGGCGGTCTCTTGCGACTGCAGCTTTTCGATGTTAAATCTTATCACAGTAGTTCTTCTTCGTTGTGGCTCTTGGAATATTCACATTCGTACTTTGACTGCAACTAGGTAGTGATTCGAACGTCAAGAATACTGGGAGCATGCCTTCGCCCTTCGCCCCGCAGCGAAGTCAATAAGCCTATGTCCGTTTCCAAACGTGGTGTCGTGTAGGTTATGCTTTCTAAAAGTGCATCAAAGATGTCCTCCTTTCCTATTTTTGTAATATTAGGACAGTGCTCATATGTCTTGTCGAGGAGCTCGTAGAAACATTCTTTGGTGGCGTCATTCTTTCCCTTTATATGGGCATGAACGCATATTAGGCTTATGTTCGCAAATTTAGCCTTAATGTGGATTCTCATAAGACTCTCGCTTATGGGGCCAAATGCTACACAACTGACCAGTTCCCTTTGTATACCCCTAGGAAATGGGGCCAGGTTTTTCGGAGGCAGTAACCCACTTCAGGTATAAAACTCTTTTCTAACACCTTGGCTCAGTATTGAAGATCCCTATAGTGATTCAAATATGTGATTTAAATATGTCGAAGTAGCTCATATAGGGATAACATTAATAGTTCGACCTGACTGGAACTGGTAGACGCCACTGTTGATTTCATATAGGTAATTCGTCCGCTGCTGCCTGGAGCAAGAGGAAGTACTTTAGTGAGAAAGAGCTCCTCCCTCCTCTTTCGTCTGCTGCCACCAACGACCTTCCAAAGGTGTTGGTTACCCAATCTCCAGTTGAGGTATTAGGCACCCAGTAGCCACAAACCTGGAGTAGGAGTTGATAGTGAGAAGATATCCTAAGAACTCTTGTGCTCTCATATATTCGCATCACTACCCTTTGGATATGCAATCTACATACAAAAGGATAATGATTCCATGACTCCACAAAAAATCGAAAATAATAAAAAAAATCAACAAGAGATCGAAAAATCTCAGTAAGGACAGCTTGAAGACAAAATTGCAGGATTTTTAGAATTAAGAGCTCACTATCTCCCTTGTAAGCTGCGAGAGGTGTCACCACAATTACGGTCTTATAGCACCGTAAGGTTAAAAATACTTCCAGGTCCAACAGGTATCCATTCGAAAATTCAAGTCCAGTGGAAAACAGGGTTCTTCGAATCCAGAAAGGACGAAATCAGAAAAAGAGTCATTTTGATAGGAAAACGGTGAGTACGGAGTTAGAGGCTCTCAGACTTATGTCTGTCTACAAAGAATAACGTGGTAGATGCTTGGAAAAAGTAATTTTTGGGTGGTCAACCAGATATCTTCATACACAACTCGCTGCTACACCAACATCTCTCTATCAGAACTCCTTTTTTACTGAACGACTACATCTGTCTTCTAGGAAACATTTATATGTACATATCTGACTGCCAGCTATAGTCAACACACTTACCCCAATGATACGCCCATTGTGACACCACATGGATCCACGTGGCCTCCAGAAACTCAAGATCAAAATCAACAATGCACTACATAGTACTTAGGTTCATCTTCTTCTTGAGAAGCTTATGAAAACTAGGTGGTTTGATGGAAACTTCAAGCCTAAGCGACTACAAAAATCTTTAAAAAATCCCATTCCAAAAAAATTCTAAAGAGATCTCCCCAACACTGCCAACCAGGGTTAATCATTTAGTTTACCAAAGGGTTTTACAATTGGGACACCCCATTCTTCCAATAAAGTTTTCCGATGGTTTCAACAAGATGGTGCCACATTGCGCACAATTGTCCAACAACTGGAGTTATTGAAGTCCAAATTCAATGGCCGTGCTATCTCCAGAAATAGACTAGTCGGTCAAGTGATTTGAATCCTTTGGACTGTTTCTTTGGGACTATGCCAAGTCCATGGTCTATGCCAATAAGCCAGATACTTTAGACGACCTTCGGACTAATATCAAATAACAAATTGCCAGATTCGATTTCATAAGATTCCCTAAGACTGGTAAGTACACATGTACAGATTCTATTAAATCTTTTCTTCAGAATTGCATCAACGTCAAGGATTCAATGATGTTTGAAACGAACACTTTAGATCCTTCGTTAACCTACATGTCAATACATTTAATACATTTAATAATACCGGTGAAGCCCCAGTCTATTTAGCTTCTTAACAATGTTTTAGATCATTCCAGAAGACCTAGACTGCCTTTGATTCATTTATGACATCTTGAAAGCTTGCAATAATAATGATAGTGGCATCCCTTTTCAAGATACTTCAACATAAACCTCACAGGACTTGACTCTACTGTAAACACTAAAGTTAACCAAAAACAGAAACCATTCACCTAATCGGATGCTCAACTTATTTAATCTTCTCCAACAAGCAAACACAAGAAGTACAGAAGTATCTACACCCAAAATTAAGTTACATTTCTATTTGATAAGTAGATTCCACACCGCCTCCAACAAAACGAAGCGACAAATATGCTGATTCCAAGTGACTGAATGCCATGCCCAGTGCGGCTCCCACCCTTAGGATTTTTCTTTTTTTTTTGTATTCTGTCGACTACATGTAACTGCAGCATGCGGGTGCAATGCAGCATACGGCTAATATCCCCCAAGCTTACACCAAACACATATCTTCTGCAAAAATCGCTTAAGCAACTCCCAGCGTACCATAGTACGTTTGCCATCGTAGTAGTACTTCTCTATGAATAACTCAGAAGCTCTGGCATGGTTGTGCATTTTAAGCTCTGCGGATGCCCGTACTGGGAGTCAACCCCGGGGTGGAAGAATTTCTTGTGTTAGATGCTTCGGGGAATCCTTTAAGTCTTCGGGAAGTGAATTTCCTTTTGCAGAACTAGACTAGGCCCGAGGTGCGCATTTTACAATTGTGGGTATATGCTGGTCGTAATGTTATGGCGATATGGTGGTGGCAATGTCAGTACTGATGTTTGTGGCTTTTTTGGGCGGGGGATGGTTAAGAGATATTTTGTAAATTTATTGCACATGAATTCATGGCACTAGCGCCATACCACCTAACACAATGTCAAATGGTTGTTATCCTGTTGGGATGGGTGGAAGGAAAAGGCAAATTGTGGTTGAACTGTTGGCAGCTTCAGTAGGTGCCACGCCACAACGAGGCCAACGATGCTAACTGCGAAGGATGTGCACGGAATGAATATAAAATGTGAGAAAGAATTTATTAAACGTATTTGATTCAGTTGTGAATGCTGTTTTGGGGTAAGGTCGCGCATCGGGTGGGCAGTCAAATGTATTTCGATGTGGTTTTTGGTTTTTAATAGATTTAAGGAAGGTTATCCGTCTGTCCAATGGATCCGCTAGTGCGCGTCCTAAGAGTAGTCAAGACTTAAATGTCTATGGTTTGTCTGTAAGGAGATGGTCACCCTGGGCACCACTTACCCCAAAATGAACTACAGTGAGTCCCGAAGAAGTCACTCTGCCTTAAATGATAGTAACATAAGTGCTCTAATGACGAAATACAGTGATTTATACATAGGTATGGGTAGGCCCACAGAGAAAGTATGGACAAACCCTCCAAAGATGCACAATAATTCTGCGGATAGGGCAACACTTACAAGAGAACCAAAACCAAGTACTATTTGTGCATTTCAATTGCAATCCACAGTCTCTGACCAACAAATAAGCAAACAAAAACTGTCTCGCATAATATTAACGCCTCCTCACGCCTATCCAATTCGACTGGAGACCACTCATGTAGTCTAGAGCTTTGGTTTTTCTTAAATTTGACAGCTTAACACATTAAGGTGATAACACTCATGTAACAAGTGTCAACCGCTGGTGATTAATTGAAATGATTTTCATTATGAAAAAAAAAAAAGAAATATTCTGGCAACAAATCGTTGCCAGTCTATGACACGCGATCAAATAAAAAAGCAAAACAACCAACCGACACCGTCAGATACTCGTGTACTATTAGCCGATAAATTAATCGTATTCCACACTCACGCGTGCGTTGGTCGCCTCGACGAGCCGATAGTAGGAGTAAGCCAACGACACACCGCACCAGCCAGCAGTGACACCAACGCATAAAACCAACGAAACTGAACGAAATAATCTGTCAAGATCGCATAAATAACGAACCTAATGGCGAACGACTTTGGCTGCACTGTATCGTGAATATTTGTTGTCCTCTCCTGGAAGGTGCTACATGCACACACATACACTCTCAGACACCTCTCCCGCCGCGACAAATGGCCAATAAATTATGAAATTGGTCGATCGTCGCATGGTGTTGGGTGGAATATTGGCAATAGAAACCGTTGACGAGATAATAATCAAAGGGATACTCTCGAACAGGACCCCATTAACCTGACCCATCCCAATGTATGACTTAATAATACCACAAGTGCCTCTCGGTGCATCAGTGGAGGATTATCCTTGGACCGAGGAGAAGCACCTTGCAATGAATTGACAAAAAAACGAAAAAAAAAAGAGAAGTAAACCCTGTTCCGTGTATCCATACGAGATGTGGTTGCGCCAAACGTGCCCATAAATAATCCGATTGACAGCACAAGTTGGTGTGAGCAGGTATCTCTGTTCTGTAGGAACTCTGTACAAAGGGTTATGGTCGCGTATACACCTTTCCAAGTGGTGCAACAAATTCGAATTTAAATTGTAAAAAAAAACAAAAAAGAATTGGACTGTGGCCAGCACTTGTTGGACAAGTTCTGACCCTGAAGTGGGACTTCAGACTGTCGATTGTGGGCGGTGGTGGTGTGCTCGAAAGGGAGTAGTGGCGTTTTGGGCGATAAATTAACGCGCAATGATATTCCAATGCAACAGGCCGGTTTATGATTACACTGGACAACATCTGGAAAGGCGCATAGTCTGGCAATATCATCGATCAAGCTACCAACTACCCGCGGAATTGTAAGCTGTGACACTCACTGCCGCCACTTTGTCTGAAAGGTCGACTTCCCTCCTCCTCTATGCCCAATTAAGTTCACTCCATGCGAGAGCTAACAACCGAACATGTTTTCGCCATTTAACATGCATGTACGCAGTCCTCTGTGGGGTGTTGACATCTTATGAGACCGCGTACAACCGCCCAAAAGATGCGGACAAATTCTCAAGCCGTCAGACAGAATTATGACATGTCTAGCAATTAGATTAATTTCGTCGAGCATATGCGAGTCACAGAGTCTGGGTGGGTTGTTGGATCAGTTTGGCCGAACCGAGATTTGTGTACCGCACTGCCTTTGGCAGTGATCCCATGGCTGTGCCGCTTTTATATAAATTTAACACTGAACACGAGCCAAACTCCTTCGCCACCTCCTAGTGTGTAGCCAGGCAGTAAGTAGAATCATCATCACCATAAACCATCACCGCCAACCCTGACTGGGTGTGGGGTAGTGGCTAATTAATGAGTTCAATTTTAATGTTGCAGTGTTCATTTGCGAATCGAATTTATAATCATAATTAATAAGGACTCCGCAATATGGACAAATAAATCAACGTTCCGCCGCCACGCCACGCCGCACCGCGGTGATATGTGAGAGTTTCGTAAACATATGGATTTATGATGACGCTGGTAGGGTCTAGGCGGTGGATTGGTACTTTAATGTTTTTTTTTCAGAAAAGTAAAGTACTCGAAACTGGACACTCAACTTAAGTGGGTCGGGAAGTATCCAATCCAAATAGGACTACTAAATGGTTTTTCATTAGAGCGTCCCATTTTGTTTTTAGTTTTTTGAGTTTGAGACATCAAAACAAAAGTATTTTGTATCAAAGTACCATCAACGACATTGATTATGGAACACAATATCATTCGAATGTCCTCCATGGATGGTGAAAACTTGGACTCGTCCAGCCGATCCCTAAAAAGGACGATTAAAACCTCCCCTTCAAACTATCGACCGATAGTCCTAACATCAGTTTTCTCTCAGGTCATGGAAAGCAGTGTGAATTTCCAAATCGTCTTCGAAATGACGGTCAGGACGGTTTCCGTCAACAACGTTCCACAGGGACCTAATAGAAAATGGGACCAAAGTAGTTATCATCATGGTAAATGCTAAGTAGTCGCTCTTGATATCTCTAAAGCTTTCGATAAAGTGTGGCACAGTGTCCTTTTAAGAAAACTTCAAGTTCACAATGTCGGTAGCATCCTTCACCATGGATCGCAAGTTTTTTAAGTAATCGGTCAATACGAGTTCCATTGGATAGATTCATCCTTCTTCTTCTACTTTACTCCCCGGGGCTCAGTCCTCTCTCCGACCTTGTTTCTAATAAATCCATTGCGGACGACAGTACTCTTGACATTCTTTATTCTTTAAGGACACCATGGCTGTAGTCCCAAGGTGTTGAGTCTCACTGGCAGCGAATGCCTACCAAGCTTAACTCCGATATTGAAGCAATCATCAATCGGGCTACGAAAACCCGAGTTGAGTTCAATTTGTCAGAAACCTAGTGCTAGTCCTATTGCTCCTATGCGTATGAATGCTCTTAAGGCGATGTGTGTCGCTGCTTGTAGTTCCTCCAGTTCGAGTGCACTCATCTTTCTGGAACTGATTTGACATTATCAATCGCAAAGAGAAGGTCAAGGCACAAACTGCTTTTGACAGTCAAAAAAACTTCCGAAATATTGTACAGATCTCATTGTTTCTAGAGTGTGTTGCAACTCTTCTATTGTTTCAGAGGCGATGGGTTGATCGGGTTTTTCGAATTGTCATTGACTTTTCAAGAAGATGGACCATAACTTTTGTGCCCTTAAGGCTGAAGAGGACATGCCTCGAGAGGTTAAGTCCGCAGAATTCTGATGTGTAGGAACGTATTTCTAGGTATCACGTTGAATCTTCACAACCCTGTTGCTGACAAAGCTAGTCCATCTAGTTGGAGGTGCACGGATCCAGATTAGAGTTATCGTGGAATCCGACCAGGCGTAAATGTTGACGTGTGGCAAATCAAAGACCTCTTGGACGGTAGTGTAACAAGGTGGCTAGCATTACTGCCCGACAAAGTTCGAGCATAGGAAGACTTACCGTAGGTATTTAATGGTCCTGCCTTCATTTTTGACAACAGCAAGTCCATATGAACCGCATTCATGTCGTCTAGCATCCGTATATAAACTGCCGCTCCGTAAACTTTTGTTTATGCGTCGCCGTGTAGTTCAATGCCGTTGGGTTGGGTTGGGTGGTTATCCCCGCTTAGCATGGACGCACTTAGAGCAAAAGGGAGGTCCACTGTGATACCACTATGGAAAAACCGGATTACCAGCACCGTAGACCTGCATTGACACTTTCCAGATGGGACAGAAGCCAGGACAACCATTTTCGGTGTAGACCCGTGCCGAAGATGTGTGGTCGAATACCGTTACTCTTGAATTAATGCAAACTCTCGATGAAAGTTCCTCCACTCAACCTTCTGTTCCTCCGGAATCGGTTGATCCTGATCAGTACCTCGACGTCATAGTTGCTAATTGAATATTTTGGCCTTAATAATGTAAGGTAACATGGCTTAGCTATCGCCAAGAGAATTGTCCTTTTCGTCGGCTCTTCAACCTAGAAGTGGAACTTTTGATAAGAAAATGAGCCTGTTTTGGGGTACCATCTAACACCTACCATTTTTACATGGTCTGACGACCCTAGAGGCAGATGAAACTCGATTTGCCGGTCCTACTCAGGAATATCTAGAAGAAGTTGCTGATCACTGGAAGTCCATTTTAGGAACATTAGGACCAGCTGATGCGGGCCTCATTACGTTTTTGACTGTCTTCCTCAATAGTGTCAGCTCCACTGATGAGGTCGTCGACTTACATGTCTTCCTTGACAACTCATGCTCCAATCGGATATTTGTGTGCTTCAGCATCCGCTGTGGAGACCCAGTTTCATCCCGAACTGTAGTGCCACCTAAGTAAGTAAATATCATCCGCTGCTTGGTGTAGAACCCGAATGACGAAATAAGGAGCACAGACTATACCGAATGTAACTATTTTGAGCTTGAAAGGCTTGATTGGTTGATCTTCGGCTTGAATCCACAGGATCAATTGATAGTAGCTATCTAGTGGACTTACCCAAACATGGCAGTACATTTTTTCAACATCTGCAGTAAATGTGTTCCGATGTTTTCTCCACAACGTTGGTTAGTAGCTTAGGACCCACCATCAAGTTATAATTTCGTGACGCCCTATGACTATTTTTCGGTAGAACGTCAAATACGAACCTGGGTTTCGTGATGGTGCTTTCTTCCTTCAAAACGGCATGATGTGGCAGAAATGAATCCACTACATGGAGAATATTGAGGACGTAGGGTGACCTTTTTATTATTAACACCGCGTCGTTGTCCATATCAATCTCCTCCATGTGGTGTAGTGTCAGATACTCCGTGATACACTGACTGTATCCCGTGTGTAACTTTTCGTTACCATTGAAACGTTGCTCCAAGGACGCCAATCTCCTGAGAACCACTTCTCTACTTGCACCTAAAGCTGAACGTTTTCCACCTTTGAACGGAAAAGTAACTTCATACCGTTCATCTGCTAGCGAAGTGTCTTTCAGAAACGATGTCTTCTTCAGACGGCCGAACTCGAAATGGAGCCGCTTCTATCTCCCAAAATCTTCGCATTTGTGTGTCGAAATGAGTCAGCTGTACGAAACTTTGGACTGAGTGCGGTATCTCCTCAGGAACCGTACCTGGGATAACCCATCCTAGTTTTGTTATTTGGGCAATTGATGATTTAACGCCATTACTACTTCTGATCTCAGGAACGATAATATCTGTATAGACAGCGATTCCAAAGAGTAGATCTATATTAACTGATGTGTGAAAATCTGGGTCATCTAACTGGGTGTGCTTCCAATCATTGGGTATCGTTGCTTTAGCCGGAAGAAGCCCAGTTAGCTACTTAAACACGTCACGTCACCACTCGGCAGGGTGACACTGCTGACAAAAATAACAATTCTTATTACTGGGACAATCTCTCGTTGGATGACTATAGACATTAATGCTCTAAAGCTTTCAATGTACAAAAACGTGTTTCCAAAAATTCTATAAAATGTTCATCATTGATAGGTCCGTGCTAATGCCCAGCTTCTCTTCCCACGATTATTGCGACATACTAGGTAACTTTTGAAAATAATATAAATCAGGACTGCATCCCCTTTTTGACTGTCAACTATAAATTCTCTAAAACATGAGGGTTTTCCGAAGAAATGTCTAAAATGGACTTTAAACCCTCTACAGATTCTTTTCCTAACACATGTTGACCGATAAGAGCCTTAAATTGAGCGTTAATCAACACCCGTTTGTAACAGAACCTCGACGTTAAAAGATTCCAAGCCTTAGCGTAATTCCCAACCTCTATTGGTAAGTGTTGTAGAAAGCGTGCTGCTTCACCTGTCAAACAAGATTTTAAATAATGAAGTTTCTGAACCTCACTTAGTGATATATTGCTGTGAATCAGCGACACAAAAATGTCATAAAGGATGGTATAGGATCCCGCAAGCTCTGGGATGTGAATCTTCGGGAGACGAAGATCTTAATATCACCAATAGTGCCTGAAGTAGTATCCATCGTTGTAGCAAATCGAAGAGGCTTACTCGTGGCAGTACACTTGTCGATGGCATTTAGCTATTCACATCAAAACTGTTATACACAATTATGGGAAAATGTAAGGTGGACTCCAGGCGGACATTTGGCGGATGTTGTATTCCATCACTAACCTTAGAGTTTGTACTTTAGACTGAAATAAAAATATCACAACTTTTCCTAAAAGTCATCCATTTTTCTATTAATTTAAAATGACACCTCTTGTTGGATGATCCCATACATTTAAAAATCTGCATCGTTTTTCTGTTTCTATCCCAAACAATACAATCCCCTGGTCTAAGATAATGATTTTGCACAAGAAAATGAATCATAGACAATCCATCAAGGATCACAGTGCATGACAGCCTAAAAATAAAACCCATTTTCAATTTGATAATAAATTAAACTCGCTGTCATTAGTTTGTGCATCTCTATTACAAGAACGTGTCGCATACTATTTTCATCCTGTCGCAAAGCTAAACACATAAATTGGCAAAATGAATTAAATGCGACAATCATGCGTTATAATTCGACACTAAACGATGCGCGGATTTATCTGATTAACGCTACATGAAGAGTGTGAAACAAAGACAAAATACCCAGCGAATCCTTCATCGAGCGAACGAAAGAAAAAAATTCCCAAATAGATACGAGTACGTACGTGGCAGATACAATGAACAAATAGAATAAGATAATTGGAATCGGCTTCTAGTAGTGCGCGCCCATGGAGAGCACCAACACCCTACCATGCTAAGACAATAGAAAAACTATCTGAAGACTGTAGCCGGCCAACCGACCGCCCGATGCTGGTGGAGGAGGAGGAGGAGCAGGAAGGTGGTAGACACAAATCGCGCTGCTTGTTGTTGTTATCCACTATTGTGTGTGCGACAGGGCAGTGGCGGATGCGTGGCATCCTAGTGGCGGCGGCGGTGGCGGCAGTATCTTCCAATGGTGAATTATTTATAATTTCCTTCATTTCGCAAAAATTCTGCGCACTTGCGAAAGTACAATGCCAAGAATATAATGCAAGTGCATTTGAGATACATGTATCTATGCTATGTGTGTTTGTGTGTATGTGTGTATAGCTTTGGAATTCGATGCCTCCTAAAAGCCTGACACTTTGGATTTATTGCGCTCCACGGAAAGATACATTTCTAACGTTCTTTGTCGGGATCTCGGGACTATCTCGGCACATGATGGTAATGCACTGACTAATGGAATCTTAATTTAGCTTGCGCGTTTGGTGATGTAATGATAGCTCTACTTATTGCTCCCCTTTTATTCCTTTTTTTTGCTTTTTGTATTTTTTGTTTGTGTATACGGATATGTGTGGTGTATGTGAATGAATTGAATCAGCCAAGCAGCGGCGGTGCTATGGAGCGCATGTAGCGCATTGATGCCAAATTGAAGTTAAGGTTTATGGGTGCATTTAACAAATTGAAAAATGCCACATTCAAGGACATTAGCGGCATTAAATTCGCCTTGAAGGCTAAACAATTGTTTGGGAGTAAGTTGTACTTTATGACTGCGTGCCTAATGACATAATTGCGCCAATAAAAGTAAAATTCTCGTGACAAATTGCTAGTTTTACGATGAATAAAATTCTTGACTGTATAACGTTACACACTAATAAAAAAAATCATTTTTTGAAGTCTGTTTGTAGTTATATCAGTTCAATGTATAAGTACGTATGTAGGTTGTTGTGGAAATTTAAGTCAAGGATCAATATGTACATATAACAGATACAGGTTCTTCTTCAATTCCCTAAAGGACTTCAATTAATACATACCTAGTTGATGTACAAAGAGAGCCTAAGGAGGAGGAGGTTAAGGCCACTTCTATTTACTTCCAATTTTAGTGTTTAACTGTTGTACCGAGTCACTGCAGTATCGTCGGACCACAAAGGATCAAAGAACACATAAGCCAAACTAAAAATGTTCATTCCTTACCCTGTTGGATTCAACTCTGGGTTGACACTGAGTCCACATCCAGTGGCCCATTTGCTAATCATGTTCAATGAACCTTCCATAATCTCACTCATTGCTGATGGAAACATTGCTCATACCAGTCTTACCACATCGTCCGCATATGCGACTCCTTCTCTGTTAAGTCTACACAGAATTTTGTTGATTACCATAAGCCAAAGAAGAGAAGATATGACCCCGCCCTGAGGAGTTCCGCTTACGACAGATATGGTGGAACTGATGTTACCAGGAGTCGGTTGAATGATTCTTGTTTCTAGCATAGATACTATCCATTTGCTAATAAATTCTTCCGCACCCAGTTGTATCAGAGCTTCTTGAATCGATTCAGCGCTGACGTTAGTGAAGGCGCCTTCAACGTCTAAGAGGATATCTAGGGTATATTGTTTGTAGTGATTTGTCTTTTTTATCATTCACGTCGATCGCCCCTTAGTATAAACGTCCTGTGATTAAGATAAGAGATTCATCTAGGATATTTCATATGTGTATGTTCAAGATGCGTTCCAACGTCTTTAGAAGTAAAGAGGATAAGCTGATGGGTCCGAAATTCATTGCGGATTCATGTCCATGATTCCCTACTTTCGGAAAAAATACAACAGGAATATGTCACCAGGTCAGGGGAACGAACACGTATCTGGTTTAGGAAAATACAGCTTCTGTAGATTGGTACTATCCATGGTACTATACATGGTCCAATGTTTTTTGCAGCATGACCGGTATGCCGTCAAGGCCAGCCGATTTATATGGAGAGAAGAAGGTATTAACTTCTACAATTGTTGTCTTCATGTCATTCCAGGCTGAGAATTGTACGGCCTGAGGAACCGGTGCATGAATAATCTCATTTTTACATCCTGGAAAGTCTGTTTGTTTTAAAAGCTAAAGGGACTCTTTAGAGGACTCCATTCAAGCCCCATCTGGCCTTTTTATAAAGAACGGACTGGAGTGTTCCTTAGACAGAATTTTACTCAATCCTTTATGGTTTCAATGGAGTGACAGTAGTCCATTAAAGCCAGAGATTTGGCCATTCTTAATGGATTTTTTGATCCCTAGCCACCTCGGAAATGTGTCGCGTGATCTGGGTACTGCAGGCTGAGGATGTACCCAGTTGTTGTGGTGTCGAGGTCAGGGTTTTGGTGACCTTGGACTTTTTTTTGCCTCGCAGTTGGTCTCATCCGAGTACCTGTTTCGCTTATTCGCTCCAGTACCCTTTTTCTTCTGTTGTTCTTGTTGTTTCTTAAACCACAACTTGATACTTAGGTCCTCTGGGTCATTGTCATAAATAGTAGGTACCAGACAACCTTGTCAAAAAACATCTTAGCCAATTTGTACTTCTTCATGATAGCGGCCACGGTTTTGTTTTCCTCCGACGAACCATTGCCATTAACCTTACTGTCTTAGGTTGGCGTTCTTGTGCTCGCTATTGTTGTTGATTGGTAAGCCGCCCTCTGTACGCCAGAGGGAGTATTATGACTTGTACTTGCTGGGCTGAGAAGAAGTATGCGAGTTCGTCCTGGGCTAGCCGACATACCAGGATAAGGCATTTATAGGCATTTATTATAAGGCCATGCAGCCCTTTGCACGGGTACCTACGCGACTTGCCTTAAGTGAGATTTAAGGGGTTTACTTCACACCGACGTCTTAATGAATTACAGTGCACATGCGGTCAACTCTACCGTTCTTCCAAATATGAAAAAAACTGACCTGTTTAGGTATACAGGCGCAATGCGCTGGAAGTTCTTCTAGACCTCCCACTCCTGCTTAGAAATGTTATGATGACTACGACTGCAATTGCCCTAAGACTTCACCACCAATGTAATAATAAAACCACCAACCCAGTTGGGCATGTGTGAAGATTCTTGAGCAAATCTTGCTCATCTTGATCACTGACCCCAACACCAAGCTATTGCAATAATGCTCAAATCAAAAAAAAAAAAAAATACAAATTTTTGGCGCGACAGTTCCATGGGACGCAGGGCCTAGCTTCACACAACCACTCCTGTTGTGCGTGTTATATTCTTCACACGAATGGAAGGGGCCTACTGTTTAATGCCGGATCCGAACGGCAGTTATTTGTTTTGAGAAGCTTTTTCATGACAGTTTTACTCTCGGATGTTTGTCAGACGCTCGCGAGAGGTGGGGCCACACATAAACATTGCATTAAATAGCCAAACAGCCCTGTTCGCATCAACAAGATGTTATCGTGCGATAGCTGATAGGCTCCAAACTGGAATGAGAGGTGCCTTTGGCAAACCCCAAAGGTACTGTTGCCCGTGTGCATATTGGACAGCCAATTGTGTCGGTGCGCTGCAACGATCGTGACAAAGCTCAAGTTATTGAGGTTTTGAGTTCCAAGTTCAAGTTCCCAATAAGGCAAAAGATCTACATCTCCAAGAGATTACCAAATATGACCGTGAGCGTTATGAGGAGCTCCGCGCTGACGGTCGTTTGGCTCAAGATGGTTGCAACGACAAGTACAGGCCAAGTACAGGCCATGGTCCAATGGCCGCTTGGGAGACGGTGCAACGTGAAATCTACAGTTTAAGAGTTGATTCTCTTTTCAGTGATTTTTTTAAACAATGGATTGGCATACAACACGACCTCATGCCAAAATAAAATATTTGTTTTTTTTTTAGATAGCCAAACAGCCCTAAAAGCTCTCAAGTCCTTTAATTTCAGTCTAAGATGGTTCGAAACTGTCGTTAAACTCTTTACACTAATCTGAGTTCTTTGTCACTTAGGTGTCACGGGTAATAAAACTGCTGACGACGAATTAGACAGATCTGGTACACAAGTTCCATTCATTGGCTCCGAACCATTCTGTGATTTACTTGTTAGCCAAATTAAGATTGAACTAAACCTCTGTGAACAAACAGAAGC
This sequence comes from Xylota sylvarum, assembly GCA_905220385.1. Taxonomy (NCBI): domain Eukaryota; kingdom Metazoa; phylum Arthropoda; class Insecta; order Diptera; family Syrphidae; genus Xylota; species Xylota sylvarum. The sequence continues at coordinate 59,411,623 of LR999959.1, read as the reverse complement.
GCTTTCTTACTGGGACTCAGAAATTGGGTTAAGAAGTACCAAATAGATCCTAGCAGTGGACAAATAAAGTCACAAAAGCTTGCTCTCTCAAATACCATCTCAAGACAATCGGAATTAGAAAACGGGACATGCGCAGACTATATACTGAACCGATCATTTTGTGTGAAAATCCCGTCATTGCATGGACCATGTTCAATAATTTTCAGAAAGGATTTACTTTGGCATCTGACGTCTCCTGCTCCTCAGCGCAAAAGATTATAAATTTCTTTCTTGAACTAGATCTCAACTAAAAGACAAAACAATTTAAACAGCTTCTCACGCGAATAGCTCTCGTGGGCAAAGCAGTCGCAATCACCCCGCAATATCCTGAAAACCATCTCAAAACCAGATAATACCAGAATTATAGCAATCGGTACACGCTTATCACCAATAGGAGAGAGACTATGCAACTTAACTTCACATTTTGCCGTGAGACATAACAATGAGAACTAACCTCCAATCCGTTTTTTTTTAAGTAGATGTCCAGCTCCAGCGAAAGAGAGCACGATGAATAGCCAACTACCCACTTACCTAGGCTAGTCTATCAGAGTCTTCAGAATCCTTTGATCAGCAAAATATATTTCAGATCTTGTTCGAACTGTGTTTTGTTTGTATTGCCTAACATATTAGTTTTAGCCCAATACGTTGGTTACTCTGGCATATAATTGGTGAGATCGGACATGGCATGACAGAGGGAAGAATCTAAAAATTCACATGCATGTCTCCATTAACTTTTTGTGGTACAGCACTCTCGGAATGATAATCGGATGACCATAATCGAATAGCCGAAGATATTTTTCTCAGCAACTTCAACGACCACAACTAGCTTTGATACCCAAACAGACCTTTTGCCTTTGGAAAACAAGCGAAAAGCCTTCGTCATCAGCTAAAATAAAACCAGTGATGGTGGTTTTGAGGCAAGCCAAAAATACTTAGTTAACATATTAGACATTGTAACCTCTTCCATTCCTCACATGCATAGGGATACACCATACAAATTTAGACGCCTTTAAGAATCCTGGCTGTGGACAGCCTTAGAAAAAGCTATAAACCGCGACTATCTAAATAAGGTCCAGCGTACAGCTTGTCTGTGCATAAGCGGTGCTCTACGCAACTGATTCAACTGATTCCCCTGGATAAATTTAGCAAACAATTGGCAGCAAGTGCAGCCGTTCGCCTCAAACCTACTCTACAGTGGTCAAGAAAATAGTTTGGCCACGTCTCCATTCTGAATAATTTCAGAATCCTTCTCGAAAAAAATGGACTACACCACCCCACATCTAAATTTTGGTAAGAACTTCTTCGTCGCCATCCCTTCCAGATCACTCTGGAATGAAGAAGCACTTTTAGAAGATCAGTCGATTCACTTTTACAGTGACAGCTCAAAAACAAAAGACGGAGTTGGGAAGGTGTGTCCTTAGATAGTCTTAATCTTAAGCTCTCCTTCCGTTTTCCAAATCATTGTAACGTGTTGCAGGCAATCAAAGGGGTCTTATCATCGCTTAAAGGAAACATGATATGTGCTAGGGATATCCGCATCTTTTCGGATAGCCAAGCAACTATCAAATCCTTAGAATCGATGTTTAGAAATTCTCTAGTAGCACTAGACTACGGATCGTCTCTTACGGAGATGGGTGAGTAGTTTAATATTTACCTTTGTTGGGTGCCGGGGCAAAGTGATATTCCAGGGAACTGTACGGCCGATAAACTCTCCAGATTAGAAACAACTTTACCCATTTTACAGGACAAAGGCACCTTAGGTATACCAATCGCTACGTGCAAACGTGCAAAATTCAACCTGGATGCTGTCGAAAGTAGAAATCTTAGGTGGACAAGTGGACCAACAAGTATAGCGACAAAACAAATTTGGCCAAGACTGGATTTAAAAGTATCCCAGACTTGATACTAGTCCGGACGCTAGATTCCTTACAGACGTTTCGGAGCCTTCGCTTCAGCATACACTACTTTTGGAAGGGTTTACAGCCTTAAGTAAGAGCTTAAGCTTAGCCTGGCTATCGTTAAGGATACAGCTACCTAGACTTTTGTGTCAGAGCTTGCATAAATTCCCAGCCAGCCACAAGGGTCGTTCATTTGAGTTTTGTGCAAAAAATAGTTACATATTTACGCGAAATGTTTTTATCCCAATCTTATCGATCCAAAGGACATTTTTCGATGCTCAAAGCACCCACAAAACTGAGAGCACCTTGGATATCTTCGACTTGACATTATTTGATTTTATTACACAGGACCACTCCTGATTTCATTGGGGATCTTAAGCACTGTCTGAGTTAAAACAGTCAGTATAGTGTACGGATCATCGATCATGTCTAGGGTATTCTGCCATTAGCAGTGGTCGTCTCTAGCAATACTCCGACAGGGAGAACTGCAGGATCAAATGTAGGTACATGCCTGAGTATTTACCCTAGAAGTATTGAAAGTATTCAGCAGAGACTGAGTCCCATTTCACCAAAGCATATACCGGCCACAATCCTAATATTTGACAGGATAGTCAGTGTCGCCAATGTTGTGCACCAGCAGCACCGACTTTTTCAACATAGCCTGTGCGGAACGAACGAGTTGTGACTGAGGGGCCATTTCATGAAGTCTCGATGAAGGATTAGGTTAGGTTAGGTTAGGTTAAGATGACTGTCAGCTATCGCTACCACAGACCAGTAATATGTCAGTTGTGGTACCACCTGGATCGTATAATCTTCCATAAGATGGATACCATCACAATTTCAGAGGATCTTTAGCTTCTTTTCGTGATTTCACTGAAAATTTAAACAGGACACGTGAGTGGAAGCTTCGTTACCATTTTGGATGAGTTTTGGCAGATGTCTTCAACACTAACGTAGCTTTAAGAAGTCTACAGCCTTTGGACAACCATTCAAAAATTTGACCACAGGCAATAGTATTCTCCCCTAGAGATGAATTTTTTTTCACAAAACAATTTAAAAGTGTCAATCTCATTCAGAGTTTTCGAAAGCTGTCTCATGTTCACCAGGGCGAGGTAGCTAGTACGCAAAATATTTTAATGATGCAACATGCACAGATTACAAGCGCAACCCACAAATTAATTTGTCCAATTACTGCGACCAAATCTCGAACTGTCACTTGACTGCGTTCCGCGAATTCCCTCCATAATTTCTGCAATGACAAGCAGCATATTTCCTGCTCCCTGCTCCTATCCGCCTTGTTCAACACCTAGTCTGTCTGTCGTTCGTCGTACTAATTACCCCCGAAACTGTGCAAGAGAAACTCCTGCGAGCACACATGTGTGCATTTGAATAGGTATGTAGGTGCCATATTGCACCTACAAGATTTATTCCTCATTCCCGACACGTAAGGTGTCAACATTGCCATCACGTCCCGCTGCATTGCGATGTTTTTTCGTTTCTCGATATGGTTTCCAAAAAAAAACACAAAAATTAGACAACGCACGGCGATTTGGCAACAGCTGCAGGTTGACGCTGTTGTTCTTCCTCTCCTGCTGCCTCCTGTTTCTTCTCCTTCTATATTTTTTCTCTAAGATACATCTTCTAATGCGTCTTCCATGCACACTTTGGTGCAATTTTAATTAAAATTGTTGCGGCGGCTCCTTGTTCCTTGAATCCGCAAAATGAGACTGCAATTATGAAATGAAACAAACGAAGAACGTGTCTCTAGGAGTGTTCGCATTCTGTTTGGATTATTGTGGGAGCCAGACAGTTCCCCACTGTGTTTCCTTTTTTATTTTTCTCAAAAAAAAAAAAAAATAAATAAATTACACGTGTTATGCACAAGAAAAGGATTCATGTGTCAGACAACGTTAAAGAGCGGATCAAATGTCATTCGATCGGGTTCAATGCCAGATGCATTCGAAGAACGAAGCCGCATCGCCTAAATCGCCTCTGGCAGTGGTTATCACAACACTCTTGTCGGCGAAGAGAAACGTATCGGAACGCGCGGGTATCCGTATTCCAGATGAACGACGTGCCTATGTTTATGGGGCACACAATTGATTCCCCCGAGGCATTCGTAAATTTGAAATTCCTCAGCTTGTTGGGGTGGATCAGTTGAAGAGGAGATTGTATGGTCAGATGCCACTGTGGTTACTCGAAGTAACTCCTTTGGAAGTCTACTACACCCACCTTGGTTGGATGCTGTGGAGCACACTTGTGTGTTGCTATGAATGCGCCTTGTTTATGCGAGAACAATTCAAATTCATTGAATACGTGCGCATCTAACGACTGGACGACCGACTTGATGGTGATGGTGGTGGGATCGAGATTGGTAATGCGGGCTGGCGCGCGGTATGGATGCAACAATCGACAGGAGCAATCGTAGGCGAATCAAAAAGTTTGAAATTTATTGTGAATTGTTACAACTGGCCAACGGATTTATTGAGCCCGACGAAGTGTGGTCCATTTTATCTGCTTAACAGATACTTTCGGCGGGGGAAAATCGACGGACTAAGTGGAGCGAATTGAATGCATATATGGTGTGTCTGAACTTTACTTGAATACTATGACAGAAGAGTATAAGATTACTATTCGTTGTATCCTTTCTTTTTTATGAAAGGATCTCCTCCATCAATTCGGACAGTGATACCAGTGCTACGCACTTTTTGCTAAAAAGTCATTTGAGTATTGGAACCACATCTTAAAGAACTTCAAAACCGTGGCCATCTTAGTACAGGTCTACAGCGCAGAGACATTCGGTTGCTTTTGGAGATAAATAATGTCCAGTTCAAGGATACAACTGAGCTACGTGAGTCTATTTAAAAAAGTTCAAACAAAATGACCAAGATGACTGCGATATCTAGAACCGACAGTCTTCGAATAATTCCCAGAAAGACAGCGCAGCAGAGACCTCAGCTTTCACTTTTTAAGAAGAAGACTTGATAAACGAAACTGGACGCAGCTTTTTAAGGACTGAGCTCTTTAGAATGATTTATTACCTGAGGCTTAGATATGTGGTAGGGGTTGAATACTTTGGCGTTGGTTCTAAGAAACTTTTTAAAACACTACTTCTCTGTAAAATTGCCTACCAAACCTAAGACATTTTTTAAGTCCATTAATTGACTGAGAGTCTTAAGAATTAAAGGAAGGGTTTAACGTATGCATTGGTCTTGTTGGTTCAATAATTGGGCCTAATATTTAAAAAAAAAATACGTATATCTACCTTTTAAGCTGGGCATTGTCGCATAGTTAGTGCGTCCGACTACTGTCGCTGCAAGCTTTTGAAAAGAACTTGAACAACTTGGGTATCGATACAGAAATCGAAGGTCTTCACCAAGGTCAGTCGCAATGTAAAAATTTGTTCGATGGCAGGTTTGCAGGTTTGGAGCCGCATTTGAAGCAAATGGCTTGAGACGTTCGCAAAAAATCCTAGATACAATTTTGTAAGAAGGCAAATCTCTCTATGGTTGGTGCTGAGTAGCCGATCTCCTTTTTTTGTGGATCGGGCAGATGGTACAGAGGCTTCAGTCGATTGGCATACTTTCCTCCGACCATATTTTAGAGATGAGTTGGTGAGTATACACCATACACCTTACCAGGTCATCTCCAGCATGTTCAAACAGCTCCGAATGTAGTCCATCCGCTCCAACTGCTGTGTTCATCTTTAACCTGATGATGGCTAATTTTATTTCACTTTGGTCGGGCAGTTGAAACTTACTGTTGTCATCCAAACAACTGCAATTACCATTTAGTAACTGTTTAAAGTAGTCTCTTCGGATGTTAAGCATCGACTGCGTGTCCGCTATGATGTTCCCATCACTATCCTTGCAAAGTTCAGAGCAGCTCGTGAATCCTGATGTGGATTGTTTCGCTTTCCTATAGAAGTTTCGCACCTTTTTAGGTTAGAGTAGGATCGATTGGCAGGCTGCAGCAAGTGCAGTCACACTTAGGGCAGATAAGGTCCATTGTGATACCACATCAAGATCATGTCGGTAGATTTCCTCAATCTACCTGTTGAACCAACATAAGCTTATTATAAAGCCTTAGCTAGCTCGCCAAGGCGTCGAAGAAGTACTCCCTTAGATATAGTTTTGTTCGAGTTGAGAGAGCTTGGTAGACGCATAGGAGGTGGAGAATAGTCCCATCCTCTTCCTCAATCATTCAGCTTCTGCAAAAATCTTTTACCGGGAGACCATGCCTGAGCACTTGTCTCCCAATGAGGTAGTGTCTCGTAATGGCACCTACTATTGTACTGATGAAGGATCCCTTTAGTCTTATTAGACTATTGGAGCACTTGAGATCCATCTTAAGCCAGATCTGTTTCGTGATGCAGTCGACCACCTGCGGTTAGTAGCACTTAACGCGTTGTGGTGTATTAAGAGTTTACATGTAGCGAGAGGCATGTTGAGATTCTCCTTCTCCGGTAAAATCGACAGAGTTGTGCCATGCCTGGCGAGTTCGTCGGAATGTCCCTATGGCCCGACACCCAAATGAGGTGAATTTTGAATTGTTCGGCCATCTCTTTAAGAGATATGTAATCGGCAACTAAGAGCAGCTTTGGAATTGAAGGCAGCTTGACTATCGGTAAAAATAGTGATATCCTTCGCGGGATACTTTCTAAATATCTTAGCCACGACAAGGCCTCTTTGATCGTCAAAAATTTCGCCTGGAACACGCTACAGTAATTGGCGGAAGGAGATCTTCCAGTTTAGATCTTGGAAAAAATACTTCCTGCCACACCTGCTTGCGTCTGGGACCCGACGGTATAGAGAAAAACGGGTTCACTGCGAGACCCTATATCACCCTCTCAGTCAGTCCTGGAGGGTATATAGGTTTCCAAAATTTCGGTGTAAAGGAGCTGAGGACGAGTGTAAGCAGTGTCTTTTGGGATGCATTCTAGTTTATTTCGAAGAGACGAGTGGCCAGTTCCCAGAGTGGTCCACAAAAGTATTATTTTCATGCGAATAGCCGCATTTGCTGTCACTTGTTTGCAATAGATATCGAGCGGAAGCATGTGTCCATAGCCGCAGTCCGAGTGGTCCTCACGGCTCCACTAATAGAGACGCATGCCGTTCTTTGCACACGAGTGTGCAGGTTGTAGTGGATGGCTTTATACAGCTCAGTCCACCAGACGATCACGCCGTACGTAAGTATTGTCGTTATGTATCTGATAACTAAAACATAGAGCCAATATGATTTTCGAGGCTGAAGTTCCCATTTACTTCCAAGAGCTTTCTTACAGCAGCACAGAGCCGTATAGGCTTTCTAACTCGTTCCAGGATGTTAGGTTTCCAACTTAATTTACTGTCTAAAATGAGATCGTAGTACTTGGCCGTTTTTGTAAGTACCAGGGGGTGTCGTTTAGTTTCGATGGAACAAAATTGGGAATTTTATACGATCACACCTCCTTGTGGTGTACCCGTACTGACGAACTTCCGAACTGAGACCTCGGTAAGCTTTGAGTTGATGAGCCTACATATTAGTAAGCAACTGGTTCACCAATGTGCTAATCGACGTATCAATTCCAAAGTGCGCCTATAATTGCCTCTGGTTCGACGTTGTTAAACGCTCCCTCCATGGAACGCTACCAAAGTATATTCTTTGCAATCTAGAGATTAATGAGACTAGGTCCATTTCAACCGATTTCCCTTTTAATTTTGAGTGACTGACAAAAGATTAGGATTAACACTGCAGCGTATATGGATGTCTATCAATATCTCAAGGATTTTCAGGAGAAATGGTAACAAGCTTATGGGACTAAGATCTTTGGGGTTGATGTGCGAAATTTTACTCGCCTTGGGTATGATATGTTTGGTATGATTATCGCAAAGGCCCCGTTTTAATACCACAACTCAAGTGACCTATCGGATGTAAAAGGATGTAAACTAATACGGATAAGGGAGATGAGTGACGATTATTCAGATCCCCGTCATTACATTGAGAAAACTGTACACATTCCGGTCCACATTTCGCAGAAGTTCGGCAGGTATAATACCTTCTTGTGCAAGAGACTTGAATGGCTTAAATCCGCTTATTGCCTAAAGAATCTTGCTCTTTGTAACAAGATAAGACAGTGACCTTGCCGAGATTGACTGGCTTTGCAGCTATTTGGGAAGTGGGAATCCAGTAATAGATCCAGGGATTCCGCACTAGAGGCGGTTCATGAGCCATATGCTCTTTTGAGATAGCTAGGCATTCTGGGAATGACTGCGAGATTCTTTCGGAGCCTAGATGCCTCAGAGATCTCTTCTATCTTATCACAGAAGAGTCTCTATGATATTCGTTGGGCTTTTCTGATATTAGATTTATAAGACTTGAGGATATCTTTATACGAGATCCAGTCGGTGGCCTCACGGGAACACATGGCCTGGTTGAAAAGCTGCCTACATGCTATGCCGAGAGAAAGAATCTCTTGATTCCACCAAGGTGGTCTAGGTTTGGTCTTTGGGTTGTTTAAAGGTTAAGCAGGATGCTGTCTCCTAGGTATTTGTAGTTCTTACTTAACTCTTAGACCAACAGCAACTAGCATCTAGATCAACTTCGAAAATATAGATCATTCCTTTCTGAAATCCAGTACATGGTATGGGAAAGGTTCTTCAAACTATATGTTGCATCGCATACTCTTCAGCGTTGAATCGTCAAAGTTGGATCAGTTTTGCGGAACTCAGTCAGGGCTTGGGAAGATAAATACTATCAAATGAGATCTTGAGGTCTATAATGGGGGATCTCGACATGAAATTCGCTGGCTGTCCTTGTTTTACGTTACAGAGTTTGCAGGTATGTGCATCTGCTGTCATGTACATGGCTGGTATCCCACAGCGATTTTTGTAACATAATGTACCGAGAGTGGATCCACCAGTCGTCGGAATATGTGGCTGGTATTACATCCTTCGCTCCATCTGACAGCTCTTGACAATGGTGTTTATAGCCCTTAAGATATCATAAGTCTGCTCCTGAAGGTCAGATACATATTTGCCTAACAAGGTGTGAAGCTCATGATACGGATTGTGTGGAACTGGTGATCTGGAGGTGTTTCCTTTGAGCCAGAATTAGAAACTGATAACGAAGTCATCATGAGTTTTCTTTCAGTTTAGTTTGACGTTTTAGGAGTCGCAGTCTCACCATAAATCACAACCTACAGTGTATAAGTTCAACAGAAAATGTAGAGGAACTCAGCCCTCAAATGCATAAATTCAAAACCTCTAGTACAACCGTCTATGTATGTAAAACTACCAAGTAATTCCCCCAAAACCTACCAATGGAACATACAACGTTACTTGCCAATAAATCGTTTGTATCATTGTGCACACGTTCTACTTCCGTACCTCGGACCCAAAAGAATCCACTATCTACCGTCCACAGTGTGCCGTAACAATCGCAAATGCAATCTCAAAACGCGCCGAATCGATTAAGATTCGTCTTAAGTATTCGCTGCGATCGATTTGTGCGCGCGCGCTCCGTATCTGAACTTTAAAGCCATGATCCCACCGTCTGTGTACCGGGTCGGTGCACCAGAGACCAGAACAGAACCAATTGTTTGTCAATTAGTTACTCCTCCACGGCACAGATGTACAGCGACGACTCCCAGTTAACCCCGTGTTCGCGCCCGCAAATTCCTCTCCTCAGTGCGATTCCCACCGATCAGAGGCCGGCCGGCCATGCAGGTAGACCTCGCACTTGGCCAATTATGAACGCCGATTGGGAGCTCGTTAGCTCATCCTATATAGCCTCAGCGGCGGGGATAATCGCTTACACCGCGCCACCAGAAGTGTAAAATTATTTAATTTTCGTTTATCTCTGGCCTGGCCTGACTTGTATCTGTATATCTGATGATGTATCTGGTGGAATTCCGTTCGATTGAATTAATAAATATCCACCCAACCTGCATATATGCCTCTCTCGCTCTCTAGTGGAATGTAGAAAATCAATTTGGGGATGTAAAACCTGAGGCCGGTCTTGGCCGGTCCTTAAAAACTCATTTCATTAGCGAATTAGTTGCATTCGTCGGCTATGGTCGCCGTTTCGCGTGAACGTTTCCCCGTTTTGTCTTAGCCGAGCGATGGTTTAATGGCCGCTCGTAAAATATGCTTAGCGGCGGCGGTGGTGGTGCTGGTGGTGGTGGTGGTGGTGGTGGTGTTCGAGTACCGCAAACTTTGATAGATTAATAGCGCAGAGAGATGCGCTTTAAAGACTCGAAATCGCTAGATTTTGTACCATACACCGAGGGAATCCAATGTGAGGTCGGTAGTGGTGGTGGTGGTGGTACCGGGATGGTGATGCGAGCCGCGTTGTGGCCCTTTATTGCATTTTAATTAGCGTAATATCAATTTTCTGACCACGTCATCTATGTGATGGCAATTTGGCGGTTTCGCTCAGGAAGACTAGTAATAAAAGTGCAATTACTTTGCGAAGGCTCCCCCGGTGTGGATGGTCGACGTAGAGGGGGTGGTGGTTGGCTTGGAAGGATGGCTTGCGAAATAATTAGCACTTAGGGTTGGATTGGACAATAGATGCGAGTTGGGTCATTTGTGGTAATGGTGGCTATCTATGGGGTAATCAAGATGTATCTGACGATAAAACAAAAGGTTGGCCTACAACATGAAGTTGGATTCCAGAGTTAATAGTAGGTGCATATACATAGCTCGTGGGCGCTTAGGGTCGTATTATGTGTAGAACATTCCAGTGAGATGTTTGGTTTCATTTCAAGTACTTTGAATTCGTACTTGGCAAACGATGCATTAGTAGGAGTTCCTTCTAGTCGTCTTCGAAACCAAGATCACTGGTCAGGAAAAACATCGACAGGGGTACATCCACTTCTACGGCTCCGTGTGGTGTATGAGATGAATGTGAGAAATTTTGGAGGGAAATAGCCTCAACGTTATGGCTTACGCTGGCGATGTTGTGATCCTGGTATCAGGTCAACAGCCTTCAGTTCTAAGCGAAATAACTCAGGTATGCACGTCTACTAGTTAAAAGTTGGGTCAGCAGTGCTGTGGTCTGGCAATTAACCCGTCCAAGACAGAAATTGTTATTTTCACTAAAAAAAGAACAATTCCTGCATTTCAAGTTCTAAGGATCGGTGAAGTTGAATTGAACATCTTAAGATCAACATGATACCTAGACGCAGTTTTGGATTCCAATCTAAATTCCAAACAAACATTCAGCAACACATGGGGCCTCAAACTAGCCGTGGTACAATCGCTATACACAATGGTTGTAAGACCTATTCAAGAGGACGGACGACAATTCAAAGTCAATTGACAGCGAGGTCATCGGGAAGCTGAGCTTAGCTGGTTATGCGTATTCGCATGACGTACGTCATTACACGCAGCAACTACTTCAAAAGCTGCAGAGACGAGGTGGTGTACGAATGTCCTACCATTGCAAGCAGAAGAATGAAGAATCTTGGCAGTTGGTTGGTGGTTGGTTTGGGAGGGTGAGGATGACCTCATCACGTAGGCCACCGATTGGGTCCGTTGAGTTCCCCTCTAAAAAGAGACTGTGTCGCACAGAAGGTTGAAAAGGGAGGATGTAGGTGACGGACAAGTGTGATTTGAGGATGGAGAGTTGGGTAGGGTTCACTGTTCCGGGAAGCGTCCTGTACTTCTGACGAACTATAGGATTTTTCCGACACTGTAACGTCTAAGATAACTCAACCCAGGCAGGACTTGCCTCCCCGGTATTCGTATCTTAGCGCCCCTAATGCGGGACATTCGCAGAGGATGCGCTCGAGGCTTTCTTCCTCGCATCCCGGGTAGGTGCTTGATGTTAGCAGTCCTAGTGTATGCGTGTTTGTTCAGGTTGACCGAACATACGTGTTCATTATCTCCTGCCTAGATCGAGTGCCCTCTTTGCCTGACGGTGGCAGTGGCGCTTATTTTCATGGTGTTTTGCGAACGATCTACTACAACCTTTAAGGCTACTCCTAAGATTGTAACCGTAGCTATTTTTTCCGCCCCCTCCTCGCCAGTTTAGCAGTAGCTTCGTTCCCTGGTATATTGCAGAGACCAGGTACCCAAATCAGGTTGACTTCGGAGGAGGTTGCCAAGAGCAGAAGTTAATGCAGCTGCCGTCATTCTTCGCGTTTGACGAATCGAACTGTATACCTTACATTAAAATGGTATTCCTTATTTAAAAAGTCGCTCAGATGCCTTACGACGCCGCATGTACTTCCTTCCCAGATAGAGCTGTGTCCCGTTGCGGTTCATTCACTGAAATGTCCTAAAGTCTTAAGGCTAAGAGCAGCCAGTCCAGCTGATCTTTTCACCTCTAGACCTATACGGACTAGGTTCAAGATTGATGGCTGCAGTGGGGACACTGGATTGGGATGGGATTGGGATGGTAATTCCTAGACAAGTCATACGTTGGATGTTCGATAGTGAAATAGCATATGGTATTTGCTCTCTACTATTTGCCACCATACAAGCACTCCATAGAGTAAGATGGGCCTGACGATGCAAGTGTAAATCCAGGGGACTTGCTTCGGTTTCAAACCCACGTCTTACCAAAAGCCCTGCGGCATATCCAGTACGCCCCTTCTGGCTTTCGTGAATTTGTTTTCTAGATTTTTTCTCCAAGTCAACTTATTGTCCAGGATGACCCCAAAATACTTTAAATCGTTTTTTCAGTTTTACTTCCCCTAAAAGCGGTGCACGGAAGTCCTCTAGCTTGTATCTTCTCGTGGAGAGTCCCATGTCGGTATTTCCAGGGGTGACGCTAAGGCTGCAGCGGTCTGCCCAACTTAGCGTGATGTTCAGTGCCGACAGTATCAACTCACCTAGTGTGTTCAGATGTTTCCTCGTAATTAATATTGGGAGGTCATTAGCATATGCATACATTTGAACCCATTGCTTTCTAGTGTTTTCAAAAGTTCATCCAATACCAGTACCCACAAGCCATTAAGTCAAAAGTGAACTTCATCGATGAAAATCATTTTTCGATGAAATTCAGGATTTTCTTCAAACTTTTGCAGAACCCAATCGTAGAAATTTCGGGACTTCAAATGATCAAGAGGCTTCAGTTCATCAGTTAAACGACTTGACTGTTGAATGACTTGACTGATCGCGTAGAGCTTGTGCATTCACCTATAGGTACGCAAAAAGATTTTCCTTTTCGACCCAGAACTCATAACATGGCTTCCTATGATGTGTTCTCAAAAAGCGCTGATTATTACCTTGAATTTCAACGAAACCGGTACGTTTTTCTAAAGATGATCAATAATTTCAATATTTCAGACTATTGTAGTGTATGCATGTATATGGACAGATACCAACCCCCTCCTTTGGCTATTCTCCTCCAATAACTACCAACTACCCGTCGCGACAATCTGCATTGTTAATGTGTTGAACTGCCTCTTAAGATATACTGTCGCACTAAATTAATAGCCCTAGCCGCCCATTGAACAACTTCCACTGCCCATACACTCTCACTGGCGAGGATGAGACCAGAAAATATTTTTTTTTCTCGTTTTCTGGTAACTTTCATGGTTCCATAGCACTACAATTCCTTTCCTCATTCTCTAGTACTATTCATTTTTTATGAGACCAGGATATCATTCGAATAAATCTGTCTAGGACATAAAAAAAAAAACGAAATCCAAAGTCAAAGAAGGGCAACACAACTACTCTCACTTACAGACACTCACGAAAGCGTAAGTTGATGTGTTTGTGTTAAAACGCATATGTAATCCCCCAAAGCCAATCAATTTAGCTTGCAGGACACTTTGACTTATACTCGCATTATAATGATCGATCGCTATTTAATTGATGGGTCAATTGACTGCTATTGGGCTTGGACGAGGATAAGGATTTAAAAGAAAAAGGGCCTTTGTAGCATGTTATGCAGGACAGATGACAACCGAGATGGTCTCTGCTAAAGACCCAGTGAGTGCCGCACGCAATACGATACACAAGACGCACATCTTGTTTCTGTTTTGGCCAAAATTTAAAAAAAAAAAAAAAAAAACAAAATCATATTCCAAACGCAGAGGATAATGCGTGAAATTCTGGCGTTGGACGTCAACGTCTTGTCGTGTTGTTTTTTGTGCACACCGGTTGCAACATTGTTGCAAATGTAGTTTAACTACATTGAAGGTGGCGGTTGTTTTTACTTTGATGCCACATAATTGGGATTTTCAGATTTTTTTATGAAGTGACGTTACCAGGATGCGGAGGAATTAAGGTGTCATTACAGTTTTGGTATTGGTTAGAAAAAAAATTCAACGTGGCAAGGATATGAGTTGGTGTACACACTTGTGCCGAAGTAATCAAAACAGTTTTAATGGTAATTGTGTAGCAGTGCGTGCTTAAAAATCATGGGTGGCCTTTGGGTTTGTAAGGAAACACGTAAGAGGAAAAAAAGCCCTAAAGATTTGCTTAGCGTTCTTAATAATTTTGTAGATCTTTTAACCAAGCCCAATTCAGTCAAAACTAGAGAACAGACTTTTAACCAATTCCGTTGATAGAGACATACGTTAGGGAGATGTCCGTTACTGACTGATGGCTTATTAAAGTGATGAAAGTGCAAAACAATTTGATACGATTCAAACATGAACTGTGGGATCCGGGCGGTAATGTTCTCAGAAGCACTGCATAAAGCACGACTGTACATCCATACGTAAACTATCCATCTTCATATATAGACAGGCGGCCATCAAGGCTCTAAATGATGTTAAGGATCTGTGTAAATTCGCAGATGGATCTGGATAAGACCGTAGATACGTTGCAAACATCCAAGTTCATCTCAGCTTTATAGAAGTCCTTCAAGTTATTACTGTGCCTGCGGTAAGACAGTTGAGACTACAACCAAAAAATGGCTTCTGGATCTATACGGCTATGATATTTAAAATTTGTATGTGTCCGTTGTTTAGTGAAAGGGATTTTCAAGAAACTAAATGACATCTCCTTGCATTTTATGTTAGATGATTTGAAATTGACATGATTGATACTAGAGAATGTGAGTCAGAATTGTATCTGGTACTTTCGTTGACGGTCACAACATAAGGCTTCATTAATGACAAAGGATTTCAACACTCATCTACATATGTCTACCACTACACGATTGTCTACCTTTTCGCGGTATAATGCAAAAGTTTCAAGATAGTCGAGGGTGGCCAGATCCCTAAACGGATATGAGCAGTATTGTCTCCAGAGAAGAGGGTATACTGCTGGAGGGAGGAAGAAGACGATTTTTTCTCGTACTCTAGTAATGACCAAGATGTGACTGCCATCCAGATACTGCAGAGGTCCTGCAGTGAGGTTACAAAAACAAAAAGCCAAAAAGAGTCAAATTTCCAACAGGCTGAAGATCAGGGTTACAAACAGATAGACCAGTGAACAACATCTTGAACTACATCAGATCTACTGGATGGTTTACAAGTTCATGAGAGTAAGAAGTTGAACCTTACTTTGATATGTCCTTGCCAAGAGCTACGTTAAGACGAACTCCTTCGAATATGATTGTCTTAAGTAGTTTCAGCGTCTAGGTTTTCAGAGATTCATGGCCTCATTTTCCAGCTTCCGAATTAGCACCATTTGAAAGCATATCCAACTCAAGGGGACGTAGTTAAGTATTGTAAAGGGTATTTCAATAGGGACATTACAATTTTGTATTTCAATACAAATGCACCCTTAACCATTTTTTATGATCTGTCTACGTGAAAACTTCAATCAAGTTTTAAGTTTTTGTCATGGTGAAGTTCATGAACGAGCAACAGTTAGAAATTATTAAAAATTACTACCGGAGTTCTGAGTGCCCTTACTCCAATTGTCGTAAGTAATAATCATCCCACCAGACAGGCTGTGCGTGCTATAGTGGATAAATTCGAGTCACCATATTCAGTATTCAATGTTCTTGTGCCAGTGAGACAACGCCCCGGTCGAAGTACGAAAAATATCGCAGCTGTAAGTGCTTCAGTTCAAAATTAGCCAAATCAGTCGACTCCACTTCGTTCACAAGGATTGGGAATCTCTCAGTCCACATTGTGGCGAATTTTGGGTAAAGATCTTGGCCTACACTCTTACAAGATCAAGTTAACTCAAGAACTGAACCCTCTTGATCATTTGAAACCCCAAACCTTCTCCGATTGGGATCTGCTCATTTTTGGCTTAATGGCTTTATCAATCAGCAAAATATGTATTATTGGACAGCAACAAACCCATAAGTACTTCAATAGACTTCATTGCACCCACAGTGGTGTGGATTTTATGCCGGAGGTGTGATTGGAACGTATTTTATCGTCTATGGAAATGATCGTCATGTTACGGTCAATAGAGTTCGCTATTGTGCCATGTTGGAAGAATATTTTTGACCAGAATTGAATAGACTTGACATCAGTGATATGTGGTTCCAACAAGACGGTGCCACATGCCATACAGCTGGTCAAAAAATTGATCTATTGAAGGGGAAGTTCGGTAATTGTGGAATCTCGAGAACTGGTTCGGTCGAATGGCCACCGTGCTTTGGATTTCTTTTTATGGGGTTAAGTTAAGTCTATGACTTATGTCAACAAGATAACGACGTTAGAGTACATAGCTCAGGAACCATATCGAACGCGAAATTGCCAACGTTCCGGCAGATATGTGTGAAAAAGTGGTGGAAAATTGGCTCCAAGGAATCGATTGGTGCAAACGTGCTCGCAGTGGTTATATGAACGAGATCGAACTGCATACTAAAATTTAAAAGGTGTACTACACCTGAAATGAATTTCAGCTCGATATCTCAATTATTCTGTGTTTTATTTAAAAACAAAATTGTTATGTCCTTATTGAAAAATCCTTTCCTTTGTCAATGCGTAGATGAGACCTGAATCTCAAAGATGGAAAAGTTTTGACTCTGCTTCATTGTAAGTTCCATTCCATCCCTACCCTGTGATGAAATAACTTGGTGAAATAAGGACCCTAGTTGAAATTAAACAAGGCTGGTGACCCAGTCTTAAAATACATAGCACTGCACTAAATGAAGTATCCAAAGATCGAGCTATCTTTGGATTAGAGAACGTTGTCTGTATAGCAGATCCCCAATATTCTTCTCAACTGCTGAAGCATGTTGCTACCAAAGATTTGGGCTATCAACTTTCGTTCGATACGAAAGATAAAAGACTACTTTACCCTGAGAAAGTCCTACGCTGCAACCCAGATAGCAGTGGGAAGCCTGCAAGCAAACATCGGCAACAAAGCGATGGGAAGAGTTAGGATAAGATGGGTAAACTGTCGAATGAGAGAAAAAACAGAGGTGAAAAGATGTTACCGATGTCTTGAATATGGTTATCAGGGGAACATGGCCAAAAATTGTTCCTTAAAGTCCGGATGCATGGTCTAAATACCAAATAATGGAAACATGCCAAGTAGGATTCGTGTGGGCCAAGATAGGCGGCGTATACTTCTTCAGTTACTATGCGCCTCCAGGCCTCATGCAAGATGAATATAAAAGCCTAGTCGACAATATCAGAAGCTCTGCTAGATGCAACAACCTGCTCGTCATTGCGGGTGACTTCAACGCCTGGGCAATAGAATGGGGCTCGCGCAATACAGAGGAAACGTCCTGCTGCAGGCGTTCGCATCGCTGAATATCATACTCGCGAGTTCTGGAAGCAAGTTAACTTTCTATAAGAACGGGAGAGGATCCATTGTCGACATCACCTTCGCAGGCCCATCTTTAGCACTGACTGCTGACCATCAATCAGTCAGTACATTAAATATAAAGTACTGACAAGCTATGGTGGAAACAGTCGAGTACCAAGCAGACAATCACAGCAAAGGGACTGGAAGCCACAAACAATAAAAGTTGACATACTACAACCGATGATGGATGATCTATCGCCGCCGTGCGGAACAGCTGCCGATAAGGCAAAACAGCTCACAGATAGACTTAAAAGAGCCTAAGACGTTTCGACGTAGCGTAAAACTAGCAAGGTGAACCGGCCTGCAGGACCCTGTAATTACTAATGCATCTAGACATGCGGACAAACTCTGAGAAAGCCAGCCCCGCGAAGTAATACTAAACGACAGTGCCGCGGTGGGAGTGGTTGATGTGTGCAGATTTGCTAGTACCTCGGGTTACTAGTATCTTTTAGAAGATTACACATCTCTTGGTGCTACTAAACAAAAAAAAAAAAAAAGGAAGGAAAGTAGTCATCGCCTGACAGCTTGGACTCTAGTTCTCGGAACTACTCCTAGTAATATCACGACCCATGCAGTATACTGTAGAAATACCTTTTCAAGGTCGTTGCCATACTTTTCTGAATCGTTCGGTGTGTAGTGCGAATTTGGGCACATAATGTGCTAGATCCTTAAAATATCGTTCAAGAAGCTCATTGAGTACTTTAATGACTCCAGAGAAGAATAAGAAGAAAAACATTGTGAAAATTTCCGACACCTTTGCGAAGAAGATTCTCACACAAACGTTGATGACATCTTCAGTTATGCAATGATGGCGTGGGATGATGTGCGTCAGTAAAACTAGTCTTCGCGGTCTTTGATAGTAGCCATGACCCTACGGGTCCACAGGGAAGAAAACGTGGATACAGAGCGAAAAGTACACCTTTAATCACATGAATCCTACTTCGACAAGCTGTATCGTGATCTGCATGTGCATAGTGATTAGCGTTCTGCTTGGGACCTACTTGGAATCACCTACAGCATTGACTAAAATATTGGACTAAAATATTGTTGAATTTCTTATACTACTGACTGCCCTTGCTATCAAGTCGTAGCAGATATTATCGAAAGCACCCTCGATGTCTTAAAAGGTTATTTTCTAGCCCTATGACCTTTATGCCGTGACAGTTTAGGCCAGTCTTCGCGGACTTGCCTTCTCTCTACTCTATTGACTCAACTGCAGAGGTGTAGGTAATTATAGTCAGCTTTTAAAATGTGAATTTAAGGATGAATGAGTTTAGCCTTATAGGTCTTTACTACTTAGGTAGCTCACTGCAAATATACCGAGACATCGCTCCATCGCAACTTCGATCAAAAGGGTCACCTGGCTTGCCCTCTCTTGATCGCGACTTAGATCAGAAGGGCAACTAAGACGTTACTAAAAACTTCTAAAATGGAAACTAGTTCTTAATTTAGTCGATTAAGCAGACCACTCTTGGCACTTGCTCCCCACATTTTCGCAGATCTTGTATATGTCCTCAAAAAATCCATTATTTCCGGATGAGACCAAGGGTTATGGTCGCATGGCGGAATCTCTCTCTAAGAGTTGCAACCTTTGGATACTCCTTCTTCGATTGTTACTATACTTAAGGGCTGTCTATATTCATTTCGTATTCGCATCTATGAAAAAGCTTTAATTTTTGTCCCAAAGTCCTTAGACCCGCAAGCCGATAATCAGTTCTTCTTGAAACCATTGATAGATTGATCGGTAGCTCTCTTCATTGCAAGGCAGCTCCCAATATACTGACAGAGTTCCAACGGGCTTAGTGCAGAGGTAAATGCCTTGATTTGTCTTAGGATTTGAGCCTTGAATCTCCTGCTAGAGTGCTAGATTTTTCATCTGTGACTTAGGATGCCCTTCTTAAATAAATAAATACTTTTACAGGACCTTTGATCTTCATCTTGTTCCCTGTGGGACCCTTCCAAACAGATCCTTCTTCTCTTTTTTTGTACTCACCATTGCATGTGTAAACCTTTGACCCATGCCAATAGGGGTGGTCATGAGTCTATTTATATCCACTGACTTCCTGAAGATGCCTATACGTAACGTTCTTCTCACAGCCTTCCAGTTTGAATCCCTCCAGGGAAAAACTACGCGCAATCAATATGTCGGGACAAGTTAAAAGATAAAAAAAAAAAAAAACAAAAAAAAAAAAATGCCCTCATTCTGTTTGAGAAGAATTTTACGCTGCGATGTCATAATGGAAACGGTTTTTATCATCACAGTTCCTGTCCAACCGTACACGGTTTACGCACCTACGTATGCATTCCACGCACAACGGACGGTCACCGCCGCTGCCGCCACCACCATCACCACCACCACCTCCACTGCGAACATCGAACACACCGCTACTCATAAGAAATGGAGCACCTGTCATTCGCCATTTAGTTACAAAAAAAAAAAAAGGAACACGCTACGCCAACACCAACAGCAACTAGGTACGCAGAATGCCAAAACCGAAGCCAGTGCGTCGCAGTGACCATTGTGTCACTGCCATGCTGGCCAGCATGCACCAGCAGCATCGTCGCCACCTTCTCCCAGGCCGCCGTGAGGGGGCCAACCGCGAGATAAATTATAGGCCTAATGCAAAGTGCTCTCCTTTTTGATAGTCATTAACTGATGAGTAGGCGTCCGTATTAGTGCAACGCTAGTAAGGAAGCGCTTGGCGCGTTGCATATTCAAATGATGCTACACACTGCCGGAGGACATTCATGGGAATATCATCGATAAGGCTGCGTTGGAGCATGCACCAGACACTAGCACACACAGTGCAGCAGTGGGATGATGGGCTGAGGAGGATTAATATGCATCATTGACGCGCAACAGTGAAAGGCGAAGCTTCCTACCCGCAACTGGACTCATAAATATTCCCGCCGAGTTGCCACGGGAGGGAGCAGCGACGAAATAGAAGAACCCCGCAATGCAAAGACAAAAATAATGCGTAAAGGAGTCGATGTAATGAAATGTCCTCGTCGAACAAATTGGACGACGAAGTCGCAACACGATAAAAAAAAACAGAAAAACAAGACGCACGGACGGACACAGTGCTGAAGATGAAGAACACTTCATCTCAATATGGGCGAATGTTGGGCCAATAAAAAGCGAAACACTGGAAGCAATACAAAAAGAAATAAAAGAAAGGCATTTCCTCCACTTGTACGGATAGTGTGGAACAGAACTGTGGGCAAGGGATTTCTAGATTTATCTGATGCTTCGGAGGGGAGCATGTTATTCTTCCTTTTTTTCTTGCGAAGTCGTGGATAGCTTTAAGCCTTTAATTAAGAAGTTTGATTAGATTTTAAAAGAGTGCAATCACAATCGATTATGTTGGACCGACTGTAAACTGGGAACGTTGCTGTCAGGATCGGTAAATATGCTTCCAAGGTGGTCAATATGGAGAGAGAAGTCTGCAGTCAGCCAGTAAGCATCTTAAGTGGCCATCAAGTTAACTTTTTAACATACATTCTCGTACATATGTGAGGCTACTTTAAGGAAGGACATGCGGTGAATTGAACCACTCCACTCGGAGGACTAAGGACGCATGGTGAATCGCTTCTATGGTTTGGGGAGAATAATATTTTTTACGAGATACCTAGTCTGTTGAAGGTGAGGCCCTGCTCGTAAGATTTTCAAAGAACTTAGTATTACGATCGTGTCGCCATATCTATTTAGGAAGGAAAGAGCTTTGTTCTTGAGGCTTTGTAGGGCAAAAACTTTGTAAAAGTAACTATGTATGTCCGAAGGAACAAAAGCAGTCCTTTGAACTGCGCTTCGCCCAGGCTTACAAAATTCATCATTTCCTTAAAGGTGTCGATGGTGATGAGTTCCCTCTAGGATGATGATGAGTCCTTCTCGGGATTATTGGAAAGTAGACGACAGCTGATTATAGTTGTATGATTTGGTTAGCCTGGGGTATGAATAAAACCCACATCTGTCCTTTTCCATTGATTTGATATCTACAACGTGTGCAAGGATTCTGAGAAACTATTAACAAGAAAAGGTCCAACAAAAGTCCAAGTAGGGTAGGTACAGGACGATTGTAACATTGCTTGTAACGTTTAAGAGACTTTACAGCATTCTTCCCTTAATGTTCTTGTGTCTACTTCATCGTAAAGCCCAGAGAAACTGCTATCTTGTAAGGTTGTAGCTTCAATATCCTTACAGTCTGCAAAGTAGGTTTCTATAAGTAGCTTTAAAGATTCTTGAGTGGATTTTATCCGTGTGGCACCCGAAGGCAATGCAGTTGCTCTGTAAATTTAAAGACAACTTGCACTGGATTCTTGACTGGATTTGATCAGAGTCTGAACCGGTAATGGACTTTAGTCGAGTTTTAACAGATGGCGTTAAAACTAGTCAAGGGTTGAGTGGAAGTACTTTGTGGAAGATGGCAACAAAAAACTTTGCCATTAGTTAAACAAATATGCGTCTGTCTGTCTTTTAAGCGGAGACCTATGCTATCCACAATACCAGAGTATATCAGTCAGTGGCCAAGCCTGTCAATCACTTCCAAAAATGAAACTGGAATCTTTGTTTCTTTGTTTGAGTTCTAAGTCACAAAGAATGAGACCTCGAAGGTTTTGCTAGACAAGGCTCAGAAGACGAATTTTTTTAGTCATTGCCTACATGGACGATTGAGACTCTGTCGAACATAATATTGAATGGCATGACTCTACTAAATAAATTCTCTCGGATGTCTGTAAGAAATATGTAAACGACATTCTTCCTGTCTCCTAGACTCCACACAATTTATTAGCATTCTGATTGACCACATGCGCTCAATGTACTAGGCTTAAGTGACCCTACAGTCTGGATGTTTGTGGAGAGCTTATACATTACAACGACAGTGTAGAGTGCAACGACATTTTTGTGCTGTCTTTGTTCGGATTAGCTGGCAGATCTCTAGGATCATGTGCTGATGCCCAAAAAGTCCCAAATCGGGCTAAAAATTGCAGAAAAATCCGTAAAAAGGGATACGGGCAGAAAAGGCCAAAATTCCGAAGATCCAAAATCCCGAAAATGAAAAATTTCGTATGGATTTAAAGCAACTTTGCATATACCCAACCTCATACCTACTCCAAATCTAACAGTGACTCCAAGCAGGGGGGTTGCAGGGCAGCATGCCCCACCCATACATATTCCACTGTTTATGCAAAAATCGAATTGTGGACTTACTCGTATGATCTGCGGACTTATGACCCTGCGCCGATAAGGATTAGATATGTACTTTGTTACAATTTTATATTTCGTACCCAATCTAATTTTTCGGGATTTTTTTTCTGAGAAGTCTTTTGGCATTTTCGTGTCACTCTGGAAAATTCAAGGATTTCGGTGAATTTCCTTTCTTTTAACATTTACTTCAATATTTATGGTGTTTTCTAGGCTCATTTCGACGTTCATGATGTTCATATACTCGAAAGTGACGGAAAAGATACTGATAGTCAAGCAGTTGCAGAACCTATAGCTTTCAAATGAAAGATGAAGGGTGTAAGAGGTTTTGGTGGATTTTCTCGAAAACGGTTAGAGTTAAGAGCACATTTTGAGGAAACATAGAAATGTTTAAAATGGGGCACATGGACAGCCTTCAATATCAATTTCAGCAACAAAGCAAGTGCTTCTTGTGCAGTGCCGCATGTCATCAAGGTCTCTATCACTCCGTTGAAACCACAAAACTTGGTCTTAATGATGCGGAAAGAAAACCACTTCCAATCGACTGCCTTGAGGTACGCCGTAATTTACAAGTCACTCAACTGATATACCGAACAGCTGTCAATTTGGAGTTCATCTCTGCTTGCAATTATTTCGAAGAGAACTCATCGCTTCAGTTTGGTATTGATGTTAAGTTCTTTCTGTGTATGCCATTCTGACATCTGAATACTTTTTCCGAATAACGACTGACATCACATGAATTCGAGATCACTATGCACAGATCCATAATGAATAGGGTTTAGGGCAGCCATCTTTCCTTAAAAACTATCACAGTTTGGGTGCAAGAACTTTAGTCTATCAAACAGAAATAGTCAGCCTACTGCATGCTCTGAATCAATTTAAAAAGGCAATTGGACAATCACGCGCTTGAAAGAGGTGAATATTAACAACTCACTTGTTTTGGAATGTGTGACTTAGTCTGTTCCAGGCTAATTGCTTACTTACTTAGGCGGCTATATACCGAACTTGTGGAGACGGGCGAATGTAGTGTTTATTCCAAAAATGGGGAAGAAAGACCAAAGTCTACCGAAGTCCTATAGACCGATCAGTCTAACAGCGTTCCTTCTCAAAACGATGGAAAAGGCTGTGGACAATTATTTATTCTTCATCACCGTCAGCATGCCTACAGAACAGAGGGCAGAAGCAAAAGAAATAGTACTGTGCGCCTTCAGAATACACAGAAGAGATAACCAGAAAAGCAACGCAAGCTCTGATGATCTGTCAACGCCTAGCGGGCAATTCCTGGGGATGTAGCCCGACCATCCTTAGATGGATCTATATTGCTATTCTGAGACCAATGATCACATATATATGGTCACCACGAGGAAGACACTCATCAAGGTGCAAAGACTGGCATGCCTCTGTATCACAGGGGCCATGTAAACTTGTCCAACTGCAGCCATAGAGGCACTATTAGAATTGACTCCTCTGCATCTTGTGGTTGAGGAATTTGCAAGTAAAACGATCCTAAGGATGGCCCAGGATGGAATAGAAAAAGACAAGTTCATTTCATCGAGGCAATTCGATGCACTGCTCAAAAAACTACCATTCCTAGCCTTTCCTAGGGAACATATCATTTGATGGTTTAACTTCCAAAAGAACTTTGCTGCCAAGCTTAGTAACAAAAAAAGTTGGAGCAATGTATCCACTGAGCAATTACACAACAAAATGGTTCACAGATGGATCAAGAACTGATGAAGGAACTGGAGCAGGAGTATTTGGGCCCAGAACCAAATACTCTGAATCCCTGGGCAAAAGCACCAGTATCTTTCAGACTGACTTGTGTGGGAATGCCTGCAAAATTTTAATGTAAGGTAGTAGAAACAAGGTGACCCTTTGTTGGATACCTGGCCATGTGGGAATAGAGGGCAATGAAATGGCCGAGAAAAGGAGCATCAGAATCCTTAATAGGTCCTAAACCATTCTGCGGAATAGGGGATCATACCCTCAAAGAAGAATTCTGGAAACAAGAGAGGGAAAACAGGGCAAGAACCTGGAATAACGCTCAAGATATGAGGCAAGCCAAGAAACTTCTAAGGCAATACAATCTAAAAAGATTCGACGTATGTATCAGGGCTTCCTAACGCGGTATTGTAAACTGAAGGAGCACCTAAGAAAAATAGGTATATCTGAAGAAGGTCTCTGCAGATTCTGCAATGAGTCCAGTGAAATCCCAGAACATGTACGAATTATCAGATGAACCGTCATTAGATCCAGCTCTCATCGTTGGATTCTGAAAGGAAACTGGATTAGAGAGAGTGTTCTAGGACAGATTTCTTCCACCAAAGTGTAGTACGAGTGCATTACCCTCAAAATGATTCCGAAAGGAATCCAAAAGCGAGGGGAACTCTAATGAGGGCATGTACCTCCCCAAGCTGTTAACTGGGGGCACAATAGACCAACAGGTCGCAGTGCAACATACCCCATCTTCAAATAATATTGCATAGAGTCCAAGCTTCAGCGCCATAAAGCAGGACTAGGTCTCATACAGAATCTTCTTAGTTATTCGGGATAGGGCCTTGATACTCAGTTGCCTTCTCCTTCCAAAGAAACAGCGATTGGCAAGTGTTATCCTTCCAACCTCCAAGTAAATGCTGTATGGAGTACAGAGGCCAGGGAGACGACAGTAGAAAACAATCGGAAAGAAGCTCACCAAGTTGGTCTGATTGGAACGAGACGCTTCAATGATTTGAATCTTTGAAGTGATTACCGTTCTCTGTCGAGATATACTACCAAATGAGACTTAATGTTCAAGGCCACTTGCATATAAATATTTATCGTTCATTTATTTATCTCGAAATTCAATCATCGTCAATAGGACTCCGAATGGAACACCCCATCATCATCATCATCATCATTATCATATAGCTAGCCAATAAGACACTTTAATAAGAAATAAAAACACACACGCCTCCGTAGTCATCGTCATCGTCATCATCATCGTCGTCTAGCACTGATATCCTTTTAAGGCATAAAATATTCGACCGTATTTGTCAGAGTCCATTTGAAACAGCTATCACCATGTTCAGCAATTTATCAGCACTGCACCATATATGCAGGTGGCATAAGCATAAATTATTAACATATTTACCCGTGGCATGGTGTTTCCACAGCCCAGCCGAACCACACTGTACCGCACGTAGTCCTCGTTGCATATTCACACGCACGTACGCATGGAAACATACCTCCAGCTGTTTACATGCCACATGCACGGAATGGCCAACCAACCAACCAACCACCAGTACAACAGTGTCTGTCGCGCTGCTGAGGCGAATTAGGAAAATGAATAGAAAATTTCACATTAACTCCAATCACTGCGGGAAAACTGGAGCTCCTCGGGTCTGGTTATATGTAGCTCCATCCTGATGATGCCATTTGTCCGTATTGGGCTGGCTGCACGAATTATGCGAGCCACATCTTAAACACTCTAATTGTCAAAGCTGCCAGTGACAGGATTGACAGAGACGCAGATTCACCCACCTGACCAGACAGACACCTCTCGTATGTCGTTGTCGTTGTCGTCGTCGTTTTAGTCGTCCTCGGGTAGGCAACCCCTCCCAACCGAAGACACATCGAGGCAAATATTATGCGTGCATGTTTGGCATCCCTGTGCGTAGAAATGGACATACGGGGAGAGCCAGAGCCACAGCTACAGCAATAACACCACCACCACCACCAACCAGCCAACAGCAGCCGGCTAGAAAAATTCAAAGGAATTATTCCAATGGCAGGTGAGTGACGGACGCACAGCAATCGCCATCCGTAGCGTGGAGCGTTCAACTAGTTTTCGTCGGTCGATGAATAGTTAAATGGATTCGGTGTGTATGCGTGTGAGCCCATGTAGCGGCCACAACGCGACGTCGACGGCGGCGATGCGAAGGAGTTAAAGTCATGGAACGACAGACATGTCAGTGTTGGCATTCCAACAGGTATGGGTTCTGAAAAATTGCCAAGAAAATAAGGAATTTCAGGTGCTTACACAGTGTTTGACTCTGACTCTAGTTTTTGTGCCAACGAAAGGAGAATGCCAGGCAGGGTCGCAGGAAGCAAGGGAAATAATTTCCCAACAGACATTTAAAAAAAAAAAAAAACAAAGAGAATACCGGAGAAAATACTTAAGTCACCTATTGACAGCTTGTGACAGATGCGGTTGAGTGCGGTGCCAAAGGCAACGCTTGTGTTATTTGTTTTTACCTAACCTGGAGTTAACCCGTAAAAGTGCTGGTGCCCTATTCTAATATGGCACCACGTGATAAAAGATACATTCCTTCCATCCCAAAAGGATCAAAGACTCAATAAAGAATGTTCTACGGTACCAAAAGTGTATCAAAAGTGTTCTAAACAGAAAAAAAAAAACCTGGCACCGTGTAGCTGCCATGAATGGTGGCAAGAATCTAAATGATATCACGTAGGAAGCTTATGGCCTAAATATTTAACCCGGTACTGCAATTAAGTCTTAAAAATTAAAACAAAAAGTAGTTTTCTTAAGCAAATATTGGCACATAGAATCAACCTTTGTAGGACTATCTCTTCAGTGTATCAGGGCGACACCTAAGCTGTCTATCACGTCATGGCTATAAGAGGAAGTATCTGCTATGATTTTATTCATTGATAAAAGCTAAGATATGCCGGCATTCCTTATTAGAATTCCAACATAAGTGCGGGCATTCTTTGGAGTAAGATATGATCATGTCAAGTCCGAACCTCTTCGGCATTGTTCTGGTTTTTCTATCTACCTTCAGTCTGAGTGCTGCTTTGGTCCATTTAAGATTTTAATTTTCATTAGCTTATCGAACTTCGTCAACAACTGTCAGGTCTGGATGCAGAGGATCTGTTCCTAAACTATTTAATCTTAATAGACCAAACAGACTACTCCTCAGCATGACACGTACTGACTTATCCCCAATCAGGGCTATATTGGAAACAGACAGATTTGTTATCCATTTTAATGCGTACTACCGCAGTAGCGAAAACGTAGAGGAGGGCAATTCTATCCGAACTAACCTAAACCAATTTTCAAGGGGAAAATCGTTGTCTTGCTATATTTCCTAAAATCCCTGGATCCAGGATCTTATCATTAATACATGTCCATACACTAAAATCAACACAAAATGTCGTACGGTCTAAATATACGAAAGCACTCTGTTTACAGTCAAAATACGAGATTCAAAGTGGGGTCCCACAAGGCTACATTCTTCCGTCGATACTAGTTTTATTTGTAATTGGTGATGTGCTTCACGCTGCTTTGCCGACTGAAAATGAAGGAAGTTTCTATCACCTCCCAAACACCTGTTGCATCTGCCTAAAACCAGACGGTTGGTCATTTGATTACACTTGATGGTGTTACCACCACCTGTTTCGTTACAATACTATATAATCTTCGAATCATCACAACACATCATTTGCAATCAAGTTTACAATTCAATTGAATTGCGTTCTTACGATTGTCATTCGATCCTTTCGTTATGAACACCCACATACCAACCACAGAAGATACTACCCCCAAGAGCAAACTCTCATATAAAATTCAAACACATTCCGATCACGTAAAACCACAAACCACATTGGCAGTTCAGAAACACCTCATAACAATCAAATTCACTTCATTCAGGCAAAAGTTAAAATGGCCCAATCACTGGGAAACTCACAAAGGACTCGCTGCGCAAGTCGTTACCTCTTCTCCAAATGGGCCTGCGCTCAGGTGAAATACCATCAAACTAATGGACTATCGCGGTAATAGTTGCTGGGAACTGGGAACAACATCAGAGATATTTGCAGAATTTGCTCCTCTCTGCGTTGCAATCCAATGGAAAGGAAAATGCTAATGTGGATGCGCAATTGATTCTGCTCCTTGGTGCTGTTGCCAATGGACCAAATGTCCAACCAAATACAATCTGCACAAATACCCGGCTGAATGAATGTGGATCGCAACTATTAGCGCTGGTCGGTGTGTGTCACTCTGTGATCTGTTTTCTTTGTCGCATAGTGAATCTGTCGAGATTGTCCGTCTGTTCGGTTGGCGGATCGTTCCTTGTCCAATTGAATTATTCATTAGATGGGAAAATTATTGGAATTGAAAAGTACGCGCCAACGGTTTTTTTTTTCTGTGTCTTGCTGCAAAAGTTCATTCATAAAATGGGACCACTGGGTGGTACAGTGGCTGCAGCAAGTTATTTGTTCTTAACCAAAGGAGATTGTCCTTCCTACTCATTTCTTGTGAAAAGTCGATTCAGTATTAATATTTATTCTAAAAGAAATGTCCACCAAGGAATGTATCTTAGGTGGCACTGACCATGCACTTCTTTTAAGAACAGGCCCTAGATGGGTCAGAGAAGGTAGCTAGAAGTCTTCATCTATATTTTATGCGAGGTCCAGTGATGCTAGATACAAATTGTCAGCTAAGAACCTAGAACACATTTAGGCCTTGAAAAGATTTTGATCCGAATACCACGGACAAAAAATCTAGGAACGTCTTAAAGGAAACAAAAACTGAATAGTCACCACACTCTATGGAGATACGAAATGGATGATGATAATGGAATATAACTAACAGACCGGGTTGACATAAACCACCTTTTTCAAAAAGCTCGACTCAAAAATTTGCTGGCTTAGAAGAAAACAGAAGGACAGAAAGAAGAAGAAAATAAACTCCATCAAACTATCATCCAAAGAAACGTCTTGACACCTCTTGAAGAAATGTGGAGGGTCAAACTTAGTCTCCTTCTACCAGCTTCAGATTGACCCAAACCTACTGCAGATATCTCCAAAGCCAAGTTGGACAAGGTTCATACTCGATTCGTTAAGTAATCACTAAAATAGCTTGGAAAGGTGGACTCTATAACCTCAGAATACTCTTAGACCTTCATCATAGTCGAGCTGGAACCAGACATCGCCTATTGTAAACATGCAAAGGCTGCAGGACTTGGAATCCATCCTAAAAAGCCTGGCTATGCAAATTCTTTAATGACATACGTCGTTTTTGCCATAAAGTTTCAAAAAATTTAAGGTCATTGAAGTACTCATACCAGGGCCAAGAGTTAGCGGTTAATTGCTCTCCTGAGCACCTCTTATAAGATCCTCGAACTGAACTGAATTGGAGATGGGGAAGATTAAAATCCCCTAAGACTATGATATCATCCCAGAGGTCCGTAGCATCTATCTATAGCTAGTTTGTAACCCTGCATCGGTCTCTTCAATTGGATTGCTCAGATGCTTCAATCGAGAGTTATATCTTCATCGCAAGGAGATGCAACTATTAGGAGAAGCATCTGCAGAGGAACTCCTCAAGGAGGAGTCTTATCCCCTCTAATGTGATTCCTTTTAGTGGATGAGATCTTGGTAATATTCAACGTAACGGCCTACGGGAGCCGGAGTTTATTGTGAAGCCCTAGGAATAAACAACTCCTTTAGAATAAACGATGATTGCAGCGTCTTTCAGGCCGAAGTCACAGCCATCATACACAGCTAAGATTATAAGTGAGAACAAGTGTATGTAGACAGCCAGGCAGCCGGTAAGGCTCTGGACTCCGCTATAATCAGATCAAGGCTTGTGAAGATCTGCAAATCGTTCCTGAATGAGATATCTAAAGCTAATGCGGTGACCATCTGTTGGGTGCCAGGGCATATGGATATCGTAGGAAAAGAAAGGCCTGACGAACTTGCTAGAAAAGGATCGGCGCTGCACTTATTGCGGGTCCTCCCTTTTGTAGTAACCCCAATCAGTTCTTTACGGAAGAAAGAACTGCGGTGGGTTCATCTGGAAACATGTGCAACAGCCAGGGCCCTATGGCCGGGCATCAGCAAGAAGAGATCAACTTCTCTGGTGGTTACTTCTTCTCGGATTTGGAGGACTTGAGTAACGTAGAGCTGACGGACCTCCTGAGATTCATATCATTATCTGGGTGGTTCCAATAGCGGACTTTATAGGTTTGCAGGGTTGATTGGGTACAATGGACCCGAACTGTGGTCTAAGTGAGCAGTTACAATGTCACAAGGTACCATTTACCTAACCTAACCTAACCTTGTAGCGCTTCATTGGTTGAGGGGGGTGAATGCAGTAGAAAAATAGATACAGACTGCGCTTAAGGATAGCAATTTTGGCGCAGATAAACTCAAAAGCAGCGGTATACGATGTTTTATAAAGTTCTTAGTCATAACGCTTGTGTATAGGTAGGAGAAATCTAGAACAAAATCGAAAAACCCATTTACGAAATAGTCCCTACTGGAACAAGCTGGTTCCGTAGCTGGTCATAGCTGTACTGACCAGGTACTTGCCCTAAGAGCTCTTATCGTGGATAGCATTGAAAACAGACTTAAGACTGGCGCCGTGGTTTTAGATCTCTTACGACACAGTCTTCGACACAGTTCCTTGTAAAACGATAGCAACTTTGATCAACAAAATGCAGTGTAATCACTCCTCACAAACATTGCAAGCCAACCCATACAACTCAGCGACACGGTCTCCCACAAGGGTCGATTTTAGTTCCACTTCTATTAAATTTGTATATCAACTGAATGCTGAACACAATATCCAACGAATTGTTGAATATTAATGATCTAACTCTGACTACACAACACTAGCCCATGTAGATCTCTTCATTCTCTGGGTGATCCCTTCAAGAAATGTAGGCTAATAGTCTAGTGCCTATTTTCAATGGCATCAGTTTCAGATATAATGAGAATCCTACATACCTGAGAGTAACTATGGATAGATCTCTAGCCTTCAAACAAGACTGCGACAATATCGTAGTCAAGCTCAAGACTAGAAACAATCTGATCCAAAAATTTGCATATAGCTCCTAGGGATCATCACCGAGAACTCCGCTTCAGAGAAGGTTATTCTCTGAAGACCTTTCTGCAAAAAACAGAAAACAAAGGAATATTCATCAAAACCGAAAGGAATATATGTACATCCTGCCTCATATAGTGAAACCATTCAAAGAGAAGCGCCATCTCAAAAAGAGTATGAGGCCATGAGTATGTTGGACATGAATTTAGAACGATCTAGTGGTGGAATCCACATTGTAGCTAATTTAGGATCATTTTGGTCATTAATTTGTCCTAGAATCCATATATTGATCGAATCATCGATAGAGATAATGGAGCGTACTGAATTCATATGTACATATATCTGACGACGAAATAATGATCCGAATGTATACCTACTCTGTACAGCACAACGCCAAGTTGAGACTTAAATGGAGGGCTGTGTATCAACTGAGTCTATCCTAAGACCAGTAACTTTCTTACATCCGCCTGATCAATGAAATGTCACTTAGCAGTGAATATACCATGCCTCTAGAAGTACTCCATAGTCATCCTTCCAAGGAGGAGTGGGTAAAATATAAACATCTCTAGAGGAACACAATCAACACTACTGGTTCCAAAGTGGATATTGTATCTAGGAGTAACATCTTTAGTAAGCCATCTACCACTAAACTTTTAAGCGGAAACATTTGTCATCAGTCCTTTCCGTCTTCAATCAGAGCACAAACTATCTTCATCTTCTTTGACCAAGCTGCTTTAATGGAAGTACCACCCATGTGATACAAGCAATTTGTGAAATTGCACCCGAGGCCTATCTGGGACCTGATGGAAAGGAGGAAAAAGCAGTTCAACTCGGCCAGCTAGTACTTCATTGTGAGAACGCTAGAGGAAGAAACCGTGGGTCATAAGAAGGAGGAGACATGATATCAAAACCTGCCCCTACGAGGCAATGCCTTGACCTGCTGTGCCGTAGTGGAATTCGGGACAGGGTTAGGGGGAGTGTTTTAGCCACGTAAACGTGCAGGAGCATGGAGTCTGGCATAACTCGTAGTACGGGCTACTGGGTATCCATAAAGAATTTCACCCCTCCAGCGCATGAAAAAAAAAAAACCTTACCAGAGTTGGCACCGTGGCTCAAATGTTTAGTGCGTTAGACTATGGAGCGAGGGGTTCCAGGTTCAAACCCCAGACAACACCTAAGCTAGGCCCTGGGTCCCATGGACCTTTCGCGCCAAAAATATGTTTTAGAAGGGTAAAGCCTGATCTGTGCCACTAGCTCCAGTTTTATTGGATTTATGTGAAGGAAAATTCCTGAGTTTACATTAACTTCCACAGGGGCACTCCCCTTAGAATTCCGCACATTGCCAGATATCTAGACCTCGTACTTGTCAAGAAATTAAACTGGAGGACTAACATTAATGAAAGCATAAACAAAGCACTATTTAGTTCTATACATACATGCAGTAGAATGTTTGGGAAAACCTGGGAACCAAAACCCAAAATCATACAGCGGATGTATACGGCTATAGTAAGACCTATTCTTATTTATGGATGTCTTGTATGGTGATAGTCCACCAGCAAGACCACCAACTTAGCGGCTCTTAAGAGGACACGGTGTTTCGCTTGTATTGTCCCACTAATGCCATGAGAACAACATCTTCTGCAGAACTAGAGGCTATCCTCAATCTACTTCCACTGCATACCTTCGTTCAAGCCTCGGCAGCTATTAGCACCTTAAGAATAAGTCAGTCAAACAGTTGAAAACAAAATACAACGGGTCATTCTATGATCCTGAATAAATATGTAGGAAATGTTCCCACCACGGATTACCTGATTCCCTACCTAGATTTCAAGAAACCCTTCATAAGCTCGTTCCCAAGCAGAGAAAAATGGAAAAGCAGTCAGCTTCCAATATACTCACTATCTCTGTCTTCACAGAGATAAATGGAGGTGTCAATTGTCTTTTCTGAACCACTGAGTATATCCAAATCAATCCGCCTACCGAACCATAGTGTTTTCCAAGCGAAGGTCCTGGCAATGACAATAACCGCCCCTAAAACTGCGTTGAAGGCAATACCATAGGAAGTTATCACATTTGTCATCGACAACTAGGCCGCAGTAAAAGCTTGTGATGTGCTGTCGTGAAGAACTTAAGTGCGCTCTGCTGGGTTCCTGGACATGAAAATATTCAAGGCAAAGAGAAGGCTGACAAATTAGCCAAAAGAGGTTCAGAATCTACAACAGAACAGGTTGACACTTCGCTGCTCATTCCGGTTTGCACATTGAAGAACAAAGCAGGGATTAGGCTAACATCAGATGGTCCTCCCTACACTTGTGTCATCAGAAGAAATATATGGCCTTGTTTCGATAAGAGTAGGATCGACAAAATTTTGCAAAAGGATAGAAAATCCCTTTCTACTTTGATAGGAGTCGTCACACTTTGCGGTACCACATGAAAAAACTAAGATTTATGCGGTGGATTTGGGAAAGTCGATGAGGATACAACCCACTTTCTCTATCAAGGTCTAGGTCATATCCACCTTAGATTTAAATTTCTTGGGCCACACTTCTTCCGTGACCCAGAAGAATCATCAGTCATTGACATCTTGAACTACATCATATCAACTGGATGGTTTGCTAGTTCATAGGAACCATATTTGTTGAACTAGGGTTAACCAATGGGCAAGGGATCTCCCTTCCCTATGAGTATAACAATGGGTCTGTATTGCCTTGGGTGTGCCGTTGTGGATTCCTCCACTCGCCTACCCTCGTGCCTGACGTAACCTAACCTATGTGGAGGCTGTTCATTTATTGACCACAATTACATCTATCATCGTTATCCTTTAACAATCTGCAGCCTGCAATACTATTACCAGACGCTTCAGTTCGTTTATACAGACTTCGAATGAGATGTTGTAGTCTAGACACGCTCTTCTTGTTTTTCCAAAATTTTCGTTGGTTTGCCCGCACCCTTTTCAACTTCTTGTCCTACGGATAGGTCTTAGAGGAACCAAATATTTTGTTGGTTCTTTTCCTATTTTGCATCCCTGTAATAAAACTTTTCATTGCGTCTTAGTAGCCTTGGGACTGACAATCAATTTGTCAGGATACTCATAGACGTACCTTGGCTGTAATAAAGGTAGTGGTCCCAGTTGATGCTGAAGCTTCGGAAACTATGATTGAACGCAATGTTAACAATTGGAACTTTTGTTCTTTGATGAGTTTGCCTATGTCCTGTGTGCAATGCACAAGTCCCCCAAGTAGTGGACCGTGTCTTGTGACTCCTATAAGGAATCACCAATCTATCATTCAGTTTTCTGCAATCGCCACAGAATTGACGGATCTAAATCCTATTCAGTGAATTATCGAATTGTGTTCACATTATGTCAAGCACATACATAGTTCGACCTAGATGAGATACACAACGTTCTTAATTCCATTCTAAATTTAGCTTCCAACAAATCCTGTCCAATTACCAGAAGGAAGATAGGTAATTCAGAACTCAATAGTATTCAAAAATGTTACCACTATTGGACGACATATGTATGTATCTACAAAGACATCCTAAAACAATTCAAGACTGAAATTCACTGAGTTTAATGTATGTAGATCTTGAAATATGTAGTTTCTGTCAGAACATGGATAGGGCGGCACATCATAATTCTCCGAACAACGTAAAGTTTTCTTCGTACCAAGTGTCTCGAATGAATCGGGGGCCGAATCCAAAGAAGCTTCTTACAATAATCCAGCCTCGGAGTACGATCCACAGCCATTAACTTCTCCTGATCTTGTGTCTACTGTCTACACCTAACTAGTTAAATCGTTTCTTGTCACAAGATGGGACACTATGCTCCTACTAAGTAGAAGTACTTAGTAGGAGCATAGTGTCACATCACCTTTTGTGCTTAAGTGCCGCCTCATTGTTTAAATTTACGTCCAAGAACAGCTCCTTAATAGCTCCCACAAGGATCGTAGATACTATATCTTAGCATAAGGAGGAGCTCATACAGGGTATAATTCTACTCAACATTTGAACATTTCTTAGGTCACACCATCAATCCCAAATCAAAACATTATTACCTTACACGATCTGCTCTTTCCATCACACACTGTCTTCCACCGTCATTCCTACCAAAACGGATCTCTGGTGGATGACCAGTCTAGTGATGTCAGTCTTTGCCGCTGCAGCCGCTGGACCATGTTTCAAATAATTTAATGTAATTTAAATGACATTCCCAATGTCGTCGCGTCCGTTTACCCATCGTCTCTGTCTCGAATGGATGCGAGTTCACTATCCGAGTGTGCACCTGCTTGTTGAAGACACACCACCAGACCACACTACAGAGTGGGAGTCTCAATGTGTTCTTTTTTTTTATAGAGATGTGTTCCGGCAGAGGATTCAATTTGGATTTATGTAATTCAAATTTTTTCTGTTATGCTGTCCGCATCGATTTGGTTTCCTGTGGTCAACAGTTCCTGAGACACACACGGCTGACATGTCCGCCCTGATTGAGTAGAGCATTTTGAGTTGTATCTCCCTTGTATCTAGTTAGCATACATACGGTATGAGGGTGTTACCGGGGTCTCATAACCGTTCTCCGCCTAAATGGTGAGCGATTTATCGACAACAACTTTGGATGTTGTGAAATCAAATGAAGTCAAATGATTTTAACGAGATCGTTTGAGGCTAGCAGGGGAGCGGTCCTCTTTGATTTTATGCGTTTTTAATTGACCCAATCTTCAATTAAATATGGAGAGCTCCAGATCGGGCTGGTATCTATGATTAGGAGTGAACTTTGTCCAATGGCTATGGGATGAAAAATGGTTACACCATAGTTTGAATTAATTTCGTATTAGAACAACGATTGTTTTCCTAACTAGGAATGTTTCGGGTAATGAGTTTCCACAACAAAAGAGGGCATTTAGTATTGGTCCGTTATAGGAAGACGGTTGAAAGCGATTTTATGCATTTTTTATGAGAAGACTTAATTGCGGCACTATCGGCTGGGAGTGGATTGAACATGGGTTAACCAGGGTAAATGCAATCTGTTTGCTAGTTAAGCTGGGATGTTGACATTTTGAAAAAAAAAAAAACGTTTGGTGTTTGCTGGATATGTATGGATTGGTTACAAGGAGGACTTCAAAATTTATGATTATTGGGGGAATGAGTAGAACAGATACAAGAAAGTTGGTGTAGAAAATGTTGCTTTGAGTGCTTACACTATATTTATCTAAGAACACAGCAATCCTTTGTCAGATGAATTTGAATATCTAAAGAATTTTGGTCAAGTGGAAATTTACACTCTATCTGAAGGAAGTTGGACATAATACATCGCGATTACATCAAATAGCCAAACTATCGTCAAAACAAGATCTACATATGCGACTCTGTAATAGAATGGAGGCAATTTATAGTGCTTGCTGACAAGAAAGCTGAAGAATAGTATTAGCAACAGCATGCAAACATCAACCAAGAAGAACTATCTATACTCTTCTTAGACTCGTACCTATATTACTATGTCCCTCTCAATAGCTATGCTAGTGGATGGGACTGATGTCGTATGAAGTCACATGTCAAAGAACTCTTCGGT
Organism: Xylota sylvarum; assembly: GCA_905220385.1. NCBI lineage: Eukaryota > Metazoa > Arthropoda > Insecta > Diptera > Syrphidae > Xylota > Xylota sylvarum. Next base: position 59,374,425 of record LR999959.1, on the reverse strand, counting down.
TGTAAAGGTAAGGATCTACGAGTTGATCCTTCAAAGACAGAAATTGTTATTTCCAAAACTCCCCAGCGTTAACTATCCACCTTGTCGTAGTTAAGTAGGGTCTTCGCAGGATCTACGGAAGCGGTCCAAAAACTAGGAGATAATCGAGCCCTAACTCTAGTGGTGGAGCGAATAGTTTTTTTCTTTAAGACCGTGCAGAAGGATGAAAGGTTGGGGGTGTCAAATATACCAACCACTAACGAGCTCCCACAGATACCTTAGCAAGGTCTGCGGTATAAATGCCTTACCCAGCATGGAGGCTCTGGCTGGGTGGACCAAAAACCGGACCTTACTCGTGGGAAACAAATGGAAGACAACAATAACAACAACAAGAAAACTAAAACAAAAAAACGGAGCCTACCCGTTGTGATGTTGACATTTTACCCGTGGTAGCACCAGAACTGATGGAACAGCAGCTGTTATCGGCCTCTGATTGAGGAGATCTCTATTTACAGATGGAAAAGAGAGAGATGGAAGAGCTACTGCTGACAGATCCATCAGACACGGATAGGAGGAGTAAGGTCTCTCTAGGTATGATGCGACGGCGGTTGTTCCATAGAGCGACGTACGTCAAGCAGATCTTGGACCCAAAGGATGCCTCCCAGAAGGGAAAGAACTACCTGGCGTAGGCTAACGAAACGATAGCAAAGGACGCTCTGACGAGGCCTGTACTTAGGCAGCACTCTTATACCATTAAAACCCATACAAAGGTGGCCGACAAAGTACACAACAAGGTCGCTGTCGGTAAGGCAGGTCCTGTGAGCGAGCAGCCAGAAACATCAAGGGCCGCTGAACGTCGTCGAAGATGGCCGAGACCAAGTGGGAGGATTTCGGGTCGAAGAGACTTAGTTCTTCGGAGGACTCCCTAAAAGGTCAAAGGCTGATATGGGGATGCTTTGCAGTGAGACAATCCGTAGATTGCTGTGGTGGATTCGGGAATACCAATCTGCCGGTAAATCAGGTCCTATGACGGAGCAGTCAGATACAACAAGGGCCCCTGAACATCGTCGGAAGATGGCCGAGACCAATAGGATGAATTTCGGGTCGAAGAGACTTAAATCTTCGGAGGACTCTCAGAATCCCTCCCCAAAAGGCCGAAGGCTGATATGGCGATGCTTTTCAATGGAGCAATCCGTAGATTGCTGTGGTGGATTTGGGAAAACCAAGTGGAATACTGCTTTAGAATGCGGCCAAATGATCGAGAAGGCTTTAGTTAGAGCCGTCAAATATCGGTAGAATGCTGGTGCAACTGCGCCCACATTTGGCAGAGTGAAATGGCAGCGCGGAGTCACAATGATAAACTGTAAAGATCAGTAATTATTGGAGTTCACGAAGGCTGCAATTCGCGGTTTTAAACTTTGGCAAGGAGCTGCAGTTGCCTCACGCTATCCTTCGAAGGATCCTGTCCGATCATAGGCACAGAAAAAAACGTTGAAGCGATAAAATACCGCAGGTCATTAGTATTTCAAGAGCAGGCTGGAACCTCGCCAACGATGGGGTCATTGAGTGGTCTACCTACAAAGAGACCGTTAAACTCATCAAGACAGAAATTAGAAACTCTTTGAGACTTTTCTGTGAATCTATGGAATCTACCATCGCATCTCAGAAAGATGCTAACCAAGACATCAAAGCCGGCTTCTAATATCAGAAAAGTAGTGGTACATGGTCGTAGTCGCAGGAGGTAACGCTGGACATACTTTTGAATACTCACTTTCCTGATTGCTGACTGGTCGTTTGCGGAAATGATATACCCATCATTCCAGAGATGTTTTCGGGAATGAACGAAGATGAAAGAATAGTAAAGAAAGTACAAGGACTCAAGGGATGGATAGCATACGGCCTGTGATGCTCGTCGAGTCGAGAGATATCGTTATTCCATGACTCAAGCAAGTATTCAAAGGCTGCCTTAAGCTAGGTTATGTTCCGAAAGTATGGCGAGATGTGCGTGTCATATTCATTACAAAGGTTGGGAAAGTAAGTCAGACGACATCAAAGGAATTTAGACCAATCAGTCTATCGTCCTTTCTGCTGAAAACATTGAAACGTCTATATACGTAAGAAGTGTGATTGACAATAACTATCTATCCAAATCACAACATGCATACATACGTGACAGATCGGTAGACACAGCTCTCCAAAGGATTGTGTCAACTATAGGCAGATTCCTTCACTTCAAAGAATTTATCCATTGAAGGACCGTTCAACAACCATACACTGAACACTAGGAGATACAACTATCCGAAAGAGGGTTGGCTGGGGAACACCCCAAGGCGGAGCCCCTTTTTCCTCTGATATGGCATCTCGTGGTTGACGAGATGTTGGTACGATTGAAGGAAAATGACTTCAACGTGTCGGCTCAGGCTGATCATGTGGTCATCTTGGCCTCAGGGAAGCTTCTTCCAGTCCTAAGTGAAAGCCTCAATCTCGTATTACAACTAGTGGACGACTGGGCTTATTGGACCACCTATTGTTGGATGACCCTTTACAACAAGACGTAGGTTTTCGCATAGTCGCTCCTCTAAGATCTGGTGCTAATCCACTGATAAATTCAAAGAAAAGTAACACCATTCTCTATTCATCTAGACGTTGTCAGAAGGTCCTAATCCCTACCGACTACCCCTTAAACACCACACCACCAGCTCTCTATTTCCTATTTCATAAAATTAAACCAATTATTCTCCCACAGTCAGGGACACTCAATTATTTCTCTGAAGATATGCACCCTCTCCTCGGAGCTGTAAGTTATTGCCAACTATCTCCGAACGCCAAAGGCTAAATGTCGCGCCAAGCTGATAAGTTGCAGTTAAAACCGATGCAAGAATCACTCACCATATTTGTTCCTGTTTGTTGTAATGATGGTCATAATAATGGCCATACCAGGAGCAGGAGCAGGAGCAGTCGGCGAAGGTAGCCGCACACAGCACAACAGCAGGAGCAGCGGCACTTGTAGTAGTAGTAATAATCATCATTAAAATGTACCGATAATCGATATGCGTCGAAACATGTTCCTATAATCCATAAACAAAATTAAGTGACCATTAAAATACCATAAACTTAGTTATGTGTGTGACATGCAAGCGGGCCGGCATCGTAAAAACTTAATTCGCGCAATCACTACGCCCGGCCTGGAGGACTGTGGGCAAAACTCCACGCGAAGATGACCACCAGACCATGGCCATTTCGGTCATCCGGTAAGTGCACCTACTACTCGTACAAGTCTCGTAAACATTACCCTCAGCAAGAGGCTAATAAATTTTCCAATTTTAAGCCAAAGCTTATGGAGGGTTTTGGTATTAGTCGTCGGGTGGGGAGTTTGTTTTTTTTTTTGTCCCAACCACCTGACCAGGTGATTGCAGAGAACGTCGATTTTATTACAGCAACGACACGACGACGAGGAGGAAATCTGTTTACTATCACGCAGGACCCGAACTGGGCGCATAATATTGCCGATCTAATGGTGAGGATGCAAATTTTATCGGTTCCATGCGATTGACAGAACTAGCACTCTCTAACCGCGAAAGTGTAAACACAGAGAGTGTTTCGGTCTTGTGTGTGCTTGCTTTGGCCAAGGATTCCATGGAAAACCACACTCGAGTGTGACTCTGGTGCCTGTGGGATGTGCGGCTGGCCAATGTTCTGGAGTAATTTAATTGCCAACTCTCTGTGAGTTGAAGTGAATCCAGTTCACTGGTCTAGTGGTACAGTTGCTGGTTCGGGCATACTGCTGCTAATGATGATGATGATGATGATGATGGTGGTGGTCATGGTTGTGTGGTGTAAGGAGAAAAAGTTAGACTTGGCTGGTGGACCTTATGGTCATCTCCATAGTGAGGGTGTTGGCTGACCGACAGCCTGTGGGTGAATGATGGTGGCAATTTGTTTGCACTAACTTCCTGCGGGTAATTAAAACTTGAGCTTCGGTTCGGTTCAGGTGGCTCTTGTGGCGTTAAATGGTGATTTTTTTTTATTTTTTTTAATGCTTTAAGGAAAGTTATAGCTGTGGGTATTGCCAAAGAAAGTTTGGTAATTGATTTCGTGTGGAAAAGACTGGGAGATCATTATCTGTCGGAGAGGTGTAAGTAGATCTACTCAGATGCCACATTAAGGAGGTAGAGATAGTGTTTAACTGGTCTGCTTCACAGCGCTTTAAGAGTTTTTGAGGTAAAAATGCAGAACTAAATGGGCAAAAGGAAAGGAGTGCTGCTGAGTATTGAATGGTGTCTTGACCAGCTATTTGACACAACAATTTCGTCTAAGCCAACGACTTAAGGATTGTATAAGCACAAACCCTGGACCTCACGTAATCTATTACTTCAACGCAGACTATACTTCCACTTTCATGCTTTATCCCACGACCGGGATTGGGAAGCTTCCTCGTGACTATGATCTTTTTTTCAGACGTAGGACCTTGTATAGATTTACAAGTAAATACTGAATACTTTCTTAGACCTATGTCGGAAGCTTATATTGGAACTACAGTTGATGTAGACTATTGGAAACAACCACTTTTTGGTGATTTTGACCAAAATTTCGTTGTCAGGTAGTTTGCACTTTCACGATCATAGACAACGATCCCACATAAAGCGAATACAGATATCTCCTCAACTATTCATCATTAAGCATCCTGCAACTAGTGATAATTATAACCAGCTATTTAACTCTTCACTATGATATGAAGGAGGGCCCTAACATATGTACATAACATCACCAGAGGAGTTCCTAACGAGTCAATGCCAGGCCCAGTTCTTTGGAATGTAATGTCTGATGCGATAATGAGGACGCCGAGGCCAAGCGAAGTGGTCATCATCAAGCATCAGACCTGAAACTGGCAGACGACATGATTAAAACAGTACTAATAAGCAAGAGAAAATAAGTGGAAGACCTTATTATACAGGTTTCATATGACAAATCTAAGAAAGATAGTTAGCGCCCTTACAAGGTACTGTCTGTTTGGCAGACATGCCAGAAGGTTTGATGCTCCCTTCAACGATTTCTGTAGAAGCTGTAGCGACTAGGAAGAGGAGGAAACTATGACAAATTTTCTGAGTACCTGTCCGGATCTCTGGGTTTTCAGAAGGAAAACCCTAACCGAGTACCTACTTCTTCGAAGATCTTAAAAATCCATTGGGAAGTCTCCATGTAGGTTTCCGATTTTTCTATATTGGCATTACAATCGACCTTCTTTTTGGTCTAAGTATGTCCCAACTGAGCGGGGACAACCACCCAATCCAACCCAACCCAACCAACCCATTCTACAAGTTCAATTGGCGAACCACTCCAGACATTTATTATCGATGCAAAACAAAGCCTCAGCTGGAAACTGAATATTCAAGACTGTGTCAGGAGGGCCTCAATTGCCCTGTATTTATGTAGAACGATCCTGTGGCCTTCAGCCTCGAGATGTCCATATACAGAGATGATGGCAGACATCAGATCCATCCTGATGTGCGGACAAGAAGAGTCTAATGCATCTGCATAACCGGCACACTTAGAACCACGCCTTAAGCTACACTTGGAACTATGTTCCACCTGCTTCCCGTTGACATTTTTGGGAAGCTGATGACGACCATAATACTACTTCTAGTAAGCTAGACTATATTGTCCCCTATTTGGACTTCACTGTCAAGTATAAAGCCAGGATTCCTAATAAAAGTGCTAGGCCATCTGGAGTAATTTTGAATGAGTCTGCGATCAAGTCGTAGCTTCCAAACCAGAGCTGAAGTACCTTGGCATTACCTTAGATGCAAGGTTAACCTATAAGCAGCATCTGCAACATGCAGGTGAAAAGGCATCAAAGGCAACGGCTGCCCTATCAAGGATAATGCCGAATATCGGGGGACCGAAACATAAGAAGAGATTACACTTAGCAAGAGTTGCCGCATCAATAATGCTCTACGGTTCCCAAATATGGGCTAGTGTCGTGAAAACAAAAGCATACAGAAAGAAGACTGAGGCTGTCTACAGAACCAACGCGCTGAGAGTATGCAGCGCTTTCCGAACAACTTCATATAACGCGACATGTGTAGTGGCTGGCATGGTACCAATAGACCTTCTTGCAAAAGAAGCGCAACAGAAATACCGTGTCAGCAGGACAAAAAGTAATACTGAAGGACAAGGACCAAGAACAAGTGTGGAAGAATGGCAGGAGAGATGGTGTCACTCTGACAACGGCAGGTGGACGCAGGGATTGATACCCAATATAGACGCCTGGATTAATAGGAAGCATGGGGAGCTGAATTTCTACTTGACCCAGATGCTCACTGGCTATGAATGCTTCAGAGCCTATCTGCATAAATATGGACATGACGACAACCCCTATCGTTCAACGCGCCCGGAAGCAGCGGAGGATGCGGAACACAACATGTTCCACTGCTGGTAAACCAATTGTGCGAGGATTTAACCTCAGTCATGTATATTCCAAGTTCCGGGCAATTGTAAAGCGGATGAGCTGGCTAAAGAAGTTACATAATGTGGAGGCTCCAAACAGATCTAGCCATTTCTACATAGATTGGAAGAAAACGGAAAATGGAAATAAGCCTCCTTTTATTTCCATCAGTAGGGAAGAACTTAAGACGCTTTGTGGGAGCCATCACTGGGCACTGTCTAATAGTGTCTTGTTTTAGTCAGGTCTGGCTTTATTACTAAGATCTTTGAAGAAGTATTCGCCAAGATTTTCTCAAAGCTGCAGGGCATTACTAGTCCACAGGAGGTGAGTTATCGCTCCTTTCAACGATTTCTGTAAAAGCTGTAGCAATGGGGAAGAGGAAGAATCGATAACTCCCCTCCTGTGAACTTATCCTGCCCTGCGGCTTTGAGAATACCTTGCCGAATACTTCTTCGAAGATCTTAGGCATATAGGAAAACTTGTGTTAAGCCAGATTTAAAGTTTTGCCTTCGGTATCAAAATGGTTTTAAAATGGCAAATTCTTACACACCATGAGTTGGGATTGAAACTGGTTATTCTTCCATTAATCCTAGAACAGAAATCCGAATGTAGATCTCGGTGCTAGTAGCCTAGTTCTTTCCTTTATGCTATAGCTATGGTCCTTCTCTTTGGCCTAGGTGTGTCTCTGCTTGAAAAGAGACAGCCATCCAAACCAACCCAATCCATACGTTTCGTATATGTGCTCCAGTGACGGATCAGAATCACTCGGCGCATAGAATTGTATTGTTAAGGGTGTTCTGCGCTTTTAGTATGGTGTCAAGCGATTAACGCAGTCTTGTGCCGAAAGCCCACTATTAACTATTTTGTTAAGAATAGGAATCTGAGCGACTGTAAGGCTGACCTTAACGCCTTAGTTAACCCTGTAATCCATTCGAGAATGAATGCAAGAATTCTTTAAATTCAGTGGCAAAGCTGAACTCTTTGACTATTGTCTGGGTTCCAGATCACACTGGAATACAGAAGCAAAACGGAGCCTTGGGGAACGCCAGCATTTATATGGTAGATTGCAGCCTTGAAACCGTCCAAAACAACTTGAATTGAACGTTCCGAAAGGTAGTTTCTAATCCATTGAATAGAAGAGTCGTCGATGCCAAATGCATACATTTTCGACAAAAGAGCTTTATGCCAATCTCTGTCAAGGAGTAACAATCTTACATTCACCAAAATGATGGAAAGACTGGTTTCACTTTTCGCTGGGGTATACCATCAAATCACCAGTGGGCCTTTTGCTACAAAAACCATCCCGACAGTCTTTGAGGAGCTTTCGTGATTCAAAATATTTCATAAGCTGACGATTTATCAGCGTTTCCATGACCTTGGAAAGAAAGGACGTAAGTGCAATGGGTAAATAGTTGAAGGGAGAAGAAGACTCGCCTGTTTTAGGGACGGGCTAGACAAATACTGTTTTCCATCTACTCGAGAAGAGTCCAGAAGAGTAGGATAGATGAACAAGCTTACGCAGTGGTTTTGCCAGCATGGAAGAACACCTCATCAGAATAATGGGTGAGATACTATCTGGACCAGCGGATTTGTTTATGTTAAGATCTATAAGTACTCTTGCTACAATACGAGTGCGAAAGTGGATTTGTCCCATAAAATATTCAACTCGCTCAAGTACAGGGGGAGGCAAAGCACAACCTAGGAGTGTGGATGTCACAGCGAAAAGGGCTGCAAGTAGATTGGCCTTGTTTAAAGAGCTGACAGCTGGAATGTCATTGTGAACGAGCGTTGGGTTTTAATGTTTTTGACGGACGACCAAAACTTTCAGCTACCTTTGGGAGAGTGTAGAATCTTTTTCCTCAATTTTTGGTCGAAGGAAAATTTTACACGGCGAATTAGACCACTGCAATCATTTCGGACTCATTTCGAGTTTATCTTAGTCTCAAGATCCAAGAACTTGTTGTAAAAATCTCTGCAAGCCTCTCTATAATAGTAGAACTTACCCTACTGCTTTCCATGAAGTATTTAAAAAAAAAAATCACTTTCAAAAATTCTCCTCCACTTAACAAACAATTAAAATCCATCAGACCAGCATTCTAAAACATCATATGAGTGTGGTTCCCTTCCCAGCAAATCAAATGCGCAAAGCAATTCCACAGTTTTTCCACAAATTGAATTAAATTGCCCAATTAAACGACGAAAATTTGTCGCCCATTCGCCAAACCAAATTCCACCCGCATTATCAATTGATGTCATTTCGAATATTGATTGTCCGTCCAGAACAATTCACCCCTTCTTGGTGGCTGGCTGGCATTGTGTACACAAATCAGGGTCTCTCTCCCACATGATGGCACATTCCGCGTCACAACTGTTGCGACCCCGATCATTTGATATCACTTAGCAGTAGTTAGTCCCACCCTCGTGATATTGAAAAACAATCTCACAAAATTCAATTGACACACACTCGTAATAAATTTTGTGTCAATTTGTCTCGATTTATCAGATTGGTAGCTCAAGAGTAGTCTGCAGTAGTCTGGCATTCAAGAATTTGGCATGCGGGAGTTGGGACACGGTGCGCCTCTATCGTAATTTCTCGTAATTGCTTGGAAATTAGGAGCAATTAGATGCTTCAATCTGTGTGAGGTAAATGGTGGTATTCCAACACCACCACCACCACCCTCTCCCGCATCTGAGAGTAAACAACAACCGCCCCTCAGCAACATTTCACCTTTTTCGCTTGTCAGTGTGTGTGTGTGTGTGTTGAATGATGAAAGTGCGAACTGCTAATGAATGAGATAGTGTATATGTGTTGCAATTTGCAAAACCTCTTGCAAACAATTAACCGCAACCAACCACCACCACCACGGTGCGCTGCAATGAAGTTGAGAATCCGTATCCGAATCCGAATCCGAATCCAAGTCCATGGCATTCTATACAAACACTCACAGTACTGACGACTGAATGCAGTAGCCGGAGCAATGCTCATTGAGGTTCCTAAGCGAACGCAGAAGATGCCTCGTAAATCAAATTTAATTGCTCTGGCATCGTTAAACGTCGCTTATGATCCGCTAAATGTGCACGCATTATATTTTCTTGTGCTGCGTTATGAGTTATTGTTATTATTATTGCCAATGCCGCCGACACCAGGACTACCAACACCGCCATAGCACCACCACCACCATTATCGCACTTTGTTGTTTAATTGTGCAAAGGAGATGACATGAGTGGATTAGGGAGGGTAGACGATGATGTTCGCACTGGTGGTGGTGGTGGTGGTGGAACGGTGGGAATTGTGAAATTACGCCGAGAAATCTAGAACTAATGGCGATGCCTGCTTGACAGATGGAATTGCATTTAGTGTGGTGGATTTGATTTAATACGCGCTCTACCACCACACTGTGATGATTCGGAAGGCGTACCATGGGAGTGTAGGGAGTATTGGGGTCTTGAAAGGTATCACACAGCACTATCGAATTAGGAATGTATCGAGGATACCTGCGACTTGTGAGTCAGTGTGATTTGTTTGGTTTGGGACTTTTGAATTAAGGATTTGTTCTCTTTTCTTTCTAAAACGGAGTTGAGTATAGTATTGAATTAGGCGCAAGGACATATGTAAGTCCCCGGGACATAGGTCCCAAATTTTTCTTTTGGGAACTACATACATACATATGTCCCACTTAACTGAGACATAAGACCCAAATTGAATTAGGTACTTATGTACTTATGTCTCACCCCATTGGCACATTGTATGAATGTCCAAAATTTTGTTTGTCGAAAATGGGACACACATAAGTCCCAAATTCTAACATTTGGCCTTATGACACTTGGATAAACCGACGTTAGGCAAATTTCGCTTTATTACACTTGTATGCGTAAACAGTGGAATATATTTGGGGGGCATGCTGTCTCTCTGCAACCCTCCTGCTTGGGGTCACTGTCCCGATGGAGTGGGACATAAGACACGAAAAAAAGTTTAGCACTTATGTATGTCCCGGGGACCTACATACATATGTCCCTTCACCATTGATTTAATATATAACACTAATGCAAGAAGTGGAACAGAGGTAGTTGAGTGTACTTTCAGTACAAACTACCCACTTTTGTCGCATGGGGGTGCATTCACTCCATCGTTGCCAGGCAATTTGAAACTATCGAATGATACCACAGCGTGTTATTACGACCGATTCTGTATACCAAGTTTTGAATCAAGCTCAAACTGTGTGATGTTTCCAATCGTTTTCTTTGCTCTTCTTGTGAGAAATGACTATCCATCCATCCATAGCAATAGGATCCGGTATACGGAAACGTCTGCTACTCTCTTGAGTTTCACCGGGATTCAGCAGAATGCCTTTATTCTCTTCAAAGGCATAAAGATCGGAAAAGAAATGGTCCTCGACACTATTGTCGTCAACCATTCAAGGGTTTACTTTGGAGAACACTTCACCACAAAGATTCCATTCTTCAATACACAGTTTTCCACACAGCATCTGCTGCCCTCATCAGCTCCTTCACATGTTTTTTGCGGTGTCTGCACTTTTCATCGGGCTAGTGGTCATTGCTTCTTAGGTGGCGCTACAGTTCGGGGTGAATTTTTATTATGTAAAGCATCACTTTCCGTCTTCGTGTAAGAAGAATGTTGGTTATCTCTAACCTTAGCTTCAATAGCCTTGAACACCTCTACAATGGCTCGTTGAAAACGCCCGATGATGTCGATATCATCTACGTCTTCAAGCAGCTGGATTGGCTTATGAAAGATAGCACCTTCCGTTTTAACACTAGCCCTCCGTACTCCAGGCCTAAACTGAAGAAATCACATGCCAGACTATCCCCTTATCGAAATCCAGGAACAGTTCTAAAGTAGAACTTCTAAACTCCACTAAACGCCTCGTGTTCACCAGCGAAACGCGGCATAGCTGGATCAATTTCTTTTGGGATTCCGAATTCGACCTTCGCCTTAAAGAGCTCGAAGCGATGAGTGATATCATACTCATCCTTGGCTTTAAGTACGACAGCCAATACCCGTCTTCTGATGCTCGGATCTTAAGAGGGTTCAGCACCTCTATTCACTAGTTTTTAAGGTACGACAACTCCACGTTTGCTTTGCACTATGAGGGTGCTTATCGGCGGTTTTGTCTAACTCGGACAATCTCTGTCAAGTAGAGTCGGGATTTCAGAAGTCACAGCATCAGCTCTTGACAGATTTTGTGCACAGACACTCGTAAAGCTCTTTATGTATGTTCATCTATTTTAGAGGCTTAGATACCTATATCAAAGCGGAGGAATCTATCATTAAGCAGAACTGACTAGGACTATGTAATTCTGAGACGTTTGCTTCGATTCCTACGCACGGTATTTAGGAAAGAATTAATGAAAGACCTGACACTCTCCCCAGGAAACGTTCAACAGCTGCCTTTATCATAATGCCTGCTCGTAACCGAGCTGCCATTCAATACTGGGTGTTTCAAAGAGACCAAAAGAGGCTAAATATTTGCTCTACTAGACCTTAAGGCCGCTTTACTGATTCTATCCAATTGAATGAACATCACAGAACTGGTGGTTTAAGAACATTGGGTCTATGTGAGGCTTTACATTTTATCTGTGAATGTCCAGCCTTCATTCGCAATAGGGTAGATACCTTAAGCTGCATTTACACGAGTGATATATTAAAATACCAAAAAATACAAATATTTGCCTGTACTACAGGACCTAACTTCCCAAAACCATTCGTGTTGTGCGTGTTATATTCTTCACACGAATACTATTTAATGCCGCGTTCGCAGATGCAACTTTAGTTTGAGAAGCTTTTTTAAGAAGTCCCGTGAAGAAAATCTTTGGTTTTTGTCTGGTAATAAAACCACGAACCTCCCTAACCACTGAGTCACGGCGTCCACATATTCGTCATACTTCATCTGTTCTTTAACATCAAAGACAGATCCAAAGACTAAGTGTACAACCTTTGACAAGCAGGGATTATGTGGTTATGCTGAAGTCCTTGTTCTAATATAGGTACATACGTACTCTTCCGCAGGAGAAAACAGTTTCTTTACAATTTTTTGACATATCCGGTCAAATTTTGACCAATTAGTCTGATATTATGAGTCCTAAAGGCACCATTGCCCCCCATTCATCTATCCAGTAAAACATGTTTTCATAGATTTGCATCTGTAAGGAGTTGAAAGGCTAAGGATATAGTACAAGAGACTAATTTCCTGCTTCCTAATAATACACGAACATCCAACGAACGATCTATAAAAATGTTGTAAGTCGCCTCTGCCTGCCATTTCCACCTCGTATTCCTGCCTCCTCCATTAGCTTAAAACCATAAACTCAGCATAACCCGCCATAAACATCAGATTCGCGAAAATTATTACGTCATTAAATTAGTATTCACCAGGCACATTTATGGGCGCACAAATGCAACCCCAATCCCGGTTGATCCTTGTTGTATGCAGTAGGCTCCCAACTCCCCCAATTACAAAGCGCGCACAACAAAAAAGAGGAGTGGAACGTATGTATGTATATAAAACACTAGTAAGGCACCGGCCACATTTCATCGCATGCTGCTGCATCGAAACAGGATTCAATTAGAGTTCTTCGGCGGTCGGCAATTTATGACAGCTCCGCGTAGTGTTTCTCCGCCGAGACGATGATACCCGAGCACTTACCAACGATCGCAATAAATTGGTACTCTCCGCCAAGACGACCGTGATTTTCGGAGTGCCGATTGCGTGGTAAAGATGGTGATGCTGATGATGGTGGTCGCACTTGCTACTCGTCGTCATCGTCATCGTCATCGTATCGTGGTCGTTGTCGTCGTCATCATCCCAAAAGTGGAATGGCCAATTCATTTAGTCGTATACCACCGCGTGCTAACCAGTTATCAGTTGCCATTAAAATTAATTTTCACTAATCACAGTTGCAACAGTATTGCAGGAGCAGCTCACTTGCAGAAGCGGCGGCGGGCGGAGGCACCAACGACAAAACAGACAGACACACCAGCTCTGGGCGAGTGCGGATACAGGCGATAGAGAGCGGCTATCGGCGATATTGTCTAATGCGTGCGGCCGATGTACCCAGGGAGCAATTCCAGATGTACCTGTCCAGTTTAGCAGAGCTACAGGAGCAGCAACAGTGTACGACTGGCGATGATCTTTATCGGAGTTTAGTGTTATTCGCGGATAATTTCTCTTCGCGCACTCGAACGGGTGTTAGCCAGTGAGACACCAGCACTGATCCTGTGGCTGTGATAACGCCGATGTTTGGTGATATTTATGCCGACTTCTGTCACTATCGCCAGAGGATCTTCTTGCTCACTACCAATTGGGATTAGGAACCTATACCCGAGACGAGTGTGTGTTCTGTTCGGTCGTCTCGGATAACAGAATAAGGCGAACCGCTCTCTTTTAGGCCAACAGGTGCACCACACCGCAGCGATCTTTCTGTTACCAGCCTGTTATTAGTCGGTCCGGGGTTAAACGCGAGAAAGAGAGATGATGAACTTTTACGACTTTCGGGCATGTCGCGCCATCTCGTTGTGTGTGTTGATATCTTGGTTTCGCCATCGAGATGACACATTTTGCCAACGATATGTGAGAAGATGCTCCATGTGTGTACGAGTACCAGTGCAGCAGCGCAGCGCCTAGGGAAATTGTTACACATCATCGCATGGCACTAACGACAACAGCGGCGACGACTACAACGACAACTACTACGACGACGACGCTCGACATGACAACTGAATATTGCCCGAGAGTGATGGAGGTGCGATCGGTGCGATGCGATAAAATTGCGCGATCTTATCTCGCGGCAGCAGAATGAAGAGCTGTTACGTTTATTTCAGTTGCAATTTGGTGTGACTTGATGTCCGATCCCATGGCAGACAATTAAACGGCATTTGACTGTTTTATTAGCACCATCCGGAGGTGTGCTTTTATGCGTTTTCGGGATCTCGACAATAATGATAATTTATTCCAATTGCCAGCACTTTCGCTAAACGGAGGAAACAGCGAGGAGCATTTTTTCTACTAATATTGCGTGACAGGATTTGTGATGTAAAGGATGTTGCGGGTCAATGCAGATGGTCAATACCGACTTGTAAAGATTAGATGTCATATCAGGACTGGTGGTATTTCTGTCTGGTACTGTCCGAAATGGACGCAAATTTGAGGTCTTGAATTGTAATCAGTGTGAACTACTTTACCTCTTATGAACTACTATTTGTGAAGAGATCTGTGAGGCCATTTCGAAGTATTATTAGACGAGTCGATTGAGCCATCCAACTGGCTTAAACTATTCAGCTATGAGGCTGAAGTTTCATATACAATGTATCTGACACTGTACCTCTACATAAAGTCTATTGATATCCACGATTTCTTAGTAATTCTAGTCGTTTCAAAATTTGGAACACGCTCTCATACTCTCTCTCTTAACACTGAACAGAGCCTTGTTATCTACATATATGTATATGATGGTTTAGGGTCCAAGTCCGTAACGCAGGCTCTTCGAAACAGTGAGGGAAACCTAATCACCGAAGCACAGGGAATAGTAGATATGTTTAAGCAGCATTTCCAGCACCTACCTAATGTGCATCAGGTAGAGAGAGTGATAGAGAATCCGCACCCAGTCAATGAAGAAGCCATCCCACTCCCAGTTTTGAAGAGGTTGGCTCAGCTATCAAAAAGCTGAAGAACAACAAGCCCGCCGACTCTAATGGTTTAACAGCGGTGCTTTTCAAACCTGGTGGTGATGCATACACCGAATCATCAAACAAACCCCAAACCTGGACCTTCAGCTCTTTATGCCCCATTTTTAAGAAAGGCGATTCTATGTCTTATAAGATCTATCGAGTAATATCCCTGCTTAGTGTCGCACATAAGATCCTATCCAATGTACTGTGTGAACTTCTGAAGCTTTTCTGCAACACACTAATCGGCAGGTACCAGTCTGGCTTTCGGCCCATTTTTCACACTAAGGCAGATCCTGCAAAAGACCAACGAATTTCAAGTCGAGACCCACCATCTCTTCATCAACTTCAAGACCGCGTGTCACAGAATTTATCATCTTGAGCTCTACAAGGCGATGGCCAAATTCGTGATCCGGACCAAACTGATCTAGCTGTGCCACATGATACTGTAAAACACGCGCAATTCGGAAACAGTTCCTAGGAACTATTCCAGACATGTACTGGATTACAGCAAGGAGATGCGCTATCATGTGACTTCTTCAATTTCGTGCTGGAACAGATAGCCAATGTATCCAACTGCTGGGATACGCAGACGACATCGACATCATTGGTCACTCTCAGCGCGCTGCCAAAAAAGCCCCGGCAATTCAAGTACAGGTGAAACGAGTTGGCCTTGAAGTGAATGAAGACAGCACCAAGTACCTAAGTATTGTCAACAAACAAAGAAGCATCCGTCAACCGCCTAGGACAAATGTCACTACTCGCAACAGTAACTTTGAAGTGGTTAAAGAGTTTACCTATCTCGGAGTAAATGTCAACTCCACGAATGACACTTTAGTGGAGATTAGGGACTTACCCTGGGAAACCGCTGCTACTTCGGTTTGACGAAACAAATGTTTACAAACCTCCTAACTCGGAAGACGAAATGTATGCTCTACAAAGCTTTGATCCTGTGAGTTCTGCTATCTAGACAATTGGAAACAGCGTGCCTGGGATCGGAGAGTCTTACTCTCTCTGCCATGTCTCAGACAGAGACTCTACATGTGTCGGGGACCCTTTAAGTTAGTAAGTATTCCTAGTGGTTTAGTGGGAGTGGAGGTAGTGGGGCATTGGTTCAGACAGTTGTTTACCCTTGAAGGAGCGAAGAATGACTTCTCCGAGTCTACTTTATATTAAAACTAGTAGAGCGATGTTTCTCTTAATCTCATAGCTTATGACTCAGAAACAAGAAGATCTGCATTTTGGGCTCCAACTGCCATGAGAATCTTCTCGTTTCCGAATGACGAAGTTTCACATCAGAGTTTGGTGACGAGGAATATCATTCTTGTTGATTGCCTCCCACGGTGCCCTTGACACAATCTGCTATAGATCTGTCCTTCTAATTCTGAATGGTCCAACCTGGTCGGAAAGTTGTGCTTAGGAATTTCTAGAATCCGTCCATCCTCGACGGTATCCTGAATAGTGGTCATTTGTTCGTTATGAGGTTGGGTTGGTTGGGTGGTTGTCCCCGCTTAGGTGGGACGCACTTAGACCAAAAGGGAGGTCCATTGCGATACCACTATGGAAAAACCGGATTACCAGCACCGGAGACCTTCATTGAGACTTCCCGGATGGGACAGAAGGAAGGGCAACCATTTTCGATATAGACCCATGTCGAAGATGTGTGGTTCGTTGTTTAATCATTAAACCAGTTTGACCTGGTGACAAAGCTCCTAATCTTGCCTAAGTCTAGTCTGGCTAGATCTTTTAAATCTTCGAAGAAGTATTCCCCTAAGGTTTTCCTTCTCAAGACCGAAAGAGCAGGATATGTGCACAGAAGATGTATCATGGTTTCCTCGTCTCTACAGTTCCTACAGAAATCGTTGAAGGGGACACCAAGTCTTCTAGCATGCCTGCCTACCAGACAGTGTCCTGTGAGGACGCCAACTATCTTTCTAAGATTGATCCTATTGCTGGAAATAAGTCTACTAGTTTTCCTACAATCCAGCTCTGGCCAGATTAGCCTAGGAGTGAGACATATTGTTCCACCTACTGTTTGCCATACCTGTGGCTGCGGTATCTAATTGGAATTTTATTGATTTAATAGGTGCTGACGGTACATCCCTATTGTCAGGGAGGTCCCGGTCTGCACCTTCCTTAGCTAGCTCGTCCGCTTTGCAATTGATAGAAGAGCCCATAGAAGATCCTAAGATCTCTTGCAGCGAGGGGCTCAATAGACTCCGGGTTCAGTAGTATTGAAACCAATCGCCCAGCCTCATTTGGCTCCTCAGCTTTTATGACTTTCCAATTATGCCTCGGAATGCCAGGATTTTGGATCCCTATGAGCCGAAAAATGTTCTTCGGGTCACTAGGACCAAGAGGTATCCACAATCTAGCCTTCGGCCGAGTTGGAATTTCGACTTTAGGAACAGCCTTAAGTTTGGCTCCTGGCCACACAGCACCGACTTTCAAGATTGCCGACTTGATATAGTCAGCCAAATTCTCGTCGCTGCAAATCAATAGTTTGGCACCAGTCTGATGCCAACCGCCATCCCTAAAGGTCGGCGGCGCTAACGTGGGGTTAGCCAGGCAGTGGGAGAGGATGCCCGAAGACACTTGTGCCTTCAAAAGCCTCCAGTTCTCCGCACTTATACGACCTTCCTCGTCACCCTGGTCAATGACCCCAAATATCAGATGGTCCTTTCCGACCTAGTTGAAGGGCCTGGAAATCGCAATGGTTTTTTTGGCCTTTTTCGGGGGTTATGAGGTAGAGTTTATAAGATAATAATTCTAATCTTTAAACTTTCCAGACTTACTTACTTGTTAGACATAGAAACCAGACCTTGGAGAATGAGATGCCATTTCTGGGTTTTTAGGCTGGAAAGCCGTGGGCGATGGGTCCAATTAGTGGTTAGTTTGCACTTTTTATAGGAACTACTCTATCAGTTGCTATCCAGGTTACCATTGTATTCCTGAAACGGCCCAAAATCTAACTGAATACAACTCAAAAACATCAAAACAAAACTTCAGTTAAAAAAGACTGATTAAAGCAAATCAAAAACTCATTTCCAACATCATTCGTGTTGAATATGTCAACATTATGTATAAACCTAGTATCTCGATTACCAGAAGCTATTGTGGAACCTATTCTACCATATGTCAAACCCAACTACAAGGGTAAAAACACTGTTTTTCATTAAAATCCTCGTAAATTTTTGTCCGGAAAAAGGTTAAATATCCCAATAAAGCCATTAAATCGATGCGTACCGTGATTAAGAAACGCAAAGGTATGTGCTTATGTGTGTCTTTCATCGATAATCGGGTATCACATTACACTTCTTTTAATTTCCCTGTTAATGGAATTCGAGAGGAGAGCAATAAAAATTTCTTAAATATTCATATACAAGCCTCATAACATGGTCGTGTCGTGCACAGAGCAACAACGTGTTGAATATTTTGTTGCCGTTTTTATGGCTTTTTAAACATCATTCAACCCCGGAGAATGGATACTCAAATATTTTAATTCATATTTGTTATTTTTGTATCTTTTCCCTTTTGTCAGATACTAGGTATAGGTATGTATGTTTTTTTTTTTTTTACCGTGTACCGTACCACACTTTACGATCCATCGACAACCGTCGACCGACGACGACGACGTATCAAATGTAAATCAACACGCTGTGCTTTTTGGTTTATTACTTTGGTAATAAAACAGAAACAAACACGATATAAATTTTATTCGAAAATTATTTTTTGGCCCATTGTGGTGTCGAGTTGTCAAGCAAGAAGACTTGCAGTTACGAACGACGACGTGCGGCGGCGGGGTGGGCCAACATACCGACAATATGTCGATTTTTTCAAAATCCCATCAGCGTCAGCAATTAAATTCGCTTTGGTTATTAATTTTTTTTAATTTTTTTAGCCACCGCTCTTTGGCCCGGATGTGGGTATTAAGATTTCGATTCGGTTCCACATCGAATTTTTTTGAAGTGAAATTGAAAATCGATGGTAAAAAGGGGGGTGGATTGTATTTGGTACAGTGGGCGGCACAGTTGCGGTGCTTTATGCTAAATAAAGTCCGCCCGACTGAAGAACGGCCAGAACACACTTTGGACATTCAAAAGAATGCCCGACAAGCGATTTCTTGATTCTAATTTATTAATGAACAAGCGGATGATGATTTTACGGCCCACCGGACGAACGACTACAACCAACAACGGTGGTCGGGATGCGTTGGAGATTCCGAGACGAATTCGGTTCTTAATTCAAGTGGGCGGTTTTCGGTTATCGACGGAGTTTGTTCTGTCCGATGTGGGATTAGTAAAAGACTGAGCTGTAAAATTTAAATTATGTGTGAACTTACAAATGGGAGAGATACAAGAAGAAAGCTAATTTAAAGTGAGAATGGATTGGACAAAGGTCTAGGAAAATATTTTGAGTGGTTTTCATGCTTCGAAGCAGTTAAAGCAGATCGGAATTTTTATACAGAAGCACTTGAACTTCGTTGATCGAATTTCAACTTTCGACTTGGTAACTTTATCCATCTCCTGTTGGAATACAACTGTCTTGCCTTAACCATCGACTCGATTTGGGTTTAAAGGAAGCGGAATTGCTCAATTGCGCAATGATAGATCCGAGAGTAATCTCGTTTAGAGATAATTAACCTACTTGGATCATATTTTGCCAATTCCAAAGGCATGTATGTAAAACAACAGCTCTGCAACTTACTATGTTAATTGAAAGTCAGGCCATGACGTCTCGAACAATGATCCAGCACGGTGTGACCATACAAATCTTCGGCATGCTAAAGAAAAATTTCGCATCTGTTCCAAACGCAGTCTTGGATTCATCTGTGTAGGTACACCTCTATCGCAGACTCTTTTAAAATCACTCCAGATTCCAAAGCACTTCTGAACATCTTCAAATAAAGGACGATATAGTCCGGATTACTAGGAATTATTCAAAGGTCACGTGGTATGTAACCTTTACACTTTCTCGGGGGATGGAATGTTACTTTTCTGGGCCAGAGCTGTCCACCAAACTAATACTGCGTTCGTGCTAGCTGGGTCTGACGACTGTCGTATACTTACATACATATATCCAATGGAGTACTCAAGAACCCAGTCAAATGGGTCCTTCGAACGCTTGATTATATAGCTTCCTGCCTTCACTTTGAAGCTCAGTGATTTCGGAGTTCCACTATGGAGACGGAAAGAGGTGGCTACATGTTGAATCCTTGCTCTTATGTAGGTGCAGTGACGAGAAAATGTCCGCCACTATCACAAGAAAGATGTTTAGGACGGTCGACAGCGACACGCAGAACAGGCGAAGAGAAGTCACAAGAAGAAGTCGACCATAGCTGAGATTTTAGAAATCGAATATCTCCGATGCTCTGATGCTACACATGCCTCATTGCAACTCATTTTATTGCGCTGCAATGCGGGAATAACTTGTATTAGTCCTTGTGGGACCGAAATACTTTCAATCTTGAACCTACTTTCGACCAAGTTTCTTGTATACTTTATCGGAATTCCTTTATAAAAAACACCAACATCTATTCCTCAAGAAGATATGTTCCACACTATACCATGATGAGCTTGATACTCTAAACTAATGAAATGTGTGGCAACTTTGCAATGAACGGCTCAGCAGCGGCCTTTATTGGCACATAACCTTTAGGTCATTACTCATCGATTAATAAACATGAAATGTCTTGACTGTTAAGCCTACAAAGAAACTTATAGAAGAGCCACACAAAGACGGAACTAAGTATCTGCTTAATAGACTTCAAAATCCTAGTTAGTCTCGTCATTGATTTCAAATCTCAAACAATCATCTGTGTAGTGTTCAGGATAATAACATTTAACATCATTAAAATTTTCTTCGGGAAGACGAGCTGATTGAACTCAATCTCGCTAGAGTCCTTCTCATTGCGAGGTCTACCGGATAGCGTCGACTATCGGGTTCGGGTTATATTATTTTGGAAAGTTATTCGAAGACAACTGGTATGGTTTACTGATGAATTGAAATCGAAGTCGAGTACAGCATTCCTTGGATTCCGTGTAACCTTTTGGTAGACGCAGTCAGAACTTGGCTTTTTAGTAAGGTGCAACTGTTAAGTGGAACACAAAATTAAGTGTTTCGAGAATGAGTCATCTAAAGAGATAGATCGGCCCGTCTTTGGGAAGAAGCACATTTTCCGACGTATGCTTAGATAAACCTACATATTAACGTTCATAAGGAAAGTGATCAATGTCCTGAGACACCCTTTATGCAATAAATATTGGAGTTCGCAGATTCGTGTAGTGGGCAGTATTACAAAAATGCTTACAAGCTTGGCACCACTTGGGATTGGTGACTTTAAAAAGGTTTTTAACTTATATTGGACCTAACTCCGTCCCTTATGGAACGTCATAATGCCACTGTTCCATACCTTCATTTCTGTTTAACTGATGGAAAATTTGAAAGATTGCTATGAGCTTTACCCAGCTTCTTCCAGCTTAAACTCACCATCCACAGGCTTTATGTCATGACTGCAAGAGCTATATGTTCCCCACAATACAAATAGCTACGCTTGTCATTTGAAAAAATGGTCATACAACTTTTTCCCGGTAGCAGCATCTCTGCAGTAGTAACTCTATAGATTGATCCTTAGTTTCTTCCAATTTATTCCATCAAGACACTGTTATCGTTGTCACTGACATGGCCGACACTGATGCCGCTCGAAACGTCAACTACTCTGATTGGTTGCAGGCTTAGATACATCACCAAACGTGCATAACTTAGAGAAGTATCGCTCCTTTTAACCAACGACAACGTATGCCTATCAGTAATCTAATTACCTGTAGCAAATTGTTCCTGCGAGAAAAAGATAACCTACTACGTTCCCACCTACCCGATCTAACTTGGCACCTTGTAGCCACAAATGGCAAAGAATCCGCTGAACAACACAAAAACTTAGGTTCCGGTCTGTGCTGCTCATGTGAACATCATGTTTATCAGCTTCTACTGTCAGTCGTGGACTGCTCCTTTTTTAGTATTCACAAGGAGCATCTGTGGACCGGCGCGTACCGGTGCTAACCTTAAAAGCAAACCTACCGCAATTTTTTGTTTCCCCCTCCGCTCTTCTGTTCAGCTGGCTCTAGGCACACTTGGACAACAGAATAGGCTAGTCTTATAGAATGAACAACAACAACAAAAAAAAAAAACTAAATAAATGCACAAAGTCGGACCGTAATTACTAATCCATCGCATTACCATTAATTGTTTCTTTATTTTTCGCGCTCTCAACTTGGGCTCGTCGAGCCTGCAATGGACGTCCATGTCGCGCATTTAAATGCACGCTTTCCGGACTAAACCAGTCGTTCCATCATTACCAGCAACAACAGCAGCAATAGCAGCAGCATCATCATCGTTGTCGTTGTCGTTGTCGTTGTCGTCATCACGTCATCATGATCTTCCCACTATGGTCATACTAATATGGAATTCGTGGAGGATCCTCATATGTCATCTTTTCCAGAACCCATCATACAGCTTTGACAAATTCCCGTAGGTACAACACTCCGCCAACGAGAGAGGAACAGACAGCAAAAGTCTATAAAAACCCCCAGCCAAGTACGGCTGCAGAAAAGTCCCTCTTATCAGGCCTCATCAGAGCGCAGTGAGGCGCGTTAATGCAATGATCCTACTCAGATGCTTTGCTGTGCCTGTATTTGTACATATCTTTCGAATGCGTGTAGGTCCGCGTCACAGGCTGTAGGAAGCCATTAAACGCACAGTAACTTCGCTTATTCCGCCGACTGACTTTAATTGCATTTCTTATGAGTCTTGCGAGTTTTTTTTTTTTTCTTTGTTTTGTATTAACAACACTCCTCCGCTTCGCACAGATTTGTGGTGTGGAATCCTTGGGTTTTGTGGTGTTGGATTGGATCCAGAGTATCTGTTGAGTGCGGTTGATGAAAATTTCTTTGAAACAATCGGCATTCACAGTCGCATTTTTGAGCGGTTTTTGTTATATTTGCTCTGATGAACTCATTTTGTCATTCATGATGCAATCAGGATTGTTTTTTTTTTCAGGGAACGTCCGTCATGGGCATTTAGGGAATGTGAGACTATTTAAACATTGTTCCAAGGGACTATGTATTATGTGGAGCGAGAGAATTGAGACTACTATCACAATTAGAAGAGGATCGTTTGTACTATCCTCTCTATCATACATAGCATTGGAGGTTGACACGAATTTCGGGACTTACGAAGGAACCTACAAGATCTCGAAGGAGGTAAGGACATGATACTCTAGTGACCAAAGAGCCAAGTAAGAGGTATTCTGTGAGAGCCACAAGCTGTGTGTACTGTATTTTAGGCCGTTTTAGACTAAAATTCGAAAGAGTTCATTACAGGACATTCAAAATCGATCCTGGAGGTCTCTTCCAATATATTCAATTGTATAGACCTCAAAAGAATGGCAGTCTTAAAGTTTGGGTAAGAAATTTCCACATCCATGCTGTATTGTAGGGTCAATGAATTCCTATGTAGATTCTCGAGCATGAAGGCAGACATACAGTTGCTGATCAACAATGCATCGAAGGATAATGGAACGAAAGCAGTACAACAGCATTGATAAACTAGGTTATCTAAAGTGGATTTATTCAAGACAGACCCATCTCTGAAAGAATATAGGCTGCATGGTGGTTTTTATTTTGCGAAATAGTGCTTTACATTCCACAAGATGGTGTACTGGTATTGTTTCATGGTTCATGGATCTTCTAGACTCAGTTTCCTGAAATGAACCAGCTGCGTTCTTTGTTTAAGATCAGGTTCCTTGGTTGGGTGACCTCCTTCCAAATGTTTAATTTCTATTTTCTAATCAAGAATATGGTTTCCTACCGGTTTCTTGCTCTACTCCTACATGTCCTAGTACCTAGTTTAGTTTGGCCCAGTCTGTTGATTTTCGTCTGGTATTCTCATATCAACTTCGATCTTGTATTGTACGATTCCAATGCCTTAATTGCCACTTGACTGTACGACAATACCACAATATTTTGACCGCGACATCTCCTGCTGTGGTTGGATCTTTCGATTGCGACTGCGATGATCCTTTGCGACCTCGTTTAAGCGCCTAAAAACCGGATTGTTTTTATTGGCCTTCTTAGGGGTCTGGGAAGGTTCCTCCTGTGACCTGAGTCTCATGGAGGTCGGATCCCTTCTGGCTTCATAACTGGTTGAGGGTCCCCCCAATTCGAGCTAACTCCTCCGCCGGTTATGAATTGGTAGCCTTTCCGCAACGAGCTGGCTTCCGCTGACATCAACAGGGGACCTTCCTTTTTCAGATGGCATCCCCTGGAACATTGGCCTAGACGGAGTGGGGTAGCCTGCCGAGCTCTTCCAAGAGTGCCCTTCCAAAACAGGTTGGCTACTCTTGTCATCGAGCAACCCTCTCGCCCAACTGGCAGACTTCCTCTCATCCTCATCCCTTTTAGCTTCTCCATTCTTCAGCGGACGCTCAAGGATAATACTTCGTTTCTTATACGCTATTGCATCTGGATTTTGGTGTTTTTTACTGGCCGATGGACGTCCCTTTTCAGCAGGTCGTCTATTGCCAGACGTGATTACAGTTGCGACCTCCGAAACAGAAGTCGCCACCGAATTGGAATCTGTGTCAGTAAGGATGGTGGAGCCGTCAATATTATCATCAATACTTAGCCTGTACAGCTGCTTATTCAACGGTTTAGTGACATGCCTGGTTCGTTCAGTCGTTGTCGTCGTCATTGTATGCGACGAGGCTTAGCCTCGGAAGGTACGTTTTCTTGTTTTTTAAGATTTGTAATTTTAGTGTTCATAATTGGTCCCACAAGTAAGCCGGTTTGAAGTGGTCCAACCTCAGCATAGCCGGTTTTACCAGGATAAGGCACTACAACGACAAGCTCTGCCAAAGCACTTGAAGGAGCTCATTAGAAACTGATTTAACCCTCAGCCTCCTTGCATCCTTCGGCACGGTTTGCTATGCGCTCACACCACCACTGGAATCAGGGTGACTACTAGCTTGGACCTTATAGCATGGGTGACCCTACTGCAATCGCTTCCTGGAATCATAGGGTCATACTGAGCATCTCCACTACGGCAAGGTAAATAGTCGAAGGAGATGCCTTGATTTGATTGAGTAGTAGGGCCTTATCCCGAAAAACTAAAGACTCTCTATGTAAGAATTTGATCATCACAATCCTTCTTTATGGCGCTGTAGCTTGGATGAAGATTTCCTCGGCCACTTCGAGAGAAAAATTCTTCGTAAAATATTCGGTCCCGGTTATGAAATTATGAATTGGTGGCAGTTAGTTAAGGATCGAGCTAACTGGAGAAGCTTGTTAGTTCAGGCTCGGTTCACTCCGAACTGTAGCGCCACCTAAGTAAGTACGTAAGTATGTGATACTCTTATGAGTACTCAGTTCCTATCCTAGTCACTTATGTATCTGCACTCCTCCCAACTTTTCTGCAACATATGTTTCTGGGGAGACTCGTCCTTCTTCCTTCTTCCTTCGCTGTCGTTTTCTGTATAATCGTATCTATACTTCATACAGCTGTAGCGAGTGTAGAGTCTAGGTCCATCAGTAGGCCTTTTCTGAGGCTGCTACACCGCTTAGCATTTTGAACAGGGAAATAGATACTGAATCCAATGAGAAAACCAATTGGCAATGGTATCTATTATATACATGTGCTTCAGCCAAATCGTTATGGTCAGTCTGCGTTAAAAGAAGATTTGCGGATCTCATGAAACGAAGTCGCAGGGAAGAGGAAATAAAATCCATTCGTCACTTGTTATGCGATTGTCCATTAAACAGATTCTCTGGCATAGAGATATTGTAGGGAATTGTAGGGCCGATGAACTCGCCAGCACCTTAGGTATACCAATCGCTACTTAGAAACTAAAATTCAGGCAAGATAGGCAAATGGAGCAAAGCTGGACTTAGAGCGCTCTAAGAATTGGATTTTTCTCAATAGAATGCATATAGGCACTACATTAGGTGTCATCACTGGGCGCTATCTAATAGGCAAGGATGGTACAAAACTGGGGTTTTTTCGAACGACTTTTGTAGAAACTGCATGGATGAAGAAGGGGAAGGGACTATTCCAAACCTTCTTTGTTTCTGCCTAGCTCTCTCCTGTAGAATGAAGTTTCACTTAGAACCTTCTATTACAACGCTATAGGCGATCAGATAAACATGGATATTAAGAGCCTCTTACGCTTCATCAGAAATTCAAAATAGTTTAACGAGTAGGTAGAGTGAATCTTTCCCGATGACGTACGTGGTATCACCATGGCAACCACTTCAACTAACCAACCAACCAAACCGAGCACAACGACCTTGAAAGACCAAAGCGTATCTACTTGAATTCTGCATATTCTGATTTTTTTTTGAAGATTTCTACCACTCTCACCAGAAATTTCAACCTAACCTTGATGCAATTAGTGATTTATTCCTACCGTCACTTCTTGTCAGATCTAACATATTATATTCAATCAGACCGCCATCGATACCACGATTTTCACTTTATTTAATTCACTAATTCCTATTCAATCTGCTGACGTTCTATTTATTTGATTCAAATAAACATGAAGAATATTTTAATTAAAATAAGTCCAAAACCTCATTCAAATCGAAACACCAGCAGTTAACTTTGATATTTAACATCTTACACGTCAATAAAGTTAAAAATGCAAAAATTATTTGCAATAAGACAAAAACCAAAGCACTATAGAAGCCATAATTGTTAAAACTAATTCATTCAGATTAGAAATTATTTAATTAGCAATATGGACGCGTTTAATTAATTGAGACTCCACCGAACAGCTCCAAATCAATCCCATATACCACCCGTTTAACGACACCTGCCTAATAATGTGCCACAAAGCCATTTCGCTAAAAAATCTTTTAAAATTCCTCCATGCCCGTGCTACTGTCCTCCAACGTCAGAGTCCCATAATCTGGCATAAGAGTACAAAACTAAAACCAACCACAGGTATTGTATCTTTTTGTATTTCTAGATTCGATTCGAATCCACTCTCCATGCATATGCATGATCATCACCGTCGTCGTCGTCGTCGTCGCTCTGATAATAATTTGTTAACAGTTCTTGTTGTTTATTTATGGTCTCGCGGGGATCTCCTGGAAATTGGAACCACACATTGGTCACACATATCTTTGGTAATTTATTTATATTTCTATAAATGTATCTCTCTCTTTTGGTGTATAGTAGTCGTTTGGTAGAAAATGTTTCGTTTTGTAATTTAGCATAATCCAAATCCAAGTCCAAGTTCTCGGAGAGTCCAAGCCAGACCGATAGTCATGGGAAAAAGTTCCCTAATTGTTATTCACTGCGAGGCATATTTTATTTTATTGGCTCAAAAGATAAAACTTTTGAAAATGAATTAATAGACTCTGCTCGAACTTAAATTGGAATGATATTTTAAGAAGAAAAAAAAACCATTCTATACAATCAACAGAAGAGGGGGGAGTTGTGTTCAATAACACGACTTTGTTTGTTTGTCTTTTAGTGGAGAGATGACATTTTGGACAGACAGACGCTGAGGCGCAAGGCGCTCACATTTCATGGGAAATTGTTGGCCATGCTCGTGTGAGAGTCTTTCTTTATCTCGCCGGACTGTGGCCTAATAAATGAATTGGATTTTGATAGAGCTTGTATATGGCTGATTGAAATTTTGACACCATGATATTAAGTGCCGGTGAAAGATATTAGATACACCTGCGGGCAATATATGTAGTTTGGGTGAGATCAAACGTGAAAGGCGATAGTAATTATGGGATTTTGAACCCAGCCAGGAGTATACGAGTTTATTATTTAGGGGGTCGTCCTGCAGCGCGCTACATTATATGTATGAAGACTTAATAATATTTATAATGGCTTCTCTCGAGAATGAGACAGTTTTGTTGAAAAGATGTCATAGCGACAAGAAGACTAAGCCCTCCTGCGGCAAAGGAACTGATGGAGATCTAAATATACTATTTCGGTCTGATTATTGGAAGTGATATTAATGTCCACAGTATTGGTCGCTTACTCTGGAAGAGGGACCTCCAACCCCTAAAACCAACTTTTCGAGATTCGAGGAGGCCGACTGGACATCGATATCGAAAGCTAGTTGATCAAACAGTTCCCTTCATACCAAAGTTCAATGAGAAAATTTAAAGTTTTGTCAACATTTGATTAAATGTCAATATCGTGCAGAAAAGTTAGTTGTTCAAGATAGGGCTCTACTGCTCAAATGCCTTCTCACCCCAAAGAAACAACGATTAGCAAGAGTTATTCTTCGCTTAATTTCTACTGAGATGGTGTGGTCGAAGTTTATAGCAGAGCCGAGGTAGACAAAGTCCCTTACTACCTCAAAGTTATGGCTATCGATTGTGATGTTCTGTCCAATTCGTCGATGTTGTGTGTACCTCCTTGTTCACAGCATATACTTGGTTTGGCCCTCCTTTACCGCTAAACCCATTTTGACAGCCTCCGTTGCAATACTAGCGAACGCACCGGTGACAGCCCTCTGTGTTCTTCCAATAATGTCAATATCGTCGGCGTACGCTAGTAATTGCACAGATTTTTGAAAGATTGTGCCTCCGGTGTTGTCTTATGAGTTTCGCATGATGTTAAAGAAGTTACATGAATGCGCATCACCTTGTCTGAATCCTTTTTTTGACATCAAAGGTCTCGGTGAGATTGTTATCGACCTTGATGGAGCAGCGAGAATTCTCCATCATCATTCTGCACAATCTAACGAGTTTGACAGTGATGCCAAAACTAGACATGGCTCTGAATAGCTCATCTCTATAGATGCATCATATGCAACCTTAAAATTGATTAAAAGATTGTGAGCTTCTTGAGTATATTCCAGGATTTGTTGAAGAGTGAAGATTTGATCTATTGTGGACTTTCCTGGTCTGAAACCACACTGATAGGGCGTCAGGTTGTTGACGAAGGGTTTCAAACGTTCACACAATATGACAGATAGGATCTTGTACGCGATGTTGATTAGACTGATTGCTCTGTGATTGGCGCAATTGATGGATCTCATTTCTTGTGCTGAGATTCCATTCATCAGACATACATTCATCTGACCAAATTTTAGAAATGAGTTGGTATTTGCTCTCTAACAGGTCATTTCCAACTGCTTTGAACAGCTCTGCTGGTAAGCCGTCTGGTCCAGCAGTCTTGTTGGATTTAAGTTTGGATATTGCTATCCTTACTTCGTTTTGATCAGGTTGACGGAAGTTTTGGCTATCATCGTCTAGATTGAATGGTTCATTCTGCTTGACAGCGGGATGTTGGTATTCGTCGCAGAAGTCTGCAGAAGAAGTTTTTCCATATTCTCAGCACTGACTGTGACTCTACTACCAGGTTTCCTTCCTTATCTCTACGGGTCTTGTTGGCTTGATACGTTCGTTTTACCTGTTGGTAAAACTTCCGTACATTGTTCCTGAAGTATAATCTCTCAATATCTTCAATCGCGCGCTTCTTATGCTCTTTTTTCTTCTTTTGGAGAAGCCAATGTTCTTCCCGTCTCTTCTGCTCGTAGAGCTCACGAGCAGCCCTCGTCCTTTTTTGCAGCGCCGCTTTGTATGCTTCTTGTTTAGCTGCATGTGCTTGCCGGCACTCTTCGTCAAACCAGGGATTTCTTGGTGGTGGTCGCTTGAATCCCAGCACATGAGTTGTGGCACTTCTTATGGCATGTTGACAGCGTTGTCAGTGGTCTTCGGTATTTGATGCTGGTGGCATAGGAGTCGTTGAAAGATTTCGGAATACGCGTTCGGCGAAGATTCTCGCGATGTCTTGCAGCTTTTCGACGTTAAATCTTCTCACAGTAGTTATTCTTAGTTGTGGCGTTTGGGATATCCGCATTCGTACCTTGGCTGCAACAAGGTAGTGATCCGAGTCCATGTTAGCTGTTTGAAAGTTTCGGACATGCAGAATATTGGATTGTGGATTGGAATTGTGATCAATTTGGTTGACCATTTAATGATCAGGAGACCGCCATGAATATTGACATGAGAAAACTGTGTGTTTGCTGTAGTGACGTTACCACACGCCACAAAGTCAATAAGCCTAAGTCCGTTGCCATACGTGGTGTCGTGTAGGCTATGCTTACCAACTGTCCTACCAAAAATGTCCTCCTTTCCCACCTTTGCATTAAAATCACCTAACATGATTTTGATTTCATACTTAGGACATTGCTCGTATGAAGGTGCTCGTAGAAACATTCTTTGGTGGCGTCGTCTTTGTTCTCTGTGGGGACATGAGCGCATATTAGGCTTATGTTGATGAATTTAGCCTTAATACGGATTGTCATAAGACATTCGGTCACGTGTCGAAAGCGCTATACTTCTTGCGCTTATAAATCTGCCGTGTATGACAAATCCAGATGCGAATAAGCGCTGCTTTTGTTCTCTATAGCAATCGCATCCCACTTCCTAGATGGCGGTGATGTCTGCTTCATAGCAGTCTAGGGCCTCTGCTCATTGTTCGGCTACACGCGGCCTAATAAGTGTCCGCTCGAGAAGAACATCCATAAGTCAAGCAAAGATTCAACAACAAATCGCAATTGCTACAATAAATGTCATCTAGCTGGGTAAACCAGATGCTTTATGGGACAAAAGATTGGAGTCGATCGAATGAATTCCTGAAATCGTGAATTGTCTATTAAAAGCGCGATTATACTCACCAAAGTAATTTTATTTTTAAACTGCTTTACACTGAGTTGTTGTTCACTGCCCTTAAACGCCAGGCCTTAAAAATTCCAGATTTCAGAAATTAAAAGATCTCGTGGACGTTGGTTCGACCAATAAACTATGTTTGCATTACACAGCTCCAGGGAAAGACCACTATACTTCACTTCATTTCATTTGCATATAGACTTCATGAAAAGCTGATTTCTTGTCCCTAGTTCATATTCTTTCCTCGAAGTCTTAAGAGTTCTTCTATTTCTTTAGCTTGAGTTGGATAAATTTCTCTGCTACTAGCGATGCTTTAAGTCCATCTCTGAGAAGCAGTCAAAAAAAAATATCCATCAATCTACATCTGAGATCTTAATGTGGAACTCAAAGGCGCCACTAATCCATTTAATATATGCACACCACCTCTGTGACAGCTATCCCCTAGAGCCTGACCCAACGTTGACCTGTCAACTTTCCATTCAACATAACCACCATAAATATTCCCCTCGATTAGTAGAAGTCGAACGCCTCATTCCCATGGCATTGTTATCGCATCCATCAGCACGTTTCGACTTTATTAATATTTCCATCACCCGCTTTCCTAATGAGTATGAGAACATCAAAAGATGATTGGATATTAATATTCAGTCGGTCGACATAAATTAGATGTCAACTCTGCAGAATCGGTATAACCACTGTTAAACGGACATTTATCAAGTGCTTACTGGTAAGACATAAATTCTTAAATTAATCTCGCTAAGAAGCGATAATTAATTGCTAAGTATGTACACAAGATGTGTACACTCTACTTTGCATGTCGAAAAGACAGAAAAAAAACAAACAGACGCCGCGGCGCGGTTCTGTTCAACCACAAACAGATTAACTTCGAACCAATATCGCACTGGCGCATCCGTTCTTTTGATGGATTTTCTATAATTTCACACGGGGGGATAAAAACAAATTCATAATCAAAATATGAGGGGGCGTGTACACCAATCCAGCCCCTAAGCTAAATCCCCCATCAGAGTGGTGAAACGAAAAGCAAAAAAAAAAATCCGTCTGCTTTCAAATAAATGCAAATTTCCTCTCCAGTTCGTAGTTCAGCTCTTTTGTTTCTTCTTGGATCTTTTTTTTCTGTTGAACGAAACCTCTCCCAAAAGAAAAGAAATTTGAATTTCAAATAAATTGAGGGTGCTGTTCGATATATTCTCTATGTTATTGCTTTCCCATATATTCAAATTGGCCATCTTTGATTTATGCCATTAGCCGGGGTTTGGACAGAACGCGCGCGGACGAGAGAGGCAGTCGCGCAGCGCGTATTAACATATCAAAGCTGTGGTAAATGTGAAATTATACTGACTTTCTGGGATTCTGCTGCTCTGTGCGGTGTTAAAGTTTTCGTTTTTTTTTTTTATATTTTTTATCAAATATTACGCGTGTAGAGTTTTTTTTTTTTTGTTGGTGCTGTTAGTTTTTTTGTTCCTCGGTTTGTATATCGCCAACGAAAGCATATATTACGGGATCTGAAATCTGAAATCTTGTGTTTTATTGTTAAGTTGTGGATATAAACGTTGAAGCTTTTATCTATTTGGATACCCACAAATCAGAAAGAGAGAGAGAGAGAAAAAGAATTGTGATAAGTGAATTTCAATAATTTCTCGATGATAATAAATTTCCCCGATTTTGGAAGCGAACCGTCGTCGATGGAATGAAGATGGCTTGAGGAAGCCTACAGATAGACAACCTGACGAGTAATATTATTGTGCCGGTGGATTTATGGCTTTGCAAAGTGGTTGAAAATTTAGTACGCGATTTCGGGGTAATTATGACTTTTTATGGGAATTTTATTCAGATTCCGATGAAAGATACACACACCCGCTATAAAGTTTGGCAATAAAATTAAAAACTACTTAACAACGGAACGAGATGATGCTAGATATGGGCATATATATTTTAAAAGATTAACGATGATGAGCTGACCGGCTAGCTGGCTGGACTAGAAGTTATCATAGTGGGATTAGCATATTGAAGAGTCTTTGAATTGTGTGGTATTTCCGGAGATATGCGAGTGGTAAAATGGTGGGTTGCTAATAATATTCTATTTTTAAATTTCTTTCAAAGGAAAGCAGGTAAGGGCAAATGGTTAGGTAGAGTCCTTCATCAGAGTCCTTCATCTAATAGATTATGAGCTTCAAGTAGAGGTGGATAGTAAATTTGAACCAAATACGTAATTCATATTTAAAATCGTTGACGGATCTAGAATGGAAATTAGCCTAGAGTCTAGTATAGTAGAGTTATCCTCTAGAAGATACATGCAAGCATGACTATATCTGCTTCTGAGACTTCGATGAAGGTAAGATCATGTGAGAATACTACTTTTAAACAGGCAATCAGGGAACAATGACATAAAGTCATGTTGGACACGATAACGTACCAAGCAACAAGATTGCTGTTAAATCTGTATTGAACAGAAAGCAATCAAGAACATTCGGTGGAGATCATGTCATCGAGACTGTGCTTTCTGTAGCAGACATCCTCCCCCTATTTAGAACTAGATCTTATCAAGATCTTAACATTCTTGTTTTTTTTTATTTCTAACACCTAATGCACTTAAAAAATATCATCAAATCATAAGTACTGAGCCAGCAATATGGAGAAAAAGTAATACTGCTTAAGTAAAAGAGATATCAAAGAGCTTTCCAGGGGAAATAGCAAGTATCAAGCAGCGATACGCTGTAGGAAGAGTATGAACACACTTCTATCACCATCGCTCCTGATTCCAGTTTGCAAGAGCATTCTCTTGGACTTCACCGATCGCAAATAAACAGACAAAGCAAATCAGTTGACTATGAAACAAAAATACAAACCCCCCAAAGGCCAGCGAATCACCTAATGTTCTAACAATAAAAATCTCTAATTAAAGATAGAATAGAAATCTCTGCCATAGCCAGAGGGTGTATCAGACCGATCGGTATAGAAAAAAAAACATCTCCAGCTCCACATGTGGTCTCCTCGTCGACATAAATTAACATCATCTCTACCTTTTGTTTAGTTCGATTCAAATTCAAATAAAATGATTGATTACAGTTCAATGAAGCAACATCATTACGAGGCAAACATATACAAATCATTCGATTTGCTTTGGTTGCGGAGGACGAAGATGTACACCACACCGCCGACTGAGCTAAAGAAGCCAACTGCTTCCATTTTATGCCCAGTCGCCCAGATCTCAGCATTCGATGTGGCGTTGAATAATGAATAATAGCTGATCGCACGAATGAACAGCGTTGTTGAGTAGTGCTTCCTGTCAGTGTCAGTCAATTGAGAATGGTTGTGGGCTAAAGGCTTCTTATCGACATGGGATACCATGGACCCATTTGATTGATGTTATTATTGCACCAGTGGTGGATAGTTATTGTTGTTCGTGCTGCTGTTGTTGATGGTGGTGGTGGTGTTGATGGTTGCCATAGCGGCGGAAGGTTGGTCGTTTTAACTATCAAATACCAAATTCGTTGGAACATTTGTAGTAACGAGTTACAACATGTAAAAGGAAGGTAATATTAAATTATATCATGAAGGTGGTAATAACGCCAGTTGTAATGTTCATCTCGGTTCATTGTGGCGGTGGTAATCAATGTTTTGTTATCCATCATTGGCATCGATGGAATGTGATTTAGGATTGGCATTTGTCTATAACTTTTAGGAAGTGGAATGTGATATGATATGACCGCCTTTTGTGTATGAGTTGACGCTTTTGGACTTTTTTCTTTGCGGCTATGTCAAGCCAGACCTTACTTACTTACTTAACGGGCTCCCGACCCGTGAAGAGTCTCTGCCTGAGACACAGCAGCCTTCCACTCTCTTCGATCCCGGGCACGCTGCTTCCAGTTATCTAGACCAAGCGCTCTGGCATCCGCGATAGCTTGATCCTTAAAACGGAGGTTCGGTCTTCCTTGTCTTCTCGAACCTGGGGGCTGTGATTCGAAGATCCTCTTTGCTGGAGCATTATTGTCCATTCGCTCGATGTGGCCGAGCCAGTGTAGTCGACGTGTTTTGGCTTTTTGGACTACATCCACATCCTGGTACAGCTCATAGAGTTCGCGGTTATATCTTCTCCTCCATTCGCCCTCCTCGCATACGGGACCGAATATCCGACGAAGAATTTTTCTTTCGAAAGTGTTCAGTATTTGCTCTGCTTTCCTGCTTATCGTCCAGCACTCGGCTCCATACAGCAGAACTGGCAGGATCAAAGTTTTGTAGAGCATACATTTCGTCTTTCGAGTTAGGAGTTTTGACCCCATTTGTTTCGCCAAACCGAAGTAGCAGCGGTTTCCTAGGGT
This sequence comes from Xylota sylvarum, assembly GCA_905220385.1. Classification (NCBI taxonomy): domain Eukaryota; kingdom Metazoa; phylum Arthropoda; class Insecta; order Diptera; family Syrphidae; genus Xylota; species Xylota sylvarum. The sequence continues at coordinate 59,339,283 of LR999959.1, read as the reverse complement.
AAGTCTTCGTCGAATCTCCACTAAGTTGTCATTCGTGGAGTTGATATTTACTCCGAGGTAGGTAAACTCCTTAACCACTTCGAAGTTACTGTTGCCAACAGTGACGTTTTGTCCTAGGCGGTGGACAGATGCTTCTTTGTTTGTTGACAACATGTATTTGGTTTTGTCCTCATTCACTTCAAGGCCAACACGTTTCGCCTCTTCTTCAATTGCCGTAAAAGCCTCTAACACGGCGCGCTGGGAGCGACCGATGATGTCGATGTCGTCTGCGTATCCCAGCAACTGGACAGATTTGTTGAAGATAGTGCCTTCCGTGTTTACACCTGCCCTGCGCACTATCTGTTCCAGCACAAGATTGAAGAAGTCACATGATAGCGCATCCCCTTGCCGAAATCCGGTGCATGTTTGGAATAGTTCAGAGGAACTGTTGCCGAATTGCACGTTGCACCGCGTGTTATCCAGCGTCACGCGGCACAGCTGGATCAGTTTAGCCGGGATCCCGAATTCGGCCATCGCCTTGTAGAGCTCAAGACGATGAATGCTATCATATGCGGCTTTAAAGTCGATGAAGAGATGGTGAGTCTCGACTTGAAATTCGTTGGTCTTTTCCAGGATTTGCCTTAGTGTGAAAATTTGGTCGATCGTCGATCTGCCGGGCCGGAAGCCACACTGGTACGTGCCGATTAGTGTGCTGCAGAAAGGCTTCAGACGTTCACACAGTACGTTGGATAGGATCTTATATGCGACATTAAGCAGGGATATGCCTCGGTAGTTCTTACAAGACATAGGATCGCCTTTCTTGAAGATGGGGCATATAGAGCTGATAGTCCAGTCATCGGGCATGACTTCATCCACCCACACTTGGTTGATGACTTGGTGCATGCACCCCACCAAAGCATCACCACCATGTTTGAAAAGCTCTGCTGGTAGACCATCAGAGCCGGCGGCCTTGTTGTTCTTCAGCTTTTTGATAGCTGAGCCGACCTCTTCAAAACTAGGAGGGGGAATGGATTCTTCATTGACTGGATGCGGGTTCTCTTCTTGCCCTATCACTCTCTCTACCTGCCCATTAAGTAGCTGCTGGAAATGCTGCTTAAATACATCTACTATTCCCTGTGCTTCGGTGACTAGGTTTCCTTCACTGTTTCGAAGAGCCTGCGTTCCGGGCTTGAAGCCAGCTGCCAGTTGCTTGGCTTTCCTGAAAAACATCCGGATGTTGTTCCTATCGCGGGACTCTTCGATATCCTTGAGCTGGGAGGCTGCGTGGGCCCTTTTCTTCTTACGCAGTATCTTCTTCTCCTCCCTTCTTCTGGTTCGATACTCTTCTCTCGCTGCCCTTGTTTTGCGTTGCAGCGCTTGCAAGTGTGCATTTTCTGTCACCTTTTTCCGGCGTACGCATTCATCATCATACCAAGGGCTCTTTTTGGGTGGTGGCTGGTAGCCTATGGTGGTCTCTGCTACCCCTTTGATGATGTCGCGATACTGGTTCCACAGATTGTTGGCGTTTGTGGATGGTGAATGCACAGCGGAGAGTCTCTCACTCAGGCGCTCCCTGTAGGCTCTGGCTACTCCAGACGTGCTAAGGCTTCCAACGTTGAATTTCTTTTTCTGGGCGGTCTGCAGCTTCTTCTCATTGGATAGTCGAGCTCTGAACTTAGCTGCAACAAGAAAATGGTCAGAGTCGACGTTTGCCCCTCTGAACGTTTGCACATTCAGAATGTTGGATGCGTGCCTCGCATCTATTAGCACGTGGTCGATTTGGTTGGCGGTTCGACCATCTGGAGAGCGCCAGGTTGCTGTGTGGATTCGTAGTCTTGGAAACCTAGTGCTACTTATCACCGTATTACGAGCTGCTGCAAAATCGATTAGCCGGAAGCCGTTGTCTGTTGTCGTGTCGTGGAGGCTGTGCTTTCCAACTAATCCGCCGAAGATGTTTTCCTTACCGATTTTGGCATTGAAGTCCCCGAGTATGACTTTGACATCATACTCCGGACAGGCTCCGTAGGCTCCGTCCAGGAGGTCATAAAACTCCTCCTTGATAGAGTCTTCAGCTTCGTCGGTAGGGGCGTGTGCACATATTATGCTGATGTTTTGAAATGTAGCCTTGATGCGGATCACAGCCAGGCGATCGCTGATAGGCTTAAAGTCAATTATCATTGAGCGTAGCCGATTTCCCACGACGAATCCGCATCCTAACATGTGCAGTCTTTTGTGGCAGCTGTAATAAATATCGCAATTTTTCCGTTTTTGCATACCTGATCCTATCCATCGTATCTCCTGGATCGCGGTAATATCTGCCTTGTACCGCGTGAGGACAGATTCAAGTTTTTGAATAGCACCAGGAGTGTACAGTGTACGTACATTCCAGGTGCATACTCTTATATCATAGTCCGTGTACGTTCCGGGTCGTGGTATTAAATGAGGGGGTCCATTATCCGAGGCTTGTGTCTCTCTCATAACTAAATTTTTTTTACGTGGTAAGGAAGTTACCCCGACGGCACAACCCCCAACCTGGAGGGCCAGTTCCATTTTTTGAAACCCCTAGGACGAGGGGCCGGTTTTAAACCGAAGTCAGTATCCCGCTTCGGGGATATGAGCGCTGCCGTTGGCCCAATAAGGGCTCATCCGCCACCATCTCTTTTCCAAAAACCTGACTTATTCTTGGAAATCTTTATCGGCCTGAGCTCCGAATATGTCGAAGTAGCCCAGATAAAGTGTTGTGCTTCCGTTTGAAGCTTTAACGCCACCGTTGACTCCATCGAGAGAGTTCGTCCGCTGTCGTATTTATAGTGCTGCAATTTTCTCTTGGTCAACACTCGCGCTTATAAGTTTAGCAAGTCGGGTCCGGATGGACACCAACCAGTACCCGATGGCTACCACTAGGAGGTAAAATAAGCACAATTGATGCGCAGTAACAGTTACAACACTGGACGTCGCCAGGTTGACGCCAGTCAGTGCCTACCCTATTTCTACAGCATCCAGCCATCAAGCCAGACCTTAGATCTCAGAATTATTTAGAAAATCATTCCCATAAGGCCAAAAAAAATGTAGGTATGCATTCATCTCAATGATGCTAGGCTGAGTCCCCAGATATATACAACATTTGCCTCAAAGAAGGAGTATTCCCCGAATAGTGGAGGCCCTGCAGACCACCAGTATGGTTTCCGTAAGACGGGGTCTACGAACAACACTATTAACGAAGTCGTGAATACCCCGAAAAAAGCTGTCGAAGGAAGACGATGGAAAGGCGGAAGTGAACAGTACTACGCAATCATCACGTTGAATGTCAAGAACGGCTTCAACAGCGGAAACTGGAGAAACATTCTGCGAGCACTTACCGCCAAGAAAGTATCCGAATACCTGATGAAGATAATGACGGACTGTTTTAGAAATAGGATACTGTTCTACTACACCGACGGTGGAGCGAGTATAACGTCACAGGCGGCGGCGTTCTTCAAGGCTCCGTATTAGGTACGCTACTATGGAATCTAATGTGTAATGACGTTCACAGATTTTTAATCCCGAGATCTTCGAAAATAATTGGTTTCGTCGATGACTTTTCCATTGTTGTAGTGAACAAACTTCTTGAGAAGTTGGAGCACAACTTCAATAAAGCTATCGGGATGGTCCAGGACTGGCTAGTACGCATGACTCTACAACTTTCAGAAAAAAGACAGCAGCAGACGAGTCATGGAGACTACATATAAGAATAACAGTGGGCGATCAAGTCGTAGCTTCCAAGCCAGAGTGGAAGTACCTTGGCATTACCATAGATGCAAGGTTTACAGCATGCAGCTGAAAAGTCAGCAAAAGCAACGTCTGCACTGGCTAGGATTATGCCAAATAACACAAGAATGGATTACCTTTAGCGAGAGTTATGAGCTGGTGCCATGAAGACGAAATCATACAGGAAGTAGACTGAGACAGCTAGGACCAATGCATTGAGAGTATGCAGCGCCTTCCGAATAACTTCTTACGTAGTGCTGTAGTGGTTGGCTTAGTACCAACACATCTTCTTGCTAAAGCAAAGCAACAGACATAGCGTACCACGAAGGACAAGTCTGGGAGAATGGCAGAAGGGATGGTGTCACTCTGATAAAGGCAGGTGGATGTGGATAATAATACCCAATAGAGACGTTTGGATTAATAGGATTCACGGGGAGCTGAATTTTTACCTGACCCAGGCCATGCATGCTTCAGACCCTGCCTGCATAGATTTCGACATGATGACAACCCCTATTGTACAACGTCCACGGAAGTAGTGGAGGATGCCGAACACATCATGTTCCACTACCTACGATATTACGTATCCCGGCACCTGCTAGTAAACCAACTGGAAGAGGGCTTAATCCCAAACAAGTTCACCAGACAGATAATGAGCACCGAAGAGCCTTGGAAAGCAGTTAGCGAAACTGTGACAAGCATTATGAAAGAGCAGCGAAGGCAGGAGCGACAACGAAACGCAACATAGCAGGTTAGCAATACGAATGAGTCGAGTACCTAAGGCTGAAATCCGATTAAAATGGTTGACGGCAGTTCCACGAGGACATGTGGTAGAAGAGGAGCTGGGTTTAGGTAGGTAGGTAAGTAGGCAGCAGTGGAGGATCTATTTGGGGAATCCAATTAGCACAAGGTGCCGTTTTGTTAACACAACTCATGTGACCCTTTGATGTTGATGTGCGTTTGTTGTGTATTGGTGGGGAGTCCTTAGACTTAAGACTGGAGTCTGTCAAGATCTCTTCGAGGGAATGGAAAAATGGTTTTCCTAATGCTCGTTGTCTGGCCCAATAGCTAGTGCCGGACAGATGAATGAGGGTTTCTTTTTCGGTTGCAACGTTACAACTGTGACAATGTGTATTCTGTGGGATGCCTAGTTTGGCTGTATGGCTTCCTATCGGCCAATGTCCGCTGGTGATTGCTATTTTTCTGGTAATATCCTTTCGTGTTATATTTAGGATGACGGTTGTTCTTGCTTTATTGCAACTTGACCACGTCTTCCTAGATATGACACAGTTTGTTAGCCTATATCATCTAGTTATTTTACCTTTACTGCTCCCAGTAGGGGCTGAGCCTTGCCTGGGCTGTTCATCAGCGAGTTCGTTTCTATAGAAGTGGCTGTGTCCTGGAACTCAGATCAGGGTTACTTTATATTGACCATCTAGCGTGGCTAGCTCATTTCAGCATTCATGTACTAATTTGAAGGATATTGTAGCCTAGGCTTTCATAGCAGCTTGGCTATCAACTGGCAGTTTTTTGACGTAACGTTGTATGAATTTATTTGTGCTTTGATATGGCGACAGACTTCACGGATAGCAAAAACTTTCGCTTGGAAGACGCTAGCCGTATCCGAAAGTCTATATGATTTGGAGGAGTTTAAGGTTTCGGAAAATATACCTACACCGACTCCACAGTCCATCTTTGAGCAGTTTGAGTAGATTATGTCGAAATCCTTAATCACCTGTCCATCTTGCCATTCTGTCTTTGTAGGGAATTATGTATCGAAACATTTACTGAAAATAGTTTTGGGGATAATGTAATCTGATGGAGTCAATACGAGTTCTCTCGGTAAAAAATCCAGAATGTTACTATGGCCGTAGGGTTTCGCGGTCTAGCACCCAGACTCTCTGAGTCGGAATGCACTATACATTGTAATGTTTGTTATATGGAGATCTAAAGGTAAAAGATGCCGAAAGACTATGATACCTATGCATGCTGTTCTTTATACCTTGTTAAGTCTGATTATGTTGTAAATTTTTCTATTCATTGACTCATATGTGAGGATCGTACGTCCTACAGCTCTATATATCCTTAGGGTCAATTTTGGTTACAGGGCCCATTTTTTACCGAAAGTTCTGCTACAGGCATGGAAGGCTATGCATGCTTTCTTTACCTGTTGTTCTATGTTTTGCTTTCAGGATAGTTTAGGACCTAGAATAGATCCTAAATATCTACCACTACAAGATAAGGTAAGTGGTATTTTAGTTTTAGTGGTGAAGAGTATTAGTTCAGTTTTGCTCGGGTTGACACTGAGATCACACTTCATCGCTGAGTCTACTCAGAGCATTCTCCATAACTTTGCTATATTCCTGACACTAGTATCACCATGTCGTCCGCATAACCGACTACTTTCTTTCTCTATGTAGTATTAAAAGGATTTCATTCATGACTATGAGCGACAGTAGAGGTGAAATGACGCCGCCCTGGAGTGCTCCTCCACTGGCGTATGCCAATACTGCTATTTCCTAGCATAGTGATGCGATTATATGTCAGTACAAAGGCTCTCACGCTAGCAGGATTGAGGTTCGGAAGTTTTACCAGAAGGTAAAAAGAACATGTCAAGTCTACAAAGCTGAAGCCTACAGGGACGAACAAGGAAACCTAGTAGTAGAATCGCAGTCAATGTTGAGGACATGGAAAGATCACTTCTGCAGACTGTATAACGGCGACGATGACCGCTGTCAGGCAGAATGAACCATTCAATCTGGACGTTAAGATAGCGATCTGGATGAAGTTAAGATAGCGATATCTAAGTTGAAATCCAATAAAGCTGCTGGAGCTGATGGCCTAACTGCCGAGCTATTCAACGCAGCGGGGGATGACTTGGTAAGGAGCATGCACCAACTCATTTGCAAAATATGGTCGGACGAAGGCATGCCCGATGAATGGAACCTCCGATGGCATTGACATAATCGGAAGAACAACGCGTGATGTCGGCAGTGGTTCTGTGAGGATTTAAACGGAAGCGGCTAAGATGGTTAATGAGGGCAAAACTAAGTATATGCTGGGAACAAAGAAGCACATATAATAGAACGCCACTCTCAACAGATAAAATTTTAAGGTACTTAAGGACTTTATTTACCTATAGATCCGCTATAAATTCAGACAATAACACCAGCTCTGAGATCAAACGAAGATTAACTCTTGCCAATCGCTGCTTCTTTGGGCTAAGAAGTCAACGGTGTAGCAAAGCCCTCTATCGAACAACTAAAGTATCTCTATATAAGACCCTGATAATCCCGGTCCTGATCTACGGCGCAGAGGCATGGACTATGTCAAGAATGGATGAGGACGCTCTCAGTTGTTATTAGAGAAAAATACTTCGAGTGATTTTTGGTCAGGTGGAGATGAACATACAATCACGAGGCTGTACGAGCTATAAAGCGACATCGACCTAGTCAGAGCAGTTCGAATACAACGGCTTAGATGGTGGGGTCATGTAGAGCGGATGGACAACAATGCTCCGGCTGGGAGAGTCTTTGAATCCACCGCAGTAGAAGACCAAAACGACTGATTACGATATTATTGAACTTAGTGTGCAATAAATCGACTGTTAGACGACTAGTGTAGCACGTCCTAGACATCCCTATCATACCTTGGTAGCGCTCTCCATTGTGAAAGAAAAATCGGCTTCAAAAACTTCCAAAAAAGCTGCAATATTCTTCATTGAGCGTACAGGACGAACACGGGAATATTTTCGGTTGTCAATCAGCAAACCAGTTTCACGAACTTTTATCACAAACTTGCGTACTCCAGCTGCAGTTGGTGGATTATTTCGACCGAAATTTCTTTTCAAAATTTGCACTGTTTCGGCGACATAGCATCCACTTTGAAAGTAACTTTGCAATATTTCCCAAATTTATGCTGAGTTTCAGTCAATTTTTTGAGCGCATAACTGCTGTCAGTGTCAAAATAACATATAATTCAAAAAGAAACCAACAGATGGCCCATCTTTTATATAGCGCAAAAATACCGTCTTTAATACCTGGAAGTAGACAATTGCCGACTTTGTTAGATATTAAGGCTTTTTAACAAATCCTTATTGCTTTGGGCGTATCAACTTTTTATTGATAACCTCATATTAACGACTTTTTCTTCTGTGTTTTGTCGCAGTTCTAATCTCATTGTTGGCTTCAACTCAAGCAAGCGTAAGCTGCTTGTAATCTTAACTCTTTATCAATCATATATCTATAAACCAGTAAAAAATCTTTAAACGAATTTTAATTCAAGCCGAATACCTTAAGATACAATATCTCTGTATAAAGATACATATATGACTCATTTCGTAAAATTTCCAATTCCATTCAACACTGCATCGCTTGACAAAAAAAAAAACAGAAAAAAACAAGTGAAAGCAATACACACCTACACAGCTCGGTTGGGATTCTTCAAAAGAACTGTAAATCCATGCAATACTTTGCATTCCACACCGATCCCCAGTTTTCGAGCATGAAAGACATAACATCTTGTTATTCCCCCATTAAGACCACCCCAATCGATAAGCGAACATTTCATTATCAACGAATTTATGTAATTTTTTATTTTATTTTTATTGACATTTCTGTCAAATTCGAATTTACATAGAATTCCTATATCTCGCGACAGCCCATTTGAATGCCCGTCAGACAGCCAGTCATCCAGTCGGTCGCAGCTAGTCTGCCAGCATATTGCAAAGACCGGCCAACATCTTTTGGTCAGAATCGAATCGAATCGAATTGAATCGAAGAAGAATACGAAATCGATGGCTATCCAAATTCAGATATAAAATGTATCTCTATTTTTATGTAGATGCAGCGAAATGTAACACATTCCATGTTGATGATTATTATAACATAAAAACAGTTTTATTGCCCTCTGATCGGCGGACTATTGCCCTAAGTGGACATTCATTCCACATAACAAACCCATTTACGCGTTCTCTTCATATTCAAATGAACTTGCGTTGCCGTAAACGCTCTGAATAGCTCCAATTATGTTGGGTCCGATAAAAAAAAAAACGAACGAACGAACGAACCGAATGAAAAAAAGTTCGTGTGAGCGAGGCTTCTTCGTTTACGACTCGACTCATATGTAGGCAGATACACATATGACGAGATGACAAAGTCGAGCTCGATCTGATTTGATCACACAATTGATCCAAAAAGGGGAATTAAGCGCGCACCAAATGTCTACTTCAGGAGCAATCTTCTGGACTTTGCTTGCCGGTTTAGTGGTAAGAAAAGATCTTTTATTGGTTTCGACGAGTGGACAATTAAAGCTGGACCCGCGCTGACCGGAATATCACTATGGCTGATGGCTAGTGTTATGCAAATCTCGTAACTGTCGAAGAAGCCAAACGTTGCGTAGTTGTCAGCATTTGGCTCGGCAGGGGCTACCGATACAGTAGACCCACTGCCATACCGGGAAACAAATGTCGTAATAAAGTTGGTAATTTATTTGATTGCACTCCATTGAGAGGGATTTTGTTTTGCTCCGAAGAAAGGAAAAGGGATGACACGCGGATTCGACACGCGATCAGGTGGTCTAATGGGAAATGGTATTAATGAATGACATGTGATCTGGTCCAAGAGAGATCATTAGAAGAACTTGAATATTTGTATTTCAATACAAAAGGGAACGATGATGGTGATGGTGAAAATTTGTCAAGCTTCTTCTCATTTTTTATGTCAGGGAAGGTAGCGCGGAAGCGACTGTGGTGGGGAATAGAATTCCATTGGCTTTCTCGATAAATTGGAATTGACCTAATCAGTTTCTAATTACTACTAATCAAATTTATACTCAAAGTCTTTTCATATGTTTTGAAAATGTTTCGTCGACTTGAACACGGGATAACCAAGCCTATCCAATCAAAGTTAACTCCGTCCGTTTATCTTTTCTGCGAAATCTCTCCGGGTAGGAGCACAACAGCTCAACCGCTCTACGTGTGGCAGCTCATATGTATTCGAAATCAAAGATGTTCGAAGTAAGATCTGACCCAAGAAAATTACCTTGGAAGTCTTAGTTAACACAGTTAGTTTCTAGTAAAAACCTATCAATTTCCTGGGTAGAGGAATCTTCTGCAATACCTCTCATGAAGCTATCTAAAGAGGTCTCGAAAGAAAGAAGAAAATCTCAGTACAATCGCATCGGCGGGGTTGGACAGAAATCCATTACATTAAGCACCACTAGAGCATGCCCTCAGGGACTCAGCTATTTTTTTACGTAGGACTGTAGCAATCTTTCAAAGACAAAACTGAGCCTGTACTCAGTTACAGCCTGGGATTTCCACCCAATAAACTGAACTCCCACACTTTAGCTTCCTTTCTAGACATAGAAGATGCTTTCAATAATGTCCACACTGAAGCAATTCTTAAATCTCTTATAGAACTGAGGTTAGAAAACTATCTAAGCCAATGGATCGTTTCTATGCTCAGAACAAAAATTATTCAGACAACACTAGGAAAAAGCAGTATAAACAAATTCGCCAATAGAGGAACACTTCATGACTTCGGGATACGGTCTGGTAAAGTTGTCTGGGATTAAGTCCTATCACAGCTGGTTTGCCAGCAGGTGCCGGGCTACGTAATATCATGGGCAGTGGAATATGATGCATTCGGCATCACCCACTACTTCCGTGCACGTTGTACAATAGGGGTTGTCATCATGTCCAAATCTATGCAGGCAGTGTCTGAAGCATCCATGGCTTGGGTCATCTCTTCTGCCATTCTCCCAGACTTGTCCTTCGTAGTTTTCTGTTACGCTGCTTTAGCAAGAAGATCTATTGGATCTATATTGCATACTCTCAATGAATTGGTCCTATAAGTTGTTTTAGTCTTCTTTTTGTATTAGTTCTCATGAGACCAGACCATATTTGGAACTCATAGAGCATTATTGAGACGGCAACTGTCGCTTAAAGTAATCTCTTCTTGTGTTTTGGTCCCCCGATATTTGGCATAATCATTATCAGTGCAGCCGTTGCTTTATTGCCTTTTAAGCTGCAGCTGCAGGTTATAAGGTAACCTTGCATCTATGGTATTGCCAAGGTACTTCAGCTCTGGTTTGGCAGCTACGACGTCATCGCCCACGATAACTCTTATAGTCTCCATGACTCGCCTGCTGCTGATGAGCACTACTTCTATATTTTCTTCTGAAAGTTGTAGAGCCATGCGTACTAGCCAGTCCTGGACCATCCCGATAGCTTCATTGCAGTTATGCTCTAACTCCTCAAACAGTTTTTTCACTACAACGATGGCTAAGTCTTCGGCGAAGCCAATTATTTTCGAAGACTTCGGGATTAAAAATCTGAGGATGTCATTACACATTAGATTCCACACTAGCGTACCTAATACGGACCCTTGAGGAACGTCGCCTGTGACGTTATACTCGCTCCACCGTCGGTGTCGTAGAACAGTATCCTATTTCTGAAACAGTCAGTCAATATCTTCTGCAGGTATTTGGGTATTTTCTTGGCGGTAAGTACTCGCAGGATGTTTCTCCAGTTTGCGCTGTTAAAGCCGTTCTTGACATTCAACGTGATAATTGCGTAGTACTGTTCACTACCGCCCTTCCATCGTCTTCCTTCGACAGCTTTTTTCGGGTTATTCACGACTTCGTCGATAGCGTCGATCGTAGACTATGCCTTACGGAAACCATACTGGTGATCTGCAAGGCCTGCAACCTCATCAATTGCACTCTCCAATTTGTCACTTACGATTCACTCCAATACGTTCCACATGGTGTCCAATCTGTACTTAGAGGCTTATACGATGAGGGATCCTGCGGTGATTTACTACTTTTTGGTAGGAGGACCAATCTTCCACTGGTCGGGGAATACTCCTTCTTTGAGGCAAGTGTTGTATATGTCTGTGGACTCAGCCTAGCATCCTGAGATACTTTCTTTCTTCATTCATCATTCTTTTGATGAAATTTTTCGCATAATTGCGGCTTTACTTAGCGATTAACATTTTCTTTTAGTGCATGAGTCGTTGGTGGAGCATTAGCGTAGACTTTATCTTTACCATAGCCCTAAAGGAAAAGTGGCCAATTGAAGTCTCCATTTCGAGAAATCACACGTCCAAGGAATTTGTCACGCAATAGAGCCAGGAGCCATTGTTTCACCAGGTGTATGACATGTGGCGCCGTTCTGCTGAAAATAAACGTCGTCTACGTCCATAGCAATAATTTCAGGCAAAAAAACGCAATCCGTTCGCTGAAACGGTCGACCCAGCATCATTTTCGAAAAATATGCTCCAGCCCCCGAAATCGCACTAAACCGTCATTCGTTGTGGATGGAGACGTTGTTCCACTATTTGTCTTGGGATTTCGGAGCCGCAGATGCGACAGTTTTGTTCGTTTACGTACTCCGAATAATTTTGTGTAAAATATCATGATCTTGCTCATTCAGTGCCCAGTGCACCTAACTCTAGCCGCATTTCATGACTATCTAGTGTAAGACTTGCCACAAGTTGTTCATAGAGGTGGACTTATCCTAGATTTGGACTTGAATAATAACCTACTTAATCCACAAATGATCCCTCCATCTAGAATCCCAAAACAATCCCCTTAGACTGTATGGTGCTACGCAATAGGACTCCTCTTGAGTGACTGCATTACTGAAAGTAGAAATTTAATGGCACCCCCACTAAGGGTACTCCTCCTAATTTATAGCTAAAATTAGACTCAGACACGCCTCCCTGACCTCAAGTGGCGCCTTGAGAACAGGTACAACGCCTCTGAAATATTATAGATACAAATCATGCAAATGTTCTTTGTACAACCAACAACAAGGCGGAGTTGTCACCATTCTTTAATCTCTAAAGAACCGACTAACACTAACATCGCTGCGAACTTTGGTGAACCGAACAAAGACCCACTCCGGGTTATAATTGTTAAATATTGCTGCCAGTGGGGCATAAATTCAAAGTGGTGCTTGGTGGGTTTGAGTTTGAGACCAGCTTCACACATGACACTCCGAAACTTTCTGAATTTTAATAAGTATTCCCCGTGGACCCAAAATACCCATCGATGTCATCCAACGACCAATATAGAGACATCAACAATTGGAACGATTTAATCCAAGCGAATGCGCCCAACATACATACATACATCTCTTCCCCGGGGAGTAAATGCGTTATCATTCTTATTCCCGCTCCGGAGACAATAGCATCAAAAACTGTAACTGTCAGTAACGGACAATGCTCGTTAAATATTCAAATACAAGTTTTATGTATCTTTTATGAAATATAAAGAAAAAAATAGATAAACGACTTCTCGCTAGAACAACGATGTGACAATGCCCCGCAACAATGTATTAATTCGTCACCAACAAAGAACCGTCACTGCTGGGCATCGTTTCCGGCGTGCCGGCCGTCGGTCGTCGCGGGGGGAGGCGTTTCGTTTAGTCATGAATGGGAATCGGTTTTTGGTTTTTTTTTGTTAGTATCCAATTTGCAGCAGCTGAGTGGGAGCGCTGTGACCCCAAGTGAGAGCCCTGCAACGCCGCCGGGACAACACTTGGAAAATGGTTTTTTAATTAGAGCCCTTCAGGCCGGCCGATTGAACGAGACCCGATCGGATCGCCATACTACTGACACTATTAACAAGACCAAAACCGAGTCCGATTGGTCTTTGGCCATAAAAATGAAGAATTAAAAAGTTTATGGACAAACCAAGGAACACAGTACACCCCACGGTGTGTCAGTGATTGCAAATGGGGGGGTGCATCCAACTTATCGGAACAACCACTCGAGGAGAGATGTTGAGAGATGGTCCCGATAGATCAAGATGGTCCATTAAATTGTTCAACACATGCATTAATCACAATCTTCTTACCTTCTGGTCCCCGTCGCAACAGAGTAAGGAAGTGAGCACACAGGAACTCAATCCGTTCCAACCGGGACACACGAGATATAACTTGTGTCTCATCATCACAGACAACGGTGAAAAGCGTTTTTAATGCTTGGCCATAAAATTCCAAGTTCTACCACTTGACTCTGGTCGACGATTTTGTGGGAATCGAGGCGGATTAATTTTTGGGAACTCCCCGGGGCGCTAGTAGTTTGATACATCCGCGGGACCATTCCATTGACAGTATACAATTAAAAATCGTCCGAGCATTGGATTTTAGCAAGCTGCTGGCGGATTATGACCAGATGATGGGTTTAATTGCAATTGGATCGGTTTTATGATCTTCTAAATGAGTGCTACAGATTCTACACTACACTTGGAACGGGTGCAGGAGAGCAATCTAATTACTGGATGGAGGAAGACGACGCAAATTATTTTCTAAAATTAAGAAATAACAATGATTTTTGTACGGAAGATCGAAGTTTCCAAGAATAACGATGCCGAGGGGCTAAAGTATCTAGATTCTGTTAAAAGTATCTACTTCCTGATTTAGAGAGTTCATGTCATAATGAACGTTGATATTGATGTTGATGTTGATGTTGATGTAATTAGAGGATTACAACACAATGCAAGTGGTCATCCGTAGGGCTGATGGAGGAATGTTGGAGTTACGAGTTGTGGAGACATTCGGACAAGTGGAACTATAGGAATTCCTAATGCTTAGTATACAGCTTCGCTTTGAGACCTTCGTTAGATATATTCGTTCCACAACTGACGGGACTGTTGTGGTTACCAAAACATTTAAACCTATCAATACGACAGGGTAGCACCACTGTCTATCCAACCTGATTTGGGGTGCAAACCAGAAACATGCGGCCATACATCACTGTTCCTCCATTCAATCGAGATGTCTATAACCGCCTCCTGGAAGAGTGGCATTTGCTCAGTTGAGAGAGGTTCATTAGACATGTCGATAGGGACAACACCTAACCTGATAGCACTAGTCACTTGCCTAAAATTGGGAACATCAGTTGAAGATCCTGCCTTGATCTTCTTGACAGCCGATGATGGTTGAGTTGAATCCTTTGATCCGACTCGTTTGGCATAGTGTTTGGAGGTAAGAGCTGTGTCTGCTTAAAGCATTTTATATTTGTTGGATCTGTAGACCATCCATCCTCTTCCCAATGGAAGAGTATCCAGATTTCTCTGTGATGACACTGCAGATATCCATAAAGGTGGACGTGTTGGAATCAGAAGTGACTATTTCCACTTCCACGATTCTGACACAATCGGAAAGTTCAGATGCAGCCCATATGGCAACTCCTTCCGAATTTTTGGGACACTTCAGTTGCTCGGCAGAAGACCGAGAAGCTGGGCCTACGTTTGCGACGGAGATGGTAGCCATCGAGAGCTTAATTACTTCGTAAGATGTTGATATGACTGGTTCCCCCACACCAGAACCAGGAGATGCATCCGACTCTAAGTTAAATTTATTTAAATTGGAAATTTTTAGTCCACGAATTTCTGGGAAATGAAGTTGCCCATAACGGTATGTCATGACTAAGCTCCCTCTTAGTCATGCATCCGTCGGCCTAGGCGGTTTCACCTTGAATTATGGATTTTATAATAAGGTTTACTCCCCACGTCTGTCGGTCACCTTGGCCGGTTCTTATACTGTAGCTGACACCAGAAAGTCGGGGCTACATGCGATGTACTGAGCACAGTAACAGATTTTCCGATTGGAGGGCAACAGATGTGGTATGGAAGCTTTTGTCCAGTGGCCGCCCCTAGAAGATACTGAGTCTTCTTGTAGCAATTACCTATAGGGATTGTCATAAGACTTTGCCTTATAGGCTCTCACCCCATCAACACCTTATGATACTAAATGTGTCAAAAAAAGGCCTTTACAGGTTTTTGATTTTTGGAAACAATCTTCAGGATGCTACCGCTAAGCCTGTCCATGTAGAAAACTGACGCCAAGAATAGCATAAAGATTAGCCAATGAAACGGCTTGAATTCAGACCTCGAAAGGCATACACAGATTCCAAGGAACATAGTAGGTGAAGACGTAAACAGCGACTACACAAGACCATATCTTGACTTTGAAAGTCCATTCTCTTGCACTTTTCTACATAGGAAAGTATGGGAAACCAACGAGTCAACAAATGACAAGTCTGTATCACAGACGGGTCAAAGATAGATATAGGAACTTACTTACTTACTTAGGTGGTGCTACAGTTCGGGGTGAACTTGGGCCTCAGATATAAGAACGGAAATCAGTATATTCTCCATGAAACTAGACATACACAGCTCGATCAAAGTTCCTGACTACAGCAGTGTCTTTCGGGCGGAGGTCCTGACAGTGACAATCCGTGTAGAGTCAATGATGGCAACACCACTGAAAGATATCAATATTGACAGTCAGCCGACCATTACAGCAATTTTTGGTACAGAAATCAAGTCCAACGACAGCAACAGCAAAATATAAATCCGTGTTGGGTCCCTGATCACAAGGATATAACCGGGACTGAGATAGCTGATAACTTGCAAGAAAAGTATCTGCAATGGACCAAAATCAAGCAGCAATGATGAAGTCTTCACTTTCCATCCTCAGGGAGCTAGTCGAACGTTAGATCCTAATGAAAGTCAACAATAGGTGGAACGCAATTACCACCTGTAATATATCAATAAAGTTCTGGCTACGATACGACAAAGTCCACAAACTTCTACAAAATGACATGAAATCGCTGTTAATGTTGGTAGATGCATTCACTGGTTATAATCTCATAAAGATCCACGCATTGAAACTTAATCTCAACGTGGATAAGAATTTGGCGACGAAGAGATTCACGGACTGTGTCACTGTCCAAGCCGATGTCACTTGACGAACAGAACACTAGAAAGATACTACTTCCATGACTTTTCGAGAACTATCTAATGTCTCTATTCGCAATCTTTTCAAGTTTCTGAGGACATTACGATGGTTGGAGATCCTATTCACTAAGGAACAGTCAAGAAGGTATCGGGTATCACAGTGGGTCTACAAGGAAATACATAGGTGTGATGGGATCTTATGAGCTGTATCTGGAAAGTGAAGCAAAGAAAAAAGTTTTGGGTACTTTTTGGGACTATGCATTTCTTAATTAATTCCATCATGTTCACCATATGGAGATGTTTCGTATTTCTATGGTGATTTTATTCAAAAGGTTTCTCTTTAATGCAGCAACAGTCATAAGACCGTATTTTGTAGAAACTGAGGATAAGTCGGTTCGAAAGCCCGACTATCAGATTGCATAACATTCATAACTCCGTGGACCTTCTCAGTTCTTCATTTCTTTCCTCGGTTTTTAGATTACTAGGCTAAATTTCTCACCCTTGATATATCCTTCGCAAATTGTATACAACCTGTCTGCAAATTTGAATTGTTTAGGGTAGTGGAAATCTGTGCTACCTACCAGTAATCTAGAGAGATGCTCCAGAGAAGAAGAAACGTTTAGAAATATCTAGCAAAGTATCAACAAGACATAAAGGTAGTAATGATAATCCAAAAGACAAGGAATGGAAAGAAAGACTCGACCAAAATTGAACTGAACCTCCTGAGATTCAAATCATCCTCATGCCAATGATAGCTGAATGTAGACAGTTCAGCAATGGCGTGAGTTCAGCATCTTCGCTGAGATTTGAAATCCATTGAGGATACTTGAAGATGCCACTTTTGTGAGAAACAATTTTCTTCCATATTTCAGTTCACAAATATTTGGCATTTAGCCAATTTGGCTTCACCCGTGGATGTTGGTGAAAAGTTAGCCTTGCATCTATGGTAATGCCAAAGGGCTCTAACTGTAGCTTAGCATGCCTACCGACTGGTAGTGATATTATTTTCACGACCTTTCTGCCCCTAACGCGTAGCAATTCCGTGGTTTGGGCTTGTAGCACCATAAACATCAGTAATTTGCTTACAGTCCAAGGCAGTTGTTTTAAAAAGGAAAAATGTTGGATTATGCTGGGCGAACCATTCGTAGAATGAACAATGCTCGATCAGCAAGCCTCAATGCTAGGAACCGAAACCGCCTACAAAGGGCCCAACAACCTTATCCCTAGTAGGTAAGAACAGAGACCGTGGGTCAGCAACCGCCGCTACAGCGACACAGCTACCAACCAAGCAATCCAAAAAAAACCCTAAGAACCCACGCATGCTGATACCACCAGCAGGGTCCACATAGAACTTCTGCAGCAAGGCCACCCGAAAATCCTTTCTGTCTCAAAGACATAAAGAAGAGTCGTATTGAAAGAACCATGGCCAACGAGTGCGAAAGAGGTCGCCACGAAGACACCACGTCCCCTTCCTCAGCCCAGCCAGCAAGAAATCCAAGACCCTCTGGCCAACCGTAAAGCTTGCTGATGGTGGAAGCGTCGTTGATTGACGCCATGATTAGAGCAACCAGTGGATCTTCCGGTCCGATACCAGTATTTGGACAGTTGATCTCAATCAAGGGCTTCCGCAATCTAGAATATCAAGACGAGTTTACCCTGAATTAGCTCAGGGAGATAGTCGGCATTTTGACAGAGTCAGGACTGAACATCTTGCTCAAGGTCGTCCCGAAAACGGACCTTCCTACGAAACCGAAAGCGAAGATTGACACCCCAGCTGCTACTATCTGCAAGAATAATCTTGAGCAACTACTGCACAAACTTAACCCCGAATTCCCAAGAGAGGACGACGAAAGTGATGGAGATGGCAGCGCCTGCTGGAAGAAACCGTCATCATGCTGAACCATGACAAGATGTCTACCTATATGCTGCCAGCCAGAGGCTATATGATATGCATCGGTATCAAAGTGGTAAGGATTAGATCTCTAGCGGAAATGAAAGTTCAGATAAAAGCCTTAATGATGAAGGTTGGTCAAATGAACCTTCATCATAACAAGCTGGCCAGTGCCAACCTCCACACCCAATTAACAAAACAAAATATTGACATAGCCCTAGTTAAAGAACCCTGGAACAGTGGTGGCAGGATCTGCGGACTGAACTGCATATTCTTTGAAAAGGGCCAGTCCAACTGTAAGTATGGCACTTGCATGTAGCTTAGCGACACATTAATCTCTTCCTCCTCTGCCCATATAGGACCGCAGTGCCGTAGCAACTCTCGACGCTGGTATCTCACATATAGCATACATATATCAAAACACTTGTATGACTGACTACACTGACTACCTTCTGCGCATAGAAACCTGTAACAAAAAAAATACTTCACTCATCCCACGACTATTTCTCGCTGTAAGGCAGTCCAAACTCCTCCTCAATCATCTCGGCTCACAACAGCTTATGAAGATCTTCTGATATCTAATCCTAAGCAAACACCATTACAATGTATAGCCTCCATAATGCAATCCATCAATAACTGCTAACATCAAACTGATAATCTCGTTGCCATGGACCAGGACCACGACCACGACCACAGACAATTTCCCACACCATATCTAGGACCCTATCAATCATGCGAATCTACAAGCATCTACTAAATCCGACTCCCAATCGAATGCACAGATTCCAGTTCAACAAGACGCTTACAAGTGCGTGGATACTGGGATTTCCTCTTGTCGCGAGTCGCGACCAAGAATTCCCATGTAATCGTGCAATGATCGCAAAATTGATTGCCATTTGGCCAACAAATGATTCCAGATGCCGCGCGCCCAACTAATGCGAGAAGTTCACACAATCCGTCACAATTCGATGGCAGTTCTCTAACAAGATCAATCTGCTAAATCATCTTCGAGGCGCCCGCCACCGCCCTCCGGCTTGCCGTATATATGTATTTGTGTGGCGAGTGTGTGTCTACTCGGGTTCGGGAAGATTCAAGATCTCTGTGAGATTTCAGATTTCTCGTAGATCAACCGATCGATTGACAGTCTGGAGGAGCTGAGCTGATCGCCCTCCTCTGGCTCCTCTGGCTCCTCTGGCGGCACGGTGCGCGGTTGGAACAAACGAAATGCCTGACTAAGTGATTGTCGCGTATCCGCAGCCGCGTCACGTGAAAGGAGCGAGAAATGAACTCATATGCCATTCGATAATTGATCACCGGGATTGATGTCCCTTTTTTTTTTTTTTGTTTTTGTTTTGCCAGCGAGCGTTGTTCCATTGTTGGGCAGTCGTCTCATGGGCTACAGCGCCGCCGCCGCCGGGACACCCTTTGTGTGTGTATGTGTGTGTGGTTGTGTCTCCCTGAAGGAAGGGAGACACGATCTCATCGACCGCGACCGTGTGGTGTGTGTCTCCCAGTGATCAGGGGCTCCCACCGCCGACGCGGACGCCGCCGCAGTTCATTAGAAATGACGATTTAGTTAATTGACAAGTTTTGACTTTTATCGACATCTCGACGGACAACAGAATCGTGTGCTCAAATATGGTGACTCGATTCCACCAAAGTGGGTCTATCTGAACCGTTTAATCAACGATTTTGTTCACCTTTTTTGCTGTTTTTGGTGGATTGGATGGCGGTGGCGGTGGAGCAGCTATTGTGGGTCCGGTGTTGTCTCTCTGGCTCGGTTGTCAAGATCGTTATCGTGGCAAAAGTTCTCCTCCCGTTGCTCGTTCCTGTGCGATTTAGTGGTGGCGGTTGATATTTTTCGGTTTCGATTGTACGTACGTATGTGCTGCTGCTATGTGTCTTTTGGGACCACGAAAGCACGTTGCGGCAAAGAAACGATCTCGATTTGTTCTCGGGATATTGGATAATGGGGTTATTAATACATTTCGGATGGAGGTACCTACATACATGTTCCTTTTGCAACAAATCTCGGGCTTCTTTGATGTCCGCCGAGAGGATGATGATGACGGCGATGATGGTGTCAGGTTGTTAAGTGGGTGGGTTTATGTCGCAGTACCACTGATATGGGAGTGGATTCTTCTTTTATTTTTTCTTTGTTGTGGATTTGGTTTATTGGATCTGCAAATGTATACAGGTATGTCTCAAACGGTCCATAGCATTACAGGACAGTAATCCTCTCAAATGAAAGTTCCTCATCTTTTGCAGAAAGGAGAGTAAGAGTTTCATTGATGAGGTTCTTCTATTAGACAAAGACTAGATACATGCCTCTCCTGAGGCATGTCTAGAAACTTCATTGGCATCCTCGTTTCCCATAATCCTATGCTTGAGTAGTAGGTGACCATACGAGTGATCTTTATCTAAAATTTGGTCTTACTATGACTGTTTGCATCCATTAGGTCAGATTTGGTTGCATGACATATTATAATCCATGAGTGATTGACATTGACATATTCGGTTCTGTTTGCGTTCCCGGTTGTATAGCCACCGTGCTGCGCACAAGTAGAAAAGGATCTCAACCGACTTGGAGTACGCCACTGGAGGATTGGAGCTAAACGTCGGAATAACTGGGGAAATTTGTTGGTTAAGGCTTAGGTTTACTCCGAATTGTAGCGCCTCTTAAGTAA
The DNA here is from genome assembly GCA_905220385.1 of Xylota sylvarum. NCBI lineage: Eukaryota > Metazoa > Arthropoda > Insecta > Diptera > Syrphidae > Xylota > Xylota sylvarum. The sequence continues at coordinate 59,318,229 of LR999959.1, read as the reverse complement.
GTAAGTAAGTAATGTTGGAAGCTCGTGGCAAAGTAGGGGACAAGTCTTGCCGAGTAGTCAGTAGTTAATCTGGGTCAACGAATTAAAGGACAGATATAGCCGTTTTAAGAGTGCGCAGTGACTTACATACTTTAAGATTCTTCTAAAGCGATATAGATTGCGGCAGATGACATGGAGCACCTATATGGTGCCAATAGAGAGGAAGTTCTACATCATCTTAGGCAACGTTAATAGAGAGAGAGAGAGTGAAAATCCTTTATGAACCGACTCCATGCTTCTGCATGTCTACCTGCTAAGAAACTACTCCTATTGCTCTATCCTTTCGTCGCAGGAGTAGGTTTGACAATTCGTCTCTTCTTCCTTAACTAGCAGATTCTTTATTTCTCGCTGCTCGTTCCTCTATACGCCGTTGCTGCACCATACTCGTGATAAATTCATTTGCAGTCTCCCTGACTTCTCTGCCGCCAACATAAATGTAATCAGGTAACTTGACCGCCAATTTCTCTTTTCAAGATGTTTCTAGCCTTTGTGAAGTTTTGGCATTCTATCAGCAAATTCTCTGCGTTTTGGATTGTTCCCTCACAGTGCTAGCAGAGCATCCTCGTGCCTGTACTTGTGAAGATACTCCCGAAAACCACCATTCCCCGATAGAAATGGCTTTAGGTAATACTTTCGGTGTCAATTTATATGTCCATCGCCCTTTGTCTGTGATGTTCCAACTATGATGCCATTCTGCTTTTACAGCTTTCATCGTTGTTCTTCTGTCATCGTGCTCATTTCAGAGTGATACCACAGACTTTTTCACTTCTAGATCGATAGGCATTCGGATAGATAAACCTTAATGCATCCGCTGATACGGTTCTAAAGGCGTAACATACCCCTAAAGATGCAATTCTGTGTGCCGAGTTCATGCTTCTAATGTAGGTACGACTCATGGTACGTCGCTGATGCCCATATTGGGGCCGCAGACTTACTCACAGTTGTAAGAAGGCTGCCTTGGTCCTCTTATATTTAGCATTAATCTACATAATGCCTCTATTGCCCGGGAAGCTTTCACGCCTGCGTACGTAAGGTGTTATCTGGTGATTGCTATAGGGAGCAGAAGTAGCACAGACTAAGGAAAGAAGTTTTGAACTTTTGACACGTCAGCAAGCGTCTTATGACAGTCCGTATCAAGGCTAATTTCGTGAAGATAAGCCTAATATGCGCTCATGACCCCACATAGGATTAAGACGAAGCCGGAAACAAATGTTTCTACGTGCTCCTCGACAAGACGTATCATCAATGTCCTAACTATGATGTTAAAATCGTTGTAGGCGAGATAGGAAAGGAGAATATCTTTGGTAGGACAGTTGTGAAGCATAGCCTACACGACACTACATCGGCCAATGGACTTGGGCTTATTGATTTTGCGTCGGCAGTGGGACCTAACGTCACTATAGTAAGCACATGGTTTCACCTCAATATGCACAAGTGGACATGGCGATCTACTGATAATGAAACGATCAGCCAAACTGATCACATTGCGATCGACGTAAGACATGCCTTCAGTATTCTGGATGTCAGAAACTTTCGAGCTGCAAACATTGATTCGAATCACTACCTTGTTGCAGCCAAGGTACGTATGAGGACATCCCGAGTGCCACAACAGAGAAGAAACGCTGTGAGAAGATATAACGTCGCAGAGCTGCAATGGCAAGAGATCGCCAGATTTTTCGCCAAAAGCGTATCCAGAAATCTCGCAACTAATTCTATGACCTCAGCATCGTGTGCCGAAGACTAATGGCAAAGCTGCCAACATGCCGTCAGAAGTCCCATAACTGCTGTGCTGGGTTTCACCTAATCACCACCAACCTTATTTGACGAAGAATGCCGGCAAGCACAAGCAGCTAAACAAAGGCCACAATCGAAGATATTGAGAGACTATACTCCAGGAATAATGGACGTAAGTTTTACCAAAAAGGTAAAAAGAAACTGGTCAGGCCAACAAGACTCGTACAGAAACCCGTAGAGATGGAAACATCCTAGTAGAGTCACAGTTGGTGCTCAGAATGTGGAAAAACTTCTTCTGACGAAGACCAACATCTCGCTATGTTGGCCATTCAACATAGAAGATGATAGCCAAAACTTCTGTCCACCTGACCAAAACGAAGTGATGATACCATTATCTAAGCTTAAATCCAACAAGGCCAAATCTCTGGCTTGGATCGACTACTGTCAGTCCATTGAAACCATAAAGAATTCGGCCAGATTGGGTAAAATTCTGTCCAAGGAACACTCCAGCCCGTCTTTTATTAAAACGCCGGATGGGACTTGGACGAACTCCTCAAAAGAGTCTCTTGAACTTTTAATAGAAACTCACTTTCCAGGATGCAAAAATGGAATAGCTCTTTCACCGGACCTTCACGTTCCGCAATCCTCATCTTGGAATGACATTAAGACAACAATTACAGCAGTTAACACTTCCTGGGCTATTAACAGCTTCTCTTCCTATAAGTCGGCTGGCCCGAACTCCGGTTATGCTGCAGAAAACTTTGGACCAGGTGGTCCCATGACTAGTACCTATCTACCTATATAGAGGCTGTATTCTTTTAAACCATGTTCCTCTAAACTGGAGACGTGTTCGGGTTGTGTTTATTCCGAAAGCTGGGAAGCGGGGACATGAATCCGTAAAGGATTTCAGACCCATCAGCTTATCCTCTTTCCTTTTAAAGACGTTGGAACGTATTTTAGACACACACATACGAAATACCCTAGATCAATCCCTTCTATCAAAATCTCAGCATGCATATACATATTAAGGGGCGTTCGACGGAGACGGCACTCCACGAAGTTGTGCGAACGATAGAAAAGACAATTCACTACAAACAATATACCCTAGGTACCTTCTTAGACGTTGAAGGTGCCTTCAACAACGTCACTGAATCTATTCAGGAAGCTCTACTCCAACTGGGTGTGAAAGAGTTTATTAGCAAATGGATGGTGACTTTGCTAAAAACCAGAATCATTCATTCGACTCTCGGTAACAGCAGTTCCACCATATCCGTCATAAGAGGAACACCACAGGGTGGGGTCATATCTCCTCTTCTTTGGCTTATGGTAAGCAATAAAATCCTGTGTAGGTTAGATAGAGATGGAATCAAGGTCGTCGCGTATGCGGATGATGTGGTAATACTGGTATCAGGGATATTTCCTTCGGTACTTAGTGAGATTATGGAAGGTGCCTTGGACAAGATTAGCAAATGGGCCATTGGATGTGGACTCAGCGACATCCCAAGCAAAACTGAACTGTTGCTCTTTACCACTAAAACTAAAATACCGACCTTCACGCCTCCACTCCACTCTCCTTGATCCCAGACTAAGTTGGAAGCTCAACATTGAACGTAAAGTGCGCGTAAAGTGTGGCTTTCTATGCTTGCAGCAAAACCTTCGGTAAGAAGTGGGGTCTTCGTCCGAAGATGGTCATATGGATGTACACAGCTGTAGTGCGTCCTATACTTTCCTATGGATCACTAGTCTGGTGGCCTTATCAACAAAGTACACAGAACTGCGTCTCTGGGCGCAACGGGAGCCATGAGAACTAGTCCATCCGAAGTCTTAAATGTAATATTGCATCTTCTACCAATCGACCTTCATATCATATTCTTATCTTCATGCAGTGCGGTCAGTTTAAGAGAGACGGGATGCTGGTGTAGCAAACCTTATGGGCACAGTAGGTGAGGAACTGCGTCATATCTAGGCAGATGTACAACACTATGGTCAATAATAGACGAAAGCATCTCTAGAAAGATAAGGTAAGGATTGGTTCCATTCACTTATTCACTACACTCCTGTCCACCTACAAACATGACCATTCCGCATTTTGTGTCTCTGGAGAGTATTCCACTCAGTGGCATCATAATCCATCACCTGTATGTAGTAAAAGAAAACCACTCTTCTCCCCGACTATAGTCCCATAAAACTACCACCGTTCCACTTCAAAACATGAAAACTATAAAAAAAAAACAAAATTTGGCAACAAACACCTCATTCCCATGTTCACCCAATGACCTGCAGACCCACGGCCCAAAATAAACATTCTCACAGTCCAAAACTGTCACCAACGACTAACTGCTACCAACTTCATGTGTACATATGTACCAACTAGTATGCAAAACTCCATTCACTACTCTGACCGCGTTTCTCCAAAGTAAAAGAGTTCACGCACAAAACATTGGGAAACTTTACCAAAACACACTCTCTAGTGAGTGCGCGCCGTTTGTTGAAGTCCCACTCTCACCGCAGCGTACAATGACAATGACGATGGCCCTCATGTCCCCACAACACAACGAAGGTCAAATGTTGAGGGCGACACTATGGGAACCATAAACGACGACGATGACTACGACGACGACGACGACTGCGATGATGGTTCATTTCTTTCGACTCAAAAGCCACTACAACAAGAGAGGAGACCCATAAAAATCATTTTAAGTGTCCACGTCCCCACAAGAACCACCAAGTCAAACGACCACAACACCACCGCCGCCGCTAAATACACCAACTAATTCCGTGAACGCACCTTGCGGTAGACCCATCTAACCTGCTAGCCACACACATACACTCATGCCAACAGACAGCGGTCATCGTGTGTCGTGTCCACTTTTTAAGAATTTCTCCAGCAACACTGGGTGTTCCCATTGGTTTTTGGCCTCGAAGAGTAGAGAAACTGCTGGCTGCCGCCGCCACCGCCACCGCCGCCGCCGCCGCCGACAACAACACCAACAACGAAAACGACGACAACGACGACGATGACGACGTTGAGGATGACGATGTCGCGACACACTGGGGGTGAGACTAGTGCTAGTGCGAGTACGAGTATGGGCGCGCATCATTTTCCTCTCCTCCAGGTAAGTCAGACAGACACCCAGCCATAGTACCCAAACTCTCCAGCAGCGACATTAAGTGATGAGTTAAGAGTGCTTCCTCGAAATGGAGATGAATCTTTTCATAGGAAACTGCATGCCATATGGCGTAGACCGAACCACCACGCATGTGCGCACGACCGACCGCGACGCGCACACAGACTCTTCTCCAGATTCTACTCCTACTCCAACCCGCGCGGCCATTTTCCTATATAAATCTCGTAATTAATTCGACTTTAACCCATCGTTAACAGTTTCAATTTCTCCGCAACGACACAGAAGCCCATCATCTCCATCATCATCGTGGTCCATTGCGTGAGCGCGCGTATGGCCAGAGTGACGACCTGGTCGTGGGTTAAGTGCACTGCGCTGGTTACCTACAACTACAACACAGGGGACCCATGTTTGTCGGGTAATTAAACGTTCGTAAGCAATCGTTTTTCAAAACTGTTTATTATTTGTTCGCCACGAGGAAGGTAGTTGTTGTGGGCCTATTCTATACTAAGCTATCCCGTCCCGGCTACCTACGACATACACAAAGTGTAGCTAATCTTAATCGGCGAGGCGGCATCTACAGAGAATCGAAAGATCGCTTCGTGGGACCGCTTAAGTTGGGCATTTTATGTTCTGGAAATAATTTTTGAAAAAACAATTTTTTTCAAAAAAAAAAAGTATCTTTTATGTGAACTCGCTAGACGAACCGATATGGGACAGATAATCTTTACAGCACTCAGGCTACCGGGCAAATTCGCCTCAAGTCATAGATGAGGCCCATATCGATCACATAAATCTGCGATTATCTAAATTTTGTGATTCCCATGAGGAGGAGCTCAGGCGATTCCAAGAGAGAGAGTTGATATTGAGAAGGCTGATGGTTGTAAATATGACTTCCGGATGATCGGCTTGTCAACGAGGCTAATGTAAGCTATTTAACAGACGGAATTACACTGGCTAAGAAGTAATGGTGTTGCTGGAGTGTGGGCTACTCCTACTGGTATGGAGTTGAATATCTACTCATTCTCAGGAAAAGCCTTAACAATATGGCAGCATTTATGTATGTATGTATATCAAGGGAGCTTGGATGCATTTTGTATAAACAGGAAGTTGTTGATTCATGGGCTATTAGTAGACTGTCTCCCACTTCAAGGTAACTAAGATGAAGGATTGTATCTGTTCCCTGTCCCTTTGTTCTTTGTATCCTTTTGTTCGACTTTATGAGTTCAATTGTGAGATACTATGTGTGACTATAAACTTGATGATAACAGTCACAATGAAGGCACATAATCCTTGCAGCTCATTATACCATCCACGTTGGTCTAGTTAAACCTCGTCTGTAAGCGGCACTCATGACTTGATTCCGAGGGTATCGTGCCTCTTTTTAAACTATCCTCCTTCGTTAGGTCCTGCTCTTCGTGTTAAGCAAAGAGCATCTAAAACGACTTCATGTTATCGTGTTCGAGGCTCTACAAGGCGATGCGGGCTTCACAAACTTCTTTCGAAAAGAATTGTACTTTTCTTTTTGTTAGTTCTGCACCATGTTTGCTTTTTCAAGTCAGATTGGCTTAGGAGATTCCACTGTATGCAGTATTTTTCTGTAATGTTGTCAGTCCCGGCGATCAAGATAGACGAAAGGAGTCATCAAGTCCACGTCACATCGAAGCGAAACAGTTCCATTCTACATATCGCCAAACATCGTTTTATGTTCCACATCTGTTCTATTATGTTCCACATAAGAGTTATACGCACTTTACCTAGGTTTTTCATTTAGTTCTCGACCGGAGCAGACTCAGTGCGTTGTTGTTTCAATCTGCTTTAGGTATTTGCTGACGTCTGCGGTATCCTGGTTCCTTAACCGAATACTCTGAATATTTCCTTTAAGTCTTCAGTCCTGTTCTTAGCATTTTAATATAATTCGCAGCTAAATCTGATCGTCTATCCACAAATGACGATATCAACATCGTCTGCCTATTCCAGTAGCTGGAATAACTCTTCACTCTGCATCCTGACCTTTCCAGGTTGACCAGTAGATTATTGACTACTAGATTCCACAGGAGACGGAACCCTGGAGTGTTCCGCAACTGGCAAATGCTCCAGCCACTGCATCGCCTAACTGTGTGTTAATAATCCTTTCTAAAGGATGGGCCATCTGTATAAGCAATTGATTGATCATCGAAATGTCCCTTTTCAGAATAACAAATGCGTCCCTGAATACGTCTGATTTGACATTGTTAAAACCTCCCGCAATATTCAGGAAGCATGGTGTACTCCTTGATGTTCGAGGATTTCTCTATGATGCCCACAAGTGGATGTATGGCTTTTTTTTAAGTGCGCCAAAGGATGAGGATAAGCATGCACGATTCGTAGACCCAAATACTAGATGTCGGCAGTACGCATACGTATTAATTTACACCCTGCACAGTTCTACCATTGTCCCAACAACTTATGCTATGTGCGTTCTGCCGTTTTAGCTCTTCTTATTCGTTCGAGTCTTCTTAGCTCGTTCTGCCCGCTCGTTATGACAGAACAGATCTCCGACCAGTAGTCCTCTACAATCTTTCGGCTGGTTACTAAGACAGCCTCCGTCTTGTGGTCAGCTAGTTGTAGATTAGCAGCCTCTAGCCAATTTTTGATCCTGGCGATAGCTTCATCTGTGGTGGACTCTACATCGTGGGTGTGTTTGGTTACGGTAACTACAGCGATATCGTCAGCAAAGCCGATAACCTTAATTCCTTGTGGCAGCGTTAGTCGCAGAACTCCGTCATGCATTATGTTCCACAGAAGGCGTACAAGGACAGACCCCTGGGGGACTCCCGCGGAGACATTGTAGTATTTAAAGCCATTGTCCGTCTGGTACTTCCTTCTAGCTTCCTGTTAGTGAAGTAGTTATGGATTAACTTCACGAGGTAATGTGGTGTATCCATTCTGGTCAGAGATCTTCTAATAAATACAGAATTAAAGGCATTTTAAAAGTCGAGCGTTACGAGCGTAGTATTTCTTTGTGCCCCCTCGCCATCTTTTCCGCAGTATCGGTTCAACAGCTGTATCTACTACCTATTTTATGTCATCGACGGTTGAACGCGATTTTCGAAAGTCATACTGGTGGTCAGACAAAGCCCCTCTATCCTCTGCCACCATCATTACTGTGTCGTATATGATTCATTCTAGAGTCTTGAATGTACGGCTGTCTTGACTAATTTGCCTTTGCAGTACGCATGCTTGGACGCTGAGAGCAAAGTTGGGCTAATGCCCTAATGTCAGTCAGTCTTTTTAGCTTTTTCAATAGAACGAAAAACTGATTGGTCGGAGAGTCTTTAGTTCCACATGCCAACCTTTTACTGGTTTAGGTATAAAGACGACTTAAGTCTCAATCCACAGTGGAAGAATGTTAAAGTTGTTGAAGCTATATTCAGGGAGTTGCTGGATGTTGGATGGATCTCTTGGGATGGCCGAAGGTTCAAGGGTGCAATTGCCTGCCTAAAATATGTGTGTATCGAATAATAGCTTACATTGTCATCGATGCCCCTATAGGTGTACCAATAAGATTTCGTTGTACGCACTTGTATCTCACCAGTACTCTTCCACAATAGAATAGAATTCATTATGACTTAATTGAAGATTCTCCCATGACTTGCACTCTTCAGTCAGCCAATGCAGGCTGATTATTATGTCAACTTCACCAAAACAGATATTTATTCACCTTCCACTTGATAGACAGTATACTCGTATGTAGCTCGTGGAGTCCCCCGCTTGGAAGTTAATAAAAATATCGCCATTGACCGGTATTGGCCGAGATAATTTGATTTTTATTCAACGAGAAATTGATTCTTCTTCATTTCCGTAATTTATGCAAATCCAAGAGGCCTGCGAGCCCAACGCAGCAATTAAAACAGTTAAACTCATGATCGAGCTCCATAATCGCCATCATCATCATCAGCATCATCATCTGAGGCAGCCGGAGTACCGTCATGGGACTTCGATTGGGGGGGGAAAATTGGCCATTAACGGTGCGAGACACAAAGCATTGCCCTCAAAATATGAAATTGCTACGAAAATGTTTTCCCACGACCCCGAGAAAACTGCGGGAGGGACACAGATACATCTGCAGATGCCATAGATACATCAGATAAACTCGCCATAAACGGACATAGTGCCTCATGCATGCGTATTTGCCATCGGTGCCGTATGTCAACCTGGCCTAATCGAATTTAAATTGTTTAAGTGATTCCATTCTGGTCGCCGCCGCTGCCGCCACCGCCGCCGCGCCGGTTTATTGCCTTTTATTGATGTCCCTCGTTTGTCATAAAAATCCGACGAACGAGACGAGAGCGATGCTAAGTTCAATATTTGATATCACCCGGTGTCCATAAATCACTCGGGGGGAAAACAAATAATTAACACGACTGAAGCCACAATAAAGAAGAGGGTGCCTCAAGCGGGTGGCTCGGCGAGGCGGAGGAAAAATTATCATATGAAGAGAAATCAATTGGCGCACCACTTGACTGAAATCCGATATCTCGCGGTTCTAATTCGCGGCTGAAAGCCCGCATTTCGGTTGGCTATTATCGCTCTGGAACTGGTAGTCGTAGTCGGATGGTTGGCTAATTTTACGCGAATTCCTGATTTCGTTGATTAGAGCACATGCCATGTGTCTGCGCGAGTCTATTTGGGGAACGCGCGGGTGTTAAGGCCGCGCTTCGGATCGATTTGTTTATGGTCGATGCGCGTTTTTTTTTTTTTTTCTCCCCGGCATCCGTGGAGGGACATAAATACTTCATCGGTCAGATGGCAAACAAGTGTATCGAATGACAACGAGTGGATTTGAATCGGAATTGGAATTAATTCGAATCGAATTAATCGCGGTGATGAGGCTGGACTGGATGCGTGTGTAGTTGGAGTCGAGTCTTTCACTCGGGAGGGGGTTCTGTGACAAATTTAGTTGTAAATTGCTTCACCAAATTCAAGTCGCGTGTAATCCGATATTCGCAGAACAATGCAGAGTAAATTAGTGGACGGACGGAGATTTAATTATGCCAGACATTTCTCATGGCGCACGCAATTTAATATTTAAATTCGTGGGAAGCGAATGCTGACCGAAGTCAGCTGTGGGGGGAGGATAGTCTTTATGGGTATCTTTTGTATTAGATACATACATATTTCAATTTAGCATTTAAGGCTTTGATTTGCTATTTCAAATGGGATAGCGATTCCAGTCGGGGGTGTTGTGTTTTGGTGAAATACATAGTCGGAGGGCAACGAACTCGAGTAGTTGTCATTAGAAGATTTGTGGAAGATGCCACCTACAGCCTTCAAGGAAAGTCGGCTTTATTTTGTAGGGAAATATGACAAAGAGAGTGACTAAAATAGTTTGTGGGATGGTATCGGTGAGACTGTTCCCAAGACAGTAGTCCCAAAGTGGACAGCGAAGAGGTGTAGGCTTTCAGTGTAGAGGTGGCCCGCTGGAACTGATTTTGAAGGAGGACGCAGCGTATATTTGAAGATGGTAAGAGTAAATACCAGGTACCACGTTGTTGCGTTTTTCAATCTCGACAGCGATAGAGTAACAATGCGTAGATCGAATCCAGAGGGGAGAACTCGAAACGCGCTTCATTCAAGACAAGACTTAATGGATTCGGTGGTGTTGTCATATGATCTACTTCACGGTACGAGGTTCTGGTGGTCCCGGACAATAGCCAGCCATATCCGATGATAACTGAGACGAAACTTCTAGACCAGCTGAAGGTAAAAATTAAGAAGTACCTTTTTCAAGAAATTGTCCAACAAGGATAGTATGCAGAAGGCAACGGAACAGACTCAACTGGTCGAAGAGATATACCCCAAGGTAGGGAAGACTAGAATTTTCAAAGCGGACCTCGACGAAGGTAACGTCAGAGAGTGAAATAAGCGGAAACCTCAAGAACTGGTCGATACCCATACAAAATGTTTCGCTATAGGCTCCGAGGAATTGGGCGAGTCAACTACTACATTGGGCGCTTGTCAAGGGGAAGGTCGATGAATTGTTCAAATGTGAGATAATCCGCCCGTAATCATCGTACAACTATTTGCCGATTGTCTAGGGAAGAAAAAAAAACGGAACAGATAGGTTCTGCATCGACTTCAGAGTCTAAACAAGGTGATGGTAAGTCGCGATTATATTCACTCTGTACCTCGAAGTTATAGCTATCGATAGTGACATTTTGTCGTAAGCGGTGGACAGATATTTGTTTGTTTGTCGAGAGCAAACATTTGGTACGATAGCTAGTTCGAGGTCTTTTGATGTCAAACCATTCTAATAATTTGACTAACCTACCTCTTCCAGAAGTTTGGCTATTATTAGGTACATGTCAGTCTCAATATGACTTCTTTATTTTTATCGGGTTAGCACACACTCACCTGCAGCACTCAAATGCAACGGGTTCAAAATGCTGTATTACCCATTTTACTGGGATTTATTCGACTTTCGGAGAAAGCCGAGAATGCACGTCAACGATGAGAAGCTTACAGTATTAGCGCTCACCACATTAGCATCGAATATCTGCCACCTGATCCGGGCAAAGGCAGAACAATATCAAAGGCAATGATCCGAAGTATCGTGGTCCCCTTCCAAAAGCATCTTAGACAGTGGTGCCTCTTGAGCGTAGCACTTGCTTGTCAAAAGGGAAGTGTCCCGTAAGAACGCCAATAAGTTGTCTACAGTCTACAGCTAAGAGACAGCATGAATTCCGCTGATTTCTTACAGACGTTTGGGAGCATGCGTTTACTCTGCCTGCATGCTGGAGAGCCGTGCAACACACAATTCTGTTCGTAGGAAATCCAATCGTCATTGGAGGGCCTAACCGAAGACGGGTGACGTCCCAACAATGACGTTCAGATCTTGAGAAATAATCCTCTGAGCCTTGCTTAGCAATCTCGGAGATCTCGATCTTGAACCCATACAAGAGGCAAAGAGTTTTTGCAATCTCGAATGGTGTACAGGGTTTAAGTAAGGACTTAAGCGTAGCCTGACTGTCGCTGCAGATGCAGACACTCCGATCCCGCTACCTATTCTACATAATATAGCCAGCAGATAGCATATATCTCCGCTTGAAAAACAGAGGCATGCCTGCTTAATGAGTACTGAAGTCTAGTGTCGTCGGTCTCTACGAACACACCAGCACCGGACGCTTGACTAGTTTTGAAGCCATCCGTGAAGACTCGACTACAGCCCAGTCCAGACTACAAGCCAGTCTGAACACAAGGAAAATCGACACTAAATTTGCACAGCACCCGAAGTTCTGGTGTCATTGCATCAGACGGCATATTTTTAGAACCAGAGCTCAGCAAAACTCCAGTGCGGATGATACCAAAAGCCACTCCGTTTAAGACGGTAGATTGCTTTGATAGTACAGCCCATGATGGAAGTATTAAGGGGAGGTATTAGCATCGGCGCATATGAGTTGTCCCATTTCCCGAGAATCACAATACTCTATAAATTCTGTAACAACCTTCGAGCCGGAGGTATTTTCGAATCATAGGTAAAGTAAGCTGAGGCAACGGCGAGGATTTCCATTCTCCATTCGCTCCTTAGCTTGTAGCTGGAGTAACCAAATCCTGGTCACAGAATTATCCAAGTTTGGTCACTGAGAGAAAGTTTGGTACATTTAGACAAGCTCTTGGTTTTTCAGATAACTCGTCGTAGAGTACCGTGATACTCCAAACACCTCTAAAAAATCAAATGCGTCTATTTCGTACTCACGGTTCTTGTATACTTGAATAGTTGTTATATCAATAACAAATTTTTAGAGTACATTGAAAAGCAGAGGACTAAAAACTAAACCTTGTGGAGTCCCATATGTGACTTGTTTTTCTTTTGTGTTTTTTTTTTTAGCCGTGGGTTGGCATCCTATGGTCTAAGACGAACCTGCCTTCATTGTTTTAAGATTTTATTTTCTAAAATTAAATGAAACTGAGTTTCTAAATGTCACCGAGTTCCACAGGGAAAAGATTGCTCGGATCTGAGCAATGAGTGGAAATATTTTCTGAACAAAATATGGTTACCAACTATGGTCTTACTAGGACAGAACACACTTAAACCATTGTCACTTCTGAAATTCTAGGATAATATTGATGAGGATTTCTCTTCCAAATTGAAGCTATCAAAGTTATTTCTAAAAAACGACTAGTATGTGCCATATTACTTACTGTCCATAGTTAGAGTAGAAAATAATCCATGTTCTTAATTGGCATAACTCTTCCCCAAGTGTACTTAGTAAATTGTTTTCTCATTGGAATGTCATTAAATGCATAAAAACAAATTACTATTCCCTGATCCTGAAGAGGTCATTGGCCAATAATTCCTCTTCAATGATGCTGGAAAGTCACAGTTCATATGGAGTTCTTTACCGGACCATGTGGACTGACTATTTTTGGGATAAATTGGAAACGGATGGCTTGGGTCATATGTGGTTGCAACAAGATGCTGCCACATGCGACACAGCTGGCCAAATAATAGAGTCATTAAAGTCGAAGTTCGATGTCTGTGTTATCTCTGGGAATAGACCAGTAAATTGGTCGCCTCATTCGTAAGATTTGACGCATCCGGACTTTTTTCTTTGGGTCAACGTCAGTACAGGATCTATGCCAATAAGTCGGTGACTTTAGACGGCATATCAGGACCAACATCGAATGTCAAATTGGCAGCATATCATCTGATTTTTGTCATGGATAGTTGTGTTCAATGGATACACTCATGCATGAATTCCCGCTCAAGACATTTGAATGATATTCTATTCCTTTATAATCGCATCAATAGTGCCTAAATTCAAAACACTTTTCTTTTATCGCAGAATAGGAAATGATCTACATACATGATCTACGTACTTGAAACTTTGAGCTCAATTGGTATCCAAGTGTATAGCCAAATTTTTATAACATTTACTTTCTATTGAATATTTATTGGGCCAATCCCGGCGGTACTGCAATACCGGGCCAACCCGCGACAAAGGTGGAGCAAGCTCCTAGCACTCCGTCTTATTCCAAAAATCAGTTTAACATTTGTTGTCCTCCGATGGAGGATCTATCAGATGTTAAGCTGATAAGAACAGATACTACACTTTGATCTTAGCCATAAGGCCGAGAAGCGATAACTAAATCATGCCTTAGGGGTGATACTTGAATAAAAATTAACAAACATTGAATGTGAATTATAAAGGAATAGGAAATCACCCTTAGAAAATGGGAGAAGATCATATACCGTTGAAAATATCAGCGCACATCAACGTTTACCCATTAGGGGTGACATTTATTAGGGTTGATCATAAACGCAACTAAGTATCTGTAGATATGTACATGGATGGTTAGGGTATAAAATATACCACACTACAGTTTGAACAGAAGCAGGTACATATTCACATATATATAATTTGTTGAAGTCTAAGTGTCTACCTTTATCCTGAAGATTGTTAAATACACTATTTATGTATTTTGATTATAACTACTGACACCATCACTAAGTGATGAGCCTGTTGAAGCATTTCATATGCTTGGGCATATCTCTGCTCGTAGTAGCTTCTTGTATTAAGTGTTCCACGACACAGACCTGACACTAAAAAAAAAGAGTCCTCTAATAACTTCTAACTGAGTAGGGGATTCGATATCTAATCTATTTAACATAATCGTTACTTAGTACGCACATTGCACAAGGCACTGGCAAAAACGGGAGGAATACCAACGTCTGTAAGAAAACCGGATGGCAGCTTCACCGAAAATGAGGGACAGAGGGCACGACTGCTATTGGAAACTCATTTTCCTGGCAGTCTTCCAAGTACAGACAATAGGAGCAGTACCAACATACCAAGACCTCGGAAAGAGAATTGGAAAATAGCGGCAAAAATCTTTTTCAGAGGGCGCTTAGAATGGGCAATTGGCTCCTTTCAGTCTTTTAAGTCACCGGAGGTGGATGGAATTACACCAAAAAGGTAGTGTTCATTCCAGAAATGGGGAAGAAAGACCCAAGTCTACCGAAGTCCTATAGACCGATCAGCCTAACATCGTTCATTCTCAAAACGATGGAAAAAGCTGTGGCTGGAATGAAAAAAGCATCTCCTCTTCATCACCGTCAACATGCCTACAGAGCAGGTAGATCTACAGAGACTGCTCTGTATCAGCTGACTGAAGCTATCCAAAGCGCTCTTGAAGCAAAAAAATAGTACTGTGTGCCTTCTTGAACATTGAAAGAGCATTCGATAACAGATCTCATGAAACAATTGTTCGAGCTCTAGATAGAAAGGGGGTAAACCACACAGTATCTAAGTGGATGTATGAACTTCTGAGCACAAGATCAGCAGAGACTCATACATCAGAAGGTATCATCAAGGTCAGCACAGCAAAAGGCTGCCCACAAGGAGGCGTTCTCTCTCCCTTATATTATATAAACGGGACTTGATATAACTCGAGGATGGTGGTTCACGGCTGTGCTAAGCCTTAATCCGACAAAAACTTCAATAGTATCTTTCACGAGGAAAAAAAAAACTTGAAAGACTGATCCCAATAAGGCTGTCGGGTACAATACTGACACCAGTCAAAGATGTTAAATATCTGGGACTAAACATAGACAGTAAACTCATCTGAAAAAAATACACGGAAGAGATAACCAGGAAAGCCACGAGGGATCTGATGATCTGTCGATGCCTAGCGGGCAAATCCTGGGGATGTAGCCCGACCATCCTTAGGTGGATGTATATTGCTATTGTGAGACCAATGATCACATATATCTGGTCACCACGAGGAAGGCACACATCAAGGTTTAAGAGTGGCATGCCTCTGTATCACAGGGGCCATGAGAACTTGTCCAACTGCAGTCATGGAGGTACTATTGGAATTGACTCCTTTGCATCTTGTGGTTGAGGAATGTGCAAGTAAAACGATCCTAAGGATGGCCAAGAAACCATGTCAACTGTGATATAACTATAATGTCAGATAGTCAAGCAGCTATCATGACACTTGACTCCTTGTGTGGGAATGCCTGCAAAAACTTAATGAACTGTATCGATCCATATATAAAAATTTCCAAAAGTCATCGCAATGATAGTCGAATAATGTTAACAGTTCAAGAATGATGCGAATTTTAAAGTGACACCTCTCTTGTTGGATCCCTCTTTACAGGTACGTACTACGATAAAACTCATCGAGTATCTCTAATTGGATAGGACAGTTGAACCTAGGACTAAACTATATTTTAGTAATTTATTAGGTCCGACTTTCATCAGACCTTTTCAAAAATTCCAATTTAGACTCATTAGAGTGCTCCTCTCCACGGAAATCTTTAGTAAAAGGCGAAAGATTTATTCGACACTGAAGAGAAGCCAGAGTGAGGATTACTGCAAAACGAATAAGGTCTTGTAAGAAATAGCACAAGGAGTGGATGTGAATTAGAAGAAGAGTAATGAAAATTTTGCCACAGTATTAAAATCTCAAAGAAGTCGAAAATGGGGTGATTTTTTCGAAACATGATCATACTTACTTCTATTCCGGTTTTCAAAAAAATAATCCATAACCCAAAAGGAGTTATTTTTTAAATAAATTTTAAAATCGTTTTCAAAATGAATTCAATTCAATTTAGCTCAAAAATGTTTTCGAAATCGGCTATGTATTTATGTATTTTTTTTTTTCCAATTTCAATCGACTGTCAGGTCTCTTCTTATGGTGACACTCCCTCTGCTTGATGTCCATTTAGTAGCTAGTGAAAATGGTCCTTATACACATATGTATGTGCGAGTTTGTATACAATTCCTTGTACTTTGGTCGTTAGGTTTTGACCACTATTTCGAAGAGCCTGTGGTCTTTATTTGAATCCTTAGCCAAATGCATGACTCTCTTGTAGAGATTCTGTATAAAGTTCCTGTCGCGAGACTCCTGAATATTGTTGAGCTGGGAGAGTGCGTAGACTGCCTTAAGACCAAACAAGGATTTGGTCTTCTCTAGTGTTTCGGCTCAGTACTTTTTCTCGCTGCTTTTGTTTTCTTTTTTTTTTTTTGGGGAAGTTTTGTGGGCTATAGTGGTTTCGGTCACCTCTTCGATGATGATGTGATTCTGAAGCCGCCGGTCGTTGGCGTTTGTGACAGGTGATGGCTTGTTGGAAAGTTCACTGAACATTTCCAGTGAATCGTCGATATGTCATACTTAGTTCATAAATTTCAAGAATACCGAACGTAATAACTAAATAAGTGGGCATATTAACGCTTGATTCATATACAACCATATCATCTTATGACTAAAAGTTCGGATAGTAAGAGTAAAAACATACAATATGTATGTATGTACGTATCTATTGCTACAATACCGTCCTCTATCAAACAACGAAAGAGATTCTTCGAATACCGATTTGCAGGTTTCTCGAAGCTCCCCAATTACTTCAAACGCAAACAGGAAAATCATTAATTTAATCCGAACCTCAAGGCATTGTTGCGAAAATACCTCTTAATTCCCACTACCTGATTAGCGGTGCGAAAAATGAATGAAATTTCTTGCCGCCCCAGGCAAAAGGCGCACTAGTCCGGCACCACGGAAGCCGCAATGTAATATGTACACAATCCATCGCCAAACCATGTGGGTCCGCGCTGACAATTGAATGAAGCAGCAGCTGCAGCCGCGCACCGATCACACGCACTACAATGGCGAAGCCCTTTCGTCTATGTCCCTTGGTACTGGCGCGCCGAAAAAAATAAAAAAACAAGGACCAACATCATGCATTGCATGCATGCCTACCGCGCGAAATGCATCACATCAACATACTATGATCCACCACCACCACCAGCAGCAGCAGCAGCAGCAGCACCACCCCACCGGGAGCGTAGTGTGTCTATGTAATTATCACACCGGGGAAGATGACACGATGCTGTGGTCCAGCAAGTAGCGGTCCGTCTGTCTGTCTGTATGTCTGTCTGTCTGGTGGCTTTCGCTCTAAATTTTAATTAATCTGCTGGCATGTCTGCGCCGCACCGCACCGCAACATCTATAAAATAGATGACAACAAAAACAAGAACGGAATCTGAAGACGCACTCGCAGTGTGTGCTTTGCTTATGCTAAGCATAGAGGGGGCATCCTCGCATTAGGCGCTAGGAATTCCGTACGACTGGTTTCGCGGGACAAGTATTCAAATGCGTCAATGACACGCCAGCTACCATCCACATAGGCCCACGTATTTGTGCGCCAATTTCATGCGTCTGATGGAAAAACAATCCCGCTGAACCAAACATCGGATACCCAACACCGAACATCGAACCCATAAATCATAATCGCAACCTGTTCAAGTGTCGAAGCGCGCCGTAGCATCCTTGAATATTGGAAACCGTCGAACGGATGCAACTCTGCTCTAGATACATTTTTTTTTATTTTTTTTTCGTCGTTTGTTCATTTGTAGTTGCTTATGTGTGGTACGGTGGTTTGTTCTTCGTGGTCAGGTGATTCATCTACGTGTGGTGTTACATGTCGACAACTGGTTATGTGGGAGTAGAACATTTGCGACTGGAAGAGGGATACAACAACGCTTTGTGCCCTTGCCAATGCAATTGGAAATGGAACCCGAATGAGGAGGACGATTGGAGTAGAGGAAGGAAACACTTAAATTGCCATTTTGTTAAACATGACAGGTTGAGGCTGAAGACATTCATGTAGGATGCGTTCGTGTTCGGAGAGAGTTCGATGTAAGAGCAAAGCAAAATACTCGCAGCATAAAGTGGCCAAACTAATCAGAGAACTAGAGGAGGCCGCTCACCGCCTACAAGTGTCCTTCGATTGAATTGAAGAAAACATGAAATGTATCTTTACCGACTGTCTCATAGAGCATGGCGTTTATGTCATGCATTTTGAACCATCAGTGGGGGGGAAGGAGATTGTTGTGTTGGTTGTCTAAATTCGACAGTAGTTCAACAGTTTCACGCATTGTGCTAAAAAGGATCGCTAATGAGACCATACTGAAAATAGTCAAAGTGGACTTTAAGAAGGGAAAAGGCATCGCATGTTGAAGCGACAAGCCTATTCCGCTTTGGACTGACTTAGACATGATGTGGTAAATATTGAAACATACAGTTCAAGTCAGGCCGAACTATTAGTGTTATGCCTATATGAGCTGCTTCAATATATTGGAATACAAGGCCTATAAGGATTTTCAATACTGAGCCAGGGAGTTGGACAAGAGATGGTGGCGGATGAACCCTTAATGGGCCAACGGCAGTATCAGCACATTTCGAGCGGCCAACATAGACTCGGACCAATACCCAGTTACAGCCAAAGTACGTCTACGGATATCTACTGTGAGGAGATTTGACGTTGAACAGTCGCAATCAACAAACCGCCAGGATTTTAGCCGATCGCGTATCCATCAACCTCTCGAAAAGTCCTACGCTGTCAGCATCAACTGCTAAGGACCAGTGGCTTCGTTGCCAAGAAACCATCAGAAATGCCGCAATTGATGTGACATGGGTTTCACCGGACCACCCCCACGGAACCGCTGGTTTGATGAAGAGTGCCGGCAAGCACATGCAAAATAAAACAACTAGCCTTGGAAGCGACGCTGCCAGGAGGAAGACAGCGGCATGTGAGCTCTACTAAGAAAATAAAAGGAAAGAACATTGGCGAGGTATTAGAGAGGTTCTACTCCAGGAAGAATGTTCGGATGTGTTACCAAAGATAAAAAAGAACATCAAGGCAAAAATATCTTTAGAGATGAATAAGGAAACCTTGTAGTTGAGTCACACTCGGTGATGAAGATATGGAAAATTGTTTAGCGACGACGACGACCCATCCTACCTGGACGATGAAAACCAATACTTCCATCCACCCGACCAGGATGAAGAGAGGAAAGCAATATCCAAACTCAATTCCAACAAGGCTGCTGAACCGGACGGCCTACCAGCCGAGCTATTTAAAGCAGCGGGAGATGACTTGGTGGAGAGCTGACACCAACTCATTTCCAAGATTTGCTCGGAAGAAAATATTCCTTATGAATGGAACCGCAGCATCGTTTGACCGATCCACAAGAAAGGAGACCCTTTTAACTGCATCAAGGTAATATAGAGGCATTAAATTCCTTGACATTCCATTCAAAATCCTGTCGGCCGTACTGTGTGAGCACCTGAAACCATTTATTAACGAGCTGATTGGCTCCTTTCAATGCGGATCTAGGTGCGCTAAGTTCACAACCGACAAATTTTCACACTACGGCTCTATCTAGGTGCCCTTCTCTTCGACGAGCTCATCCTTAGATGTCATGCTCGTCCTTCCCTCATAAAAGCACCTAATACCTTACCTTCTCTGTTCTGCATCTTCGACTGCTACAATATCGTTCACGATTGCTACAATTCTTCAAGGATCTGCAATGAAATATTATTATCGTGAACAATGTTTAATAGCAAGGGACCTAGGGATCATCTCTGTGGAACTCCATTGTCGTTGACGCGAAGCAGGAACATCTGTTCCTGTAGTACATAGTCAGCAAGTATGACAGCCATTCAAGGTTCATTTCTGGATCTCAGTCTCGAATTTTTTGAATCCTGTCACTCTTTCCATGGAATAAGGCAAACAGTAGTTGTCTTCTCTTACAAGATGCGACCGATCTATTGCCACTTTTCCTCCTTGTGGTCGTATCTATATATTCTTGAACTGAAGTCTGTTCATTTAAAATACGTTCGTCCTTAAGCAGATCCTTGTATCTTTCATTTATACATAAGCTGTGCACTGTGATGTTAGCAACACTCAGTAATACTTGTAGCCCATGTAAGGCTTACTCAACAGCCTGACTTTTGAAAGCAACATTTTGCCTCAATTTGACCCTTAAACGGATTTTTTTTAGGATGCATGCAGATACTTTTTTAAACGGTTGAGACTGTCACCATCCTCAGCAAGGAAATTGAGATTGCAACTACTTTACCTCTTCCAACGAAACCCCCCCTGAATGCCGCCACTAAAATCCAGTCACCCACTGTGGGGTCCACTATAGGACTTAAGTCTCCTATTTATTGAAATTCATTTTTAAATCCCCCATTGCCAATTCGATGCATATTTTATTAGTTAAAGAATATCCGGGTTAGTTCCGGCACCGCATGCACTTCTTTTCCCCGTTTTCCATCGCAGATACTATCCCGGAGGCAGAAATACCCCATGAAATCGTTTAACAAATGCTCCAACCCATCAGATATCTCATAGTTTGGCTTATTTTATGAGACTACACACTGGGTGAGTGGGCTCAAGCTTAAGCTACCCTCAACATACATACTCATTCACTTCCGCCTGGCGCCACTACCTGTCAAAAGGCTTGTAAGCCATTCGCGTCATTTTAGACCACCAGTGCTTGGCGTTACCAAAATTACCAATCAACCGCCCCCGTACTATGTTCAACAACACAAAACGCTGTGTTCTCTGTCTGGGGACCCTGGAGTAGCCACGGTGTGCAACAAGTGGATTCCACCTAATGAGCCTGTCATAATAATTCAGCATTTAGCCTACACACGTGCCCCGGCACCATATGGGCGGCCAGTCATAGTGTCTGTCCCCTCTGCTTGCAGTCGGAGTTGCAGTCGCAGTCATAGTCGCAGTCGGTCGCTCCAGATTCAGTGTCATGCGCTCGTCACTCGACGATATTGGACTGTCGAATGCACGAATGCACGAATGGTGTTCGCTGTGCCATGCACAGCGCGTAAACAAATACCCTGGCATCTAAATCAAATGTGCGGTCTGTGCCAGTGTCCAAGAAGCGTCATAAATTAACCGCGAACCGAATAAGTCAACTCCTACATAAGTAGATGACGCTGGCTCTCGAGATGGTGCTGGCTGGCGATATGGAGTGCTGCGCGCGCGGTAGTCTCGCTCTCGTGTGGTTGGATCTGTGAATTTGTGAAACACCAATCGATTGGATCTCAATTGGGCGTGCAACAGTGCGGAGGTGGAGGGTATCTCTCTATCCTGCTGTGATGGTGCAGCAGATATGAGAGCAATTACATGTCATTACATGTGGCCGGAGGTCATGTCAAGTCCGACCATAGTTGGGCACTGAAATAAATGGCCATATTCGGTGGGATTTCTCTTTCATGTGAAATATAAGAATGTATAGCTGGTTGCTATGCGTTGGGAGTTGGAGTTGGAATGTGAGCAGATTTGTATCTGTTAGGCTAGATCTGGAACTAACTAGTGGTACGCACTACTTAAGACATGCAGTGTTGAGCTAAAGGCGCTAGAGTCTTCCGTCCAAAAATCTGAAATAGTCAGGAACCGACACACATGCGAGATTAGTCAGACTATGTTGCGATACCTGTTGAGAGGATTATTCTCAATAGAATCGGCATCATGGCTGACCAAAGACGGTCCAACTTAGAAGGACATGGGTTGTCTAGGTAGGTAGGTGAGTAGAAGCATCACCAATGGATCCATTGTGAATCCCTGTCAAACTATTATGAGACTCTGAATGAATGCCAGAAGTAGTTCCGGGGTGAGGAGGCGTAGTTTAGTCAGGATGTACTGTAGGATTAAAACTTCTTGATGTTGCATGATGCATTCTTCGCCTTCCATAAAGAAAACAAAAAAAAAATGAGACAAAAGTTGGTTTGTTTGGTTTGGATAGCTATGCGCCTTCCTGAATATGCAACCAGTACTCGGATCGAAGACAAAAGTTGACAGAACCACCGGTATTGTTATAAATTTCAGGATGGTTAATGGTGTCTTTCCATTGGTATTCGCCGAGGGCCACGTTTCTAGTTCTGCACAGGCTTTCGCATTCGCATAGGAAGTTAGACATGCTCTCTTCTGCGTCTGTGTCGTCACAGCCTCTACAGAAGTCATCTTCTTCGATGGGCCACAAAGGGATTGCGGTCGGTAATAAACCCCGTGAAGAGTGCTAAGTTGGTTCTATCAAGCGCTAGAGCTTGGTCTTGCCTTGTCGTGTTTTGTCCAGAGCTATCTGAAGACACGGCAAGGTGAGGATGCGCTCCATCTCTCATTAGCTAGACTTAAGGAGATTTGTTCTATATTAGACCTAACTAGTGCTAGGGGCGGTAGAACAGAGGCAACGACCATTGCGAGGTCCTGTTCGAACCCCTTTTATGCTAATTCGTACGTCAGTTCATTCCCTTGAACAGCATTGTGTCCTGAAACCCATAGGAGTGAACCGTTGTGATTTACTGTGTTCCTAGAGTGTAGTTTGGTAGATAATTCTTGTGCCGCTTCTCCGTTTGTTAATACTTCCACTGCCTTGGTTTGGAAGTCTCAAAGAGCGAGCAATTTCGGATCGAGATGAGCATATACCAGAGCCTACTTCATCATCCGTTCTTGACCCATCCATGAAAAACGAGATTGATGGCCCTACCGTTTAGCTAATCCTCGCTTGAAGGTAGTGTGTTCTTAAGGTCTAGGCTGATGAACAAGATTTCTGTTAAACAGATGCTAGCGTAGACACGAAGAATCAAAGCCAGAGAGGAGATCCAGAGAGACTCTCGGGCTAAGACGAGAGACGAAAGGAATCCAACATTGTGGTCTGGGTCGCAATCTCTCTACGAATATATGTATCCATGCTAATAGATTCTCGTTAGTTCCCTGGATCAGTGTCAGCTCCCTAAGGTACGTGATCTTGTTTGCTGCGAGTCACCAGATTAAGCACCTGTAAGGTAAAATGTGTCTGACGATGGCTGTGTACATCCAGTGCATGATGACGGCTTTGGCCACCATTTCATCTTCTGCCGGTCGGTCGAGTATATACCCCCAGTATCAGGCTTTATCTGAGATTTGGAGGGCTGTACCATGGAGTCTCAAGTGCCCGATCTGTGGGATTGTTCTCTTGTTAGTTTAGAGGCTCACCTCCGGTTTCAGGGGGTCACCATTTCATCCACATCTTTCCACCCAATTGTGTAGGGTATTGAGGCGGATTGAAGTAGTTCGGTGATGGTGGCTACGAATTTTCCCGACACCAACTTGGACCACACTTTGTTCTAAATTCTTTAAAATGTCCTTTGCTACCAGTATCCATAGTAGATGGGATAGGAACCCACCTTGCGGGGTGTCTCTAGAGGCCAGTGGCAGTCTCTCAGTTTTGAGTTGATTTTGTTGTCTTCCGTATGCTTTCATCCCGGTCTGAGATTACTGGGTTTACGATTTGTTAGCCTTATAGATTCAGATTTTACATTGAAGGCTCCTTCTACATCTAGGAAGGCCTGTTTTTGTGGTAGGGTGAATCTTTGATCTTTATTACCACCTCATGTAGGGCTGTCTCAACAGATTGGTCTTTAGTAAAGGCGTGTTGGGCTGGAGACATGTCCCTAGGATTTAGTTTGGAGCAAATGGGTGCATCTATTAGCCTTTCTAATGTATTGAGTAAGACCGAGTTAAAGTCTTTAGGCTATTGTGTAAAGGTTTACCCGCTTTGAGTGTGAAAATGTCTTTGACTTCTCTCAAGGCTTAAGGAATATGTGAGCAATTAAGACACCCGCCACTGATGTATGTACATATATAGGTACTCCTTATGATTTTGTAGCATCATGAGGAAAATACCGTCAAAGCCGGGCCCTTTAAGCAGGGATGGGTTGCTTAAGGTTTTAGATCGTAAAAAATCTGCGATCATTATACCTAAAACCTAACACACCACGGATAAGAATAGCTTCAGGGATACTCTTTGGTCATTACCTTCTGAGGATGCACGCTATGCAATGCATTCAGCAATGGGCTGGTAGTTAACCCGTCACCATGTCTAGTCGTAGTCATCTTGGATTCCAATACTATAACTGAAGGAAAACATCGATGATCGCATGAAGAAAACGTGGGTAATCTTCTAGACATGCAGGGGGCTTATAGCAATACATGTGTTGTGATGATCTGACTTTGACACAATGATACTGAGACC
The DNA here is from genome assembly GCA_905220385.1 of Xylota sylvarum. Taxonomy (NCBI): domain Eukaryota; kingdom Metazoa; phylum Arthropoda; class Insecta; order Diptera; family Syrphidae; genus Xylota; species Xylota sylvarum. The sequence continues at coordinate 59,293,466 of LR999959.1, read as the reverse complement.
CATTGTGACATATGGATCTATTATCATAGAGGAAAGCTCTTGAGATGGTGTACTCATCGAAATTCAGAGGACAGCCTACATCGAGATCCTGCGATTCATGAGAACGACTGTGGAGAAATTGCTTAGTCTCATTTTTAGTTTCATAGTTCGGCGACCAACACCTTATGGCCATGTTTCCATCCTGGGTCAATGGGGTGCTATAACCAGACAGAGCGAAACTGCATACAATGACCCTATGCTGGATACGAGAGGGTATAGATAATTCAGTGCCAATCTTGGGACTTGGTTTCGGAATTTCAAGATACGATTGTGAAAAAGCTACTGGCAGCAGTGCATCTTTTGGAACCAATTCCTCGGCAATTACATGGATTTTCAGCGAAAGGATGAACTTTCGGAGATCTGTGCGCATTCGTACCAGAACAGCACTATGAGTACTAAGTCTGTTCAGCTGTATCAGATGGTAATTGAAGACCATGAGACTAACCTCTGATAGTTGAGGATTTTACCGAGCCTAAAACAGTTTACGCTGCACTCGACCTACATTTCGGAAGATCTCCAATCCAGTTTCCTTTAAGAATGTAAGGATAAGAGTTAGCTCTAGTTACGGTATTTCCTCATCTAATAATTGGTGCTTGTCCAAGTATTTCAGTCTTCTGTGGGTCAGTGCTCCACAAGATCTCAGCACATGTTCTGGGATTTCACTGGATTCATCGCAGAATCTGCAGAGATAAACCTAGTTATTCAGATATACCTAGTTTCCTTAGATGCTGTTAGGATACGAAGGTTATTCTTGCTCATGCTGATACATGCTTCGAATCTTTTTCGATTATGTTACCCTAGAAGTTTCTTGACTTGACCTGAGCATTATTCCAGGTTCTTGCCCTGTTATCCGTCTCTTGTGTTCTGAATTTTTCCTTAAGGGTATGATCCCCTATTCCGCAGAATGGTTCAGGTCCTGTGAAGGTTTCTGATGCTCCCTTTCTTGCTACGGAATCGGCAATTTCATTTCCCTCTTTTCCCATATGGCCAGCTATCCAACAGATGGTTACCTTTCACTAAAGGTGCTGAAAGGCATGGTAGGCTACAACTATCGATCCAAATCCCATTATCCGCATAACAAACACGGTAGGTACATTTCTTCACAGGATAGTATCGACAGATAGAAGAGTTTCTCCAACTCCCACTACCATCCCTCATGGTACTATACATCTCCATGCTACTAAACAAAATATATTTAAATGTGCTACAATCCGAATGACCAGATTCGAATCGTTCCTCTCACTTTTGCACGCACATCTTCAACCAATGTGGAGCAGAACTTCATCCGAATGTCAGCACGCGAACACAATCTTATGCCACATGCCGCCGCCGCCGACACCACTGCCTCAAGCCGAATGCAAATTATTAAAAAGCTGTCAATTTTCTTGAATCCAATGACAGCGCCAAACCTAAGGTAGGTTTCTGAGACAAAAAAAAAGAAAGGAACACCATTGGACACATCGGATGTATGGGAGACCAGTGTAGGTGTCGCCCAGTTGCACACCACGGCGTAGCATACAAAACAAGGTTTGGGTTGCACTTGCGCGCCTGCGCGACTCATTTGAGTGCGCATAAAACACTTTGAGGTCCAATAAAACTGTCACAGCGAGTGTCGTGGCTTCCATGAGCTGTCATCCACTGACACAACGCAGACAAACGGCCAACGGAAATTCAAAAAAACCGAATGTTTGCGTGATGCATTGCTCTGCCCGCGCATCAGGCCGAGAGTGCGCGTATCTCTGGTTGTATCTATGTATCTACTTGTGCAAATTAATTCGATTACACCAGTGAAGCCTAACTGACGGCGAATCATAATTCGGATGAGTGTGTGCGCTCTGTCGTTCGTCTGGTCGGTCTGTTGGTGCTCCCCCGGGGTGTCTACTCTGCTCGGGCCGTCAAATGTGGGCCGTCGACATAGCAAGATGTCAGATCGCAAAATTACCTTCCGTCGAATCTAATGCCTGACACTGACAGATGTGGGGCGTGTGAATGGCAGGCAAATGACATTGCTCAGTGTTCTTTCAAAAAAAAATTAACAAATTAATTGGAAGACATGAAAATCGAAATGGAACCCGCACAGTTACAGCTGAAGTCATTTGACAAATCCGCAAACCGGCATGCATATCCGCGCGGTGGCTTTGCGTGCGATAGTCACCTCAGCATCGCGCTGAGTTCGATGAGCTCGCTTACACTGCTCTCTACACACCTGCTCTGCTCCTCCACCTGGAGTGACTATGTGCATCCGAAGCGCGATCGATTTCGTTTCGAGTGAAACGGTCTGTTGACTGTTAGGCTCTGATTTATGGAATTAGTCGATTAAGTTAACATCGCTGTTAGTTTCTTAATTAATTTGTTTGGAATGGGACCTTGCCACTTGACCATGCCATGTCACTTGGCCAAAGCGCGCCAGTCCGACTAATAAATTCCGAATGTCATTCCGGCCTGGTTTGCATGTTATTCGATGCCGATCGGTTTCGTTTTGGGTTGGACTTTTTTTTTTTTTGGCCTCTCTCCATTGCGGGGCGTTGTTGATGGTCAGGTGCATGCCGTGCACAATGTTGGACCTCTTTTCAATTTTTTTTTTTTTTGTTGATCTCTTGAATGGGGTAATCATTGGTAACACATCTAACACAGGAAAACTGTTTTGCATATTATAAATTATTGGATGGCTAATTCAAGCGTTTAAATTCCTTGTCGATTGTCAAACTACTTTAAGGCTAATCCAATCCGTGGCGGGTATGATTCATGTGAAAGTGGCTGGTCTTTGTTTCACATAAAGATGACATGGAATTCCAGAGTAGCTACTTACATACTAGCGGAAATATTCAATAACTGGCGTTCAGTTAGGAATTTTCAATTAGTTTCCGGGCAGGTGAATGGTTTATTTCGAAGAAGTACAATTTCCATCAATGACACCATAGACGGTACATTTGAGACGGAACTTGTTGTTGTTGTTGGTTTACAATGTTGCTTGGAGTTGTTGGAGTCTTCTGTACGCACATATGTTGTCGAAGAATCTCTTAAACTAACGAAAGCAATAACCTGAATACTTCTTGAAAATAAGCCCGTTGGCAATCAGTTTCATTTTTATGAAATCTTTGCTTCGATTCTGTGCACAGAACTAGAAGATGAACTGTTGAGTGAGCATTATCATTTCACCTCACAGTTGCAAAACGCTTTGTGGACCAAATCCCGAGCTTCATAGACATTATGTAGATAGTCTTAGATTCCAAAGATGGGTTCAAGATGATCATCGACGATCACGACAAGAATTGGCAAGATGTAGAGTACTAGATGATTGGGAGACCCATCATAACATATCTATGGAGCAACCAACCTTTCGAGTTACAGACCACTATCCAAATGGTGGACTATTTAAGGGTAAATGAATATCTCAGATTGATTTTTACAACAGCATTGAAGATTGAAGACTATGAAGTCTTAACTCAGGCTTAAGGAAGGGACACCCAAACTATGGTCACTCATTTATCCTGATGTGGTGGATGGTGCTAGAGAATTTGTCAGCAACTCATTACCTGAAACCGTCACTTATAAGCCTAACAGAAGATTGTAAAGCATTGAAGCTGGATTTTAGGGACTTGAATAGCACTAAGTATAAGGTTACCAGACTATCTGAAGAGATATGTATTCTAGTGCCCTTAGGTACGTGGGTCGGCGAGTGGAGGAATACACAATGCCACACTCAGGTCAATACAGACCCATTGTGATCAAAGTTTCTAGTGCCCTTAATATATTTATCAAAAGTTTTGAGACACACTAAGACTCATTCCCACTGGTAGCAGGTCTTTCAGGCAGACGTCCTCTTAATGAACATTTTTGTGGACAAATCTTTGATGAAACCTTCTAGATCTACAAGAAGCGCCGGCCATGCCCGAAACTAGTACCGAAATGGAAGGACACTGTTTTTCATTGAGAGGTGTTTGAGGAAGTGATCACCACTCACCGCTTTAGAACTGGACCAGCTCAAGAACTAGCGCTGTAACTGGCGGATATGATGACCTCTGCGTGCGATGCATCCATGTCCAGAAGAAGGCCCAGTGGATCGCCCTTTTACTGCTGCAACGACGAAATCAAATCTCTCAGAGCAAACTGCCTGAAAGGAAGCCGCAATGTTCAACGCTCGTGAGGCAGGCTGGAATTCAATCAGAAGTTAAGGACATTTAAAAATCCCAAGAAGGCTTTGAAAATTACTATTAGAAGCTTGATGAAGCTTGAATACTTGATGAAGCCGACATAAACAGGTAGGGCACTGACTACAGTATCGCAGTGATGAATCTTATAGGACACAGAGAACCACAACTAACATGTCCTACTATGCTCGAGAACATCATCCATTATTTCAACAGCGACTAGCGACCACTCTCCACATTGGCAGTGCACTGTTCAACGAAGAGATCCCATCGGTAAAACCAGAGGAACTGCATCTAGCTGCGTGCACAAAAATTGGGGATAGCACCAGGCCCGGATGGAATCCCGAAAGCAGCTGTAATGGCAAGACCTGACACCTTTATAGAATTCATGGAGAATTGCCTAAGAGAAGGGCTATTCCCAAATCACTGGAAGCTACAGCATTTGATGCTGCTCCGCAAGGGAAATAAACCCCCCGGAGCACCTACATTATATCGCCCCATTTGTCCACTGATTGCGGTGGGGAAAATATTGGAAATGGGCTGCTACTAATAGCCGAGGAAAGAGGAACTCTTTCAGAATACCACTTTGGGTTCCGAAAAGCTTGGGCAATAGTAGACGTCATGAAAATGGTGGTATATATCGCTCCCGCCACCGTAGAAGGAAGTAGATGACGGTGGGGAGTAAAGGAGTACTAGTTGCGCTTGACATCAAAAATACTTTCAATTCAGCAAGTTGGTCATGTATAATGGACTCTCTTGAAAGAATTAATACGCCAAACTATATTCTTATGTTAATATGGAGCTACTTTAAGAATAGGAAGTTAATGTATGAAAGCGATGAAGGTAGCAAACGTTTCGGCAGGGTTTCCGCATGGATCAGTATTAGGTCCATTTCTGTGGAATATCATGTATGACAATGTGCTCAGGATGCCAATGTCGTCAAGAATAAAAGTTATAGGCTTTGCTGTCGTCCACTGTTGTAATCGATGCGAAACATGTTCACGAGATAAAATCAGCAACAAAACGATTTCTAAAATTAAAACCTGGTTGGAGACAGCAGGCCTGGAGTTGTGTGGAGCAAAAGACGAAGGCAGTCTTAAGCCATAAACGTTCACGTAGGAGACCAAATTATTGAATCTAAACAGGCAATCCAATACCTAGGGGTAAGAATAGATAATACGCTGAACCCACACCTAGAGAATGTAGGAAAAAAATCCTCGATGCTACAAACATCGTTAGCGAAGATACTACTAAACGTTGGTGGACCTAGATATAGTTGTAGAGACCTATTGTCCAGAGCCCACCAGTGTGGGCTGATGCTATGGCAATAAGAGAATCAAGATCTAAGCTGTCGACTGTCTACAGAATCAGCGCTCTAAGGGCAATTCGCACCTATGTATTTGACAGTGTCAGAGGAAGCGTCATAGCTAGCATGGTACCTATCGATATCCTGGTCGAGGAAATGAAACGGGTATATATCACGAATGTCGTGAATCAACAACATGAAAGAGCGATCTCAATAGGAAAATGGATAAACCAATGGGATCTACAACAAGGAGATGGACACACAAACTCATCCCAACAGAGAAACAATGACGAAAACAAAAGTAGGAGAGGTGGGCTATAATATCACCCAGCTGCTATACGGTTTTGGTGGATACAGAAAGTATCTGCACCGATTTGGGCAAGATAGCTCGCCACTTTTTCCGTGCTGCGAAATGCAGGAAGACAACCCAAGAGGTACAAACTTTGTGGACCCCAAACAGCTCCTTGGAGATATGATTCAATTAGAAGAGAGCTGCCACCAAGTGAATGCATATGTGACCAGCCAGCGTCCAGGTCGAACTCGGGCGAATCGAGCGTCTAAGATTAGGAAACGGCAAATAACAGAGTAGAGCCTAAAAGGTTAACCAGCTCCACGAAGTAATACCCAATGTATGGTGTTCCTATGGTGACTGGTCTGGTGGATAATTCACGGATGAAGTGTCGCCCGAGAAATTTAAATCTAGGATGGATAAGACTTGGACAGTGATAGAGAAAGTAGGTCGTAGTTAGTCTTGAATTTTTCATATGATACCGTCTGGTGTTATGCCCCGTGATGACTCCTATCAGCGTTGAAAAGGGATTTTCTAACCTTTTGCGTAATCCTGTCGGTACTGTACTCTTATCGAAACAAGGCCAAGAATTATTTCTTCTGATCACACAAGTGTCTAGGGAAGACCATCGGCTCCCTTACTTTAATCCCTGCTTCGAGCTTCAGTGCACAAGACGGGATGAATACCAAAGTGTCGACTTGTTCTGATGTGGATTCCGAACCGCTTCTGGTCTCTTCTGAACATAAGAACTTAGTAGTTCCAAGACTATTCTGTCTTGGAAGAGTCTACAGTCTAGTATACCTTCTAGGTTGAAGGTTCTATCAGTTAAACCATTTACTCTATCAGCAATTTAGACCGTAACGCCAATTGCGTTCAGGAGGGGATTCTAGACTAATTACTAATCAAAGACACGCGTATTCCCTCCAATCTAAAGCCAAGCAACCACTAGCCTGACTGAATATAGATCCATTTATGTTGGATCCATGCTCTAAACGCAACGTATGCGCTCAGAGCTGGAAGGATACCAAGAGGAGTGCTTTCACCAACAATTTGTATCTCAGTGCTGAACGAAGTCTTATTGGACCAAGCCCCATGCATTTCAACTGAGTTCAATAAAGTCTCTCTCTATCAATCCAACATTCAGAGATACGTTCAGATTGATCATCAGATGCTCCATACCCTGAGATTAGTCCGAGCTTAAAACCATATTTTCCCTCAAAAGGAACTTCGATCAAAGGAGAAGTCGTAAACTCTGGTTAGTTAGTTGGTTCGGAAGGGTTAGGATATCCTCATTACATAAGTCGCCGTTTGCAGCCATTGTGTTCCCTTCTAGAGAGACTGTGTGGTCGAGAAAGGTACCACAAAGGGGGGCTGTTAGTGAAGGGTGGTTTTACTTGTGGATGGAGAGTCGGGTGCCATTTACTATTCCGAGAAACATCCTATATTTATGACAAGCTCCGGGATTTATCTGAGATTTTAACGCCTTCCCTGCCCTATCTGAGAAGTTTCAATGTAGGTCTTCGATGCTGGTAATCCGGTTTTTTATTATCGAGATATCCCTATGGATATGGACCTCCCTTTTTGTCTAAGTGCGTCCCTACTAAGCGGTGGCAACCCCAACCCAACCCAACACTAACGTCTTCCCAAGTGTTTGCATCTTAGCGCCCTTAATGCAGGACACTCGCAGGTTTTCGTCCTCTTCCTCGCATTCCGGGAAAGTCCTAGATGTCTCCTGTAACAGTCTCAGTTAAGGTTGGTGTGTCCAATGTATAGACCGACCGACGATCTGCCTTAATTGTCTTCTGCCTAGATTGAGCGCCCTCTTTGCCTCAATCATGGCTTTCGCAGGTTTGTAGGTTTGTAGTCCTTTCCACATCTTTTCATGGTGTTTTGCGAACGAGCTGCTTTATGCGGTTTTAATAACCTTTAAGGCTACACCTACCAATTTCGAGTTGGTACTTCGCTTTGGGAGCGTCTTTAGGACTGCTTGACTACCTTTAGGGTACCACTAAATTTTTCAGTATATAATTGTACTACCATCGGAAAATATTCCTCCAATAATGGACGCAATAGGTAGGTATAGAGCCCTGACCCTTACTTCTCACAGCTCTTCGTATTGAGTTAACCCACAATTTATGCAATCCCATTCCCGAAATGACATTTTTTGACAGTTATGCTTTTGAATCGGGGAACTTAACCCACTTGGAGTGCGCAAGCTAAGGATCGGACTAAATGGAGAAACTTGTTGGTTAAGGCCCAGGTTCCCACGAACTGTAGCGTCACCTAAGAAAGGAAGTATGCTCTTGGATCGTAAAAAAACTAAGAAACGATCCCCAAACTCGACCTTAATAGCCTGCAAGTTCCTTAAGAGAGTGGTAGTCTTAACCTCAATCAGCTCGTCTTCATCCATCCTGATGCGGATGAAGCTGGACATCTACAGATGATATCAGGCAGACCCGGCTTCTTTTGGTTTATCTATCACCCTCTTCGAATGTCAATACGAGTGTTGCCTGGATTTGGAGCACACCATCAACGAAATAGTTGACTTTCAACCACCACCGCCCTCGATGAAGATGATCATCGTCAACTACATAACCACATATGGTGGCTGAAACCTGATACCTTCACAACAAACGCCCAAGCAAACCTCATGGATTATCCAAAAGAGTGTCGTCCTCCAATAGAATAGATCACCAAACAAGATCACCAAACACAATCCAAATCGAACATCAATGCCGCTTAACCGACCTGATAGATCCATAAAAGTACATACTCAACGCCAAGTGTCCCCCTATCACATCTCAATCAGTGTACCGCGCGCTCACACAGGCACACACATCTCTCCATTAGTACCGAACTATTTCTGTGCCTGAGTGATGATGCTAAACGTAATTAAGAGTCCCAAATCGAAGATCCATCAAGATGCATGCAAATTGCGGGCTCCACCCAAAAATAGATTCACAATTCCAGCGCACAGCTCCAACGCTCTTCGTCACTCCATCTATGGCTGCATCAAGGCACAGGATTCTCTGTTTTTTTTTTTTAATTAAATCTTCAGATTGCATGCGAATCTACAAAGGGGAGACAGTGGATAGGACAACACCCTTTATCCGAAAGGAGATATTTATCGATCGACCAAATCGACAACATCGTGTTCCGTAAAACGTTTTTCTGTTTCCCGCCACAGGGCGACACAACCTACCCCAAGAGCGGTGCGATTGTACCCAACACCACCAACATTTGTGTAAATGATCCCCACCACGATCAGGGGGGGGGGGGGAAACATAACAATCCACGCCACGCTGCGCTGCACCAACTTCCAGTTCGCATCGCATCGCATCACATCAAATTATCAACTTTTCGAATTCGCATTCAGATACAAAACGAAACGACGGTCGACGACGACTGCAACGACGACGACGACGACGAGCATCCTCGTCCTCAGATGTGTCGCAGACGACATTGCCCACATAAATCAGTTCACAACAAATTTAAATTGAAAATTCCCGCAAAATGTCTGCGCTTTGGAAAACTGTCGCGCAGTCTGGCGGAATTCGCAACAAAAAAAAAAAAAACAAAAAAAAAAAGTGGAAAACGTTTCAATGGGAACGACGGAGCCCGCCTGTCAGAGAGTATCGAAAACCTAAACTTCTTCTAGAATTCCTCCTCGGCTCTGGTGTTGGTGTGGTGTGCTGTGTTGTGTACATGCGTGGCTGGTCTGCAGCAGGAGCAAGTGGTGGAGCACCAAGTGATGGAGTCGCTCGGTGGTGAACGATCTGATGCAATCAAGTGCAAGTAACAAGATTTATTGTTGTTACATCTTTCGGGTGGGGGATTGAACTTCTTCTTCTTCGGTACCGTCGGCGGCGGTGGTGGTGGTGATGGTGGTGGTGTACCTACAACCCTCGCCAAAGTGTCATTGTCGTTTTGGTCGTTGCCGCCGCACTCATCAGCAGCAGCATTGCGTCGTCGTCGATTGGAGGAGGCTCACAGATTTCTGCTTAAAAATTGCGAAACAGATGGTGGACACTTTTCTTGTTTTCGTTTTGGCGGGAATGTCATGGTTTTTTTTATGGGAGAAGAATTTATCCATTTATATGCCTTGCCGCGGATAGTGGAATGTCACCCCCAACCGGAGTGGATTATGATGGAATTGCGTTTTTTTTTGTTCTTCTGTCATCGCCTAGATGCAGTGGGGTATCGTAGCGTACTTAGTTGCATATGGAGTTGGGTATCTAAACAGCTTTGCGGGACGCTACTGAATCCTCTTTAGCTATCATAGATGCAAGAGATCTCGCAAATAGGTACCATCAAATGAATCAGAATCTACAGCAGATAATGAGATTAGTTGTCGATAAAAAGGATGAAATGCTATATGACACGAATCAGAACCCTTGAGGTATAGCATGTTGAAGAGTCTTACAAACCGATTTTCAGGAACACAGTCTTTAGTCCATTTATAGAGGTTATAGAGAGGATTCTGCAAAAAGTCTTTAACCTCATTTAGATGGTTGGGCGAGACACCTATAGCCCACATTGCCCATATAAGCAATTGCTTTAAAGCCTTTACCTGTCAAGATTAAAAGTAGTTCGTTCAACTCTAGGTTCCGAAGAACAGAAGAGAGGGTGAACTGCCCATATTTATGAAAGTGCGAAAAACGCCAACAATTTGTGGAACCATTATCGCGACATCATCAAAAAGGAGCCGAGATCACCATAGGCTATCAGCCACCACCCAAGAGCCCTTGGTTTGGTGATGAATGCCGGAAATCAAATGTACACATACAACTGCTGCAGCGCAAAACAAGGACAGCGATGGAAGAGAATCGAGGCAGAAGAAGGGAGGAGAAGAAAATCCTGCGTAAAAAGAAAAGGGCCTCGAAGGGAACAACCGCCCGCGATAGGAACAACATCCGAATGATCTGAAACTACAGGGAATAATAGACATGTGTAAGCTGTATTAAGGGTCAGCAGGTAGAGCGAGGGATAGAGTAAGAGAAGAACCCGCATCCAGTCAATGAAGAAGCCACCCTCCTCTTAATTTGATGGGGTTGGCTCAGTTATGAAAAAGCTGAAGAACAAGAAGGCCGTCGGCTCTGAGCAGAGCAGAGCTTTTCAAACATGGTGATGATGCTTTGGTAGGGTACATGCACCAAGTCATCAACCAAATATGGATGGATGAAGCCATGCCCGATGACTGGACTATCAGCTCTGTATGCCCCATCTTCAAGAAAGGCGATTCTATGTCTTGTAAGAACTACCGAGGCATATCGCTGCTTAATGTCGCATATAAGATCCTATCCAACGTACTGTGTGAACGTCTGAAGCCTTTCTGCAACACACTAGTCTGCACGTTCCAGTGTGCTTTCCGGCTCGACAGATCGACGATCAACCAAATTTTCACACTAAGGCAGATCCTGGAAAAGATCAATGAATTTCAAGTCGAGACTCACCATCTCTTCATCAACTTCAAAGTCGCATATGGTAGCATTCATCGTCTTGAGCTCTACAAGGTGCTGGCCGCATTCGCGATTCGGAATAAACTAATCCTGCTGAACCGCATGACGTGCAATTCGGAAACAGTTCCTCCGAACTATTCCAAACATGCACTAGATTTCGACAAGGAGATGCGCTACCATGTGACTTCTTCAATCTCGTGCTGGAACAGATAGTACCCAGGGCAGGTATTAACACGGAAGGCACTATCTATCTTCAACCAATGTGTCCAACTGCTGAGATACGCAGACGACATCGACATCATCGGTTGCTCCAAGTGCGTTGCCTTAAAGGCTTTAACGGCAATTGAAGAACAAATGAAACAAGTTGGTCTTGAAGGGAATGGGGATAACACCAATCTGTCCACGGCCGAAGTGGTTAAGGAGTTTACCTACCTCGGAGTAAATATCAACTCCACGAATGGCACTTTAGTGGAGATTCGACGACGACTTACCCTAGGAAACCGCTGCTACTTCGGTTTGGCGAAACAAATGGGGTCAAGACAACTCGGAAGACGAAATACATGGTCTACAAAACTTTGATCCTGCCAGTTCTGCTTTATGAAGCCGACTGCTGGATGATATTGAACACTTTCGAGAGAAAAAATCTTCGTCCCATATGGGAAAAAGGCGAATGATGGAGAAGATACAATCCCGAACTCTATGAACTGTACCAAGATGTGGATGTCGAGCGAATGGACAATAATGATCCAATAAAGAGGATCTTTGAATGACAGTTCCCAGGTTCGAGACGACAAGGAAGACCGAAGGATCAGACTATCGCGGATGTCAGAGTGCTTAGTCTAGACAACTGGAAGCAGCGTGCCCGGGATCGAAGTGAATGGAAGGCTGCCGTGTCTCAGGCAGAGACTCTTCTTTTAAGAAGATCTTCTTACTACTTTTTCTCTGTATAGTCAGTTCAGAGCTCCTCCATTGGAGATTATTACTCTTTTTACATCTACTAGTAAGGAAACAACTCAGAAAGAGATACGTTCAAGGCACCAGTCACTTACCTTGACATGAAACTCAACTGCAAACACAATATCCTAGTGTACAGAAAGCTACTACTACTAGTTCTCTACTGTAATAGAAAATAAATGTGGACTGCAGCCATGAATTATCCTTGGTCGCGTCCACTCTCCAATAACCTGTACATCAGTTTTAAAAACGATTGCTGTAGGTACTGCCTGGATAGAGGACACTTTTTCCAGATTAAAGGAAGGATTCATTCAGATTAAAGACTAACCTCGACCAACTCAACTGATTATGACTAGCAGTACTCGCTAGTATGACTATCTGTGGCGCACGCAGTAAATAACAAACCTCTAACCCAAATCTAACCAAACTCTGTTTTATTTGAATTTCCCCGCGGAAAACTACTCGCCATGCCGCCAATGGACTAATAAACATGTCAAAACAGCCTAATTGCACTATTACTGCGAATGCGAATGCGGTCGGTCGGTCGGTCTCCTCGGGGTAGATAATCTCCACAAATAAATCAATAAAATGATTACGACCACATCCACAGAACGATGCGAGGTCAAACCACATCCCGCAGGACTTCAAATCGCACAGGCACCACTCAATAGCATCTCGTGTGTGTGTGGCTACGATGTCTGTGGTGGCCATTCCAATGCCATTAGCCACGTGTTATCTATCTCGCGCATCCCAAACCAATTGACTTCACAAATATTGCGAATCCGATATGCTCTTACATTTATTTGGCTCTGGATTCGATGCTAGGTGCTAGGTGGACTCTTTCACCTATTCACTGGCGCGGTGGAGTGGACCCAATTAAAAGCCACTAATGGTCCGGGGAATGTTGTGCGGGGCATCATCATCGATAAACAACAACGAATTGAGTTTGTGTCTCATTTGGATGGTGATTTACTTTCTAACCACGGGCAGCACCTGCCCACCACGATAGACCGTCACCCACCTCTGCATTCCAAATGCATTCGCTCATTCAAATGGAAATCAATGAATCTGGCGGCGGCCAAAGTTGGAGGAGGAATCCCAAAGCACGCTTTGTCTCTCTGTTGTTGTTTGCTTTTGGAAGCGTATATCGTGGCCTCATTTAATTAGCTCCGCACGGTGACACTCTTGGCTCTTGGTTCTCGGTTCTCGGTCCAGGTGTGGTTCTTTCGATGGGCTCTCGCTGGGCTTTCTTTGTGTCACTAAACCTGGTGATATATTTGATTTTCAATTGGACGGTCGCTCCATGATGGGAAATGAGAAAACGACATTTTAGATAAACGTCAGTCGTCACCTAATTACAATGATAACGATGGACGGACGAACGCTTGTGTGGAATGTCGTTCCTCCCAAAACGATCCAAGAGAATGTAGATCATCGTCAGCGATTGTCCCAACAGGTGATGGGGCCATTCGTTCCGGTTTTCCAATTGTCTTTATAGCCGGCGCGAAGTTTATTGTTTATTAATTCAAATAATTAAATGGCGGTGCGTTGCAGTAGTCTAACAGTAAATGATCGTTTGTCTTAAGGTAGAAAGCTCTCGTCACGCGGGTGGGGGACAATTTATGCAGACGCGCTGCTGGAACGTTCTTTCAAGGTTCAAATTGAGGTGAAGAATGGAATTCTGAGCTAATTATTTGGAAATAAATAGTTTTAGTACGGTCTTCATCTTTATTTTATGGATGTTTCGACTTATGCGGCTATTGGGGCATTTAGAACGCCCACTTCTCTTGGAGGGATTATAATAGGGAGAAGAATTTTATTTAAAGAAAACAGTAGTTTAGAATCAGCTTTATGGCTACCGTAGATAACATGTATCTGATGGATATAATTTTGAATGAAAATTAGGGCTTTAAGTGTCATTGAGGTTCTGGTTGTGATTAGGTTGATAATACCAGAAGTGATCGGTTCTTGTCTCCATAAATAGTTTCCATTAGTTATGGTAATTCACAGGAACATAGGACGCTGGAGAATCATGCACTTATCTACTTCGGATGGTGCTACAGTCTAGACCCCAACCAGCATAACCTTTTGGCAACTGTTTCCTATTGGGAAATGGGAGTTTTGCAAGATCTTCCGTAATGCAGAAATTCCGGGGCTAAGCCGCATTAGATCTAGGAAGGGGCTTTAAAGACTTTTATCACTCGTCCGACCATATTTCACAGATGAGTTGGTACATGCTCCAGTCATTTGCTGCTTTCAGCAGGTCGGCAGCCATGTCATTAGATCCAGTAGTTCTATTGCATTTCAGCTTAGTCAGGTGGACGGAAATGTTGGTAATCATAATCCAGATGGAATGGTTCATTCTTCGGAAAATGAACTGTCTTCGGTTTACTACCAGGAAAATGAATGTCCATAAGAAGCACTAAGGTTTCCTTGGTCCAGTTACCATCTTGTTTCTTAGTGAAACTAGGAATATTTGGAAATTTGAATAGAACCTTCCTAACTAGAGATGAATCACTAGTCTTTTCTATATTATCACAGATGCCAAGAGGCCCTTTGTGACTTCCTAACCTCTAACTTTAATTTCGCAAGACTGCTCTTATAGAAGTCCCAATCAATTGGATCCTTATAGTGCTTTGCTTGAGTGAGAAGCTTTCTACCTTCACGTCGAAGTCTATTTATTTCAGAGTGGAGGCTTACCCCCACTCTTGTGTCTACTGATTGAGCAACCTTTGCGTAAGGCTATATTCACTGCTCCTATGATTGCGTCCACCATCTGATCTACATTAGATAGTGAATGCGGCTGGACTAAAGCAAAACTGTTGAGATGACTTTTTAACTTCATATTGTAAATATGCATCTCAATCCGTTCTCCTTGGGTTCCTTAAAACACATTTTGGAGGAGTATTAAAGTTAATACCGAACTGTATCAAGCAGTGGTCAGAGAACAACACTTCTCCAGATACCATCCACTTCTTGACGGTAATTTTATGGGAATCGCCCGGCCTCATTTGGCTCCTGACCTTCCAATTGTAAGTCGGAAGTTCGTTATTTTGGATCCCTATGAGCTGAAGAGGACCAAGAGGTATGAGCTGGCCATCTGCTGAGTGGAAATATTGGCTTTATGTACAGCACTCAGTTTGGCTCCCGGCCACATAGCACCCACCTTCGAGATTGCCGCCTTGATATATTCAGCTGAGTTCTAGTCGCTGCAAATTAATAATTTGGAACCGATCTGATGCCAATGTGCTAACGTGTGGTTAGCCAGGCAGTGAGAGAGGATGCCGGAAGACACTTGTGCCTTCAAAAGCCTTTAGTACTCCGCACTGATCCGTTTTTCGTCGTCGTCCTGGTCAATGATTCCAAGGATTAGTCGATCATTTGCAACCTCATTGAAGGGCCTAGAAACCTGGATGATTTTATTTGGCCTTCTTTGGGGTCTTAGAAGGATCCTTTTGTGACCTAGGTCTCTTAAAGGCCGGATGTCTTCTGGCTTTAGAGCTGGTTGGGGGCCTCCCCGATTCGAGTTGACTCCTTTCACTACTATGAATTGGGAGCCTTCTCGTAACGAGCTGACTTCCCCTCGCAGCAAGAGGGGGCCTTCCTTTTCGGATGACAGTCCCTAGAACAGTGGCCTGGAAGGAGTGGAGTGGCCTGCCGAACTTTCACAAGAGTGGTCTCTCAAAACAAGTTGGCTGCTCTTGTCATCAAGAAAGCTCTTGACCAACTGGCAGACCTCCGCTCATCCTCATCCCAGTTTTGTTTGTTATCATTTCTTCAGGAGACGATCTAGGACGAACTTTTCCGATCTTCGCTTCTTATACGCCTTCGCACTGGGGTTGTGGTGCTTTTTATTAGCCGAGCGAGTCTATTAGCAGACTTGATTATGGTTGCGATATCCGAAACAGAAGTCGCCACCGAATTGGATGGAGTCGTCAGTATTATCATCAATACTCAGCCTATAAAGCTGTCTCTCCACCGTCCTTGTGAATTAACCCTCAGCCTTGCATCCTTGGCCATGATTTGCTATGCGCTCACACCATCATTGGAATCAGGTTGATGACTCATTAGCTTGGACCATCCTCAAAAGACCTTACAGCATGGGTGACCCTACTGCAATCGTAATCCACTGACCACTCAGATCCGTCACTGAACCTGGAAACTATTAAGATTCAACAACCTTCATCTTCCAACGAGCAATTTGAAGATAGCTAAACTAAAGGAGCCAAGATGAGACTCAAGATGCGCAGTCATTGCGGATATGCTAAGTGATTCTAAGGGACATATTAGATATGGTTTCGAATCCACAAGAGTGATTTAATGTTTCTACATTCGTCTCAACTGTACTAGGAGTTGGGTCATAGGGGAATGCGATTTTGCACAGTCTCCTCATTCTCTTCAAGTTTGAGTAGATATAAATACGGACAGCCTGGGTCTGTCGGACTTGAAGCTCTCCTGTGGTCCTCATAACAGGTTTGAGTTCCCGGCCTACTCGAGATATCCTCCCTCGCAGTAACCTCGAGCTTAGCACCTTTCCATACCTTCCTATAGCCAGTTTCTAGAGGTCATATGACATACATCAGGGAGGACCTTGGTCTTCCTTCATGATATCCAGGAAAACTGAAACCAGTTTAGCTGGAATAATCAACCATTTTTTATCCGCATCACTTTTGTGAATGACCGTCAGCAGGTATCCGCAAACTCCAGTCGCGACTGAGCTATTTTTGGAACAAAGGAGAGTGGGACGGAAGGATTAGGATCGACTGCATCTTGGTTTCAAATCTCATCAAGAGAATGAATCCCAAGAGTATTTGCTCTCCACTTGGCCCTTACACCACGGACGCGAGGTGTGCACTCTCATTTCGAGTTTCGTCATAATGCCCGTGACACAATTCCAGAAATCCAAATTATATATGTAAATCGATGAATTTTGACATTTTTGACATTTTTTCTGTCAATTAGCAAAGTTGACCACAAAAAAAAATTCTTTGCTAATTCCGATCAACTGACAACCGCCACACAATTCACACCTTCACATACAGCTCTAAGCTTCAATGGCATCGTGTGTCTGGATTTGCATATTAAACATGACACTCTTAACCATTTATCATTGTCACCTCACTCTCGAGGCAACTTCGGTAGACAACAGTCAGTCAACAGGCCCCAACATATTTTGACACCTGAATGCCATCCGTACAGTGATGATGATCGGTACCTGTTATGAAGTTTTTCCCCCCAATCAAGCGCACACAAGTTCGTCAGACGTCAGCGACATCATGTCTGGCGGGCCGATCCGCACCAACATAAAGCGACTGCCAATCAAAAGGAAATATGAAAAATCGGCGCTACTTAGCATATAAGACAAACCGCCAGAACAACAAAAACGAATTCATAATTTTTCATCGTTACCACCCCGGGTGGGGTGGGTCTGGAGGAAACACGCTTTAAGTTTTGACGACCAACAAATGGCAGATTGGGATTTTGGATTTCTTTTTAAAAAAAAAATTCACTGAAATTAATTAACATTTAATAAAGATCGCGGAGTTTGTGTTCGTTTTAATGCTGACAAATTAAGAGGGATAAACATGTCAAGCAATGGGAGGGCGGGGGATTCCCCCTTACAGTGGATGTTTAGCATTTCAATGTTTGTCAGTTGATTTTTCTCGAATTGTCCCTAAGCTGGGGTCAAACAATGAACTTGGGTGTGCTACCGCGAGGTGGTGCAAATATTTTTTTTAATCGGATATTAACTTTAAATTGTTTTTTTTTTCCTGCTTTCAGTTAGGAGGAGGAGGTAGGCCATTGTTTGGTAGCCATTTGCTGAGTTATCACCTCTGGTCTGTCAGATTAAATGGGGATTAGAGGAACATCAATGGAAGACATGAATAGTGACCGCGTGTCCAATGAATTTAGTGCAAATGAGATGCGTGTGTCAGTTGAGACAATTGACTGGTATGGTGAACTTTCACATATGTATGTAGCTCTGGCGACTCGACTGTCATTGATGGTGCAATTGACCTACAAGCAGTTTGCAGGATGGTCATATCTAAAGAGAGTTCTGGACTTTAAAATGGACTGTCCATGTCCTAACCTCCAAGCTTCTCACATGTAATCATAGCAATGGATCCACTTTTGTTTCAATGAATGTCTTGAACATAAGCCTTGTCCTAGGAACTGTTTTCTTCGAAGTTTTTTTTACATATGTACCTTTCTTTTGCAACTGAGGTAGTAGCTATACTAGAGATTCTACGGACAACGTAGATGCCAACCAGTCCCATGACAGTGTATCGATAGTGTATATCGACCGAGCTATACAAGACTGTATCTTGGTTGGCATCCGACCAAGCGCCTAAGAATGATGATAATAAACGACGATGACTATTCCATTAAGGTTAGAAGTAACCACACCGAGAACTTGGATGTTTAAAAATGTTTCAGGCAAGTATATGCACTTTCTTGTGAGTTTTTCAACGTCTTTCTTGAAAAGGTTGTACGAAACTCCATCCATCGTCACATGTAGTGACATGATTATGTGGGAATAGGTCCACTTGCAAATGTAGATGACGTTGACATTATGAAAAGAACACACCGGGATGTCAGAACACACTCGTGAATATCGAAACAGGAGCGTCTGTGAATTCAAATATATCGGTTAAGACGGCTGTGACGTATACATAGAACCAATGAATACCATGGATACCAAGCCACCAGGTTGTAGGGTCTTTGACGACATTTCAGAATGTCAACACGAATGAAAGATTTTACTTTCGGTGTCACATGCAGATAGAGAGGAACCTCAAACAAATTGAAACTAAAGTCAGGCTGATTTGATTATATCATTGAAGCTCTGCTACCACCCTAGACATATAGCTTCATTCTCACTCCAAACGATTTGGACCGAAGAGCCTATGAAGGAATTTTCCTTCAAATGCAATATCGTTTCGATCAGAACATGGGCCATTGGGGAAACAAGACCCAGTATCACCTATTTTACTGGAATTTCTGCAACTTTCTGAGAAAGCCGGGAATGCACTTCAATGATGAGGAGTTTACAGTATCAGCCCTTACCGCATTAGCACCAATGATCTGCCACCTGAGTCAAGCAAAGGCAGGACAATCATAAAGGAAGTGATCCGAAGTATCTACGCCCTCTAAACTAGCGCCGTAGATAGTGGTTTCCTTTAAGCCTAATATACTAAGGTGCTTGGTAAACGCTAATAAGTTGTCTACAATCTTCTATGCTGAGCCGCGGATTTGTTACTTTCTGGAGCATATGTACCTTAAACCTGCCTGCATCCTGGAGAGCCATGTCATACAAAACTGCGTTCATGAGAAATCCAACCGTTTATGGAGTCTCTGACAGATGACATGGAAAGACCCTACGCAGGTTCTGGTCCTGGGAAATCATCCTCTGAGCCTTGCTTAACAATCTCAGCGGAGATCTTAATTTCCCACAATAATGGATGTTACTGTAACCTGGGACCCAAAGAAGAGCCTAAGAGTTCAGCCTTGCGACCGAATTCAAAGAGTTCTTGCATTCTTGAACTATTTTGAAACACTTTAGAGGGTTGAGCAAGGCCTTAAGCGCAGCCTGACTGTCGTTACAGACGTAGATACTCCGAAACCTCCACCTAATCTTAACAATATAGTCGGCAGCCATTAGGATAGCAATAATCTCCGCTTGAAAAACAGAGGCATACTTGCCTAACGAGTAGTGAAGTCTGCCGAATTCTTGACTAGTTTTAGGGCTATCCGTGAAGATTCGACTACAGTCCAGTCCAGACTCAGACTCGGGCCGCGGCCAGTCCTGATTGCAAAGGAAGTCGCACCCGAAGTTCCGGTGTCATTGCATCAGACGGCATATCCATGGAACCAGGGTCGTAGGATAAGTGTCGCACAAGGTCATCGAAACTCCAATGTTACAAATAGTAGTCGATAGTACAACCCATAATGAAAGTATCAAGGGGAGGTATATCAAGCAGAGCATATAGAGCAGAGCCAGGTACACAAGCCGTTCATAGAAGTTTTGGACAAAAGGCAGTGACAAATTTATGGGAAACCCCTTCCACCAAACAAATGAAGCATAATCTGGAAAAGATCTTATAATAGCCGAATAGAACCAGAGGACCTTTTTCGGTGATAAGCCCCATGTCTTGCCCAAATCACCCTTACACTACCAGAAAACTGAGAGCGCTTTGAATGTCCTCGACTTGACATGCTTTGCCTAAAGAAGTTTCTTATCTAGGATTACTTCCAGAAAATTCGGTTCATCGTAAATCTGGATAGTGATAGTGATGCCCTTTAGCACTGACTGAGTCAAAACGTTCACAATCGTCCTTCTCGGGAACAGAACGACCTCAGTTTTTAAAAGATTGACCAGGAAGCCTTTCTTTGCCTTTTTTTGCGTTGGAAAGTGGAAATCTTTTAAAGACGACGACCGGGTCGCTAACTGCTTCCCAAGCCTCTTGCGTGCTCATCATCTGTTTGGTGATGTTGTCTGGGATTATGCTCTCATCCAGTTTATTCACCAGCAGATGCCCTTCCTCATTATATCGTGGACAATAGAACATGAAGTATTCCGCATCCTTCACTGCTTTTGTCCACAATGGGGGCTGTCGTTGTGTTTAAACCTATGCAGGTAGACTCTGATGTAACCATTCAGCTGCCCATGCTTCCTGTTAATCCAAGCGTCTATATTGCCTTTATCAGAGTGATACCATCTCTCTTGCCATTTTTCCAGAATTGTCTTGGTGGTACCTCAGTATCACATCTACTCGTCGCTGAAGCCGTTGTCCTGCTGGCACGGTATTTCTGTTGCGCTTCTTTAGGAAGAAGGTCTGTCTTAGAAGAAGGTCTTAGAAGAAGGATTGGTACTACGGCACCCACTACATGCCGCGTTGTAGGAGGTCTCACATAATTTTCCACGCTGGTATGCATTTTTCATCTCAGATAGTGGTTGCATCCTCAATGTAAACCTCTGCATGTGACTTATTAGCCTGAAACTCTTAGTTAAGGATTAGTCGACTCAACCAATTTTTGGTAAAAAAAAAAAGCCATTTGCACCATTCACCAAGGTGTTGGAATATATGCCAAATCCAGTCACACAACGAAGCAACGGGTCTATACCCTGCAAGGCTGGATCTGTTCCTGGCGATTTAAAGCCACAAAAAGATTCTACAGTCAATTTAACAATCTCTTCTGTTACCACAGGCGATGCAGTACACAAACTGCATCAAGTTTTGTGACTTAGATCACGCTCAACCTCCATAAGAGGGTCAAGCTGTGACCCAATCGGTATCTGGTTCAATGAGTTTCTAGCAGAAGACTGAATGTCTACGCTTTCGTCGCTGTAGGTAGGTAGCAACTTCAATGGAGATGAAGGCTCATTCGGATCTCAATGGATTCATTGTGTTCCCCGGTGTGGGATACTTGAAAACAACACTATTAGTCCAATACCTGATACATGACTGGAGCGGCCCTCCTGAACCGTCCCCTTTTCATAATGAATTTTAGGGCGGTTTAGGGTAGGATGTTTGCTAGTTCGCTGATGTCGTTGAACGATACTTTTCCCAGGATTATGTGTCTGGTTCTATTAAGGCTTGGACATTCGCAGAGGAAATGTATTGTGTCTTCCTCTAACTCTGTCGCCACAGCCTCTGCATAGTCTATGGTGCTGATTCTCATTCTTCAAAGATGGACTGCCATTGAGTTGTGGCCTGTGATGATACCTATGAGGAGAGTCAGCTGTTGTCTATTTAGCGATAGAAGTTCTTTAGACCTTTTTTTGTCGTCTTGGGCTCGAAGTTTTCTATAGACGCGTCATGATCATTCTAGAGACTCCACAAGACTCCCAAAGGTCCAAGGTGATTTTGGACATAAGAAGACTGATGGGCGTTAGAAACGAGTGATCTGCTGTTAAGTCGGTTGATTCTGATCCTTTTCTCGCTTTCATTCCCGTGGAAGCCCATATGTCCCAAAATCCAGCAGAGCCTGATGCTGTACCTCGAGCTAAGAGATATGAGTTCCTCTTTACATCTCTTGGCCATTTTTGAATTGGTTGTAATGGCTTTGATGGCTGCTTGGTTGTCTGTGTAGATGTCTATAGCGTTTGTTGCTATACAGAGTGGATAGGACCGTCACAGGCGGCGTTCCTCAAGGCTCTGTATTAGGCCCGCTACTGTGGAACCTAATGTATGATGACGTCCTCAGAATTGGAACCCCGAGGTCTTCGAAAATAAATCCCTCACTGTTACTCTAAGTACGGGCTCAGTTTCGTCTTTAAAAGATTCCCACCTTGATACGTAAAAAAAAATAAAAATGGATGGGTCCCGGTAGACCTCGGTTATTCCATATATTTCCGCGTGCAACATACTAACATGATTGGGAAGTTTTATAGACCGGGCGATTGAGGGTACCTATGAGAAGATTCCTAACCTCGTACCTTATTCCATCCGTAAAGATGGATATGAAGACGGGATTATTGACCTCATCATTTATCCAGCTCTCTAGAGGGTCGTCTTAGTCTATGTAGCGTCAGATTTTCTAAGTGACGTTGATTTAGTCCTTTTTTAAGAACATACCAAACCTACTGCTTCACCTAGTGTCGCAATCTTTTCACAGAAATCTTTCTCGGAAAGGTTCCAGTTTCCATCTAGATTTGTTTTGTAACCAATGACCGATGACAGATTTATAAGTCTTTTCTCCTTCCTTTCTGAGTCTCTGCAGTTTTGGGTTCCACCAGGAAACTGGCTATCTGCAGGAGGTTTTTATAACCAGACGTCACCATACCAGTTTAAAACATCTGGTGAGGATACTAGTCAGATTTTGAGCGGTATCCTCAAGCTTTCATCACGTTCTGAGTTTAGGAAGGAGTTTTGAAAGACTTATAGAGCTCTTCTTTATCCAATTAGTTTTTCGTGGGTTCTTCCTCTTCTGCAATTTAATAGCTTCGCATTTGAAATAGAAGGCAATGTACTTACGACTTGACAGGGACACTTCTGCCAGAACTCTCCATTTAGTAATCGATTTCAAGTCAAACATCCCCGTTTCTCTTACCGTAACAAAGTTTGTCTGTTAATGACTACGCGAAGATAGGTTCATTTGCTGATGTCCTGAGCATTAGAATCGCATCATATATTTAAGCACTCCCATTTCCCGAGAGTCACAACACTCTATAAGTTCGAATAACGATCTTCAGTGCCGGAGGGATGACCGATCACAGGGATGCACAAAATTATCAAGAGCATGCCTTTGTAGAGTACTACCCCTTCGTCCATGTTGATGGTTCTTAAACTGATTGGTTAGCCGTTCAAGGTTGGTTAGCTCCTTAACAGTGCAATTCCTGCAATTCTATCGTAATCGATCCGCCCTCTGTACCTAATCTAGTGGAGACTTACTAGTCGAAAGTTGCACTTGGCTAATCCAATTGACTCATTCTCATCGTAGATACGACTGCATAAATGCATAGCTACTTCTAAGAACTCTTAGGCCCAATCTATTGACTGGCGCCAGTAACGTGAGACCAATCTCGAGACCATCCCTCGGGCGATCACGTCAACAATTTGTCTTCAGCCTTCAATATTGATCGAAAGTACCATTGCAGCTCAAGTAATTAGCACTTATGTACCAACAAAACCAAAAAGACAAGTTTTAAGCAAATTAGCTCCTAGATTTAGTTTTGCGTGTCCCTGTCTAATAAGCGGCATCTATGGACAGAAGAAGAAGAAAAAGAACTTCCATCCAATTAGCCAAAACACAAACAGAGTGCAGGGTAATTAGACCAAACATTAGTCACAGCTAGTAGCACCTCGTTAGACGCAATTTTCCACGAGACACTGGCTGGCTTGTGCTCAACGAAGTATCTGACGCGTGTGGGACCACGACAGCCGTGAGATAAATCATATATGTAAGTATCTACGAACGCAAATGTAATCTCTCGCGCGCCCCGTGAGAAGTGAGTGAGTGCAAATTATTGTCTGCCTCGGATATGATTTTTTGGCATCCGAGCGAGGTGAGGTACTTGCATACAGCAACGTGTGCTCATGTTGCATGGCAAATGTATACGTAAAGTGGGAAAACAAAACTGAAAGTTGCAAGCTTAACGTCTGTGAAGTATACTAGTGTTTTTTGGACGCGTATATCTGACAGGAAAATGACCACGACATTTTGGCCAATTAAAGTTGTAACGTCGCCATCCGTCGTCCGTCGTCCGTCGTCCGTCGTCATGGGGAAAAATTGAATATATCGGCTCGAAACATGTTTTCCTTTGACGGCATTGCGTGATTCATGCCAGATCCACACGTTAAGAGTTTTTTAATCATTTGCTACCCGTGGTGAGTGAATAGTGACCAACTGTGGGCGTCCCTATCATCCAATTTAATTTCTTTGATTTTTTTTTTTTTTGTTGATTAGGCAACATCGACTTCTGGTCTGTGAATAGCCAAGTGTATCGAACGAATCAGTTAGGAAGCTCAGAGCATTAGATACTTCGACTAGTAGAAGTAGAATAACTTAAACAGGTCCCTTCTGAAAAAGACTCGTCATGAGCCAGTTCCCAGCAATTCAAATAGTTTAGGGTCCTGCATTGGTTGGTTCAAACTGGCCCTTGATGGAAGGATGCACTTAGACCGGAAGACCATCCATTGTGCTGCCGATGTATAAGGTGGGTGGATCACCCTCTTACTCGGGGAACCATATACTCCTTTGCATGAAGGAGCTTATTGCAGAGGTATTCACCAAGTGTAGCCCTTCTGATGTTGGAGAGTGCAGGGCACCTGCATAGGAGGTAACTAATGGTCTCCTCTTCCTCTTCGTTCCTACAGCTTCTACAGAAGTCGTTGCCGGGAATACGCAATCTTTGAGCAATTCTCCCTATAGCAGTCCATAGTGTGGATATTGGCTATCTTGGAGAGGGTTCTCTTCCTTTTGTTAGAAGTCCGATGGACTTAGTTGTATTTAAAGTCGGTCAGAGCAGCCAAGTGATATTGCATTGGTCGAGTTGGTGCCATCGTTGATTGTCCTCACTCGCCGGCGTTGATAAAATATTTAATATAAGACGTTGATGCTTCGATGTCGGTGACGCTTGTACTATTCAAACCAGGAAACCTCATCTGGCCAGTTCGTCAGCCTCACAATTCCCTGACCTAGTATCCCGCAAAGGTTGTACGATCCAACTATCTCGATAAGAGATACTCGGCGATCTTTCACTGCCTTGAAGCTCGTTGAGCAGGATGCAAGGCTACCTGACTGTCGATGTATATGACGATATCCGATTCTAATACTGCATTAACCGCCAGCAAGTCAGCTGCTTGATGAATGGCAATGACTTCGGCTTGAAAGACGCTGCAATAGTTTGTAAGGAGAGGTGGACATCCACGTCTTCTGAGAAGACACCATCACCGACTGCGTCCTCGGCTTTGGACCTGTCCGTAAAAATTGACAGCGATTCGTGGTACAGGACATCCCGTTGTGTCCATTCAGTTCTGATTGGCATTGAGAATTTGAAGGACATATTGAAGTTGTGTTTGTAGTCAGTGTAAACCTGTGCAAGTGACTTATAAGTCTGAAACTCTTAGCCTAGGGTTGAGTATCTGATTTTCATGAGGCTTAGGCATTCACAAATGAAATATGTATTGTGTCTTCCTCTAACTCTGTGTCGCCATCGCCTCTGCATAGTCTATAGTGCTGATTCTTCAAAGATGGACTGCCATTGAGTTGTGGCCTATGAGGATACCTAGGAGGACAGTCAGCTGTGGTAACTAGTTCTTTTTTTGTCATATTGTGCCCAAAGTTTTCTAGAGACCCGGTATGAGAAGAGTGTACTCCACTTTTCTGGCATGTTCAGTGTGTTGCTTCTTCCATTGTTTGGAGCTTCTCTGCTTTATTGCTGAGCAGGCAGCCAGTTGGTTTGCTGACGATGTCAATTGGAAGTAAGTGGAGGATAGGCAGACACACTTGGACCAATAAAGGGCCATTAAAATACCATAAATCGGACCATTTGGCTACCCGGGACTAATTAAAACCAACCAACTAATTTGATAAAGCGAAGAAAGCTCGTGATGCCTGCTAACGCCAGTTCGCCTAGGTTGTCAAAGTAGTCAGCTAATAGATGGAGTAATCTTTTTTGGAACAGATTTGGGCACGTACATAGGAAGTAAGAAGACTTCTGCAAATGTCATGTGAAAAGATGCCCAGCCTTTTGACATGCTGGCCAATCAATAGTGTCCATTAAGAACACCGATCTGTATTCGCTTTAACAAGACCAACTCAGCACTACGTTTCGGATCAAGCCTGGGTCAAATCCATCTTGAAATGTTGTAAGTAGAGAGATTTTTCCATCTACAGTTGGTTTAGCTAAAAGTATCCAGCTTTAGTAAGAGTTTACATGTAGCGTGGGCCATACACAGATTGTGCCACTTTGGCATGATCCTACCGGTCGCATCCTGTCTGGCGAGCTCGGATGTTGAATTACATTTCAACCAGAACAAGACTTCCTGAATCGCCATGGTTTTCGCCTGTAAACACTACATTGACCTGGGAGACGGAATGAGATACTCAGATTAAGCTCATCAGTCTTGGAACCGTCCGTGTAGAAATGGACTGAACTGTCCTCAGGAAAGGGAACAATGACCCATTCACCTCGACCAGGGAAGTATCGACGGGGCGTAGTCGGTGTCTTCTAAGGTAAAATTGGGGAGATCAATGATACAGGAGCGGCCCTCATGATAGCTAGATTGCTGTGATTAGGCTTTGAGTCAGATTGCCGCACTCGCAGTCATTCACTTGCCAAGAATATCTAAGCGGAGCAGGCGGAGCATAATGTCCAGTGCACCACTGATAGGAGATTGAGGTGAGTAGCCCTATTAAGAGCCGAATACCAGACGATCACGCCATACAGTAGTATAGGCCTGATAACGATATGAGGTTGAAAACCCAAACTCCTACCTACGGCCATTCTACAGAAGTATAGATCCACAGTTAGCTTACTGTCCAAAATGAGATCCAAGTGCCATTAATCCAATGTGCATAAAGAGAACAAGCTCTATTTTGAAAGGATTAACCCCTAGTGGGCATATTAAGGCCCATATGGTAAGCTGTAGCAGAGCACATTGGTAAATTCCCTGCGAGTACCAGGGTGTTTTCCGGAGACGGCCATGGCAATGTCCATCCAGTCCTTTCTATGTCCAATAGTAGTCCGTTGAGTACTAGATTCCACAGAAGAAAAGATAGAATGCCACCCTGAAGAGTTCCGCAACTAACAAGTCTTCTAATCCTGCATGTGAGCAATTTATTGATCAATACTTCAAGAGAACTTCAAAAGAGTTTCAGGCTTGCAAGTGCATCTATGATTGTCGTCGATCTGACATTGTTAAAGGTCGCCTCGTTGTCCAGGAACGCAACCATGGTAAATTCCTTGATGGTCAGCGATTTTTCAATGATGGGCATTAACGAGTCTGTTTCGACTGATTTGCCTTTGTAGTACGCAGAGAGCATAGACGGGTTGATGCTGAGATGTTTTCAACAGAAAGGACGATAGGCTGATCTTTGTATCCTTTGGTTCCACTTTGGTTCCACGTGCAAGCATGTTCCTGCTTTGGGTATAAACACAACCTCAACCTCGCTTCATAATTTGGAAATGTAGACCAGATTCATACAACCAGACATGATGGCTTTAAGCCAAGGTAGCACTATATCTTCTGATTGCTGAAGCTCAGCCGGAATGATACCATCTGGCCCAGGGGACTTGTATGGTTTGAAACTGCGCAAGACCCAAAGGATCTTTTTAGAAGTAATTAGTTTCGTGAAGTGGTTTTGCATTGAGGTACAGCAACTAAGGAGCTACCAAGAAAATGCGTGTCCAGTAGAAGGTCGATGGATCACTACAGGTGATCAACTGATCACTACATGTGATCCATCCATCTGGCTGTAGTAGGCGGCTGGGTGTAGATGGATTTTTGAAGAAGATTTTCTGTAGCCTTGAGGCTTCGGGGGACTCTTGTATACTTTCGCAGAAGAGTCTGCATAAACGTGGTTTCTCCTTGCTCAGTGAAATTTTGTATTTTTTACGAGACAGCTTGTAGGCATCCCAATCAGCCGTCTCATGGAGCCTACTTTCCTTCATAAGAACACCGAGAGTAGCATTTCACCAAGCTGGTTCCTTCTTGCCTCGAGCTTTGCGAAGAGGACAAACCAACGACAAAGCGCCATTTAGTGCCAATGCAAGGACATGCACCATGCATTCAAGCTTCTCAGTGCTAATAGGTTCCATAGACGAAATGGGCGAATCAACATTGTCAAACGTTCCCTAAAGAGACTCTAGCTGGTCATTTTGCAGTTTCTGAAAACCTTTTGTTTTGGAGGGAAGGTGGTGGTCAAGACTAACCTAACCTAAACCTGAGTGGAGCATGGTTTGTAGCGCTACACCGGGAGAGGTTCTGACTGCACCTGTATAATACTGAGACAAGCGTTATTATAGTTAGGTTGGAACAAGCGTTGTTGTAGTTAGATTGGAATGCTGCTCCAAGGCGTGCCACCAAACGAGTACTCCATACATGAGGATCGGTTTTATTATCGAAGTCTATCCATAATGTTTGGTTAGCTGTAGGTCTCATGTGGAACCAACTGCCTTTTTGCGTATATACATATAGGTCAGCCATAGATTTCCTGGCACATTCGAGTATGTTTTCTCTTCAAAGAAGCTTACAGTCAACCTTTAGGTCTAGCTAGCTGGCACTATTTGAAAGGATGAGATGGGTGTCTCTTAACTTTGGGAGATTAAAACCAGGAAATTTGCCTTTTCTTGAAAACAAGACCAGCTCAGTCTTCGTCGGATTAATGGGACATGATCGACCAGTGTCTACGTGTATTTTCTTGTTATGCTATTTTTAGGAGTGCTTCGTTTAGCAGTCGATTCCAAAGTAGTGGAGCCAATACTCCCTCTTGGGGTGTACTTCGGCCTGCACATTGTTGGAAAGTACTGCTTCTCAATGATGCCTGCTCTTAAGGATATGCTCAATAAAGCAGCAGATTGTTTCGCAGATGTTAAGGCTTCATAGGGCATTCGTTATCGAATTGGTTTTCAACAACGTTCCCTCAATGTCTAGGAAGGACACTAATGTGAATTCCGACAAGTTGGACGATAGAATGAAGGGCTGTTTCAACAGATTTATGTGTTTGATGTTGTGTGGCGGATAGTAGGGTGCTATCAAAAGTGGCCTTGTTGTGAACATCTAGAATTCTTCCCGAAATCTTGAGAAGAAAAGGCGTTAATTGATCTAGGGGTCTTTCGAGGGGGTCTGTGATGTTTTACCTGTTTTGGGTATAAAGACCACTCGGTCCAGGCAGCCGGCATTGTTCCTAGCTGCAGGCAACCCTTCAGACAGATTATGCGCTATAATGTTCAAGGCTGCTTGTATTAACCCTGATACCTCAAGCAGGATGTACAAATACAAAAATTTGTCCCGATAGGTTCGCACTGGATCAAGAGCCAGCTTCTCACAACCTTTCGTGTTGTTCGTCTTATAAGGAGTCATCCTTTTTCCTTCAGTAAATAATCGGGAAATCTATCTTCGAATCGCATATAACTCCATATCCTCGCTGTTTCTGTTTCTATTTTGTTAAAGACAGCCTTTCCATAACTCTGTGCTGTATACCATTTTTCGCCAAACTTTCCACAGTCACCTTTACGTGGCACATATGTATGTATGTATAACGTACTCACCGCCAGCACTTTGTCATTATTCAGGACATGCCAGACTTCGCCTTAAGCAATGCTTACTATCCGGAATATCCTTTTAGTTCCAATGACCTTGAGATAAAGAATTTAAAAGCCTTAAGTGAAAGCAGAGGAGGGAAAGCCATTAATCTAGGAAGCGTCTGGTATTGCGTGATACAGATTGCACCACTCCAGGTTACATGATCGAATGTATGCCGATCCTCCATACATTCCAAGAAGTTGAATGCATACAACTTTCAACTTTTGGGAAATAAAAGACATCTGCGAACCGGAATCCAGTGATTAATTGACATATGGTCAATTAAGTCCTTGATCGCGTCTGCATAAACGGTAACAGTAGCAGGAGAATTGTCGCGATTCTGTTGCAGATGTGTAGTTGGTTCATATGTAGAACAGATTAAGGATTCGAATCGGATCGCGTACCAAAAGTTGTCTAAAGGACTGCAGGCACTGCAATAGATACTGGTGACATTCCCTCTGCAGAGCTTCTGGTCCGACAATAGAATGTCTCTCCATGTGAGTTCTTCAGGCAAGTTCCCGACAATGCCGGTGAACCCTGACATCTCATGTGTACCAATCAAAGAATTCAATGCAGACCGCGCATATCATTTTATTCTCCCTGCCGCGGCCGGTGCGATGTTACAAACTACAAGCGTGATAGCCATTTGACACTTATTACCCAGGCCGCTCGGGCTTGTGTAAATCTTCAAATCGAACGCTGAATGGGTATCCAGCATCCCAAAGCCGATGCGCGATGACTATCACGATTGCTATCATCCTCGCTAGAGTTGCGCCGCCGCGCCGCCGACTCAGCAGCAACACTCTCTTGATGTCGTGATGGCAGTGGCTTATATTCCATCGGCACGATTTCCTAGCTATAGTCACTGCCTCTGCCTCTGCCTCTGCCTCTGTGCATCTATAGTGATTTCGGTTGCATTGTACAATAGGGTTGGGAGCTTCTCTAAATGAACACATCACGCGAACCCAACAGCCATGTTATTATCCCATTCACACACACAACAGGCCGCCGAAGCTGCCGCCGCCGTTGTTGACTGTTTTATTGTTCGTTTGGGCCACGTGCTGGGAACCAGCGATTTGCAGGCGATGATGTTACTTTAAATGGCATCCAAGAGTGTTTGCCGGCATTGGCTTCCGCTAATATAAATTGTGGGAAAGTTCGCAACACAGTGCATCCAAGTCGAATACCAAGTGAACAGGTGGCCAGGTGGGCGGCTACATACCACTGTGTGGTCATTTGAAATTTATTTGATTTATGAGGATCTCTACCGGGATGGGATAATGACTCAATGGCGATGGCATTTAGGGTGGGAAGTGTTAATTGTATTTAAACGCAAAAATGATTGCAGGTGTTGCTTCTTGGGTGAAAAGAATTTATTACTGAAGGATATTACTGCGGGAGGAGTGGGATCTGATAGACTTATGGGACGTAGAAGTTTGGAAGGAAAATCTGTTGAAGATCCTTGTGGATCGTAACGAGTTGGCACGGTTTAATCGTGAACGTTTCCAAAGCGTGTTGGGTGAAAGGTTATTGGTTTCTAGATCAGTTGAAGATTAAGTGGAATCGCTTTTAAAGGAGGTAGCTACCTTGGTATTTATGGGGGTATAGCGCATAGGGAATGAATGAATCACGGTGGGATTAGGTGCTCTTCGACCTAAAGGATGTATATTGGGCCATTTTTGTTCTTGTCAATGTTCTTGTCAAACTTGGCTACGACTAGAAATGAAAGAAGTGTCGATTCCACAGATGGAAGATTTCTTTCCTATATTCTTTCCTGCTACTGGACAGTACATGTGTACCCAAAAAATTGAGTAAGCCCCACCGTTTCTAGGGAAGCGTTGTAGAGGTTCTTAGGCTTCGTCAAAGGGTCCTTTTAGTTTACCATACGATGGCCCCTACGTATTTTCAACATGACCTACACAAAAGAACGAAAGAAAGCCGGCCATGCCAGCCATACGGAATATGTTTCACTGGTTATTATCGACAGGTTACTGATTCAGAGACCCGTCTTGTTCGGATAGTATCTAAGCACACAATTTCTTGTCAGACAACTGGTTGTGATCAAAAGATCTTCGGACAATAAGTGGAGGTTTCTGGTCCCCTATTTTCACAGAATGTAGCCTTCTCCAGTGATCCTCTTTGATTGTCGAGGTTGCTTAATTAGAGAAACAGGATGCACTACCAGGTAGTTTACACTACTCTAGCAGAACTGAATGTGAATCGAAGACTAAGATCCAACCACTCTTGTAAGTCGCCACGCTGAGAAAGCTGTGTTTAGGTAGTGATACTTCTGGAACTCACAGGTTGCCATTGCCATCTATCTCGGCAAATAGTGACATATCGGTCAATGAATTGACTGATATGATTGCTAGTTTAGCCGAAACCACCCCAGAACAGGCAGGACCTAGGTAACGTTTCAAAAACGATGCCGAGACCTTGAGTTCAGCTATTCCATGGTGGAAAACGGAAAAGGTAATGGATAGCCTGTGTCCAGTTCATGTTAATCAACCAAGACCACATGAGAATAGAAAGGCTGATGGACAAACCAGGAAATAGAAGGTCAGTCAACCCGAACCGTACAGGGAAAAACCTTCAATTGAACCTTCACCACAGCAAAGCTACATCAGCTATGTATGTTAACCAGATGCTTTGTGGAGAAGTCGATTGATATTGCCTTGCTGTAGGAGCCTTGGATCTTTAAAAGAAAGATAAGAGGTGTACCTGAAAGTATTGCCACTTTACACTATTTGCCACAATTGGTCTGTATTGACCTGAGTGTAGGGCTGTGTCCGCCGACCCACGTACCTAACCTACACTATGTGCGATCTGATCTTGTACCAAGGGGCGTGTACACCTACTTTGGTAGATGAAAAGGACCCCACGGCTTGGTGGTGTAAGGAACTTGAAATTCTAAAGAAAGAAGTAAGGCAAGCCTTTAATCATGCCATGAGAAGGGATGATCCTGAATCTTGCAACGAGTATAAGGTGAAGAAGAAAGCGCTGGAAGCAACTCTGGGACAACGTTAAAGGGAGAGCACGACGCTGAAAGCGTGTCCTTTAAGTAGTAGACAACATGCAAACTGACAGATCTACGGAAACAGCGCTACACCATGTGATACGCGTTGTGGAAGAGGAGATGCATACCGGAGGCATTACAATGACCATAATAATGGACATTGAATGTGCCTTCGATAAGATATGCTTCGAAAGTCTGAGAGTAGGTTTAGAAGAACGCAGGGTTAACCCATTGGTGGTAAGATGGGTGGACAATTGAAACAATCAGAGGGGAACTTCAAGACTTAGAGGAAGAGTTAGCAAAGGTTGCCCGCAGGGAGGAGTTTTATCACCTTACTTACTTACTTACTTAGGTGACGCTACAGTTCGGGGTGAACCTTGGCCTTAACCAACAAGTTTTGTCACCTACTCTGTGGAATATAACTATGAATCCTGAGAAGATTTGAAGAGACTATCATCCATACTGTAGGATATGCCGATGACATAGCAAATTCATGAACATCACAGCAGATACCATCTGGGTGGTGGAGCAGTCTTGTCAGGAGCAAGTGATGGAGAGCCCTAATGCGGAAAAGACAGATCTAATCATCTTCACAAGGAAGAGGAGGGATCTGGAATTTCAGCCCTTGACCTTGACACTTTTCGGATTGGAGCTACAAAAAAGTTAAGTATCTGAGTGTATAAATACCTAGATGCCAGACTAACTTGGAACTTCCATGTGGAAGAGAAGATCAGAAAGGCGAAAACGGTGCTTCATTAGAGCAAACGGGTATGTGGATAAAGGTAGGCAATTTCGCCGAGGTCAGCTTACTGATATTGGAACGCATTCATAAACACAATGAGTGCTCATCTCGAAATGAGATGATGTTGCTCTCGGTCAGTCAGGGCACGTAGGGACTGAGGGCAAGGACAAGGCGAACTCTCTAGCAATGCAAGTTTCAACCTCAGAGCTCTATGGTTCAGAACCATTTGCTGTATTTGGCAGAGGAATGGTAGAGCGCCTAATGTGGAAGAATGTGGACAATAGCAGGCATGCGAAAATTTTTGTTAAAATGCCAATTGGCTCCACTTATAGAGAAGTTCTATTCTTAGGGCGAAGAACACTGGAATGGGTGGTAATGCTATCTACAGATCATGGAAACTTCGGGTATCACCTAAAGAAGATGGGTCTTCTGGAGGATGATACCTATGAACTGTGCCTAGAAGAAATCGGGACGGCAAAACATATATTGTGTCAATGTCCGACGCTAGCTAGCAGAAGAAAGAAGATCTTGGGTTGCCACTGGATAAAAACCCAGAGGATGAACCAAATTTCTCTTAAACAGAAGCTAGCGTTGACACGAGGATTCAATGCCAGAGAGTAACTGTGGAGAAATCAAGAGAATCTGTCGAGCTAAGATGGATCGTGAAAGAGATACGAAAAGGGACCCAACACTGTGGTCTGGTTCAAAATCCTGGCCTTGTTGCTCTGGTGACTGCTCACTGGGTCCAGTTCCATGTATGTCAAGAACTCTCATTCTCAATCTGGCGAAGGGAAGCCCTTGATGCCGGAGACTATGCATTAATCGAGGATGATTTTGCTTCTTATAGGATGTTTGTCATTCCGACTTTAGACGGATCCCTAGAGTTCCGCAGTTAACCCTAGTTCCAGAACTGTAAGTGTAGAATGCACCAAGGTAATATGTCAATTTCAAGTCCGCCTCTTTGCAGTCTCTTCCCAATCCAAAGACATGACCTTATGGTGTTACTGACCAGAATCATGTTCTCCTTAATCTCAGCACAGTTTTAGTGAAGATACATCGAAATGAGGCTAAGATTGGTTTCTATTGCCTGGATGGATCCTAAGATTCCAATGCAGTCCACAGACACATTTATACCAGAGCAGGTCCTTGGTGGTACCATGGAACATGGATCTTCATTTGTGTCTACCCAAGAACTAAAAGAACCAACCGTTGCTTCTTATGAAGTGAAGGATGCTCATGTCATCTGTAGACTTTCGTTCAATTCGCTGAGGTCATTGAAGAATGGGTTCTATTCTAAATCGAGCACTCTTCTTGGCGATAAAGCCGGACAAGTGCATAGTAGGTGAAGAATCGTTTCGTCCTCCTCTTCGTATCTACCAAATGGCAGTCTTGCCATTTAGGGAGAATCCTTTGAGTCATATCCTTTCTAGCAAGCTTGTCAGACTTGCAGTTTCCAGGAATTTTTCTGTGACCTGGCACCTAACAGCTGTCATATTGGTTCCAACAGATCTCCAAGAGCAAAAAATGGCAGTAAAAGAGGCTATTGAAGTGAAAGATCATTGTTTGACTGTCAGTGATGAGTAGATATGCAGTCCTGGTCACTTTCTGTCCCTCTAAAGCTTGTAGCTTCTCTAAATATCGACATGATCTCGGTTCCTATATACTTTTGAACCGACAACTTGACGGTTGGATATGATCGATTTTGAAAAATTTTGGTTTTTATCTCAATACCTCCGTTAACATCTGGTACCTTGAGTTAAGAACGCTTGTACCTTGAGTTAGGGACCAGGTTCCATCTGTCGACTTAAAAACTTCAATCTGCTTCCATGGTTAAATCCCGAAATTCCCTCTTAATTAAGCAAGTTGCAAAAACCCACCAACCAGATCTATTAACTTAACGGACCTGCACTGTACCATTATCCGATAGAAAATCTTCTTCATCCATCCGATATGCGTAATTCAAATTAAGCGGCCATCCATCTTCGGCCTTTCAAGAGAAACTCGACAACACAGACATGATCATGCGATCGACTACCGTCATATTTAACGCAGCCTATCCGACATGATACGCATCGGTGGTGTGGTGTGGTGTCCTCCTAGCTGCTGCTGCTGCTACCACCGCCGAGTGTGTCACCATAAAATGTGTTCCAGAAATTCATACCAATGCCCCAAAGTGATGCAAATAGTCAACAGGACAGCAGACACGATTGCCAGACGAATGTGCCCAGCAACGACCGTTGAAAGAGAGGGGCGAGTGGGACTGGACATAGTAAGGAGGAACAGGAACCACCAAGAGAACTTGATCCATTTAATCTTTGACTAATAAATCAGACGAGATGAGTGCGGTCATATCTGCTCCTTGTATGCCTTGGATTGGCATCTCACCTGCGTTACATACATACGTAGAGATGAGACGCCCTCTCTCAATAGACTTTGGGGTGGGATGTCTACCCATCGTGCATCTGCATGTCGCTCAATGTCGTCTTATGGTGTTTCTACTGCCATCCGTCGTTGGTGCGTATTCATCGTTGGCTTGGAAATGGATATGGCCTTCTGCTGGTGGTGTGTGTGTATGCTAAACACCGGACAACGTTTCGGTGTGACTGGCGAACTATGTAGGCCGTTGTGCGTTAACAAGTTTGGATTTGGTCGTCCCATTAGAGTGTCACTTCGAAACGAGCCAAGAAGAATGCAATAATGTGAATGGACATGGAGGAGGATGTGTAGTGGTGTTTTTTTTTTTTTTTTTTGTTTTTTCTCCGGGAAACAGGATTTGTTTATTTAATTGGGAACTCTTGCAGGTGCATTGGATGGCTTTTGTCATTTCGAGGCGGTAATTTTGTTTTAAAATTGCCTCCTAGGCTGGGAGTAAGCGATTTGTCAACGTTTGTGAAGGTTTCGCTGAGCCGCTGTGCCGTCAAAAAGGGACGAATGACGAAGATGTAATTGTGAGTGGCACTAAAGTTTTGCCAGCAATCTTCGTGGTTGTAGGATTAGACTATAAAGGGTGCTGAGGATGCAGTAGGTGTGTACTGATGCAGCTAGATCATAAGAGCATCAGGACCATAAGAGAAAATCGGTATATATGGTTATCGATAGCTTTGAATGGGACTTCTGGAAGAGTTAAAGCAATTTTGAAGTAAAATCATCATAATAGTGCAAGGTTCACGATCACGTACAGTACAAACTCTGAGGTTAGTAATAAAATACAATATTTGTCAAATTTTTGCATCATAGGCTCTGTCTATAGGTCAGGTTAAGTTATGAAGGGATATATGACCGAAAACTCATCACGGAGACCTTAAAGTCCATTGTGAATCGCCTTCTAAAATATTAATAGAACGAGATCTAGAAATAAGAATAAACTGAAACCTATCGCGTTGCTGGCTGGCTTGGGAACCAGTTGGTGCTCTTGATGAAGTGGAGGAGATCCGATATCTGGAAGCCTGCTAACTCTACGCTGTTTGCTAAAAACCTGTAATCTAGAGTGCGAAGACGTCGTTCTTGAAAAGCAGGACAGTAGCACAGCAGATGTTAGATTCACTCCATCTCTTTCTCGTCTCCACAGCTCGATACGGAGCTTGACTCCGATGGCGCAGTGTCCTGTGATTATACCAGTTAGGATACGGATAGAGGATCGATTTACTGCCATAAGACTCTTTGTTTTTGTTCATCGAATTTCGGTCATAACGTGTTAGAGGTTGCACAGTCCTTCCTAGATAACCAGGACGAGTTTGTCTCTACTTCTATGATACCGTCAGCTATGCTATACTTCCAATCGGTGGCAGTATGGATGTGTCTGCTTCACTGATGTCCATTTACAATCCTGTTCTTGCCAAAGCATGTCCGGGAACCCAG
This sequence comes from Xylota sylvarum, assembly GCA_905220385.1. NCBI lineage: Eukaryota > Metazoa > Arthropoda > Insecta > Diptera > Syrphidae > Xylota > Xylota sylvarum. Next base: position 59,255,899 of record LR999959.1, on the reverse strand, counting down.
TAGAGTTTGACCGAATGGTGCCCAATCGTGATCGATTTTACAGCTGCTTGACTGTTAACGAAGATGGTTATATCCGACGAGGGAAGGTGACTGTCTTCTAGACATCTAGCAGCTTTTTCTATTGCCAGGATGTCACCTTGGAATACATTACACGCTTCTGGTAATCTGTTCTTGCAATCTCCATATTTCCTCTCTCCATTTTTGACCCATCCGTGTAGACTGTGGTCCCTAGATCGTTGTCTATGCTGTTGGACTCTCACTCTGTTCGGATTGGGAATAGGTTAAAGTCGTTACAGGGGATGCTTCCGATGTAGCTGTGAAGCATTAGGATCATATTTCCCACCCATTGTCATTATTTGGTTTAATTTTTTTTACCCCATGTCCATAGGTGATCTCTATCCCCAAGTTGGATTCTCTCAATCTGAGAGCGGCAGAACCTTTGACGAACAAGTCCAGGGGAAGAATATAAAGAATCATATCCAACCAAGAGTGCTGCGAGCCTTTGGACTTTGTAGAGTTCTTGCATGTATGTAGTTCTTTATACTCATTGCTGTCCACCAGACTAGGAGATGGTGGGTCTGATAATTGCTTGCTTTGTACATTCAGTGAATGAAGAGCGGTTGCAGGTATGCCTTACAGGCATAGAGAGCATTCATTTTCATCTCTGTCCTTCCTTCAACATTTCTTTTTCAGGATAACTTGGAGTCTAGAATGACGCAGAGATGTTTCGCCTGAGATGAGAGATCTATTGTGTGAAATCGGCTATCTTTCTTCTCCTGGCTATATTCATGTCCTTTTTAGTCATAAAAAGCAACAAGTCGTCGGTACCTGCTTTTTGCTCGTTGCCATCCTTTTCATGGGGTAGCTTCGCTTTCATGGAACCCAGTCTGAACTCCAGTTTTCTATAAACCCTCAAGAGACCTTTGCTCAATAGTGACTAGAAGGTCCTTTCCGACCTCTTTTACTCGTGGTCAAAGGTATGATCTTCCAGCTTTGAGTGTTCAATTCTTTGTTCTGTCCGCCTATTAGTGTCAGAATGGCCTTATCCTGCAGAACGGGGGGAGGAGTCCATAGTGAAAACAAATGACGAAGAGGTAAACAACTTAGCACCTGGCCAAACTTCGTCAAGGCTATCGAATACCCGCGTGAGGATATCCAGGGATTTTCTGTTGCTGCAGCCTACCACCTTGACACTGTTTTGCCATTTAGCCCCGTTCGGAGCAGATGGCTGTACTTGAAGGTGATTGCTCTTTCCCTTTGTCTGTCCTTTCGACAACCAATTTAGCAGTGGCTTTGGTGGACAATGGTTGCTTCATAACTTTCCTTTGCTGGCGTGGTGGTGAGCATATAGCCTTGTTAACAGGCAGTTGCTAACCTCCTCTGACAAAATTCATTTGCCGCTCGAATTTGGCTGTATCTGTCAGGATTGAGAGGTCTTTTGCTTCCATCTTACGCAGATATTGCAAAGACCTTCGGTAGCCAATCTTCGATTTTCCTCCTGGTTCTCTCGCTCTTATCTTTCCTGTTGGCATTCCGGATACCGGTGGCTTCTGGATTTCTATCTTCCTCCAACAGTCGGGACTCGGTTTCAAAGTCCACATTCATGGTGAGGCCGATCTGCGATGAAGCAAGAGATTCATCGTTGGTAGCGTTGACAATCTACAGACTACAAAGTTAAGCGTCGATATCATCCGAATCCAAATATCCTGCCGCAGTGGTAGCCTGAGCCAATTGCCTGCCGAGAGTTATTGCGGTAGGCTTTCCGTTCATTGCAGAAAGTCCGAGAGTGTCTTGTGTCAGAGGTACCTTGATAAGGGGTCGTCAGTCTGCACAGATCCTCGCGTTATACAGAGAAGGCTAATTAATTCAGGGGGCTCCAGGTATCTAAATACACACAACTGAGAAATTTTTTCTGGGCCTTCAGCCTGGTAGATTCTCGGCACGGTTCAGTTGACACCATCAATCCAGCCCAGAGAAAAATGTATGGGAGTGGTAGTAAATAAAACCGCATCGGTCTTCTGGGGATAGACCTCTAGCCCACATTTCTTGGTCCAGATGTATAAGATCTTAAGCGGACCTTCAAATTGTTCACTAACTGTAGGAGGGAATTTTCAATATGACGTCATCCACATAAGCGATGGTCTTGATACGACAATAACTGAGTTGAAGGAGCACTTTATTCAGCACAATGATCCATAGTAGTAGGGACATTACTCCGCCTTGAGGGATACCTCTAGAGGACTCTATAAGAGTATGCTTCCAACTTTGTACCCTCGTGCTCCGTTATAATGTGTCTTTCCTCAAGAATTGGCACAATCCAATTGGTTAGGATATTGTGGATATTGAAGTTTGTGAGTGTCCTAGCCACCGCTTCCATTCTGACATTGTCAGTCCTCCAATGTCTAACAATGCAGCTAAAGTGTATTCTTTATTATTTTAACAATTTCTCGATTGAGCTAACCACATAGTGCAGAGCTGTCTCGACACTTTTTCCTTTGGTATAGGCATGTTAGGGCGTGGATATATGTATCCTCGCGACGTAGTTTACTGCGAATGTAAATGTCTGCTAGTCCCTCCAAAGTATTTAGTATAAAGGAGGTAAGGCTGATTGGCCTGAAGTGAAATGACTTGGTTTACCAGTCTTGGGTACAAATACCACCTTGACGTCTCTCCATGTTCGTGGGATATGTCTTCGTATGAGACTACTAGTAAATAGTTCCTTGAGTACGATAGTGGAATAATCGTACTCACTGTGCTCTGTACCATAATAGGGATGATACCATCCAGTCTTGGAGATTTGTAAGGGAAGAACGATCTAATTGCCCAGATAATTCTCTCCTCTGAGATCAAATCCGCTGGTAAATCATATTCCGTGCTCGTACTAACTCTGGTGCTGTCGACAGATTGGGTTACACTTTCTGGGAAGTCCGTACTTATCTGTTACCACAGTGAATCCGAGCAGTATCTTTGAGTGATCCTATACCCGTAGTTTATCTGGAGAGGATCTTCCTTAGTCTCGCAGATTCTGTAATGTCATCCCAAAAGTGCTGCCATGAGCGGCTCTTAGCTCTTTGCGTCGCATTTTTGAACTTCCTTTGACTGGCTTTATACTGATCCCAGTCTGTTGGTCTAACTGCGAATAATTTCAAATACGGGGGTATTCACCAAATCATCAGTGAAGTCTAGATGGACTACGTGTCCTACCGTATAAAAATCCTATTCAACGCACTCTTTGACTGTCTCAAAGTTTTCTGCTGCCAAATTCTGGAAAGACCATCGAATTTCTAGTCGAGACTTACCAAATATTCATCGTCTTTCAAGCTACATCGTACTCATCACCTCAAAGTCTACAGAACGAAGCACGGATGAACTTTAAATTCCTCCAGCAGTGATCCAGTTGTGCCGGGTAAACGCTAGAGAATATGAAACGCAGTATGCGTCCTTAGAGCTGTTTTTTATAGACGCTACAATATGTTCTGCTCAATCCCATTCTAGAGCAAATAGTCCATGATAGGGACTATCTTCAACAAGTCTATCTAGCTGCCACGTTCAAATCTTTTGAAGAGCCTACACGCCTACTTGATCCTTTCATCAAGTGCGCGCAGGAGAAATACAAAAACACAAAAATCGGCGTGTCTTTATGTCATCAAATCGATTTATACTATCGGTGTACTGATGTACTGTGCCTCCTCCACTCCAAACGATATATACGATCGGCAGAGTATGTGGACAGTTTTCCTTTCTTTTTATCCTTTTATCCATCATTTTCCTGTCGCGCAACATCCGAAAAGGAATCTTGAACGAAAAAAGGTAATAAAACGAAAAAAACAAAAAAACAAACAATCCACCAACGGCGATGATTGTGGAGGACTAACATCCTACCTGTTGTGTCCGTGCATGGTGTCCTCCACCTACAGGTCCTCCTACCTGTTGTATGTTTTGTTTTTTTGTTTTTTTTTTTAAACCATTCTTGTCGATCTTTATCATCCATTGGCGGCAGCAGCGGCAAATACTCAGTGTAGCGAGGTGGTTATTCCTCTCTCTCGCTGAAGAACTGAAGAACTGAAGAACTGAAGAACTACAAAAAAGGACACACCGCGTCCGTCTGTCATCGCCCACAAACACGATCAATAAATTTGTCCCCTGTTTGACTTGAGTCCGGTTTTTTTTTCTTCTTCTTCTACGTACTGCCTTCGTGTTATCCAGCGGCAAGGACTCACAAAAAAAAAGAAGAAGAAGTAAAACAGTGGCCGAGATTACTGCAAAGCAAGATGACAGTTGTGTTGAGTTGTTTTATGTTTTTTTTTTAACCACTTTTGGCAAAAGGAGCCATCGGCCCGGCGGCGATCAGTTCTTGTTGCCTATTTAGCTGTCCCATTTGTTAAGACAAAATCGTCAATCGTCGTCTCCCACATAAAGGCACAAACTAAACTGAACTCGAAACACCGCAAATAGATCGAATAGCCGGTCCATCTTCTTCATAGACATCCCTGGGCCGGCCAACTGGCCCGTCCGTCCGGCGTTGTTTTTTTTTTGTGTTTCACTGATCGTTAAATTATCTCGCTGATCACAAATCATTGACTTTTACAGTGCGGTGATATTTGTTTTATGACACCGGAGATGAAATGCAGGAGGACAAGAACCGGGCAGAGATCTACCGTCGGCTTTGATCTTGTGCCGCCCAAAATATGCACTGACACACACCCGGTACGACCGGCGCGCACATCCAGTGGGACATAGGCGTGTAATGGAGGTGGTGCAAGGTATTTTGGTTGGACTAAGTGATGCAACTGAAGGAGTGAGTATTTTGTGTTCCAGACAGGTCGGTGCGGTTCGTGGAAAATCGAGAAAAATCGGGGACGACCTGCACTGCACAGGGAGCGAGGGAAAATTCCTGAGATACTTTCCTCGTATAGTTGTTTTCTCGATTTATTCATGACATTCATGGTCATGGCAGAGGCGGCTTTGCTTTTTATACTTGAGGATGGGGAAATGTTTTTTTTTTTTTTTTTTTAATTTTTGCAGGTGACTTCCGTGGAAAAGGGCAAGTGGATATTTTGTTGGAAATGGTTGCTAAAGTTGAAAGATAGTGTATCCAAGGGGTCCCCATATCGGTCCTTGGGACACATGCATACAGATATATGCAATTTTTCGGAAGTTGATGTCTAACAAATGACTTTTGATACAATTTGTCACCGAAACTAAGCAAGGGGTCAGAGAAATGTTTGAATATGATCAGGATAAGGATAAGTCAGAAAGCGCGACTTAGTTAAAGAACGTCGAATCCAAGAAGATACCAGTAGTGGTATCACCTACATTCTTTCTTGGAAGAGTTCCATATAACGATGCCAATGAATGAGAGACTAGAGATCATCACCAGGCACCGACTACAAACGAAAACTTATAAAACAAAACTTTCGATTACTCCGCGAAGCATATATCAATGCGACGCACATCAGAACCGTCTTGAAAGATTTCAGCTCCATTGGTAAGTACAGCATCTACCACTTCACCTACGGAAACAGACTCATACTCATCAACTATGTGCCAAAGTAGGACAGTCTATGACGGAATGTTCCTGAATCTCAAAATTCGATTGGAGGAAGATAGAAGTGAACTCTAAAAAAAATAAAGGGTTAGGCAATCTTTTCAGATCCCATGTTGAACATGAACTCATAAAAATCAAAGCAATTGTAGCTATAGGCTTAAATCCTACAATTCACCCTTTCGTCATGTATTCCAGAGCTGACAGTCTAAGAAACCACCCAACCAGTTCCCTTTTGGTGTAACATTCAAGCGCATACTTAACTTACTTATGTTCTGTTTCCCTTGTGGGTCCTAGGGTCTCCACAATACCTACGGGTCATCGTGTGCAGTTTTTGGCAATGTGCCTCAACTCTCCCCAGTCGTAGCTTGATGTTTAAGCTACGCATTACTTTGCCAAATTTCTGTTAGCATCTCAAATGCAGACTTTGCTTTGCCAATTCGACTGGCTATATACAAGGTATTGGAAACTCTCTACTCTCTCAACCGTTTGTCCACAAATGCATATATGAGCTTATGAGTTCGATCCGAGGCTGATGAGTTCGATCCCAGGTTGATAACGACATCTGCTGCCCTCTCAACATTCGCTATCATTTGGTGAAGGCCCATTATTCCTTGAGAGAGTAGGCATACATCGTCAGCATAGTCGAGGTGTTTGAGTTCGGATGTAAGAGTCCATCAAAATCCTCCGTTTCCCGTTGATAAAGCAGCATTGACCACATCGCTAGTCATCAATAAGAACAATATTGGTGAAAAGATACAGCCTTGTCGAACCCCACTTTGAACTTCGAACTTCTCAGACAGCCTTCTTCTATGCAAAACCTAACATGTAGACCCATCCTTTGTAACCATGTTAATTGACCTCTCCAAGCCAAATAAATTCCCGATTGACACTATCAAAGGCCTTTTCAAAATCGATAATTAGCAGGTGAAGTGATGAACGATATTCACTACACTGCTCGATGATGATCCGTAGGGTGTTGATGTGGTCGACACAGGAGGATTCAGAAGGGAAACCTATTTGTTCGGCATCTAGTGTGTCTTCGAGGGGTTCTTTGTATCGTTCAAGGATAATTATAGTTATTATCTTATCCACAGCAGGCAGCACTCACAGACCTTTTAGGAAGCTTGACGATCATTTTCTTACCCCAGTCATCCGAAAAGCTCTTGGTATCCCAGGTTCTCCCAACAAGTTGGTGCTGTAGATTGGCCTATGTAGTTGGCACTGCTCGAAATAGCTCCGCGGGTAAGCCGTCAAGTTCTACCGCCTTTTTGTTTTTCAGTGTTTTGATCGCGGTAATGATCTCATCCGTATTTGGAGGTGTGATGCGAATTCGGGTATTTTTCGCTTTGGAGAACTTAGTTTGACTTGAAAGCGTAGTGCCAGCGAATACACGGTTTAAAATCGTAGCAAAATTCTCTTTTCATCTCTTCAGTTGATCCTCCTCTGACATAAGCATGGAACCGTCCAAACCTTTCACCGGGTATTGGGCAGAACTGCTACCACCTATCAGCTCTTCGGTGATTCTGTAAACGGTTCTACTGTCGCACCTTCTTTCTGGTCCTTCTGCTTCAGTAGATGTATTTGCGCTTGTCACGCCGCACGCTACTCTGCACTTCTCTCATCCTCATGGGATATAGGGACTCTACCTCGGTTCTCCCTGCTACTGGAGTTGCTGCAATTCGAACTCTAAGTTGATTTTATTTCGTCGATCTTTTTCTAGGTGACCTCGGTAAGCCAAGGCCCTATGTATTCCCTACGATCTACAGTTCTTTCTACACCTGATGTGAGAACTGTTTGCATAGCATACGAATGGTCTTGTATGGTGACGGGCAGTGAGCTGCTGATTGTTTCCACACCGCGTGAGAGATGTTCCTTTAATTCTTGGGGCACTGAGGGATTATGAAATGGGTCGATGTGGAACCTGGACATCCTTGTGTCATTTGATCTTCGATAGGCAGTAGTCCGTAATTGGACACTCGCTTTCTTAAGATGGTGATCACTGATCACGTACCAATCCCATGTCTGCCCCACGTCTGTTTCGGACGTCTAGGAGAGTACTTCTAAAACTACGAATGATGGCAAAATGCTCAATTTGTTTGGAGGTCGCTTGTCTGTCAGTTGACACCCAGCTATTTTATGGCAGCCTTTGTGCTCAAACATGGTGCTACCTATGATAAGACGTTGTCATGGTTGTCATTGCAGTTGCCTAGGCCGTGTCTTTCCAAAACACGTTTGAGCCCTTTGTTGTCGATGTCTATCTTGGTATTCAGGTCCCCTAGCACAATGGTAATGTCACCATTGGGCTTTGCATTAAAAACGACACCGAACTTGATGTAGAAGGTTTTCTCTTCTTCCTCAGACGAGCCATCTAGTCCGGAATCTGGCTATCCTATCACCGTGCCAGGAAATCAGACTTTTGCGTTCTGTGGGTGTTAGCAACGGTCCAACTCAATATCCATGAGAGCTTCGGTATGGTCTTCCGAAGCAGAGTAGTACAGTGCTACGCATCCGCATCTAATAATCTTATCTCGCTGACTCCCAATATGTTCAGCCTATAACACATAAACTCATGTTCCAGTTGAAGGAATCTGGTGTTTTGAAGCCCTTCCCACCGTGAGTCCTTCTTCACATTTCAGAAACCAATCTTTGTCCGAGTACGATAGCCAAAATTCGTCAACGTTTTGTCATTCCTTATCCGAGGCATTGTATCGGTTTCGGTAACGCCTTTTATTTTGCTAAAGCGGAATGCTAGCTCAGGTTACCTAGTCTAGACTTATGGCTCTAGATAACCCCGCCCTTGCAATTTTTGCCTGCATGTACAAGGATTTACACATCCAGTTGCCCGGGGACTATCACGAGTAGGTAAATAAAGCACTACATTACGAACTTCCCGATCAATCCCCATGCAGATCCCAAATGCCCTGTTAAGTTGCAGCTAGAATACAAGAATAAGCTAGGTGGGTCACCTAAACATTCTTAACTTAATTCCCAAAAGGGTCATGTTTTGAACTATCCCCGACGTCATGGTCAGGGAGTACTGCTTCATTATGTTATTTAAGGAAAAAATATTGGAAACATTGCAAACTGATCTGATGGTGTTTCGACACTGGACGCTAGAAGTTTGGTTTGGTTTACAGACGGATCGAAGATGCAATCTAGAGTTGGAGGAGGTACGTCTCGTAAGCTAACCTAACCCTTAAGATACAATATATCTTTTAGGTTGCAGTGTCAGCCATATTGCCATGGTGCTTCAAAAAAAAAACGCAAAGGTGTTCCTAAGAAAAAAAAAATGTTCTGTGATCTTGCATTCCAAGAATTGTTTACAATGACAATCCAGCTGTAGGCAATGTAGAGAAGGCTAATCAACATGTGACTCACATCGCGGCAAGCTCTACACTTTCAGATTGTATTCTGTCTCCTTGTGTACTTGAGGATATCGAATTTTCTACGGCACACATAAACTTTCGAAATTATACAGGATCAAGACTAGTTAAAGCTGAACAATGCTGACATCCCACAAGGATACATTCTATCTTCGACACTTTTCCCTATTTTTATAGATGATCGCCTACCTGCTGCTTCTTACCCAATGCTGACAGTATTCAGGTATCTTCTCTTCGTATGTAAAGCTTATTAAATGCCTCCAATATAACGCAATTAAATGCCTACAATACAACGCTCATATCTGGTCTGGTGCAGTAAAAGCCATATTGGATCTGCTGGACAGGATTCAAACCGTGGTTTGTAACTAATAGGACACTAAAGACCATCGCAAACATATTCCTGCATTTCTTCTTCTGCCTTATAACTTTTTTACAAAGTGTTCCAATCAAATTCCCAATTGCAGATGGACCCTCTGGTTTCTTGCAATGTCCGTCATTCCTCAAATGCTCCCCAGTTTACCCTCAAACGTACATTTGGAGATATCGGCAAGTATAGAGATTTCTTCCTGAACCGTGCAACATGAGTGTGGAACCCATTACAATCCACAAACATTCAAAACTAATGTGCATTGGTATCTTCGTTTTACTTCTCCTAATGTCCTGATACTATCAATAATAGGTTGGTTCTCATAACAACAAGAAGGACCAAGGTCAGTCTGAATCAGTCAGTACTAAGGAGCGTCAAAGAGCTGACCTAGATAGATATAAAAAAAATCTAGGAGCCTCATATAAGTCTAGTACATACAATTTTGTAGTTGCGTTTGTCATGATATAAAACTTAGGAGCAGGCTTTCGCGTTAATATGACTGCCTTATGAAATAAACTTCAATTTTTCCAGGAGCACCTGGCTCTATGCTAGATTTCTATGTATTTCTAGATCTGCCTTCTCCTAATATTTATCACTTATCATGGGCTACACTATCAAATCTACCGTCTTGGATGGAGCGGTGTTCAATATTTTGTATATTGAAGTTTCGATGGCCTTTCAGGCGTGAGTGATGGGATTACTATATCTGTAACAATAATCAGGCTACGCTCAAAGCATGGTTCGAAAAAGAAATAACTCTCTGAATTGGTACAGAAGGCTAAAGTCTTTGAATAGTATTTGAATAGCAGGTCACACTAAAGTTACGAAGAATGAATTCGGAGCCTCAAGTCCTAGACCTACCCGTCTTCTGTAAGACCTTGCTCTGACGATTGGCTTTCGTTAGCCTATTTCGTTGAAATCCTTGGCGTGTTGTGAAAAACGTAGATCCTTTTGGTATGACAGTAGATCTACTACGTTAACCTGCTAATGAACTGTGCCTTTAGCTCAGCATTTTTGTTTGGGGATTAAGAAAGACTGACCATCCCAGGCGTACCATTTCTCGCCACAAAATCAAAGTTGATCCACAGTCGGGTGGGGTCATATGATTTGTTAATACCTTTAGGATTAGCTATAATGGTGGCCACCATTATACACAATAAATGGACTTATCTAACTATAATTACTTTCACAATCATACACATGTGTAACACTTCAACGCCATTCTCGTAACCATTAACCTACGCCAGCGTAAACTGCATTCCCAGTATGAAACACCTGCACGGGACAGGCAACAAGCAACAGATAAACGAACAAACGTAACCGACTACGGGCAGTGCTGCTGTACTCCTTCAATTATGATTGCGAAAGTGCATTCGAGTAATAAATGCGAAAATGAGCAAGTATCTAAAACCCCAATAGAGCTTCCGTTCCGAGTCATCCATCTGATGAGGTGAGCACGCTCACTCACACACGACTCGCATTCCCACATAGCTGAAGCTGGATCCCCTACATACTGGTACCTAGCAACAATCGATCTCTTTCTCTGGCAATTTGCATCGCTTCAACTGGGTCTAGTGCGCGTGCGCACACTGTATCTGTCTGCCAACCATGAACTATTGTATCGCGATACTTTGATATACACTCATACTGTGCTAAATTAGTAATTTTTTGTCTGCGTTTCTTCCTGAGCCGCCCGAAGGCACTAATACGCTACTACTGGCTAGGCTAGGCTAGCTGCTGTACAATCGATAGATCTGATGAGGGATCCGCGCTCAGCCTCCTAAGACGGTGGCAGTGGTGCCGGTGTGGTGTGATGCTGATGATGCTGATGATGATGATGATGATGCCGAAGATGATGATGATGATATTTCCTCATTCGATTTCGATACGCGAAACTTTTTCACATTAAGACGTTACATTGGGGAGCGCGCGCTATCATATTGGCCACCGATGGAACATGTGAAGTTGTAAATTACAGTCGATAGCCTGGCGAGACCTTTTGGGGAGTTCGCGCGCGCGCATCCTTGAATAGTTTCGTTCGCCGATCACAGTTGGAGTTCTGTCCGCCCCTTCTTCGCGGAGACGTACGTATACGTAGGCTAGTAGTCGGGAATGTAATGATGAAGACACGACTTCAAGGCTGCGCGGTATAATTATTATATTGATCTCATTTGTTGACGCTAATGTGCGAGCGCGTTGCACGATGCGCATAGTATAGTGTAGAGGTGTCAGGCTATGGTAACACCTGCATGGATTGTCCTTAGTGCACTGATTGCATTCTCGCGATATTCTCCCTCTGTGTCGCTTTTATTTTTATTTCTATCTACATACATACATGTACCATGCGGATGGCGGATCTCTGAAGTGATCTCATGCGTGACTTATGTTATTCATAATTGCGGCCTGAGAGTCAGGCGGGTAATTGGAAAACGTTTCAATTGCAGATGAGCACTGCGTTCGATCGAAGATTCGTTTAGATACTCATCTAGTACGGGTCAAGTGGCGCTAATGCCAATTTGTAGAGAATTCTAATCTGGATCTCATTTCAAAATGTATTAGGATGTACATCATGGAAATCTGTGTCCTGATTCCAGGACGTCGTAATATGCTTGACTCGAAGAAAATATAGAAATTTGTCTAGTCTTCTCCTATTTTACGTATAGCCTATGTAAGGCTCAGAAGGCATCCTTTGTTCGTCATTACAATGGTTCGCGGTAACATGGAAGCGAAATGCGTTGAGTTATGTATAGCCTTTGAGGCACGATAGAGTATAGTAGCTTCGATACATCTCGTAATTTGTTATCTCATCCAAACTAAGTAAATCTCTTCCCATCCTGAGGACTGAAGTTGTAGGACTGAATGACTCCAGCGGCCGTCTTCCTAGTGAATATTTGTAGAAGTGAAAGCTCAATATCAGCTTCTAATGCTGCCCTAGTACAGGTACGCATGGCACTTGTGATACCTAGACAGGAAATTCTTTGGAGATTCTAAAGCATAGTTGCCGTTGATGGTGATGGACGCTAGATTGATAAGTCTACTTTTTGTAAAATGCACTAAAACCGTTTTCCAAGCATTGATGGATAGTCCTGCTGCACCATTCTGAAATATATATTAAAACACCTAGCATGACGCTGGATATGGTCATACTGTGTTTACCAAAGATAGCCAAGTCAGTCACCAATGGCGATGTAGCCTGATCCCCATAGATGGACTAGAACAGAAAGATACCACCACTTATGGATGACATCAGAGATATACTTCAATAAGACCAATTCCACCAAAACACGTGTCCTCTCCTTCATGCAGGTGTCCCTTCAATTCAATTTCAAAACTTCGACGCAGTAGCTACAATATAAATGGCAATACAGCAACATCCCATCACAATATACTCCAACACCTCCCTCTTTAGTTCAATCTATTGTTTTCCACTCGGCACACAATAGCTGCCCACTTCGGCTTCTGTTTAGATAAAAGCTACAACCGCCAAGCTGACGGATGTATAATTTGGAGATTATCTCCGCTCAAATGTAAGATGAGATTAGAATCACGGCCCAACAATAGCCGACGTCTATTGAAGGCGGTGATGGCGATGTGCCAAGTCCATTACGTGGTCCTTGATAGCAGTCGCGTAGATTTCCTGCACTCCCTTGCTATTGTACTCGATATCCACTGATCAGCGAGTATAATAATAATGATTTACAGGAATTTAATACGTTCAGGTGCTAATTCCATTCAACTTCTTGGAAAATTGTTGCACACCATGCATGCGGACGACTGGACAATTGGTTCGCAACACAGATGTTCATGTTCATTTCGATGAATGAACAACAAATCGAGTGGTTTTTGTCGGGCGGGATTCCTTTGAAGATGATTGTCATTGAATGGATGGCGGCGGCGGCGGGGGGGAGATCAAGTTCTGCAAACAAAATCCATCAAGCATGGCCAGGAGCGACACACCTAATGAAGGTGCTTACCTTTCCAAAAATTATTTCAAAGTGCTTCGATTAGGATCGCTGCTAGCCCGGAGTAGCCAGCATTGCTACAAAGGATAATTCAATGGCAATCCATTATCATTTACCGAGACCAACCCACAATATTCCGAAAGTGGCTGCCAAAAGTTCCCAGCCAAGGTACTTTGCATATGACTTTCCCATGTGATGCCGGTCCTTTGGACGATTTATAACCGAAAGTGCCCCAAAAAAAAAAGCCAGTGTACGCGCGCCCTATAATTTGGTCTTGCTCCATCCACCCATATTAGTGCATCGACCACGGAAGTGATCCGAAAATCAAAGTAACTCGGCTGGAGGGCGAACCCATATTGGGAACACGTCATTATCATATGCCGCGTCGGCCGTTCTCCTCTCATAATTGCGCGCACACAGTGGAGTCGCGCTGAAGTAATTAATCTCTGGTATCGATTAGCAGAACAATTGCAGTGGCAGGCCACCCAAATTACATGCACTCTCGAAGGAGCATATGGTAACCTTAGGCAGGTCTACTACTTTGCATTGATGCTGGAACCGAGATTATGACACATGACGGTTACTGCTACTACGAGTACCTCTGCATTCAGTGAGCGGCGAGGTATCCGCCCCACTAGAGGGTTCCACATTCGCGATGGTCATCTCGATTTATGCTGCCCACTCTTGGCGGCTGCATGTTGACATTGATGAGGCCGGGTGTCTGCCCCCCGCTTTGTACTGTGTTGGCGTGTAAATTTATTACATGAACGAGGCTGGAATACACAAAGGCAATCGCAGTCCACCGGCTTCTGGTTGCGCGTTCCAGAAACGAGACGACCAAATGAACCGATAAAAAGGGAGGCAATGGGAACAAATGTTGCAAAAGATCCTCCGCCACCGCAGCAGTTTCTGGATCTCTCTCTCACTCTCTCTCTGTCTGTGCAGCGGCATCCTTTCGGCTTTTGCAACTTTTTTCAATAGAGTCCCCACCGGCCCATTGTTTGCGACCGACGCGATATGAATGAGGGATTAAAATTCCTGGCATTTCGCATACGAGTCTGTGCATTTAAGCGTGACGCCGTTGTACCGGCCCACCACCTTCACCAGACTTTTGTTTTGCGCCTGCAACGCAACGCAACGGTGTCTAATGGCGGTTTCTATGACCGTTTGTTCGATTCCTAGAAATCTATTCGGTTGGCTATGCGCTCGGATGGTTTGGTGAATGCGTCAACGACGACGCCAACCATACGACGACGACAACGACAACGGCATTGGGAAACCTTTTATCGTAGGTGATGGTAAACTGGTGGTGTGTTGAGCAACAAAACACATGTGTTCGGCTTTGGATCAAAGGGACTGGGATGTCAGGTGCCGGCCGTCGCACTTGCTACCTTATTCTTGCACTTTATCATCGTTTAACGGAGAGTGAATGGAAATGTCTTGGATGGTGGATTTCAAGCCCGAGAAGGGCGGTGCTTTGGATACTTTCGATTTTATGCTGTAGAATGGATTTTGGATAATCCATTCCAATTCGAAGCAGGAAACCAGTGCTTATGTGATTCAGACGAAAGGATAATAAAATTGTCAAACATGACCTCAAGTAAGTGGAAGTAAAAAGGAACGCAGTCTACTCTGTGTGAGTCAGGATAGCAGAGTTCATTTGGACCCTTTGCCAGTAATATTGCCTGCCTAGATACCTAAAAACCATTCATTCAATGATCTTGAGGAACATGCTCCCAAATTATTAACACCGACTATGACCATTGTGTTCCCTGTTTTGGTAGGCATGCTTGTCGTAAGAGGCGACGAAAATCCACGTCTTGACTAAGACGTAAAACTTGTCAAACAAAAGTATGTCGGACAAACCGAAGGATGTTATTACTCCAGGCGATACCTGAGAAAGCCAATATCCACCCGTGGTCTTTTTCGTTTTCCATATCGCGATCCAAACAAGAATTCTGGAGGCCCCAACCGACATATATACTATGGCCTTCGTCTCTTTAAACGATGATGCAAGTCCGGGCAGAGTACTCATTTCTGAAGATTTCTGGGGTTCACTCTCCGATTCATTCGTGAAAATGAACTGAAAAGGCAAGAAAGTGGAGGAAAGTTTTTGCCCAGTATGCTTTATCTCTCTCAACATAGCTGGGGAGCTGATCGTAGTGCTGTCGCTGCTGGGTCGATTCGGGAAGCATCTGCTGAACGAACACCGGAAGTGATGCACTCTGATGGGCTTCCGACTAAGAGCCAAAGAAAGGAGAGAAACAAGAAGGCTTCATTTGTCCTGTGCAAAGATGGTCAACCTACTGAAGGCGCAAGTGCTGAACGTCGGCGGAAGGTACTCCAACTGGAACTAATCAACTTCTTGGACCCGATGCTGCCTCCTTAAACTCAAACAGGGCTAAACGAAAGAAACGAACCCTGTATCAGGCGCCTAATATAGAAAGTGTGTGCGCAACTGATGTGGGCCCTTCTTTAGGGAACTTCCCTGCGCACGGAATTATCGGTGCGATGACTCCTAAAGATTCTGGCACAAATAGACAGAGATTATCTGAGCAGACAAAACTGCTGGCAGGTGTCCTCCTGGCGGAAGAGTATGTGCATCTATAGCGCACCCTTCTTACGAAAATAGTACTAGTAGCGTTGTTCGCGACCAAAAGCAGGTTAACACAGTTACTGAAGCCCTTAAAGGTCCCAGCACCAGTGATCGAAATTTGGCTGGAACGGATAACACTACTAGTAAGAAATTACTCGTATCCAAGGGAGGGAAGTAGAAGGCTTCCTACATAGAAGCTGCTGTGTCTGCCCTGACGATATGTATAGGGAAAGCTGACGATGATCACAAGATGGCCGATGCTCCAAACAATGCAAAAGTCATCTATGGGATCTACTGGCAACAGCAAAGCGCTTGTAGTGAAGTGCGATTCGCAGCTAACCATTGAATGGCTTGGCAAATTGGTGTCAAAAATTCCACCCATAGGGGCCACTTCCTTTGCGGTCTTTATCCGGAACTATTTAAAAAAGACGGCGGAAGCGTTGAACCGCCTCTGCATGCAGAATCCTGGTCTAGACACGAAACTTTTTGGGCAAAGCATGTCAAGTCGAGAACATGCAAGGCGACCTCAGTTTTCTGGCAGTGTAAGGGTGCTTTTGGCAAGACAGGGGGCTGATCACCGAAAAAAGTCCTCTAGATTTATATGGCTAGCATACGACGTTTTCTAGCTTATCCATCGGTATTTGGTGGAGGGGGCTTTCGCGTAAGTATGTGCTTGCCTATTGCACGAAACTCCAAAGACCGTCGTGTCTCGGCTGCATGGAAGTTTTCCCGAGTACGCATGGTTCTAGATGGTCTGCTTAATTTATCTCCCCTTGATACTTTCATGATGGGCTGTACTATCAAAGCAATCTACGGTCTTAGACGGAGTGGCTTTGGTATCATCTGCACTGACACTTATCTTACGACCCTGACTCCATGGATATGCCGTCTAATGGAATGACACCGGAAATTTGGCCGTTGGGTACATTTAGAGTCCATTTTCCTTGCGTTTAGACTGGCTTCGGGCAGAGTCTACAGTCGAATCCGCACGGATGGCTCCAAAACTAGTGAATGGTCTGGTGCTGGTGTCTTCGAGCAGTCCGACAACACTAGACTTCACTACTCGTTAGACAAGCATGCCTCTGTTTTTCAAGCGGAGATCTATGCTACAGTAATGGCTGCCGACTATTTTGTTAAGAATAGGTGGCGGGGTCGGAGTATCTGCGTCTGTACCGACAGTCAGCCTGCGCTTAAGGCCTTGCTCAACCCTGTAATCTGTTCCAAAATAGTTCGAGAATGCAAGAAATCTTTGAATTCGGTTGCAGACTAAACGCTTTGACTATGCTTTTGGTTCCAGGTCACACTGGGATTGCGTGAGATGGGATTCTGCGATGAGATTGATAAGCATGGCTTAGAGGATGATTTCTAAGGACCTGCAAATGCGTTGGGCCTCCCCGCGTCCACGGTCAGGGCCTTCATTGACGATTGGGTTTCTTACGAGCACAATTGTTTGTGGCACGGCTCTCCAGAATGCAGGCAGACTAATCGTATGCTCCCAAACGTCTGTAAGATATCAGCGGCAATCTTGCTGTCTCTCAGTAGAGAAGAATGTTAACAACCGATTCTTTCGGGGCACTTTCCTTTGTCAAGAATCTTAGTTTTTTTAGGCTCGAGAGACACCATTGTCTGCAAATCTTATGGAGAGGACAACGATAGTTTGGATCATTTCCTTTATTGTTGTCCTGTCGAAGAAATTTGAGTAAAGTGGGTAATACTAAATTTTGATTCCTGGTACTACAACGAACCAGTTGCGTCTAAGTGATCCAGATGTCACCCCTTGTACGTGAGTGGTTTAGGATACCACCATTCGAACGGATACATCCTTGTCGTTGTTGCGTTTGGCATTAGGTGGGACCTCAAAAAGTCCAAATCGATACCTACCATATTTTTAACGATTATAAGACGCCACATGGCAGCATTTATAGAGACAAGTTATACGAAGCCATGTCTTATTTAGACATCACTCCAAACAAACTCGTCTATCTATGTAGAATTGCGATAGAGAATGCTTGCTGGTCCGTCAAGACATTAACATTAAAGAAGGGACATGCCACGACATCGATAAATTGTAACTTCGGTAGTAAGAGTTTACAAGACGTAGGTTAGGTTATTTGCACTATCTTCATCACAATTTTTACACATCTCCTGCTTATCCTTCTTTGCCGTATTGGCAATAAGCCTTAGCTTACATCGGTTTATACCGACGCGAACTTTGAATCCGATCTTCTTCAGTAGCGGAATTGATTTGTGGCTAAGCAACACTACCACTTCCGTAACCGATTCATTATACTCTCCCATTTCAATCACCTCCCACTCGTGACTCAGTTGATCCTTGTTGAAGGATCTGAGGTATCTTTTGATACGATTTTTAGGGATGTAAGATCCTCGTACAAAAAGCTTAGCTTTGGGTCTGCTCAGGTGTACAATTTCCTTCCTGTCGATCAGACGAAGGTCGGCTTTTTTCCATTAGAGCATTGGTGCTTGAGATAAAAGCCTGGAGCCTTGTGAGATTGTGTCCATCTTCACAGGTCATAATCTTGAACCCTTTAATGGTATTGAGAGTACCAAAAATTGGGACAGGTTCGCTATTTTTGACGATAATATCGTTTACCTCGTTCAAGATTCTAATCTCGATTAGCCGCCATTGATCCTCAGTGAGTTTCCGTTCAGGATTTCCATAATCTACAACGGCTACTTGCTGGTCGGTTACAGTCGTCACTGAGAATTTAGGTTTCTTCCGAATGTTCGAAGCCGGGGAAAGGGTGTCGTTAATCTTGGCTCTTTTGGACGTACCTGCAATCGGCTCGAGTTTGGATTGTACGTCCGCACTCGGGTCGGAAGCGAGGAGCTTAAGTCTGTCCGCGATTCGGGAAGAGCTGGGCTGGTGAGTCTGTTTGTCCATTTGAGGAATCGTCCGGAGTCTGTTTTTGGCCTTGGCGAAAGCTTCTCTCTCCTTTTCCGTGAAGGAATTGGGGTCTCTCCTACTCAGTCGTCGGTTGATCCTAACTGCGTTTCGTCTTTGTCTCCGCAGGATTTCGTGCTCATATAGAGGTCTGGATACATTGCGTCTTTCAGCAGCTTTAGAGTCAGGAACTCCTCGCACTTGCTGCTTGGAGAAGCTTGGCATGATCTCCACTACCGTCCTTTGACTGCCCATGGTCGAGTCTGTGATTTCCTGACTGCTATCACCAGGCTTAAGGGAGGTATCCGCATCCGAATAGCATTTGGAGCTAAGGCTCTGGATGTTCTTCAGACGCATATCCCTCTCTTATGCCTTACCAGGAGTTATCTTCTTTCCTTCCAGGCCCGTACGAACAATAGGCTCGATTCAACGTCTGGCCGGTGAGTTCGGTAGCTTAGTGGTTGGTTCAGGCATTCGTTCAATCACTGTGTTGTCTGCCTCCGGATTAGAAGAAACTGCCTGCCATGACCCGAGTTGAATTGTATCAGTCCGGCTATCGATCGGCAACTTTCTCGTCCCCCCAGGGGCTCTCTCCCCCTCCACCAGACCCGTACGAGCGGAAGGGTCGATGCAATGTCTGGTTGAAGGGGATGGAGCCACCTCGGCGGTACCCTTTGGCGTGCTTGTTGATGTGGTCAACCCTTCCTTCAAATGGTCTTTGCCGGTTTGGGGGGCAGATGGCACCATCAACTTCGTAGCGCTAATGTCGTCTGCAGAAACAGCACCCTACGAGCAGTAGGCTTGTTCTCCGTTAGACGCTATTCCTGCAGATAATCATGTGCACTATGTAATCGTTTGCGTTCCGTTTCTGTTAGTTCGTCCCATCTTTTCGTGCCTAGTCTTTTGATTGTCGTCCTGCAGTTTGAGATGGGCACTCCCCCAGCTATACAGGTCTCGGCGCGTCGTACCTTACCTTGGATTGATGCCTTTGGTATTCCAAACCCCTCCCTGTCAGTTAATGACAATTCGGGGAGTACTTAAGTCCCACCACCACGACAAGCTAGACAATCTCAGGTGAGACGTAATTAATCCCAGTACAATTTTATAGCACTGGAGAATGGACTAAAGACCATCTGCAGAAGTGTTTCTTTCATATCCTCAGCATCAACTGCGGTTCTACTATTAAGTTTCCATGTGCTGTGTTCCAAGACTAGTGAAACGGGAAGACATCCTCTTCAAATAACAAATTTTTTAACTACAATGCTACAAGGACTACAATGCTTCCAATTTGGAACAATGTTGTCTCAAAACGCTCATCCCCTTAGTCAGACTAAAACATCCTTCATCTTGAAGTGTACAAATCAACATCGATGGTCTGTCTATACAGATATCTATTTGAACCAGCACTACAAAGTATTCTCGTGCGACTGCAATGTTGCTACCGCTTTTGCGTGACACTGGCACTTCATGTACTACAAGCAACAACCCACTAATTTGCCTTATTGCACACTGCTCCCTTTCGAAAGGCGAAGACCCATCCTCGCCTTGTACCAATTTTCCGCAAATCATCATTATCCCACCTCTAATAAACTGCACTTGCGCTACTGTTGTACCGGCCGTAGTATGGCGGCGGCGGCGGCGTGGTGCTCTGAAATTGCTTCCATAATTGCGCGCTTGCGCACCACACCGTCGCTCCGCCGCCGCCGCTCGCATTAAGCCATCTGGTGTAAGACTAATTTCAAAATCTGCATAATGTGCAATTTACGGCACTCATCTGCGATCTTTTCGGAGAGACTTTGCTCCGGTGGACTCCACTCTCGACTGTCAAGTGTTGCGAGCCCGCTGCATAATTACCAAAGTGCAGAGCCTCGCGCCGCACAAAAGACCCCAACACAGCAAACATGGCGCATATGGCATCCAAAGTTGTTACCTATACCCCCACCCCAGCGCGCAGAGCGGTTCAGAGAATTTCTTCAAAAAAAAACCTCCATCATGATTTGCATCTTCAGTTTGAAGAACGACTCTTGGACTCCCGCCACACCGCCCCCAAATGAGGGAAAAAAAAAATAAAAGTCGAACCTGGTGTGTCGGCGTCATCACAATCCCGGATCGAAACAATACAAACAAACTCGGGCCACAAAGTAAAGTGCATCTCTCGAGACCATGTCAAGATCAAAAGTAAACAGACTTGATGCTGCTGCATCATCATCCCCAGCACCAACGAGACGATGACCACGACGACGACGACGACCGGGTCCCAGATGTGGCCACGCACGTAACAACAAAAGTGAAACACGTCTCTGGAGTGGATTTCAAACGAATTAGTGTCGTCCGCGCATACTTGGTGGTCGTGGTGTGGGTCGTGGCCGCTCTTCGAAACCGCACTCCGGCAAAACAATACCATTAAAAGCATTTCACTTTTTTTTTGTTTTTTTTTTTTCCTTCTAAACTCTTATATGCCCTGTGCCTGTGTCCATGTCCAGGTGCACTCGTAGCGCAGGTAGATACACAGATACTTTTGTATCCAGAAACTAAAAGAAATAGTTCCCACAAAACCCTCCTCATTCGAATGTTGGTGTTAATTTCAATTGGAGCGGCCGGCGGCGGCGTAGGCTGGTAGCACCGGTAACCGCGGACCGTTTTATTATTTTCATCCCAATAGTAATAAAAATTTGACGGTCCTATTAAGAGGAAATCCCTAATGAGGACACACGCGACGACAAAGGGATTAGATCCGTCGCATCGGGCGGCGGCGTTCAGTGTTTGCATGGAGTCGGTTCTAGTGCGGTTGGGTTGGGTGTTGGTGGCGTTGAATCTAATTCTGGTTGGCGTGTTAATTTCCCACATCCCGACATGGTATTTGTCCAATTTGTTAGGACCTCCCGATCCCAAAGGGGGACTCGCCCGCTCGCTAATTGCCCCTGCGTACAGAGTTCGTTTGTCATGTCATGTTGTTGAGGTGCACACCGAACAAGTGAATTGTTCCGGAACACCCAGGAAAGTACCTACAACTCGTGGTGCTTTTATGTACGTGCTACGGTGGTAATCAGCATCGTGTGTGGGACCTTGGTACACCATAGTCGTCATCGTCACTGACCTGGAAGCACTAATTTGTTGTTGATTTTTCGATTGTGCGGCCGCCGTCACCACTGCCGCCATCCGTCGAGCCCGTCAAGGGGAGTTAATGTTTCGAGTTCATTTACGCCAGTTTACAAATTGACCGTTCTATTCGGTGTGAAGTTGATCCCTTTCCGGCTAAATGGAACTTTAATTTGTTCAGTGGGCGAAGAAGCGTGTTTACTCTTGGCGTCATGTGTAAGCTTCTTCGATAAATAAATCTCAAACAAAGGTCACTCTGATTACATCCATATGTAGGGACATATGTAGTCTAGCAAGAGTTCGTGACAAGCGCACATGAGGCGGAAAGGGCTTCTAATAGAATACATCAATCCCATTGCCGGCATTCAATCTCACTTTGACGGTCGGGTGAATACAGATGGGGCGACGGGATTCGTTTTTTTTTCTTCATTTGGGTAGTTGGCCATCTAATTAGCAACAGTTACAAGTAGGTACTGTCTTGTGGAAGTGGTGACTCTCCACCAAACTATGTCTCATGACAAATTATAGTTTGATCCGGAAAACCATTTTCCTTTTCAAATTTATCCTCTCACTGAGTTCTAAGTTAAATCCATTCAAACCCTTAAAAGGAGTAGCACGTCAACAACGCCTGCGCGCCACCTTGTTGGGAGTACTGCACTGCGTTTGAGCTGCTCCAACTTATTCCCAAAGAGGCCATTAGATCGTTCTCTCCAAATCACAGGGACTGGATGGTATTTTTCCGATCATGTTGCAACAAACTGTATCTATATACAATCACTCCAATACTTCAAGAACTCGTCAGTCAAAGTCAGTAGTCTTCGTTGGGGATATATACCAAGAACCAGGAGATTAAGTTAAGGGTATCTTCATACCAAAGGCTGTTCAAACAAGACACATAACCGCGAACGACCTTAGACCATCTTACCTCCTTTATCCTGCAAATCTTCGAACGGTTAGTAGACATTTGTCCTAGGAACCTATCTCCAACAAAACATGCTTATACCAAGGGTAAATGCGTAGAGACAGCGCTGCTTTGTGTCGATGGCTCAATTGAGAAAATGCTGAAAGACAAAGTATACACCCTAGTTGTCTTCCTGGACATTGAAGGAGCCTTCAATAATGTCAGAACTGATGCAGTGTGTAGGACCCTGACAAATCTCAACGTAGACCATATCCTAATCAACTGGACAGTGAGTATGCTAGAGCAAAGGCATATTCAAACTGAACTAGGAGGAACCCAGTTAGAAGTATATGCATCCAAAGGCACACCTCAAGGTGGAGTTATCTCCCCTTTACTATTGATTCTCCTTCTCAACGAAACACTCCTAAAACTTAGAAACAACGGAACCAAAGTCAAAGCCTACGCAGATGATGTGGTACTGCTAGCAACAGGAAAATTTCTTCCAACTCTTAGCGAGCAAATTAAAGGAGACCTGAAGATCTTGGACAGGGTATGCAAATTGGCAGTGAATTTCCAAAAAACAGAATTGATACTGTTCACAAACAAGAGGAAAATACTCTCTCTGCCGGAGTAATTCCCCTCAGAACCCCCTCTGACAGCGCAAAATACCTGGGACTAGTGCCTGACAAAAAACTAAAATGGAAACTGAATATCGAGGAACGAATTAGGAAAGCCACGTTAGGCTTCTACGGTGTGGTGACAGAAGGCCATTATGTCCCGGCACCGCTTCTAGAAGTTTCGGAAAAAGGTGTGAGCCAAGTCCCAAAATCATCCTGTGTGAATGTCAATAGGTATGATGGCAACCCGTCAGCAAGGCTACCAAACTAAAGGCCATCACGAAAGTACAATGGCTAGCGTGCATTGGTACTACCTGTGCAATGAGAACAACACCAACGGCAAGACTCGAGGTCATCCTCAACCTACTCCCGCTAGACCTTTTTATACAAGAATCGGCAGACACAAGTGCCCTAGGGCTAAGTCAATCAAACACCTGTAGGCCGAACGCATTAGAACACGCTAAGATCCTTCAGGAGTATGTAGGGAATGTAGGGAACAAGCCGAGATGTTTGCTTTGTTGCATTCGTTTGATCACCTGAAAGAGGGTCAGGTTGCGGGTAGAAAAGTTACCATAGCACTGGACAATCAATCAGTGATCAGTTGGCATGGAGCCAACAGATATCAATACATCACTGGCATTGGAATATGGTCATAAGCTCAATGAGTGCTCATCTCGAAATGAGATGACGCTGCTTTGGGTGAGAAGGCACATAGGGACTGAAAGCAACGAAAAGGCGGACTCTCCAGCAAAGTAAGGGTTAACCTCGAAGATCTCTTGTCCGGAACCATTGGCTGCAATTGGCAGAGGGACGGTAGAACACTTAATTACCAACTGGGCCGCGACGGAACACCAGAGATTGTGGTCAACTGTTGCAACCTTCCACAGTTGACTACAATCTCTGGTGTCTGGCAGGCAAAAATGACTATTAAAATGCCAATTGGCGCCACTCATAGAGAAGTTCTAAGCTTAGGGCGAAGGACACTGAAATGGGTGGTAGCGTTATCTACAGGTCATGGACATTTCGGATATCACCTGAAGGAGATGAATATTTTGGAGGATGACATTTGTGAGCTATGCCTAGAGGAAGTTGGGACGGCAGCACATATATTGTGTCAATGACCCGCGCTAGCTAGCACAAGAATGGAGGTCCTGGAGAACCGAGTAGAAACTCGGAGAATGAACCAGATTTCTGTTAAACAATTACTAGCGTTGACACGAGGACTCAAAGCCAGAGAGGAACTGTGGAGAAATCCAAAGATGGATCGTGAAAGATACACTGTGCTTCCAACCCAACACTGGTTCGTAATCTTTCCAATAATATATGAATGTAGACAATGTAACAACAACAGACTACATGGCACCTTATCTTGACTTTATAAGACCTTTTGCAATACCAAATACCAAAAATACCAAAAGCCCAGAAGTTACAGAAGTTTATACTGATCGATCCAAAATGGACATCGGTGTAGGAGAAGGTATATTTTCTAATGCGCTAGGCATATCTAAATCAGTCAGACTGTCGAACTTTCCAAGTGGAGGTCCTAGCAGTGATAATAGCTGCCTGCGAGACTGCGGTGAAGGCAATACCACGTGGGGATATCACCTTTATTATCGATAGCCAAGCAGCGATAAAATCGATATCTGCTACAGAAATAAAATCGATGCTTGTGAAGTGCTGTCGAAAAGAACTTGAGGGTCTAGCCTAAGGTAAACCTAAGGTAAGGCTCTGCTGGATCACTGAAGGTCATGAAGGTATACCAGGGAAGGAACGAGTTGATAAACTGGCTAAGAAAGGCTCTGCTCTGGATCAGAGCAAACCGACGTCACAGTGAACATCCCGCCTTGCACACTTAAGCACAAAACGGAAAATAAAGCTCTAATGAAAACGAATAAAAGATGGAGTTCTCTCAGCATATGTGGTAAAACGAGAGAAATGTGGCTTCTAGTTAATAAAGGAAGAACCGAAAGACTGACACAAAGAGACAGGAAATCCCTATCTACCCTCACAGGATTGTTCAGGGGCATGGACTCTGCGATACCACATGAAGATACTACGATTGACTAATGAAGATCTTTGTAGAGGATGCGGTGATGAGGATGTTTAAGAAGATGCTACCAACTTTCTGTATCATTACCCAAGCCTATGCCACCTAAGAAAGAAATTCTTGGAAGGATACTTCTTCCAGGACATCGAAGTACTGTCCGACAAACCGTTGGTGGTTAGTATACCAGACGCAGTAAGTAGAATACATTCCATCTTAATCTGTTATTGGGTAGGTAATGCTCCACGAGCTAAGAGATACACATGGGTCTATACTGACCTGAGTGCTCGTAAAGAGGGGTTTCTCTCCTCTTAGTCAACCCACCTACCTATGTACCTACCTTTTCCTAAAGAACTTGATTTCTTCCATGCCACGTTTACATAGGACATCCGGATGACCGGATTCCACTGGATATCATAATTCGCAATGGAGTTGCCTTCGCGCTGCGTAGGGTGTGTCCAATTCACTGCCACTATCTACTTCATATAGTAATGTCTATAGGTTCTTGTCCCGTTCTCTGGTAGAGTTGTTCATTGGAGATACGAATGTCGCAAGATGATTCTTAGACATCTATTTATGAAGGTCTGCAGTTCGCTTGTCTTTGTGGTATCCACCTTCCAAGAACTGCACCATATAGAAGTACTGATTCTGTGTCGAGAACATTGCTTCTCCAGACTGCGAATACCATCCCAAATGCCTTCCAGATTCTGCTATAGACATCCAATTCGGTATTATTTAGCCGCGCCCTAACTTCTTAAATACAAGGGTCATCCAACAAGAGGTACCATTTTAAATCAATAGGAAAACGCAAGAGTTTTATGTAAATTGATGAAATTTTTATTTTAATCTAAAGTACAAACCTTGAGGTTAGAAATGGAATACAATATCTGCAATATCTGCACACGAAAATAGAATCTCCGCTTCGAATCTGTCTGCAAATAGCCATTCATTTGCTGAAGTTTTTTATCGCCTTTACGGTTTGGGTTTTCAGTCACACTCTCAGCTATGGCGGCGATATTTTCAGTTAACCTTACCGAGCGAACATGAATTGGATTCTTCATATCACTAACCTGTTCGAGACGTTCAAATTTATCGCTTAAATTTAATACAGCTGACGAAAAGGCGCTTGATGATGACCAAAACCAATACAAACTTTACGAAATGTTTTCGCGGTATTTTCACCGTTTTTGTAGTGAATTTTCACTATTTTAACACATTGCGTGAGTGTGTATCGATCAATATTTAATAACCTCCTAGTTTTTACTTTTTAAAAGTCATCGCAATAATAGTTGAGTTTTGACAGTTCAACAATGGCGCGACATTTAAAATGCCACCTCTTGTTGAATGACCCTTTAAAAGGTTATCTACTTTATCGACTGCCTGTCCAGCACGAGGCCTCATTTGTTTTGTTTACCTCAGCTTCTGAATTTTGTGCCATCAGATGACGGTCCATTACCAGATTATTCATTACCATCAATGCTGCACGAAATACATCGCTGATGACCACCAACAACAACAGCGTTGACAGTATGCAACCCTGACGTACTCCACTTTGACATGACTCTTACTACCCTAGTTCTTACCAACTCCAGTTTTTTAGCAGATATTGAGGTATCTACGACATGTTAACCCTCCACCAAGACTAATTCCAAGTTTGCAGAAAAAAACTTGTACTTTCTCTACCCGAAGATACTAGTACTCGTAACGACAAGGACATTTAAGCCGTTGCCTCCGTTTTACTGCATTGTTCAGATACCCCGATGATTATCTTGCGAGAAAATGTGCCACAAATAATTGTTTGCATAAGCGAAACGTGTCGGAAAGTAATTTTCCAATTTGCTATTCCACTTGCATCCTGCAAAAGGTTTTTCTATCCTGATGAACCTCCTTAACAAAATAGTTTCCAGAATTGCTACCAATTTCCGCCAATGAAACCGCTTCCACACCACACACCTTTCGACGACGTCAGCGTAAAGTAATTGAAAATCCATCGACTCGAGGAGCAAATTAATTTCATTATAAACTTACAACTTACTTAAGTCGGCATTACACTCGATTATCCAGACGATTATGCACCTTGCCCGAGGGATAACCATCCAAGGCACATCCTTAATCTACCCTCACCGATCGATCGCAATAAATTCCCACTCAAGCAGAAGTCTCATTATGTGCACTTAAGTGCCCTCATTCACTGAGGGATGGTTACCCTCGGCGGCGACGTCGGCGGCGTCGTCCTGCAAATTGGATTCAGCGCAATTAAGCGCTTATGTGCAACAAAACAACAAAACAAAACAATTCATTTCGATTAAAAAAGTAATAATTTATTCAACGCTTTGTCTCCGTATCTAATCTTTCAATAATGCTTCTCGATAACCCTGAGCTTGCTGTAGGGGGAGTAGTGATGCAAGTGCTTGCCCAAAGCCGAGTAGTAGGCCAGATGAGATCCTCCATGCGAATAGTAGTCAGAATGATGGCCGAGATGATGCACCAAAGGAGCAGAATGTACCAATGGAGCAGAATGCACCAAAGCAGCAGAATGCACATGTGCGACCTCACGTTGGTAGTGATGATCAACCACAGGCTTGGTGTAATGCACGTAGTGATGTGGCTCATGATGCACAACCTTGGTCACATGATGGACGGGCTCAACTTGATGGATGGCCTCATGATGGACAATCTTGGCGGCGGGCAAGTCATGATGATGCAAATCGGCATGATGATGCAAATCGGCATGATGATGCAAATCGCCATGATGGATATCTGCGGCAGAAATTGATACACCACCCTCCTCGATAACGATGGCTGGCGAATGGCTGATGTGTACGTCACCATGTGTGGCAATCTCATCGACATGTCCATGGGGCAAGAGACCAGCTTCCACTGTCAAAGCCAGGGCCAAGATGCAAATGAAGTTCTAAAAGAATCGAGTTAGTGTCACAAGTGACAGCTGTAGTTTGACACTTACCTTCATTATTGAAGATTATAGGCTTAGGCAAAAGTGTATAAATATATAAAAAAGGAACTGAAGACTGGCTTCTGGTTGTACTGAGCGAGCTCAACTGATGCCTTCCTCAGTGATGCGTTCCGCTTTTATACCGAAACCACTGTCTAATTGTTAAACTATCGAATGTACACGCATTTTCGTAATCATTGCCAGCCGTAAGCAATCGAAAGTGAGTACATATTTCGAATGCAGTTGTACAGCCGATCGGCTTAGGAATAATAATCGATGAAGTTTTGATATAAGCGGTACCGCCTTCCGTTACGTAAGTCGGAAGTTTGGCTCCGAAACCGTCACGTAGAATTTTGCATGTATGATAGATACATTCGGAGTTTTTCCTGTTTTACATCAGTAAAACGGTTTATTGATCCGCACTGGCTTGGGGTGCCAGTGCGTGGCCTGCAACTCTATGGCTCATCTAATTCCATAACGGGTGTGTTGGATTGG
Source organism: Xylota sylvarum (assembly GCA_905220385.1). Lineage (NCBI taxonomy): Eukaryota > Metazoa > Arthropoda > Insecta > Diptera > Syrphidae > Xylota > Xylota sylvarum. The sequence goes on along the minus strand of LR999959.1, from coordinate 59,227,032 downwards.
TAATTTTTCGTGCGTGCCAGTGGCCCAAATCGTCGCCGCTTTCAGACACGCAAAGCCCTTTCGATGCTTTCACTTTCGTTCGTTTAATTGCCAAAGTGTGAACGTGCCCCCAGGCGGGCACCCTAATTCTATTACTCATTGCATAACGATGCGCGACGCTGACAGTGTGGGGGTTCACCTCATTTACATGCATCGCCATACGCGATGTCGGACAAATTCGCGCGAACTGATTGTACCGCCGCGCGCGCAGTGACGTGACGACGAGCCCACGCACTAAAGTATTTGCTAATTGATCGCAAGCCAGAGGACTGTTGTACAGACGACACGACACGACGCTAATTGAATATTCCGGGCACAGGTTCAATGGGTTCGCTTGAACTAGAGACTATGGACTACAAGCCACTGGTAGTGTTAATAGTTAACATGTTGACAGTGGTTGATGACTTATTGAGTTTCGGGGGACACCTCCAGTTGGTTTCGGATTGCTGTGGCAGCTAGTTGTGCTCAAATTATTGATTGTGATGTCAGAAATTATATTATTATAATTATAACATATTATTATATGTTGCCGGAGTAGTAATTAAGTTTTGGAAGAAGTTGTCGTCCTGCATAGAAAGATTTGATCATTGAGGAATTGGGAACGACCATGACAGATGACAGTTTTGGTAATAGATTTGCTTTCAACACAGTTACTTGAATATTTATCTTTTCATATGGATGACGAATTAACCAAGTGGTTTCAGTCGGAGATTGGAATTGAACCTACAAGCTTCTCTCCGCACCAAATCCAGCACATGTACCTACAATGTCTTGAATCCATCTGTGTTTATGTCTATTGCAGACTTATTCCGAGACTGCTCCGAAGCTGCTAGGAACTTTGGTTTTGTACTTGACCTTACAGTCCGTAAAGGGGATAATGCAGTCCGTTCTGCAGTGCCTTACCGCTCTCTTACTTTTCTTGTCCAGTACCATCCACCAGACGGTACTCCATACTCCATTGAAAAACTCGAGTCTAAAGGTCCTATTTCGATCCCAGGATATTTCTAAATCAACATCAGTTTCCAGCTTAGTTCTTATCGAGAACAACCCTCAAGTAGATATGCGAAGTGGTCCGCGAAGAATGCATAGTACCAGTACCCCCTCTATATCACCCTTTTTATTGGACACCATCCCACCTCAATATGGATACTCGATCCAATAGCAAACGCAATTCTCAGCTTTCAGATATAGCTTCTGTTTTGGAATTGTTGGAGGCTTCCTTGATGTCAGGAAAGTACAAAAGACCAATTTTTCCTAGTGTTGTCGTTGATAGTGTTGAGACAGGGTCTACCAGCTGATTTGTATGGAAGAAAGCTGTGTACTGCCTACTATAGCTACCCACCTCCCTCCTATCACCTGATCTTCGCGGTACTACCGTCAAACATTTCATCGCAAAGGAGGACTTCAGCTTTAGGCAATCGACTAATTCATGTCGGCAGCCTTCTGTACTGCATTTCTTTGTCGATCCTGTCTTCGCTGCTCTTTCACAATTCTTGTCACAGTGTCGCTAAGTACTTCCCAAGCCTCTTCGCTGTTCATCATCTGTCTCGTGAATTTGTCTAGGGTTAAGTCCTCTACCAGTTGGTTTACTAGCAGATGCTGTTCTACGTAATATAGTGGGCAGTGGGACATGATCCTCCACTGCTTCTAAGCACGTTGTACAATAGGGATTGCCGTCGTATTTAAACGTATGCAGGTAGGCTCTGAAGCATCTATATCCAGTAATCCAGTGTCAAGTAAAAATTCAGCTCCCCATGCTTCCTATTAATCCAGGCGTCGCGTCTATATTGGGTGTCAATCTCTGTGTCCATCTGCCGCTATCAGAGTGATACCATCTCTCCTGCTATTCTTCCAGAATTGTCCTTGTTCGTACTACAGTAGTAGTTCGACCAAACCATCTCTTCCATGCATTTGATCTGCCTACAAAATTTTACTAACTCAAAAATTTGGTTCGCAGACCCAACTTTCTCAAAGTTGTCAAAGCAGTGCCTTCTTAGGTGTTTAAATTTACTCCGAGCTAGGACTTGGCATTCGCAGAGTAGAAGGTTACTGCAGTGTCTGCATATGTATATCCGTATCTGACAATCCTAATCCTCATGGTTCCTCAGAGGCAGAGAGAATCCCTACTGCTTTTCTTAACCGCGATCTGCATAGTTTCACTATTTTCTCAAACTTTTTCTGAACTAACATAGGCCGCAAGGCCTAAGACACCCTATGTCCTTATAGGTTAGACCAGTTTAGGTCAGCCATATTGATGATCCTATCGAAAATAATCTTCTTAACCACGCTTCTTGGTGGTTTTACTCCTCTTACTGTATCACCTGGTGGAAACTTTGATCCTTTCTTGGCCACTGCGTCGGTCCTTTCGTTTTCCTCTACATCGCAGTGTCTAGGTACCGAGCATAATATGACACGGTTCTGCGTACATAATGCCCTGACCATTGTGCGGCAATTCCTGACTAATGCAGATTTAATGATGTTGGAGTCTAACTCCTTAAGCGCAGCCTGACTATCAATGAGATGGCGATATTCCTGTTGGATATTGATCCTATCTCCAGTAATCCCGCAGATTTGAGCATAGCTAGAACCTCTGATTGGAACACACTGCATATGTCCGAAAGTTTCAAAGCCACTTTTAGGTTTATTTGTCTGGTTTTCGAACCATCTGTATAAATTGCAATCTCACTTTGTTCAGAGACGACTTTCCTATATTAATCCACCCTTTTCCGGTATACTCCTCCGAATGGTGTATCGAAGTCGAGGGTACCGAGGATGTCATCCAATTCAACAGGGATGACTTGAAGAGCCCTACGTTAGTGAGCCAAAGCGTACTATTACCCGCCTGTAGTTTTATTTGTAGTTCAAGTGGTGGAAGATGCAGAAACATCTCAAGTGCAGCCGTGGGCATAGTTTGCAGAGGAGGATCCAGTGCGAAAGACGGCTCATTAGAGTTCAAGATTAATATTACCATCGTCTAACTGATTAAGAACTATAGCGATGTGTTTTCTCCATCTAGTGAGCTGATCCTCATCCAAAATAAGAAGGATGTCATCTAAACTGTTCACTGAATGGTGCTTGGACCTCCGTCGATCACCAATGAGCTCCTTGGCGATTTTAGACTCAGTCCTGCTGTCATACCTGCTTACTGCTTCTTCAGTCCTCGCGACGATCTACTGACGTTGGTCACGTCTCAAACTACGCTATGCTTTCAGGTTAGTTCTCTCTACTGCTGAGGTTGCTGCATTTCCAACTTTTATTCTTGTAAGCTGCCTTAATCCGACTAAGTTGTGTGCCTCAGTTGCAAATACATCTTTCACAGTGTCACAGTGGTCATCTATGCTCTCCTGCATTGTGCTGCTGATTGTTTCTGGTTCCTGACTGGCAAGATGGTTCCTGAATTATTCGCCCAATTGGGGATCTCTGAACCTGTCGGTATGGATCCTGGTATGGTAAGAATGTCTCTGTTTCGGACGTCTGAGAGACAATTTTTGACAATGGTGGCTGGTCGGAATGTTATCGATCTGATTAGATGTTTGCTGCCTGTCATTTGAGACCCAACTGATCTTATGACAGATGTTATTCATAAACAGCGTACCTCTAAGAACTAAGCGATTGGTATTGCAAAAGTCCACAACCCGTTCACCATTGTCAATCCGGTCTCCAAAGCCGTGAACTGCCATCAAGTGCTTAGGATTGTGTTGTCGCTTCCTAGCTTGGCGTTGAAAACCCCCTTCCTCATTACAATGTCGCGTTTAGGCTTTTCTTTGTAGGCGAAGTCTAAATGGCTATAGAAATTGTACTTATCATCATCAATCGCGTCTTCGATCGAAATCCAGTCGCTGCTTCGTGCGGCTTGAGTTAGCATTTTATTACGGACCTCCACGTGCTCCTAGCTAGTCTACCAGAGTAGAACATGACAGTGGTTTTTTTTGGAGGGTGGTATACTCAGCATGGAACCATCTGATCTCACTCAGTGCCAAGATGTCTATCTTATATCCATTTGATATACATCATCATAACTTACCCTCCAGCTGGTGGAATCTGGCATATTTAGCCCCATACTGGAGTGAATCCAGGAGGTTCGTTCCAGAAACCGACCTGGGTCAATGGTCGATAGCCGAACATCGTCAACAGAGTATTTGTTTATATCCGAGGCGTTGTGTTCTATTTCGGAGCAAAAAGGGTTTATTACGATCGCAGGACCACACAAGAACCGACATTTCTCTTGTTTTGTGTAACAGGAAGCTTGCTATTCGTCCTCTATCGTTCACAATTTCTAAAGAAATTCCCAGATAGCACCAAGAAGAGGGCTTACTAACAGATCTGCTAGATTTTCGGTTGCACTGTCTGTTTCTCTTTATTTACTCTTATCGGGAGATGCTGCTCCTGCCAGGCATTTGTTAGTCGTCTACCATCCTGGTCTAAGTTAATCTGTATCCATATATAGACATCTAACCTTACCTATGACCTGTGAACCATCAGGGGTTTACATAGAAACTTCTTCGCTTCTCTCGTTCTTCTGTCTACATTCAAAATTAATGATTTTGTTTTCAAGAATCTCTTTACCATATATGTACATGAACATCGAAGGTAAACAACGTGATAAGGAACATATTTTTGGAACAGCCATGTTACCTCATTTCCTGCTACGAACACATGCAGTTCCAACTTCCTAAAGGCCGTATCTTTGAATGTCACAAGCTTCTGACACTATGGCTCGTGATCTGGGAAAACTAAATTCCAAAAATATACACAAAACATGAAGTTATCAAAAATGAACTTGTGTTCTTCGAAAGAACCTTCTAAGTAGTCATTGAAACTAAGAATCACTATATATGTATGTATCTGTTCCCAGAGTAGAGAATAATCTCGAAACTGCAATCAGTAAATTTATTGTCACTATTCCAATCTGCTTCTGGCTAGTTTCTATGTGTTGAGATACAATCGCAAAACACCGAATGATTCTATTAAATTTTTTTTTTTTTTCAATTTGTACACGTACATACTAAATTGTCCGATAAACACCTTCACGTGCTACAGAACTACATAACATCAGACATTAACTCCTTTCAATCAAAATCGAAGTACCTTGTGATTATCGGATTAAATGCGAGACCAAAGTTGCAAATTGAATGTAGGTACATCTAAGGTTTAAGATAGTCCGCACAGGTCTTGACAGCTCCTAAGAACATAGCATTTTGGTAAACAAAAACAGATAAGAAAGTACGTGTGCACGTAATCACAACTAGTGCGGGTGATAATCTTATCGGGTGTTCGTTCCAATTATAGGTACACCCCGTCTTATGGGGGAGCACAATCATTTATGGGTCTGTTTATTGTGTTGAGTTGCCGTTTAGTGGCCTCGACTGACGTCACAACAGTGATATCACGAATAATTTTGGCCATGTGCGCGTACATAGGTTTTTTTTTTGCCCAAAGACATTAGAACTGATTAGTGGTTGATGTTATCGCTAATAAGTGGGTATTATTCTTTCTAGTGTATCGATTATAGTAAAGGAAGCGGTTTTATCAAGAGTTTTCATTGGAAAAAAAAGTCGTCCAAATTGAAGTAGTAGGTATTTCGATTAAAGATTTACGACGCAAGTAGGTTTAAAGTACTTGTTAGGCGTTTAAATGTTTTTTTTTTTTTGTTTTTATCGATAACATCGATAGTTAGTGACGGTCGAGAAACATTGATCGGAGTTGATGTTTGCGACACGTTCGACTTTTATCGCTTGATGGCTAAAAAAACGGAAATTTAGAACATTGGCCATAATTTATTACTTATTTACTTATTTAGGTGGCGCTACGATTCAAGGTGAACCTGGCCCTCCACTAACAAGTCTGTCCAGTTACCCCGGTCCTTAGCTATCCGCCTCCAGTTGGGCACTTTAAGTCGGTTTAGGTCCCTTTCCACTTGAACGCGTCACCTAAAGCGAGTATTCCTTTACTGCGTCATCCTCCTGGAGTGGACTCGAAGACTCTCCGGGCAGGACCATTGTTATCCATCCGCTCTACATGACCCAACTATCTTAGTCGTTGTATTCGAACTCTTCTGACTAAGTCAATGTCGTTATAGCTCGTACAGCTCATGATTGTATCTTCTTATCCACTCTCCGTCTATGCAGACGGGACCAAAAATCATAACAATCTCATCCATTCTTGACATAGTCCATGCCTCTATGTCGTAGAACAGGACTTTGACGATCAGGGTCTTATATAGGGATAGTTCTTCGAGAGAGGACTTTGCTACACAATTGCCTTCTTAGCCCAAAGAAGCAGCGGTTGGCAAGAGTTAATCTTCGTTTGATCTCAGCTCTGGTGTCATTGTCTGAATTTATAGCGGATCCAAGAACAACAAAGTCCTTAACTACTTCAAAGTTCTATCTGTCGAGGGTGACGTTCTGTCCGAGTTGTCGATGTTGTGTGTCCTGTTTTGTTGACAGCATACATATACTTTGTTTTGCCCTCATTAACCGTTAAACCCATATTAGCCGCTTCCGTCTCAATGCTCACAAAAGCACTACTGACATCACGCTTTGTTAGCTACACGGGCTTTTGAAAGATTGTTCCTATGATATTGGAGAGGGTTCAAGAACGATATTGAAGAAATCACATGACAATGCGTCGCCATGTCTGAATCCTTTTTTGACATTAAAGGTCTCGGTGAGGTCTTTCCCTACCTTGATGGAACAGTGTGTATTCTCCATCGTCATCCTGCACAACCGGACGAATTTGGCAGTGATGCCAAAACTAGACATAGCTCTATAGCTCTTCCCTATAGATGCTGTCGAATGTGCCCTTAAAATCAATAGTATCGAGTATCGTGAGTATCGATTCCAAATTCCTGGATTTTTGCCAAGATCCACCGCAGTGTGAACATTTATTAGATGGTACACTTTCCTGGCCCAAAACCACACTGATATGGACCAATCAGATTGCACACAAAAGGTTTTGAGCGTTCAGCGTCGTTGAGGAGACTTATTCCTCTATAGTTGGAGCAGTTTAGAGGGTCTCCTTTCTTGAGGATCGGGCAAACAATGCTGAGGTTCCTTTCATTGGGCATGCTTTCGTCGGACCAACTTAATCCTGGTCGAATGGACGGAAATGTTGGTTATCATCACTCCTTCTTTTTCCTTCTGAGAAGCCGGTTGTCAGACCTTTTTTTCCTGCTCGTAGAGCTCACGAGCAGCTCCTGTCCTTCTACGCAACGCCGCTTTGTATGCCATTTGTTTTTCTGCATTTGCTTGCCGACATTCTTCATCGAACGAGGGGTTTCGTTGTGGAGGTCGAGAGAAACTCAGCACATCAGATACGGCATCCCTGATGACTTTTTGGCAATGTAGACACTAGTCTTCAGCACTTGCTGCTGGCCGCATAGGACCACTTGAGAGATTAAAGGACCCTCGATCGGAAAAATTTCTCACAGTATTTCATTGTCTTCGCTATATTCTGGATATCCGGTTCCGTACCTTTGCTACAACAGGGTAGTGGTCCACTGGAAGAGTGCCTTGCGTCGATCGCAATGTGATCAATCTGGTTGACGGTTGACTGATCCGAGATCTCCATGTTTCTTTGTGAATATTGAGATGTGGGAATCGCGTGCTAGCTACTACAAGATTAGCCTGAATCCGTTATCGGAGGTGGTATCATCATGCAGGCTATGCTTTCCAACAGTACTACTAAAGATGCCCTCTTTCCTAGCTTTGCGTTAAAATCGCCCAGGACAATTCTAACATCATAGCTAGGGCACTGCTCGTACGTCTTGTCTAGGAGCTTGTAGAACTCATGTTCATTTTCCTCTGTGGGGACATGAGCGAATATCAGGCTAATGTTAGTGAATTTAGCCTTGATACGAATTATTACGAGACGCTCGTTCACTTACCTGAAAGTCAAGACTTCTTGCCTAAGTCTGTCTCAAATAACAAACCCGCATCCAAATAGGCGCTGCTTCTTCTGCCGATAGCAATCGCAGCTCTCCGGGACTTACGCGAGAATTTGTTGTTTAAAATACTTAAAGCTCTTGAATGTGGACCTTAGACTATTTCGCTGTAAAGGATGTTGCGGCTTATTCAGGAATCTCTAAGTGAGTCCTTTCATTTGTAGTCGATTGCAGATTAGTTCATTCTCATCAGTAATTGAAGCACTTTCTCCTCAGGATACATGTCAATTTATGTACATAAGTTGCCTACGTAGTCCTCACAATTCCCACAGCAGATTCAATCGATTTACTGCGACCTAGTACAAATAAATTAATGGCATTACCTATTCCTAGATGTCTTGCACTTCTGAGAATCAATGCCGCCGCCGGGTACTGATTTATTTATCTTGTAATTGCCAATCAATACAAATGCTATCAGAGAGAGAGAGAGAGAGAGACGTTGGTTATAAATTAATATCCTCAATTAGCATCTCACAGATTGCTCTAGTTACGACAACTTAGCGGTATAGGATCCGGCTCTTGGTCAACAAATTAATTAAACTTTTTCTAACCATTAATGATGTTATTAAACATATTTTCCCTAGCTGTAGGCAGCAGCTCCAGGAATATTTCCCAACAAAGTTTGTCCTACTTAATCTCTTGGCAAATTGTCACCATCCGGCGCGGCGTAAACCAGACGCCTTGCCAGTCTTAAACTTCCGCTTCATGTGGCGCGCTCAATTATCGATGACTGTTGGGTCATATCATAACCACTGGAGGAAAAATGCATCTCCATTTCCAGCATCCACCTACTGCAATTTGCCATTGCCGTTTTCCGTTTCCTGTCACCTCAAAACCACCAACAGCCTTCTCATGTCTCTCCGTATCTCCTCTCGATGCAATTACCCCACCAGCATCAGCAGCGGCAGACGGATGCTGTGTGCGAAATTATTTCCCACATGACCACTGGGATTATGCGAGAGCACACTCCCCCCACATCTGAACCCACAATAACTGGCCCCATCCAGCAGCAGCAGCAGCAGCATACTATTGCACAGCACATGCGATAATGATGATTGCACGTAAATTATGATGATGATCGAGCAAAAGGTAAAAAGTATCTGCAACCAGACTCACATGTATCTGTCGGTGTAAAAATTCGGAAACGAAACACCGAAAGTCATGCGATGCTGGGGCAATTTTTATGAATGAATCTCCCATGCCATGGTGAGGAACCGGGGTGTGTGTGTGTGTGCTCTGCTCCAGTGGCTGGGTAATTCTCGCTCTCAATGAAGTTCAGTTGCCCCGGGCAAAGTGTAGGCTGGATACCACCTGCAACTTGAATAGAATCCTCCAAGGTGGGTGAGCGAGAGATGCACCCGGTGAATGGTGTATTTTTGGCGGAAGCTCCACGGACATGGATGTCTAATGTCGGACCGATAAGATGCTGCTGCTGCATGTTAATAAGTGGTCCTCCGTCGTCGTCGTCGTCGTAGTCATCGTAGTCGTCGTCGTCGTCCTCGTGCATATTTGGCGGTGCTGCACAGCCGCCTCCTTGCTTGGTGAGATGGCTTCCCTTCAGCCTACGCCTGATTGGGTTAATTTTGTTTTTGTTTTCTTTTCCATTTCTTATCCAGCTCCTCATTGTGGAGGACTAAACGCCTCCTGCTGCTGGTCGATACTACCGATGTTGCTGTATGTTGTTGGCCCATTCTCTCTCTCTCTCTGATGATGATGCCTGTGCAACGTATGCCGTAATTTAGTAAATTACACATTTTGCGGAGGACTTTCGGTCGAGTTGTTATCGATGAGGCGGCACGCAAATTTTCTTCCTTCCTACACCCCAACGAACGCACTGTGTGTTAGTGTTGATATCATGAGATGGACTATCAATAGCCTCACTCTGTGCGTATTCATTACGAGCGTCATGTTACAGGAGCATCCGTGCGGTGCGTCAGTCGGCCGGTCGGTCGGTTGGCTGCATTTACAGCGTCATCATCGTGGGCAGCAATTTGACAATGAAGACAAGGTTGCCGGTGGCACCTTAATCCGAATGATGATGACGACGTTGGTGATCATCATCATGGGAATACCTGTATTCCCTCATACACATCATGTATAGCTTAGCCTTAGGGATCGAATGTGTCTGTGTGTGTGTGTGTGTGTCTTTGAACTTTTGGTCCACCAAACTGAAGCACAGATCTTTGCGGTTCATGTCGGCACTGTGCTATATAGATATCGACTCTCTTTCACCAGATTTTTCTCTCCTCCATGACTGGAGGCTACTTGACTGGCTTTCTTGTTTTTTTTCTGTTGATGATAGCGCGCGCGCGCGATGTTATTGTTCATTTGGCATAGAGTTCCGATCATTAGGTGGACACGAAACGAAACAAAAAGAATTTAGTTTTCGGGGCTGCGATGCGCGTGTTTACCATTAATCACAACGGTAGTGGACGGCACAAGAAAGATAAACGGATCCATACTGATGGTGGCCGAGGAATTTCTTGGGTGTTGAGCATTTCAGACAGTGACTTGAAGTTTTTTCAATTCGAATTTTATAATGATGCGGGAATTGACTAGAATTTCTTTAATGTTGGGGGGTGGAAGATAATAGTGGTAGGCTATTCACCTTGCCTTTCAATAATAGTGTATTAACGGTTATCGACATCTTTGGCATTTGAAAATTGAAACTATATGAGGTGATAAACATTTTACTGAAATTAAGTATAAACAGAAGCTTAGGCCGAACTTTTCTTCGGAAAAATGGAACATAGATACATTTGAGTTTATCATGTTCTTGCACTTTTTGACGCACTGCCTGGAAACAACAACTTTTGTTCGTATCTTTCGTATCTTCTGTATCTTTTACAGAAGGATCTGTAGGCGCTTCTATTTTCTACAGAAAGCAGGAATTTTACAACAGCTTCCTGGATTAGAGGAAAGCAAGCCCTGCGCAGATAGAAGGAGTTTAAGCAGTTCCTTGTAAGACCAAAATGATCTGCAATTTTTTATACCAACTCAATAGGTAGATGGATTGAGGAAGTATTTTCTGCAATTTCTGTACGGATTTCATACAGAGCGAATGACACCCCACAAATAGATCTCACAGGCAGTCGATGAAGTAGTTCTCTCTAGTTTTCATGTACCTAAAAACCAACAAAGCCATTGGCAACGATGGATGGCTCTATATGTACATATGTCCCATTTACCAAAAATGCGATACTTGCAACAGGGAGTAATATCGAGTATATCGAGTACATTCCTGTTAAATGTCGCGTATAAGATACTTTCCAGCGTACTGTGACAGGTCAGTTTTATAAGAGCTCGATTGTTTTGCATTCAATGCCTGTTAGCTATAGTATAAATTTTCATGGATATAATGATACCATCTGAAGTTGTCACTACTTCAACAGTCTCAACCCTAAACTGAGACGGTGAGCATGGTGCCCATGACAAGAGTCTTCATCTCAGAAAATATCAGCTTTAGTAGCCCTCATAGTCAATTCTGGATATTTCTGCTGACATCTCCATTAAAATTCCAAATTCCTATGTCATAGAAATATTCAGCTAAGTATACAAATCGTTAATTTTAAATAAAATCACTATAAACATCATAATATCGATTTTAAATTAGATTTTTATTTTCTTTGTAAATTGAATTGTCTTTATTCACTTAAACTTTCTTCCTTCTTTATTTCGTTTGATTTATTTTAAGTATTTTAGAAATAAAATTTCAACTACTAAAAATATTTGTATATATAATTTTCGATTTTTCTTTTCTTTCTTTTTTTTTTTTTATTTGAAAAAACTTTGAATAAAACTTATAAGGACGAGAAAATGTTATTTTAAATTTTAGTTTATAGCACGCATTTAATTTCTGTTTTCCTTAATTGGCTTTATTTTTATTTGCTAATTCTTTTTATAGTACATTGTGTTGCATTTTTAATGTTAACAAGTCTCAAAAAACCCTGGAATTAATCAAAAATATTTATTCTTTACTTTATTTTTCTATTTTAATTTGAGCGTTTTTATATCTATGTTTTTTTATTTAATTTGATTGACCTTAAAGCCGTTGTCTTTTGAGCTGCATTGTAAAAATATTGGAAAAGATTTGTTTTTTTTTTTGTTTTGATTTTTGTTTAGAGTTAGTAAAAATTCTTTTTTAATATTTTACTTAAGGGACGAGAAAGTGTAAAATATTTTTTTTTGTCATTTTTTTGAGTTAAAGTTTATAATTAGGGAAAGATTAAAGAATTTTCTAAATATAAATGTAAAAATGTGGTGCGATGTTAGGAAGTCACATCCTCAGCTCACATACTGTGTTATATTGGAATCTTTTTAAAAAAAACCATGCTTTGTCCACATTTTTGCATGAGTTGATAGTTAAAATCAACTTTAGCTGTTTGGTCCTATCTCTCCTAGCCTTCCTTCACACTTTACACAATTCATAAAAATAAATTTCTGTTTTTTTTGTTTTTACTAAAGATTGTCATAAAATTAGTTCAGAATTATGGTTAAAAAACTTTTGTTACTATAAAACTTGGGGCAAATCAAAGAGAAGATTTTGTAACATTATAAAATGATTGTGCTAACTTAACTTAACAGTCATTTAAGAAATAAATTTTAAATAAATTTGCTAAGTATGTACTTAAATATCACAATTTGTTTTTTTTTTATGGTTTCTCTTTTTTTTCTTATAAAATATTATATAAGGCAAGGTTTGAAAATTGATTCATATTTTACATAATTGCTTTAAGATTATTATTAATTTGTTAGTTTTATAAAAAGCCGTATAAAAATATCGAAGCTATTAAATTTCCTATAAGGATATTTTTTATATATATTCTTTTTCTTTTTTCTTGTAGTTTTTTTTTATTTTATATTTTATTAAGACCTCTGGAAGCATTTTTTTTAGTTTGATTTAGAAAAAGATTTCATTATTTACAAAAAAAGTTTTACTTTTTGTTTTTTTATTGTTTAGATGAGGAAAAAGTGTATATATTGCTTTTAAAATGTTAATTGTTAATATACTCTATCTAATAATATTAAAAAGTTATATTTATTTATTTTACATTTGCGTATTGTTTTAAAATATACTTTTAAGGCACTTCCGTGTGACGGAAAGTCAAATTTATTTTTATATAATATAATACTATACATATAACATTTGCTTGCGAAATTATTATATAAAAAAATATTGCTACAATTTTTTATTTTTATTTGTTTTATCACATAGAAATCATTTTATGGTCATTTATGTATGGTCACATGCAAGGGTCTTTAATGTAGACAGGTATGTAGGTTATGTAATAAAAGTCAGACTGAAAAGTTAATAAACAAAGAAATGCATGTATTAAGGTGCTACAAACGATTTAATTGTGTGGAACCTAGGGACAAGTTAACCGAAGGTTGGTCCTTGAATCTTATTTTTTGTTTATACGATATGCTCACTGCAATCATTTTGAATGAGGTGCCATCAAAGAGAATTTGCTGATTTCTGCGAAAGGATAAAATAATTTAAAGAAGATGGTTATGAATTAATCCAAGCAATGTCTAGGAAGAAACGCTTCTAGTTCACCGCTTTTAATGCGATCCTTGATTTGGAGTGTTTATCTTTATTGAAGCACTTAAGTCATCATCATGATCATCGGCATATAAGACACTACTGACATAAAACACATTCTGTATCACTCCTTTATAGCATACATATTTAAGTTGTCAACAACAAGAACCTGAACGGATACGGATACCCTCGACGCATTTTAGTTCTTTCCGACTCATTCCTAGCATCTCGTTTGGCCCTGATTTTGATTTCTCTGTCCTATATCTACTTAAGTCAACCCACCCTTTACCAGCACCACAAAATTTGTTAATGCATCAATGCTGCAAGGAAAATCTCATTGGTAAAGACCAAAAATAACAGTGGTCAAATTATACAGCCTTGTCACACCCCACTTGGGTCTTCAAAGGCATCCTAGCTAATAGAAGCAAAGCGTTTTCGCAGATAGAATGACACACGTTAAAGACGTTAGATATAGAGACACATAAGCCTTGCTTTGTAGATACCACAGTCAGGAGTTTACCCAGACTATTAACAGCTTTTCTCCCTATAAATCGTAAGGCCCTGACGATATACTTCCGGTTATGCTGCAAAAAACATTGGACCAGCTAGTCCCTTGGTTAGTACCTGTCTATAGAGGCTGTATCCTCCTAAACCACATTCTCCTGAGCTGGGAAGCGTGGACATGAATCCACAAAGGATTTCAGATTTAGGTTAGGTTTGGTAAGTGGGTCGACGAGTAGAGAAATTTCAGACCCATCAGCTTATCCTCTTTCCTTTTAAAGATATTGGAGCGTATCTTAGACATCCACATACAAAATATCCTAGATCAATCCCTTCTCTCTAATCCAACTGTGTCCAAAAAAGTTTATTAGAAAATGGATAGTGACTATGGTAAAAACTAGAATCATTCAATCTAACCTCGGTAACATCAGTTCCACCATACCTGTCGTAAGAGGATCTCCTGAGGGAGGGGTCATATCTCCTCTTCTTTACCTTAAGGTAATCAACAAAATCTTGTGTAGGCTAGACAGAGATGGAGTCAAGGTTGTGCCGTATGCGGATGATGTGGTAATACTGGTGTCAGGAATGCTTCCTTTAGTAATCAGTGAGATTATGGAAGTTGCCTTGGACATGATTAGTAAATGGGCCACTGGATGTAGACTCAGGGTCAACCCAAACAAAATTGTATTGATGCTCTTTACCAGAAAAATCAAAATACCAACCTTCACGCTTTCAACCTTCAGGACTTAATAATAATCTGGTGGCCTGCGTTAAGGAAAGAATACAACATCAACATTTTTCAACAAAGTGCAAAGAACTGGGGCTCTAGGTGCAACGGGGGCTATGAGAATAAGTTCAACCGAGGCCTTAAACGTAAACAAGGATATCATATCTGCAACACCACATCTTCGAAGCTCGTAGAACAGTTTAAAGAGGATCCTGCATCGCTGGGTCATCGGTTCATGATTAGCCTCCTTTAGGTGTCGAGTTACAGTAACATTAAGGGAAATGAGCGAGCTGATGAACTAGCAAGTCGGGGATCTGCCCTTGATGGTTCCCTGGCAGAGGCGGTGAACGTCCCGCTGGGGGGGCCCTTAAGAGTAAAATCTTTGCGCACTTTCTATTAAAAGCTGGCAAGCGATGAGGAACTGTGTCATATCCAGGCAGATGTGGCCCAAATACCACTGGAATAGGCAAGGCTAGACAGCGTACACTAGATAAACCCTTTTAATGCTAAGTACCATCACCAACGACTACTATAAGGAAAAAAACTGAACGGAATGAATGATTAAGAATTGTCTGAGTCCCTTTGGTTCCAGTATTTTTAAAGTATTTTTGCAACCTTCGTTGATAGCAGATCACCTCAAAAACCTCTAAATTGAAAACTGCTACTAAAATACAAAGACCTAGTATAAACTCGGATGATGGAATGAGCAACTGCGGGATTAGATATACATCTGCCTATAGATCTGTATATACAGGAATATGGATACAATCGAGTTGGACAGGTCATGAACATAGTCATATCCAAACCCATCTAGTCTAAGCTCTCTAAAGTCATTTTCGTATATCTTTTTCTGTAGGAACTAATGAAAATTTCAAAGAAATGTTCTATATCCGTCTACAAAAAGAGTCATGCAGATGGGTGGAAATAAGCATGTAAACCTAGAGTAAGATCTGAGAGCTAGAGTTTTGCAAGAATATACCTAATTGCAGCACTAACAAATAGCGCAGCTTAACACTTCCATTGAAGATGGCTTTGTCGAACGTAAGACCCTGCTAGATCTCTAACCAAATACAAAACAGTTGACGAAGAAGCTGGGTCAATCAGAAAGATAGAGAAGAGAGGACCTAAAGATATTCGCTGTAGCTATAAAGTCTAGGAGACAAACTGGTTAAATCTTGCAGTATGACATGCAGTAAGTTTTGTACATTTTTATCATGATGAAGTTCAGAAACGAGCAAAGTATCGGAATTAGTAGAAATTACTTCCGAAATTCTGAATCGGTGATCGCAACTTTAAGAACGCTTAATCCAATTTTCGGTCGCAATAATCGTATCACCAAACAGTCTGTGTGTACTGTAGTGGATACATTCGAGTCAACATATTCTTTATTCAATGTTTCTGTGCCAGTAAGACCACGTACCGGATGAAGTACGCAAAATATCGAAGTCGTAAGTGCTTCAGTTCAAAATTAGCCAAATTAGTCGATTCCATACCGATTCTCCGAATTGGGAATCTCTCAGTCCACATTGTGGCGAATTTTGAATAAAGATCTTGGCCTACACGCTTACAAGTTTAAATTAACTCAAGAACTCAAGCCTCTTGATCATTTGAAGCGCCGAAATTTCTCCGATTGGGATCTGCAAAAGTTTGAAGAAAATCCTGAATTTCATCGAAAAATCATCTTCAGCGATGAAGCTCATTTTTGGCTTAAGGTTTGGCAATAAGCAAAATATGCGTTATTGGACAGAGACTCCATTGCATCCACAAAAATTGACAGTGTGGTATGGACTTCATGCTGGAGGTCTAATGGATCGGCATATTACAGTCAATGGAGTTTGCTATCGTGCCATGATGGAAGACTATTTTTGGCCATTAATTGGATGGATTTGACACCAGTGATATGTGGTTCCAACAAGATGGTGCCACATGCCACACAGCTAGTCAAACAATTGATCTATTGAAGGGGAAGTTCGGTAATCGTGTAGTCTTGAGAAATGATCCTGTCGAATGGCCACCTCGCTCATGCGATTTCACGACGTTGGATTTCTTTTTATGGGTTTACTTTAAGTCGTTGGTTTATGCCAACTAGCCAAGAACATTAGAGAAGCTCAGGAACGATATCGAATGCGAAATTGCCAACGGTTCGGCCAATATGTGTGGAAGAGTAATGGAAAATTGACTCCAAGGAATCGATCGCTGCAAACGTGCTCGCGGTGGTCATATGAACGAGATCGAATTCCATACTTAAATTTAACATGGTGTACTATGCCTGGAATATATTTTAGCCCGCTATCGCAAATATTTTGTGTTTTGTTTAAATACAAAATTATTATGTCCATATTGAAAAACCCTTTACAAACAGCTATCAAATCAAAAGTATCCAGCACTATTAGAGCTCGTTAGCTCTGTAGATCTACCCTTTATTTGGTACTAAATCACTGTGATATTCCAAAAAATTCCGAGGCTGAATGATTAACCCAAATGTCCCTAGCTAACACCTCATTCCCGCCGATTAGATAAATAGTGCAAAACATCGATGGTAGTACTTCGACTAATACAACACCGCAGGAGTAATAGACTAAATTTAAATTAGAAGAAGTCTATCGGGCTTCTGAAACATAATATAGGAATCCTAAATTAACCAACGTCATCGCCAGATACAGGGCGATAAGTAGACAAGCCCGTAGGCTTGCCATTCTTTGTAATAATTGAGAACACGAGTTGCGCGGATTTAGAAGAAAAAGAATCCATCGGTCATTTTCTACCCACTTATCCCTCAATTGCCAATATTATGAAGGCTGGACTATGTGAATACCCCTTTAATGATCTGGTCTATTTCGTCGTTATTATCGTCATTACTAGACGCAGATGATTCCAGGAGTAGGCGATGTGATCCACCCATTTCTACCTAGTAGAAGATATCTTTCTGGTCTCTTTGAGCCTCTAGACATGCATATAGTAATCGGGAAATCGGTTGAAATTGTCCTTCACTCATTAGTAAGCATTATTAAAAAATCTTTAGACTGCAAGGAATATACTTTGGTAGCATTCCTAGACATTACAAAATGTCAAACCAGAGGCAAGTATTGGGACTTGGAAACGTATTGGTGAACGTATTGGTTACCTACTAACAAGTCCATCAACTCAAACCTGCAGAGTTCTCATTTCGGAGATTCAGCAGTAGGGTTACACCAAAAGGCGTTGTGATCTTCCCTCTTCTTTTAAACAAAGTGGTAATTGAACTGCTTCTTATCATGGTAGGGGAAGGGTGCAAACTAGTTTCCTATACAGATGACGTTTTTATTGCTGGCTCAGGGAAACATCTCAATACGCTTTAGGGATCTTCTATAGAATGGACTAAAAAGTGCGGTCTGGAGGTCAACCCTCAGAAAAATGAATTGGTACGCTTCACAAGGAAGCATAAAATTCCCAACTTTGTTCTACCGAAACTAAATGGCACTCCCCTGGTGCTTAGAAATACGGCCAAGTACTTAGGCCTCATCCTAGACAGTAAATTATACTGGAAAGCTGGAAAAACATCCTGGAGTGAGTTAAGAAAGCCCCCATGGTTCTGTACTGCTGTAAGACAGCTCTGTGACATACTTGCGCTCTATATCTATTGCAAACAAGTGGCAGCAAATGCGGCTATTCGCATGGAAGCAATTCTTTTGTGAGCCAGTCTGCAAAGTATCCACTCGTCTATTCTAAATAAAATAGAATTTATCACAAAAGACACTGATTATACCCTCCACCAGCGCCTTTTCAAAAAAAATTTCGAAACCTACCCTCCAGGTCTGACTGGGTGGGTGATATAGGGTCTCGCAGACGGAAACAGGTACGTAGGAAGGTGTTTTCTTCCAAGATCTCTTTCCGCCTTCCCAATGAGTGTAGCGTGTTCCAGGCGGAAATTATGTCAGTCAAGGAGGCGTTGTTGTGTCTAAGGTACAATATATTATCTGAGAGGTATAACCGCGATTAAATCTCTGGATTCGGTCACTTTCAATTCCAAATCTGCCCTTAATTGCCGCTTATCTCTCAACGAGATGGAAGAACTATTAAAAATTCACTTCATTTGGGTCCCGGGCATTAGGGACATTCCTGGAAATTGTATGGCCAACGACCTCGCCAGAAATGACACAACTCTATCGAATCTACCAGTGAAGGAGAATGCCTTTCGCTATGTGTAAATTCTTAATCAAGCAAAATGCGAAAACAACACCATATCACGAAACAGATATGGCCCAAGCTGGATGTCAAGCGCTCCAATAGTCGAATAAGACTAAAGAGATCCTTCATCAGCACAATAGTAGGTAGATGTCATTACGGGACACTGAGTCATTCAGAGGCATGCTCTCAAGCTGGGTCTCCCAGTAAACGATTTTTGCAAAAGCTACATGCATATGGAAGAGGATGAGACTATTCTTTACCTTCTACGCACCTGCCAAGCTCATGCCAAGAATACTTCTTCGACAAACTTGGCGAACTAGCTAACATAAGCATTAGTGGCCTTCAGCGCTTTATAATAAGCTCATGTTGGTTCTAAGGCGCAACCTATTCTATTTCGCTGGAAACACTCAAACAAATCGATAGATACAAGCTCGGAGAACCTAGAATTAGACTTCGATGTAATGGCATTCTACTTCAACTCCCTGGGAAGCCGCAAATAAAAAATTGTTAGTCCTCTGTACCGAATAAATGTTTCTTAATGAATGCATCTTATCTCAGAATAATAAAAGGTTTACCGGATTTAAGCGGATGTCCTTTTCCGTCATCGCATACATATCTCACAAACTCATCGAACCGTTCCACACGTTTCAAGTTTTTCACCAACACACTTCGTCAGCATTGCAATCAGCGTGAAATCAAATTAAAAATAAACAAGTCCTTGATCCAAATTAGCAGTGTTTCTGTCATAAACACATCCTGTCACTCTCATCACGTTCCCTCATAAAAAGCTATCCTTTCTGTGTCTTTTTTTTCTCCTATTTCTCGCATAACAATCACGTGAGTGAGTGGCTCATGCTACGTTAATATATCCTTCTAAAACCTAACGATTCAAAGGATAATACACTTCCGCCGAGCAAAAAAAAAAAAATTATATTAAAGTAAGACAATCATAAAAACCAGGACAGCAGAAAACTAGAAAGCTTAGTGGAAACACGTCCTACTCACCATCCATAACAACACAACGAAACAACAACAAAAACATTCCACCCTCCAAAAAGGAATCGGCTCCTTGTTGTACGACGATACGGGGGAAAAAAATAACTGCATCATGCAGAGATGCTGCCGACAACTGGGGGCACATGTAAACTAGCATGTTCGCTAGAAATCATCAAATCAACAAAAACCCACCCAACCTCCTCTATTTTGTCGGACAAATTGCTGCGATGCAAGGATATTTTGCGAGGACAACGATTGAAAATCAGAAAACGAGAAAAAAAATACAAAAAAACACACTAACCCTGGTAAAGATCTCACCCAGAACAAACGACCAGAACGTCCAATATGCACACCGTACACACAAGCGAAAGGTCCTTTTATAGGCAGGCTTTGGCCTGACTTCAGTCACCGACGGGTGTCGTCCACCCTCGTTACCACCTACCGCCGCCGTGCGCCGTCGTATCCTTATTGTTGACTGCATCAAAAGCGCACACACAACGCCAGGAGTGCTATTTGTATCTATAGCAAGCAAACAAGACAAATACTAACATATTCCCACGTTCCTTCCGCGTCAACACCACCACCGCGCGCCGCCTGGAAGGAGAACCCCCATCGCACCGACTTTTCGATGCGAAGGAGGACGAGTGGTGACGGCGACAGCGGTGGTGCATTGCAGGTTGCGGCTAATGTTTGACCCTGTTTCATCGACTGTTTTATATTCATGGGCAATCTGCATGTAGAATAGAGCAGAGGATATCCTTAGTTCGGTGTAGCCTTCCTGTTTACTGTTTTAGAGACGACCGACACGGCAGCAAGAGCAAGTAGTATCCAGGAACACTGTGAGAGGATCCTGTTGTTGTTTGTTCATGCATATATTAGCAGACAGATGGGTTGGTTTCTCCTCTACTTAACTTTTTTTTTTTTTTCTACTGCCCCGTTGCTGTTGTCATCCTGGTGGAAGAGGTGCAAGGATGTCTATACGTGCTGGCATGCTAAGGCTCATTGAATTTTATGCACAAGTGGTATCCGTAACCGAATGGAAGGCTTTAAATTCCCTAATCACGAAGGGATTTCGGTTGTTTTACCTTCTATTCCTTTTTTTTTTCTTGCGTCGTACAGATGCAGCAGGATTTGCTGTCTCTGGCATCAAATTTTTGGGGATTTAACTTTTGGACTCTGATGTCACATGGTACCGTTGACTTTTTAGCGTATGCCACACGCTGTTGTGTGAATCTCAAAAGGCGTGAAATTACGCACGCGTCCACTACAGCCAGGTGTAGAAATGACGTCTGGACGCTGGTGGTGATAATTGACAATCAAAGACTGACTACCGACGACGACGACGACGCTTCGAAGTGAATCTAGTTTGATTAATTAAGATATACGAGAGGCCATGTAATTATATTAACACACCGGCCATTGTGTGGAACCAGTTTGTCGTCAGATAGGGGTGGCAGCTACTGGATGCTCAGTGTTTATTGGACTCTTACACATTTATTGGGAGTTGTAAAGCCTATTTACAGCTAGGCATGGTTCCTTTGTACATGTGAAACGTAGTGGAAAATTGGAAGGGAATATGTATAAGTAGTGCGATGGTAAACCGTTTTTTAAGAGAATTTTTTGATCACCTTGTGGAGATAAAGTGTTCTGTCCTTCACTGGGAGGTTGTCCAATTACTTTCCAACCATAAATCATTGTGATTGAACATAGTGAGCACTCCGATTAGTTAAGACACCACCCATGCAGTGTAGTGGAACTTATAATAATATCAAAGTTTCAAACCTTCCATGGGTTTATATCAAACATACTTTCCCTAGACAGCATAAATGAGATGCAGGATGTCCTACTAAACCATCAATCGCACCAAGTATCTTAATGACTTCTAATGGAACCTAGACACAATCTAAACAGGTCTAGCTCAACCTCTTAATGCGCTCTCCCTTCGGAGTCTATACGCCCATTACTGATGATAAACCTGTCCAGAGTATGCTGCACATTCACTAATCTCTTTGAACTCAATTAGTGAACAGTTCGAAAACTTCCAAAGTCCACCGACCTTTCAGTGCAAGAACATGCAAGCTTTTGGAATAATAGGGAAAGATCAGTGCTGTAATCTTAAGGGTATCCTCTGTTTTCAAGGATACTATGCTAAGGACTGCATAACAACCAACTATCCATGTATGTTCGAACAAACTTCATATGATTTGCTAACATCAATACAGGAAACACCACTTTGGGAACCTGGGCATCACGATAACGAACATAACTAGATCGCGACTTTCAACTCCTGGTACCCCTTAGACCAAGTCAGAACAGCTCTAGACCAGACGTATGCGAATCCTATCAGATTAGATAGAATGTATGCTCAAAAGACGAAACATTAAATCTGAACTGGGTAGTAGCCAAGCACGTGCTATGGCCTCACGTGGAACCCCACAAGGAGGAGTCTTATCACCAGTACTGTGGAACCTATTGATCAACGAAATACTTACAAGATTACACCAAAACGAGGTTAGGGCCGTCGCTTATGCCGACGATGTCGTCATATTAGTGACTGAAACATGCCTGATCACAATCCCTGATCTGCTACGAATAGGGTGGAACGCCTTGAACAACTGGGCCAAACGCTGTGGACTTGGTCTTAATGAACAAAAATCGAACTGGTTCCCTTGCAAATAAGACGGAAATACTCGAGTTTGAGCCACCTAGACTAAATGGAACCCAAACCAAAACACCAGATAAGATGCATCAGATACCTAAGGTGCATATTAGATCGAAAATTTAACTGGGAAGGCAGTATACTTAAACGTGTACAGAAGGCCTCGATAGCTTTTTACGCATGCAGTAGAATCTTCGGTAAAAATTAGGGGCCAAAACCGGCCACCATCCACTCTAGGTACACCATCATCGTTAGACTTTTCCTCACGTACGGCTGTCTGGTCTGGTGGCCTGGTGCAGCCAAAGGCACAAACCTGAACACCCTCACAAGAATCAAACGTCTACCGTGTTTGTGTACCACCAGCGTAATTAGGACAAAACCCACCGATACCTTTGAAGCCAGGCTCAAGCTTGACCCACACTAAACAAGTAGCAACAAAAAGCGTCCTCGTGCCTCCGACAAACGTGGATGTGGAAAAGTAAGCAAATCGGACAAATCACTATCACCAAGTGGTCAAATGTCAACACGCCTTCTGACTACCTTACCCCCACATGAACTTCAGTATCAATCTCGATTCTAAATTTCCTTCTAGAGAGATGGTAAGGTCATTAACCCCGCTCCCATATCCATCTTCACAGAAGGGTCATAAATGGACAAAGGTACGGGCTCAGGAATATTGTCAAAGGCACCATCAATTGCCCAGTCCATAATCACGCAAGTGTGTTCCAAGAGGAAATATACGGAATAACGAAGACCTGCCGGGACCTATCCACTCTGAACACCAACAGTCCTATAGACATCTACATTATCACCTTTGTCACAACCGAGTTAAAACTCGTCGTAAGATGCAAAGAGGAGCTCAAATCCCTTAACTTGGGGCGTAGCATTAGGCCCTGCTAGATTCCGGGATATATGGGCTTCCACGGGAATGAAATAGCCCATGAGCTAGCTAGGAAAGGATCAGAATCAAAAGACCTAACAGGAGATCACTCGTTCCTAATGCACATCAGTCTTTTCATGTCCAAAATCACTTCTGAGTTTCACAACATGGCCAACGTAAGATGGAGTACACTCTCCTTATGCCATGTCTCTAAAAAAACGACAAAAAAGGACTAAAAACCACAGCTAAGTCTCCTACAAGGTTTTCTTACAGGCCTCAACTCAATGGCGACTCATCTTAGAAGAATGAAAATCAGCATCACAGACCTACGCAGAGGTTGTGGCGACACAGAGGTAGAGGAAGACACAACACATTTCCTCTGCGTATGCCCAAACCTGAAAAAAGTATCTTTCAATGACCTCAGCGAAGCAGCCACCTAAAACCACCCTAAAATTCATTATGAAAACGGGATGGTTCAGTAGGATTGCTCCTGTCATGGATTAAGTATAGGACTAGTTGTCATGTAAACTTTTCTTTCAAGTATCCTACATCGGAGAACACAATGGATCCGGTGAGATCAGAGTAAGGTTGTCCCTCCGTGATGAAGTTGCAGTCACTCTCCAAACCTACCTCTTTGACCAAGTACAACTCCACTCAATCTTCTCGTCAAAAATAGAAGAATGCAAGCAAAAGCAATTAAGTTATCCTTATGGACTCACACAGTGTTCCCTAAATAGTCCTTAAGTGAAGTATGTAGATCATCGACCCGCTTCTCACTCCTATGTATATTCCTCAGGTGAAATCAGAGAAACTAGAGTGAAGTCATTCCCGCCGGAGAAGGGGGCCTTCAATAACGACGGACCAAATGCTAATCTAAGTCCAAGCTGAACTTTAGTTTGAAGGTTTCTCATTAGACGCAGACCGCAAGGATTTTTGTGTCTTCTTTTTTTCACCGAAAGAAATACTGCTTGCAGGGAAGACTGCATAGTTGTCTCGGGGAAGCAATTACTCCCAAAATAACTCAAGCAAATTTGACTCTTTAAACTCGGAAACTAGGTGGATTGGAATCTCATCATCTCAATCTGGAAACCCAAAACCGCGTGTCAAAAAGTCACAAAGGCACACCCTATAACCTAAAGACCTATCCTTATGCTGGAATTTTCTACTGAACGACTACAGCCATACAATTTACTGAAATACGCAATGTACTAAGATAAGCGTGTCTGTGATTTAGTAGGGCTACCGAGAACTACTCCTTCTGTAGCACTTGATATCGTCTTATACTCCTAGACCTAGTCTACACTAAAATGGCAGACAGCTCAACCATTGAAATTACAGTCACCTCACAGTGCTCTCACAGTGGCCATTTACAGGCCATTCCGTAATTCCCTATAAATGAAAATTCATTCCCCTTATCCAAACAACCAATGTCCTTATCCCATTCAGAGAAAAACGGGAGTTAGATGCGACGCCTTATGAAGATTCTATACACGTACCATCAGACCGCCAAAGTAGTTGGTATCGTTATTTTTTCCAGAGGCTTAGTGTCCATTTTTGATACCACATTGCAGGCAGAAGGAATGCCAATCAAGGATACGTCATGTAATGATTTTTGTAGAAATTGTATGAATGAAGAGAAGGAGAAGGATTGTCTTGAACAATTTAGGTGAACTGGCGAATATAAACATCAACAACGTCCACTTATCTACACATCAACTTTCTATACACCATCTTGAATAATAACAATTCTAAGCTATTTTAAGGATGGTCTTAGGTTAGGTGTTAGATTGTATAGGGTTATGAGCTCGTCATAAGCACAATGCGCCATAGTGAGCCCATCGCGATTCCTAGGAAACCGTCACGGTAAGAACCTACTGAACCTAATTACGTCCTCAATTTTTGTTGAGTGAACCAACCTCCTCCAAATTGTTGAAGTACTTTACTCCACTCCCAGCAATGGCTTGACATTCCCAGAGTAGATGAGTAATATCCTCTGCAACATGTAGGTCATCACAATACCTGCGTGTGTCCGTGTTCGTTACACCTATTCTCATTGCGTGGTTCTTCAGAAGGCAATAGAGAGAGAGTATTCCTATCACTATTCCTAACTTTGATTTGCTGAGTTTTATTGATTCTCCAGATTTTTTCCGATCTAACTCAGGCCACAAGGCCTATGCCCTAAGTTTGACCATCTTAGGTTGACCATGCTAATGATTTATCGAGAATATTTCTCTTAGCCACGGCCAATGGTGGTCTAATGCCTTCAATTATATCATTTACCGGGAGCTCTACTCCTTTTTTGGCCAGTACGTCGGCACTCTTGTTAGCCCCTATATCACAGTGTTCAAGAACCCAACACTGCGAACATAATGCACTGAGCATTGTGCGAAAACTCCTAACTAGTTCAGATTTAGTGATGTAGGACTCTAGCCTGACTATCAATGTTGATGGCGATATTCTTGTTGGATATTGATCCCATCTCGAGTAGCTCCGCAACTCTGAGTACGGCCAGAAACTCAGCCTGGAATATGCTGCATGTGGTTCCGAAGTCTCAGAGATATACACATGTAGGTGTATATCTATCGAATGTATGGCTGACACCATACCCTCGCTAGTTTCGGAATCATCCGTATACATTTGAATTTCGTATTCGATCAATCCTTTTTTCCTTTGCCAATCCCCCTATCAGGCTACATAAGGTTAGGTAAATGGGTGCCGTGTGATAGTGTCACTGCTCACTTAGACCACAGTTCGGGTCCATTGTGCCCAGTCATTTAACTCTGCAAACCTATAATGTCCGCTATTGGAACCACCCACATAATAATATGAATCTCAGGAGGTCCGTCAGCTCTACGTTATCCTCCAAATCCGAGAAGAAGTAACTGCCAAGAGTCCTCATTCTTGATGAACTGACTCAATTTCTTCTTCGTCCCTGCAGCTTCTACAGAAGTCATTATGTAGTACACCGAGGCGCTCTGGGTGGACGCCAATGGCACAATGACCAGTAATTATCCCTGAAACGACCCGTGCTGTATAACGACTCAGTTTCACCAGAGAAGTTGATCTCTTCTTGCTGATGCCCGGCCATAGGGCTCTAGCTGTTACGCATGTTTCCAGATGAACCCAGCGACTATTTGATCGACCGATGGCTTCATCCTCCATTTTCTTCCGTAAGGAAATGATTGGGGTTACTACAAAAGGGAGGGCCCGCAGATAACTCAGCAGTGTTATCCTTCCAATTTAGTTTGAAATCTAGAATTACACCCAGGTAACGGGCTGAACCTGAGATACTTAGTTCAGTACCACTGATACTTGGGGGTCTGAATGTAGGAATTGATCTGTTCCTAGTAAAGAGAACTACCTCCGTCTTTGAAGGGTTCACTGCTAGCCCTTTGCTGCTAACCCAATTCTCCACTAGTTGTAGTGCGAGATTGAGTCTTTCGCTTAGGACTGAAGGGAATTTCCCCGAGACCAGGATAACCACATCGTCGGCATAGGCCGTCACGTTGAAGCCGTTTTCCTTCAATATTACCAAGATCTCATCCACTACAAGGAGGCATATTAGAGGGATAAGACTCCTCCTTGGGGGGTTCCTCTGCGGGCGCTTCTCCTGATAGTTACATCTCCTTGCGATGAAAATATAACTCTCGATTGAATCATCTGAGCAATCCAATTGGAGAGACCGATGCTCAGCCGAGGTCTGTGTAAGTTGCCCAAGATCGCATCGGTGCTTACGTTCGATGTCTAGGAACGCCCCAAGAGTGAATTCCTTGAAGTGGAGGGACAGTTTATGACATCCTGACATCTCAACACCTAAACTGACATCTTGTCGATGGCAATCAAATCGAAACTCAAATTATGGCGGCGTTACACTTTGTTGCATTTCAGGAGGTAGTAGTTTGAAGATGTGAAGCTGTATGGCCCTAAATGCTCCTATCCTGACGTAACTCATTTTGATTCCGCATTTGTGTACCGTAAACTGTGAATTTTTGTTTTTTTTTTTTACTTTCATTGTAAAGCATTTTCGCATCACGCTCTCTAAAAATAGGCGTGTCTCAAGCGGCCATCAATAATATTTTCGAATAAATCAAACCGAGAGCGGTTAACAATAGAAATCATATTCCGCGTGACTGGCATCTAACCACCACCACTGGCACTGGCACTGGCACTGGCACCATCATCAACACCTTGTCGCTTAGGCAATAAATAATAATTTCGAATACGATATGTCACTGGTTACAACGCCATAAATCCTGTCAAACAAACAACAAAACAAACCACTAACACCACAGCGCGAGTCGTCACTCTTTCGATTATTATGCATCCACATGTACATATGTAAATGAAAATTTAAATTATTTTTTGTTTAAAGTTTTATTTAACAAAAAAATTAATAAAAAAAAAAACGGGGGGGAAAAATTAACAATTCAGTGGCGCCATAATAACGCTTTTAATGAGCGGCGGCAAGGCAAGGTTTTAACCCAAACAATGGCCTGCATTTGGGGCTATTTCGAAAAGGGGGAGGGAGCCCAACAGCACTCTTTGGACCGGGATTCGGACCCTCTCAGATTTATGTGCATTTACACTCGTTAATTATAATTTTGTTGACTGTTGTCGACTTTTTTTTTTTTGCTGTCGCTTTGGATGTAAATATTAATGACTCGATGGATGTAACAGTTGTGCGTGCATACAAAAATTTGTTTAACTTAATTTGTACGAGCAATTTGGGCCTTCGTGTCGACCGAACAACGTTTCGTGTTGAGATTTCGAAAATTTATGGCAATCAGTACCTGAAAAGCAAAAAAAAGAAAAAACGAGTTCTCGAAATTTAAATCGTTTTGTTGAGCAACAATTTAGGGTATTACACCTACATATTTTTATAAACCAAGGACTTCATCAGATAAGTACCTTCCTTCCACCCATTGAAATCAGCAGACCTGCTGTTAATATTAAGGATGAAGGGAATCATTCCACATTTAGTGAGAGGAAATAGATGGAGACTTGTACCTGGCTACATAAAACTGAAATCTTTTGACAGGACCAGGTCCGAATCCAAAAGATCAGATAGAACTTCAAAGAGTCTACAGACAATTAAGTAGTCGGCTCTTAAACATCTGAAAGTAGAAAGTTGCTTCTGTAAATAAATTCTATCTCTATCGATTCCCAGGCGAATAAAGGCATAAAGAAGGGATTGCCTATTTATATAAGCCTAGGCATAGACATACCAAATATCGATGCTGTTAAATATATAGAATATTTTCGACAAGCGTGAGTGCCGTAGATACCGATTTTAGGACCTCAGATGTATGGTCATACAACAGAAATAAATGTGTTGCTATTATTACTTCTCAGGCTTAATTGTTTAATCCTTCGTTTGAGACTGAATCACAAAGGTTTTGTTTTAACTAAACACCTAATTTGACTTACTGGTATCATTCTTGCGAGCGTCTGACAAACATCCGAGAGTAAAACTGTCATGAAAAAGCTTCTCAAAAACAAAAAACTGCCGTTCGGATCCGGCATTAAACAGTAGGCCCCATCCATTTGTGTGAAGAATATGACACGCACAGCACGAGTGGTTGTGAGAAGCTAGGCTCTGGGTCCCATGGACCTGTCGCGGCAAAAATTTGTATTTTTTTTGGTATCATCTAGAGGCACTCCACAGAGAGGACCTTTCCCCCTTCCTGTGGATTCTGGTCATTAAAAAAATATGAAACTGAAAAACAGAGAGCTTATGATATTTGTCTATGCAGACAATGTAATGAGTGACCAAAGGATAGGGATGCGAATACATGAGAGCATAAACCCTCTCACGCTAGCCTCTCACTATCAACTCCTACTCTACACCTCCACGTTGATGGTTACTGGGTTGCCTAGTACCTCGGCTATAGATTGGGTAACCAACTCCTTTGAAAGGATGGAGGAGTATTTTCGTATTTCCTCTTGATCACTAGGTCGAATCAACGGGGACGTCACAGTACCAATCAGGCCGAAATATCTAGTATCATTCCTATATGAGCTGCTTTGAAATATTCAAATCCCAGATCTATAAAGATCTGCAAGACAGAGTCAGGGTGTTAGAAAAGATTTGATGGGGGATGAACCCTTAATGGGCCAACGGCCGCGCTCATATCCCGGAACTGGGTTACTGACTCCGAAAACTCTAACCTCTCGACCTATGGGTATACAAGGATACTGGTCCTCCAGGTTGGGGGTTGTGCGTAGAGGTAACTTCCCCCCCATGAAAAACAACATTAGTTCCGAATTTGACAACAAGCTTCGGATAAAGATGACTCTAGTGTTAAAGAGCCTAGCAATCGAAACACTGACAACGACCTTCGAATCTGAACATTGTATGTTCGAACCCTTAATAGACAGCGTGTAGTCGAGGAATTAGCAGCGGCCTAGGGTAATATATAGCAGACATTACCGCCATCCAGGCAGTGCGATGGGATGAACCGGGCAAAAAAGACTGAACTGGATGCGGATTTATCATACGCAGCAGTCTTAGGCAAGGACTCTTAAGCTTTCGATACGTGAAAGCTCACAATATGCATCAAGGCTAAATTCGACAACATAAGCCTTATATGCAGCGCCATGGCTCAAGTGGTTAGTGCGTTGGATTACGAAGCGAGGAGTTTGAGGTTCGATCCATAGACAACCCCTAAAATTTCTTTTACGGCTCCACCTCGCGTGAATATCTGACAAACATGCGAGTGTATAATTGTTATGAAAAAGCTTCTAAATAAAACATTGATCTTCGGAAACGGCTTTAAACAATAAGCCCATTCTATTCGTGTAAATAATATAACACGCATGACATGAATGGTTGTGAGAAGCTAGGCCCTGAATCCCATAGACCTGTCACGCCACCATTAATGTTTCTACGAGCTCCTTAAAAACTTACGAACAATGTCCTAAATATGACGTTAAAATCGTATTGTGTGATTTGACCGCCAAGATACGAAAGAAGGACATCTTTGGTAAGAAGAGTGACAAGCGCAGCCACATGACACCACGTCCAGAAATGGACTTTGGTTTATTGACTTAGCTGCGGGGTGAATCCACAAAGGAGAGTCTTCGAATGTAACCCGGAGGAACGACGCAGAAGAGGAAGACCTCGTCTTAGGTGGCTCGCGCAAAAAGAAAGAGACCTTAACCGACTTCGAGTGCGCAACTGGAGGCAGTTAGCTAAGGACGGGGCGAACTGGAGAGGCCCAGGTTCACTTCGAACTATAGCGACACCTATGTAAGTAAGTAAGTAAGCCTCTAAGGGCACGCCACAGAAAGGAGCCGTTTCGCCCTTACTGTGGATTATAGCCATTCACGAAATACTTCTGAAAACGAAAAATAGAGGGCTTGAGGTGAATGTAGTCTTGCTGGGAAGAGGACAATTACCCATTATCAGTGAACTGTTAGAATATTCATTAGAGACAATTAATACGTGGACAAAGCATTGCGGATGTGTGGTCAATCCTCTTAAGACCGACCTCGTACAGTTCACCAATAAGAGAATTATACCGCAGTTCAAACTACCAGGTATTGAGGTGATACCACTAAGAATATCTGATGGTACGAGATACCTAGGAAAGAGCAATGAGTCTTTACCAGAAGGCGGGATCCAAACCCTAAGCAAACGTTGTCTGGTGGCGAGCTGCAGGCAAAGCAACGAATCTTTAATACAAAAATTAGAAGTATCTTCTAAACGGAGGTCCTAGCAAAGGCTGTGACGAAGACAACTCGTATGGAATCAATGATGCCAATATCACGAGATGATATCAGCATTCTTATTGACAGTCAGGTGGTCATTATAGCAATTTTTGTTACAGAAATCAAGTTTAAGCTAATCTAACGCTGTCACGAAGAACTTTAGGTTCTTGGATGACAGCACAATATAAATCTCTGTCGGGTCCCTGGTCACAAGAATATAACCGGAAATAAGATAGCTGACCAAAATAAACCACTTCAAAACTCCCCGCCCTAAACTCAGAACGCGAGTGGAACGTAAGATTCTAGTGACAGCCTACAATAGGTTGAACTCGCTTAGCACCTGTGATATATCAAGGAATGGACAGCAGAAAGTATTTATTTTTTTCTCAAAGTAACTATGCCTTTGCGCCATAGATCGGGACTGGGATGAGTTTGAGAGAAGGGTTTGCTGAACCCAAAGAGATTACGTACGATTGACAAAAGAAATGTTTCGTGTAATATGTAAGTATCTGCACGGACTATTGAAGAACTGTGCCTTTCAAACACGAAATTGAAAAAAAAAATCGTATGACAACGAATCACTTTTCTAAGTCCTTTCTTAATATCAAAGGTCTCGATGAAGACTTTATCGACTTTGAACGAGTTTGGCACGGATTCCTGGATAGATGATAGGTGGCCTTAAATTTAAGAACAAAGTGGTGGATGTCAAGTTGAAATTCTCGGGTTTTTTCACAGATCTGTGGTAGTCAGAAAATTTCGTCGATTATGAACTTTCGTCCTTCATAATTAGTGCAGTATACGGTAGCTTACCGTCTTAAAGTTTGAACTTGTAGTCAACTGACCCACTCAGTGAACATATCGCCTTGCCACTCTATAAAGCTCTAATGGAGGCAAATACCAACAATGGTTTATATCCCTCTTACTTTGCGAGACAACATCAAAAAAATACGACTTACTGAAGAAGACATCTGTAGGATTTGCGTAACGTTACGAACAGGTCCAAGATGATCAATTTTTAAACCATGGTTGAATCTTTGATAACCTAAGACATTAATCGCTTAGAAGAAACTTTGTAGAAGGATTTCACAGAATAATCTGACAAATCGATGAACGATACATATTTAGACGCTACAGATCCATACATTACTCAAGACCTAGTTTATAATACCTGTTCGGGTCGTCTTCTGATCAGAGAAATGGTTCTTTAAGGTTTTTTTATGAGTATTATACTCTTGGATGTTTGTCGGACGTTCACTAGAAATGGAACCATGAAAAAAAAAATATTTTTTGGTGGTCTTTTCCGTCAGTTGGTTAAGCCCTTCACATGAGTCTTATGGTCTAAATTTAAGGGCTTTAGCCTTCTTAGAGGTTGTTTTTATAAGCACGATGGTTAGGACGGTTTTAAGTCTATTTTGAGGTTACTGGAGTGCGAAAATGGTGTGGAAACAGTCTTATAGTAATTATTCAACATACGCGAACTAGCTCGACTCGGTCATAACCTTGCAGGCTGCACTTATGAACAGAGGAGGTTAGAGACAGCTGGCCTTATGTCATTGGATCAAGGAAGAGATAGGCCTTGGGAATTTGACATATAGCGAGTTAGCATTACTGATCTCAAGTTTGAAGATGGCTCGTTAAAGTTGTCCATTCTATTTCTCAGAATGCAGAACTTGACTTCATTCAAGTCAATGTCACAACACCAGTTGGTTTCCTTCTAATCCTGGAACTAAACTTCTCTCGGATTTCGCATTCTGTTCTTCTGATTCTAAAAGGAATCCTAAAAGGAAGAAATTAGGAATTTAACTTATATTTGGCTAGTTCAAGGGCTGCCTTGGTGACTTGAAATTTCAGGGGCTTAGTGAAAGTCGAGGTAGTTAAGAATTTTTACTTTACCTTGAGCAAAGATATATTACAAATCTCTAAAAGTAAGTATTTACATCCTTCGTAGAATAATTAAGAAAACTAAACAAAACAAAAGGCTAATGTGCGAGGATGAGGGATTCTTGGAGACGCAGTCCTTGATAGGTACACATGTGGCACACTCTTTAGTATAGAGAAGATACTAAGTAGTAGTAGGGAAAGCATCCCTCAGTAGGCTAATAAACTTAAGTCTTGTTGCTGAGCTGGTCTGAACCGAATTTCCTGCTCAAGAAATAAATGTTCACACACCTGGATGGCGGCACCAATAATTTTTCGAAATTACCATAGACTACATCTGACCGAAGGACTCTATTTCAAAAAAGTGTATATAACCACCCCCAGTACAACATTTTCGTTCCACTGAACCACGTCTTCGTAAAGAATAAAAAGTGGGTGTTCCACCTCTGACCTTCATTCCCCGTTCGACTATATTTTCATCACCACACACTCCATCATCCCAATCTCCCTCGGTGCTCACCCTCAATTAATCAGTCAAATGACCTGTAAAAGCAATACATCTCAAGCACACTTAACATCTTCATTGATATTCCTGCTCTCACCAGACCAGACCAGATCAGGCCAATGTGATTTAAATATCTCTCAAAACACCGCAACTAATTGTGGAGGTCCCGGCCGGCCTCCATTAATCATTGGCCTGCTCTTCCTCCCCAACAAACCAAAAAAGAAAAAAGAACCATGTTACCGCCACTCACTAACTAATTCATTTGTTGGGGTAGACCGTACCCGTGCTGCATCATACATCATGCTTTGTTGCAGAATGCATCATGCTTTACACAATGGACGGACGACAACAATGAGAAGCGCATCCATAGTGCCCTGGCTCCCTTCTATTTATTGTTCGTGTTATGCCCCATCGTTTCTAAAACGTAAATCCTCCAATGATGAACAGTAGCCACCATCCAAAGGGGGTGGGGGGGACTATGCGGCGCGCACCAGGACCAGAAAGACAAGTGCTGATGGCACGAGGTAATCTCATTTCTCGATGAAACAATAAAGCAGGAGAGTAGCCATCTACCACTTCTGGCAAACGAACAATATTGCTCTCGAAATTTTGATTGTCGATGCTATTTTTTTTTTGTTCTTTGTCGAGGGTGGAAGGGGCTCACAGTTCTCAGAGGGTGATCCCGCTTGTGCTTATCGCCAACTAGCGATCTAAATTGGGGGTCGGTCGCCGTCGCTGCTGTCAGCGTAGTCGTTGTTGTCGTCATAGAAAAGTCGGTGTTTCTCTGCATAAATCTCGGTAAAATAAATTTATCTGTTTGGAGGAGACAACAGAGTATTAACACACACACACATGTGCACAATGGCAGGATGATTTGTGCATCGTGGATGACAAATGACCAACGCCATCGTTGGCTGCTTGGACTGCATTATTATGTTGGTTGGGCGACAAATCAAAGGGCGTGCAATGATATAATCGCGCACACACAGTACACTCCTTTGTCTGATGGGTTTTTGGGGCAACACGATGTGGTCGCACGAGCCAAATGACAAACAAACGCCAAACGCCGACGATGATGACAATTGATGACAGCGCCTCGTAAGTTTCGCTTGATGGCGACCGACCGACGGTCGGCAGCGGCAGTTACTAATCGGCCACAAGTGTTCTAAGTGTGAACATGGAAGTCGGTTGACTGATTACAGATGCTTAAGGGTTTTTAATTGTTGGCCATAAATTATGAGTGATAAGCATTGGCTTGGATGCATTCTATTGCGTGACTGAAGAAATATAGTTGGTAGGGGGATCACGCACAGGAGCACGATGTTGTTCCATTTCGTCCATATAATTGAAAAAAATAAGTAAGCAAATAGGGGAGGAAGGTCCTTACAGTTTTTCAGTTCAGAGATCGTCAGAAGGTTTAAGATATGCATTGAGTGGGTAATGTCGAAAGATATGTGTCTCATTAGTAGATGAGACCGATGTCAGGTGTTAAGACTGATCCAGGACATATTTTGTGATCTGATGGAGACACCACTGATCATTTCAGGCATGGTCTATGAGTTCACCTATAACGGCCCACCCCTTATAAGTTTTACCGAACTTTTTGAACCTATGTTCTTATCGTATAATAATCGATTGTCTACCGCTTCCATCGGATGTATTTTATCTCTCTAGCTCGTCAGTCTTGTGGGCGCCGTGGCTCAAGTGGTTAGTGCCTTGGAACACTGAGCGAGAGGTTCGAGGTTCAATCCCCAGTAAACACCTATAATTTCTTTCACAGCCCCACCTCTCGCGAGCGTCTGACAAACATCAAAAAATCATCAAAAAGTAGAACCTTTCCAGTTTTGGCAGTCTTACTAGCAGATTCCTAAGTTCGACTGCACTATACAAAATAGTATACTTATTGTTCAGATCCAGGAGGTGAAAGTTCGAGAAGGTTAAAGTATCTTATATAAATAAAACAACAAAGCAATCAGGGCTAGTGTATCTATATTACTTTCGATGCGAAGGAGTACCGCATTAGTTTAGAATCTACGTCAAGGCTTAAATGAAGTCTTGTAATTTAAGTTAAAAACTCCCTTTTTATTGAAGAGAGTACTGGTGGCGGGATTAAGATTTTCCAAGTAACGAGTATCTATGCTGCTTTTGCATGTTTAAGACGAAGAAAGTCAGGCTAATTGTCACAAAATCCAGTACCACTGGTGTAAGCCCTAAAGCCTGTTTGAATTTCGGGTATCGAGAACTCCTTATTTACAACTAAATTCATTTCCAAGTACGTCTATGTGTTCACGAATAAAATTAACTATACGTCTCTACAGCCCTTCTGAGCTGCATTTTTGTTCGACTTAAAGGTAGCTTCTATTAGATCAGTTTACATGGTCAAATGTGTTTCCAAAGTATCTGTCCTACATATATGGGACTGGAAGAGGGTGTATTCTAAAAAAAATTCGTCGTCTAGTTCCACAGAAAGGCTAAGGCTATGTGGAGATCTTCAATTACATCCTGGCTAAGCCCAATACCTTGAGTTCGGCTTAGGAAAAATAAGGAGAATCTGTTTGCCACTGATATTGGATTGCAAGTTTAAGGTTACCCACTGGTTGAAGCGAGTCTGAAATATGATTCAGTTAGTGATCGTGGGCTTAGATTCTCCATAGAATTTTTGCAGTTTATTTGAAAGAAAGCCATCCGTGTACTATACAAGAGTATGTTCCAATGGACAGGTTATAAGTCTCACTCAGGCTTATCTTCAAGAAATATTTGGGAAGGATATCGTCTAGTGGTATGTTAAATATGAATTTTGCAGTCGGAAGGAAGTAAGGTAATAGATTTGAACTTCGTGATGATGTCTGGACTTAAAGATAATGCGTTTGAAGAGTATACACTTGCTTGGGTAGCGTTAATGGTACATACGATCCACAGATAGTATCCAAGAAGGAGGATTCTCTAGGTGAACTGATCAAACATTAAAGATACTAGTAGGCGGCACAATGGACCATAAAGTCGCTAGTGAATCACTCAACCATGCAACATGGACATAATCCAACTACTTAGTACGTATTCAGTAAAACTGTATGAAGTGTTACTCAATTATTCTCCTAGTTCGACGCTTAGCAAGATGTGTATCTAGTATGTAGTCAACATATGCGATGACAGTGGATTGCATCCACGCTATAGCGAAACGTCTTAGAAATTGTTTCTGCCAGTTCTAGAAATATGTCCTGGCTATCCTGGTCCATCTGGACGCTGGTCTAACTATTTGCAATAGAACTTGACAAGCAAGTATTAAATCTCTCTACAATTAATTGAAACAATACAAAATTCCCTGACAAGGCTTGGAAGATATATCCCGAACTTTACGTCAATCCACTGGTTCTCTTCATGAGGAAATAGCAGTTACCACTCTTCAAACTCTCTAAGATAGATGGGGCGGTTTCTAGACGTTCAGCAAAAAAATTATTGAGGGCATCTTCAGAAGCCAAAGAATAGGCATTCGGTGGGTCAACTGTAGGATTCGAAAAGAACTAAACCTAAAAAGGTGTTAGCGATACCTCGGGTATGGGAATTAGTTCAAGTGCTGTATAAAGGGACGTAAGGCACATAATTATACCCATAGTATTAGAAGCATAAGATGTCGTGGATTTGCAGCTATACAAAGATCATAATGACGAGTGAACAGCTGAATCTCATTCACAGCAAAGCAGTTCAGGAACACCTGATATAGATGGTGCCAGTAACCAAGACAGATGTTGCAATACTCAGCGAACTCTACAGACAACTACAAGAAGACGTATGGGCAACAGATAGCACAATGTGGCCACATTTGCTGCCAACCATAGGTCTTGGAGGAGACACTGACGACAATCTACGGAGGCTTCACACAGGCTAACATAAAAAGAATCGATTTCTTTAGTCCCTACAGCAGCATTGCAATGCTTGAAAAGGTTTTAATGTTATCCTGCGTCTGTGCGCCCTTAGAACCACTCCTACAGATGGACTAGAAACTGTACTTCATCTTCTTCCTGTTAATATATTTGGGAAGCTGATCAACATTACGGCGGCTTATGAAAACCTTTCAACTTGCTCGTGGAGATATGGGCCATGCAAGCATCCTAAACGGCCATAACACTATTCCTAGTAATTCGGACTGCATTGTCACCTATCTGGACTTTAACGTCAAAACCAGGATTCCAAGCAGAAGTGATTGGGAATCGGGAGAAATTTTAAACGAATTTGCGACAGAGATTTACACAGACAGATCTAAGACATCATCTGGAGCAGGTGTGGGAGTTTACTCCAGTGTATTAGATCTTTGTACCACCATTCGACTGCTGG
This sequence comes from Xylota sylvarum, assembly GCA_905220385.1. Taxonomy (NCBI): domain Eukaryota; kingdom Metazoa; phylum Arthropoda; class Insecta; order Diptera; family Syrphidae; genus Xylota; species Xylota sylvarum. The sequence goes on along the minus strand of LR999959.1, from coordinate 59,189,154 downwards.
AGCACGGACAATTCACAGCACAGTCCGTGAAAACGCGACCTGGCTTTCGATTAACTCGATAGAGTGCAGCGCGATAAAAGCCTTGAATTCGCCCATAATTCGATTCAAATTGGTAAAGCAATGCCGCGGATTGCTGAGTTCCAGGCAACAGGGGTATTGCAGGTAATTGCAAAACGAACGAGCTAGGTAAGCAGAGTGCAGACCAGAACCTCACTGACAGTAGGGGGAACCGTCACCACCTATTAAATCGACAAAATTCCAATTCGATACCGCAGCCATTAGAATGGCAAACAGTAGGTGGAACAATACATGTACATGTCTCTCTTCTAAAGAAATCTGGCCAGAGCTGGATTGTAGAAAAACCAGATGACTTATTTCCGTCAATAGGATAAATCTGAGAAAGAAAGTTGCCGCTCTTACAGGGCACTATCTGGTAGGCAGACATGCCATTGTCATGGTCACTTCAACGATTTCTGTAGAAGCACACATCTTCCGTGTATCTATCCTGCTTTATGGACTTTGAGAATGAAAACCCTAGGCGAGTAATTTTTCGAACATCTTAACGATCTAGCTAGACATGGTGTCGATTGACATTTTGACAAATGAAGCCCATGAGAAACACAAATACAAGAGAATAGCAGCATTTGGTTAGTACTTAATAACCCCATCTAACCTAAACTTTCTTAAAGGTTTCGAAAACCCTTAAAAGTGGGTTGCTTATGATAAGGCCTTAAGGCGCTTTTTGAAAACTGAGGTCTAGCCAGGAAACTACAGCATATTAGAATTCACTGTAGTTCATTCGGTGTTCAGTCTAGACAGCCTGTTTGTACTTCCGGGACTATCACACGCAATCTTTCAATAATGTCCCCCTTTGCTGTAGCTGATGTCATTTCATATTTATTAAATCGAAGGCTATTGTAATATTCATAAGAAAATCTTATTAATTATTTAAGCAATTGTGATATTTGAAGGCTGTCGTCACAATCACTCGTGGAATAATAACAATTTGAAAACAATAACCATAAAACTACGATGAGTGGGGTGTGGTTTTATGATCAGATGCTGTCATAAATTTTAGAAATATTAGTTTGATCTGATCATTGTTGTATTTGCAAAGATGTCATTTATTAGGAAACAATAATCTAATACAAAACGAATTTTAAAAGGCGACCTACTGTGGCATCAGAGGTAACCCTTGTTAGTTTCGAGTGCAATGCTTTTAAAAGCTGTGATTCTTAATGATTCGACTAGAAGTGTATGTACATACATATGTACCTATACAAATGAAGGAATAATTTAATATTCTTCAATGTCCTATCAACCAGAAGTGAAAATAAAATCCAAGGGTATAGCTTAAGTACATTCACTTTTCATACCAATTGCGACAGATACTTTGCCACTAGATGTTACTCGTAGTATCTAACACTTACAAACTTCCCTTTAGAGTTTTGTTTTGCAGGCATTTTTAATGAGAATTGAGGGAAGTTTAAAGGTTGAATATCAAACTTATCAATATTTCATTGCATCAGGTCCATTTAGGGCCCAAAACCCAGCTATTTGCAACCCTTAGTGTTGTGGATAGAAGAGATTTGCATGCTTTTGGTTGCCTTGCAAGTCTATCTGAATTCAATTACATATAATCTCAGATGTTTGTCATAAGTTCGCGATGGGTTCGACCCTTGACACTTTGCATACCTTTGCTCTGATGAATTCCTCGGCCATCTTTGCAGAACAAGAATGACACTCCTCCCTAAAAATTATACAAAACAGGTACCACACCTCACCATTTCAAACCAAACTATCAATAAATCTCAATCAAACCATAAAAATGCTTTACGACATATTAAGATAAGCATATCTCTCCTGGTCTCAAATAAAATGTATCTACAACTAGTCTTTCAAGACATCGAAGGACATTAAGCCGATAGTTGTGACAGAAAAATCAATAGTTCTCCATCACCACATGATATTACTTCCTCGGACCAGGCCCAAGAGTATTAAATACACCGAACTCATACGTTGTCACCACCAACCACTGGTGAGGTGAATATTCATCTGAGTTGGCCAAACTACACCGATTATGCGGCTTTAATTGGTTGGTACCCAAAAGGAATACGCAGTCGGGGTAATTTTATTCATAAAATTTATCTAATGACAGTTTATTCGATTATGATTGCCAATTTAGATGTTAAAATTATTCCACTAATGGCTCAACACGTCGATGGGTGGTGCGATGCTATCTGTATCTCTAAAATGAAAATAATGTAATTTTCATAAATTTTAAGTTTTGCCTTTAATTTATATGTTTGTCTGCTATACGCGCGTACTAATTAACTTATTTGGTTGATTATGGATTCTTTTATACCGGAATTTTAATTAATTTATTTGCGATAATATCTCTAACAGGTGGTTTTTTTTTTCTTTTTGTTTTATTAATAGAATTGTTTGCATATTGAATATTGAAAATATTGGGTGGAAGAAAATTTAATAAATTTTACTGCAACTATTAGCTATATACCGGTTAAATTTGTATCTATATATCTAATCTATTTTGTTATTTCCAGAAGCACTTATTTTAAAGTGTTCTTCATCGACTACCATGCTTCATACTGAAAGCAATAGGCATACTTATAGATATTCACATAAGTATCTGCCTAGTGTGAATAGAATTATCTAACCCTCAGCACACTTGTCAACTTGCGAACAGGGCAAGGAACAGGAACAGGAACAAGGGCAATTCCACAGAAGCGCAGCTTCTCCCCCATCTGAAGGAGAACGGGTCTTTCTGCCCCAGAACATCGCCCTTTGAGATTTTCAAGACATCGAACGCATGTTTGAAGAATGGCAGCTGCAACTCGGTAGTAAGGACAAATGGAAGAAGAGTGAACGAAAATTCGTCATCTTATGTAGGGCTTTGTCATCGAAAATCTTTAAGCCAGTCCTCTTAGATAGGGCTGCGTTCATTTCAGCTATACTGATGACCATGCGAATGCTTTTAATGATATGCTATGGTATTGCTGTAGAAATAGGGTAATCACTGACTGGGGTCAACCTGGCGATGTCCAGTTGTAGCCCTACTATCTACTCAAAAACTAAATCGAAAAAATTGAGTCATTTATTACAGCTGCCACAAAAGACTGCACATGTTTGGATGCAGATTCGTTGTGGGAAACGGCTACGCTCAATGATAATTGAGTTTAAGCCGATCAGCGATCGCCTGGCTGTGATCCGCATCAAGGATACATTCCAGAAAATCTGCATAATATGCGCACACACCCCTACCGACGAAGCTGAAGACTCTATCAAGGAGGAGTTTTATGAGCTCTTTCACAGAACCTACTTGTCCGGAGTATGATATTAAAATCATACTCGGGGACATCAATGCCAAAATCGGTAAGAAAAACATCTTTGGCGTGAAACCATAGCCTTCACGACACGATAACAGACAACGGCTTCCGGCTAATCGATTTCGCAGCAGCTCGTAATACTAATACTACGAATCACCACAGCAACCTAGCGCTCTCCAGGTGGTTGAACCGCCAACCAAATCGACCACGTCCGTCCTAATAGATGCGAGGCACGCATCCAATATTCTAAATGTTCAGAGGGGCAAATGTCGATTTTGACTATTTTCTTGTTGTAGCCAAAACTTAAAGCTCGACTATCCAAAAAGAAGAAGCAGCAAATTCCCCAGAAACAGATTCTAAGCCTTAGCATGACTGGAGTAGCCAGAGCCTACAGAGAACGTCTGAGCGAGAGACTCTACGCTGTGCATTCACCATCCAGAAACGCCAACAATCTGTGGAACCAGTATCGTGACATCATTAAAGAGGTAGTCGAGACCACCATAGGCTACCAGCTACCAGCCAAAACGAGCACTTGGTATACTGATAAATGCGGGCGCCGGAAAAAGGTGACAAAAAATTCACACATGCAAGTGCTGCGGCGCAAAACAAAGACAACGAGCGAAGAGTATCAAGCCAGAAGATCCTGCGTAAAAAGAAATGGGTCTACGCAGTGTCCTAGCTCTAGGATATCGAAGAGTCCCGAGATAGAAGCTGCATTCGTATGTATTTTAGTAAAGCCAAGCAGCTGGTAACTGGCTTCAAGCCCGGAATGCAGACTCTTCGAAACAGTAAAGGAAACCTAATCACCAAAGCACAGGGAATAGTAGATGTATTTATGCTGCATTTCCAGCAGCTACTTAATGGGCATCAGGTAGAGAGAATCCGCCTCCAGTCAGTAAAAAAGCCAAATCCTTGCTTGTTTTGAAGAGGTTGACTCAGCTACCAAAAAGTTACAGAACAACAAGGCTGCCGGCTCTGATAATCTACCAGTGGAGCTTTACAAACATGGATGCTTTGGTAGGGTGCATGCACCAAATCGTCAACCTAGTGTGGGTGGATGAAGCCATATTTGATGACTGAACTATCAGCTCTATATGCCCCATCTTCAAGAAAGGCGATCCTATGTCTTGTAAGAACTATCGAGGCATATCCCTGCCTAATGTCGAATATAAAATCTTATCCAACGTACTGGGTGAACATCTGAAGCCTTTCTGCAGCATACTAATTGGCACGTACCAATGTGGTTTCCGGCTCACCATCTCTTCATCGATCTCAAAGCCGTATATGATAGCATTCACCGTCTTGAGCTCTACAAGGCGATGGCGGAATTAGGGATCTCGGCTAAACTGATCCATCTGTGCCGCGTGACGCTGGATAACACGCGGTGCAACATGCAATTCGGAAACAGTTTCTCCGAACTATTCCAAACATGTACCGAAATTCGGCAAGGAGATGCGCTATCATGTGACTTCTTCAATCTCGTGCTGGCACAGATAGTGCGCAAGGTAGGTATTAACATGGAACACACTATCTTCAACAAATCTGTCCAGCTGTTGGAATAAGCGGACGACACCGACATCATCGGTTGCTCCCAGCGTGCCTTTTTAGAGGCTTTTACGGCAATTGAAGAACAAGTGAAACGAGTTGGCCTTGAAGTGAATAAGGACAAATCCAAGTACATGTTGTCAACAAGTAAAGAAGCAACAGTCACTTCGAAGTGGTTAAGGAGTTTACCTACCTCGGAGTTAATATCACTGATACCTTAGTGGAGATTCGGCAATGAGGATCTTCGAATCACAGCTCACAGGTTTGAGACGACAAGGAAGACTGAACCTCCGTTGTAAGGATCAAACTATCGCGGATGCCAGAGAACTTGGGATAGACAAATGGAAGCTGCGTGCTGGGGATCAAAGAGAGTGATAGGGTGCCGCATCTCAGGCAAAGACTCTTCAGGGGTCGGGACAACCATTATTGGTGACAAAAACTCTGTACGAATGAGAGTGTTCCCTAATGCGTTGAAGTGTAACATTCATACCATTGAAATCTGCACTATGATAAACTTTGAGAAAGGCAGTGTTGCCACCCTCTGTGGAATCCAAATTAGCAAAGTATTTCTTCGACGGCTTGCCATTGCTTTCTATAAAGAAGTACTTTCACCAGCAGATACAGATACCCGACTTGGGATTTTTTTTCAAAAAGGTCTTAACCTGGTGTAGTCTTGCCGGACAGTTGGCTTTAGATGTTTAATTGATAAGGTGTTGGAGTTCCACTCATATTTCGTTCTAAAATTGTAGGAAACTTAGAAAATGCCTTGCTTGAGCGGTGAGTATGTCCCTATAGGTGGTTGGCCATGCACCTCCGGACATATGTATCTATACCCTATTGAATGAGAAATCCATTATATTCTTTCAGTCTCCGAAACACCCATCAAATATTTTGGAAGTCGAAATCAACTCAGACTATCTTCTGGTAGTCGACAACTTCGGAGCTTAACTAGAAAACAAGAAGAAATTTCGGTTTGCCTACAGAAAATCCTCTAACATCCACTAAACACACTATTAAGAGTCAGAGGTTATAGATAGCTGTTGAGCCTACGATTAGTGGCTCCATTTTCATATCATCATCAGGATGTAGTTGAAACCACTATAGGCTACGAAGCGTTCCCCAAAAAAAATCCGTGGTGTCTTTATGAGTAGATGCATCGGAAAAGGGTGACAGAAGCTGCAAATCTACAGGTGTTACGATGGAAAACATGAGCAAGAGCGGAAAGAGCCATAAGACTGGAGGGAAAGAAAGGGCTGCTTAGATAACAGAGAGCCTTCGCAACCTTACAGCTGAAGTTTGAAGGAGTCTCGTGATAAAAATCCTATCAGAAAGTTCTATAAGAGAGCACAGCAACTGAGTGCAGGTTTCAAATCTTGCTCTTCGAAAGCGAACGTAGTCATCGATGCACAGGGAATTGTAGATGTGTGTAAGGAGCATTTTTAGTAGCTATTAAAAGGGCATTTGTCAGTTAGGTTGACACTATAAGAAGAGATCTCGCAGCTATTCGATGAAATAGTTCTCCGTCCCAGTTTAGAGGATGTTAAGGCAGCTGTTATAAAGTTAAGAAGCAACGTCGTAGATTTTCGAATATGGATGCTATCTTTTGATGAGAAACATGCATCATAGTATTAGTAAGGAATAAGGAAGAGAAAGATCAACTTCAGATAGACAGACGGCACTGTGGCACATTACGTCAGCTGACAAATCTAGCCCAAGCTGGATCAAAAACCCTCCAAATGTGTAATCAGATTGGAGAAGTCGCTCGTTACTAATATATTGGTAGTCATTACATATACGCTCATCTGAGAAGCTGTATGGACGAAGAAGGGAAGAACTATATTTCACCTCTATTGCACGTGCCAAGCTCTTTACAACTAAGATTCTATTTCTTCGACAACTTCGACGAAATATCTTAAGCGGACATCACTCACCCCCCGCGCTTTATATTAAGCTCCGGTTGGTTCCGCGAGTAGTTTTTTGATTACAGGTTGGCTTCATCTAACGCGTCCTGCCACTTTATCTGAACCTAACAAATCCAGTTTCGTACGTTTTTCAGGTTTTCAAATGATATCAACGATTCCCAATTTGAATCTTTGTTTTAAAAAAATCTCCTTCAACATGGGCTGTGTTTTAAACATCTTTGTTGTTTAATGTTTTTTATATAATATACTGCAACGCAACAGAAAACAAATATAACAACGCAACTGAACTGAAAAATATAACAACGCAACCAACTGAAAACGGAATAAAAATAACAACACAAAACAAAATCATTGTTTTTTTAATAAAAAAGATTCCATTATTTATTTTAAAAATAATAATTCATTAATAACTAATCATAACCAAAAACATTTTGTCTTTTTTTCTTTTTTTATTTAAATTAATAATTATAATTAAAAAATAATATAATAACTTAATACCGTTAAAAACAAACTTAGAGTTGCTAGAACTAAAAAAAAAGGAGAACTCAAAATTCTACTGTCACACTTTAAAAATGCATTTTTTTCCGTTTTTGTATCGTTGTTGTTTTTTTTTTATAAATAATTAAACAAGAAAATAATAATAAATAAATTAAATACTTAATAGCAAAACAAATAAAAAAAATTTGAAATTTTTTTCTTTCTTCATCATCTTCATTAACAAAATTTTGTGCAATATATGTACTTTTTGTTTTTTTAATGCAAAAAAGGAAACTAAATCTTAACAAAAAAAAGAAAACTTAACTGGTTTTGAAACATAAATAACCAAATTTAATTCGCAATAAGGACATTAACAATGTTTTATAAAAAAATTTTTTTAATTCATTTTATGAACAAACAATAATTTTTTTAAAAAAATTTTTATTCTTGTTTGTGAAGAGTGAACTTTTGTGTTTGTTTTTAGTTTTTGTTTTTTTATTAAATATAAATATAAATTAAGTTTTTTTATAAGATAAACTAAGAATTAAATTAAAAAATTGGCAAAACTAAGAGTAGTATAACTGTGTATGTGTTTTGTTTTTTTGTGTTTGTTTATATTTTTTTTAGTTTTAATAAGAAAACTATATTTTTGTTTTTTGTTTAAATAATTTGTGCTACTACAAGCTAAGGAGTCACAACCTTCGTTTTAAATAATTTTTTTTATTTTTTTTAGGGAATGATACAATGTTATAGAAGGGAGGGGAAGAATGGTTTTAGCTGCCTTTTTAGCCCTACCCGGGTCTTGTCTTTTTTGTTAACTTAGAGAGGAGTCAAGATTTGCGCGATAGATAAATAAATAAATAAAAGCCTTAGCAAGGAATGTAAGGAATGTAAAATGGGGTGGGATTTAAAGGGTGTATCTACTAATTAAATGCTTAAAATTTAAGAGTTTTGCTTTTGTTGTATGAGCAGAGAGAGAAATAGGGAGAAATTGGTCCTTCGAGACGGAAATATCAATCAGGAAATACCAAAGGAATAGCAGAAGAAGAAGATTATCATTTTTCTAATACGTATCTATATGTTTAAGTGTGTCTTGTTTTGTGTATTTGTGTTTAACTTATGAGTAAAATTATAGTACTGTATTTTTTTTATTTAAAAAAAATAATATTCTCAGTCTTTGCAGAGATTATCATCAATTGTTATGCTATCTACCCTTACGTGTCTATATGTATACTCCAGAGCCTATGTAGGAGCTCTGTTCAGATTTGTTGCTATAGCAAGTGACCATACCGTTTCTGACCTGTCAGTGTATCAATTTAAATTTAAATTTCTGGCCATATAACAAAATATATATATATATATGTATATATACTCTATAAAAAGAATCGTAAATACTAATCTCCATTAGGAATCTCAATGATCAAACAAACACAACTAAAAACAAAAATTTTATATAAAAAAAAAAAAAGACATCTCTCCATAGGAGAACTTTGCATGCAACTGTCACAAGTGACATCTGTCAAAATTACAAAAAAAAAGTATGTATCTAGTAAGATTTTCTTAAAATTTAAGCACTCTCCGTCTTAACAACCAATGGCATACTCAACCCGGCCAATTGTAATGGCGACGACTTGTGACCCTTGGCGAGATCATTTTCACTTTTCACCAACAGAGGGATATTCATTTTGACATCTGTCAAAATTGGTGAATCCATTAGACTGCCGCTGATGTTGTTCAAGTTACTGCTATTGTTGTTATTATTGTTGTTGTTATTGTTGCCACGCTGTTGAGCCTCATATCGGGTGTGGGTGCGCATGTGTCGAGTGATCATATCACGACGGCACGCCGCATAGGGACACTGTGGACACTTGTAGGGTTTCTCGCCGGTGTGCGTTCGCTGATGTGTTGACAGGTGATCAGAACGTGAGAATACCTGGCCGCAGACTTTACACGTGTATGGCTTGACGCCCGTATGCAATCGCATGTGACGCGTTAGCATATCAGAACGTGCAAAGGAACGATTACACACTTCACAGCAATAGGCTTTGGCTATGTCCGTGGATGGATTACGAGATTTGTGACGCGATGCCATATGCTTGGCCAGACGATCGTGCAGCGAGAACATTTGACCGCAAACTGGACACACGTAGGCGACATCGGATCCGGGTGGCATCTCCTCAACCACCGGTGAGACGTCAAGATTATAACGCCATGCGACAGATTCCTTGGTAGTGGGTGATGCGACATCACCCTTAACAACAGGTACTCCAACGGGGCCACTATGCTGCATATGAAGAGTGGGTGGGGCTGACGCTCCGCTAGGGATTTCACATTTTATCATGCCTGGATGTGGTGGCATCGGATAGTGTGCATGAGGGCTGGGCGGCATTAGCATCGATGAGGGCGGAGGTGGTGGCAGTGGCGACGGTGGGGTATAGAGTTTCTTACCCCGTGTCGAGAGATCAAGTGGACGCTCCTGTGGCGGTGGCATTTCTTGTTTTTTGCCTTGTTGGTGCTGCTGCTGCTGTTGCTGCTGCTTTGGACTTTGACGGCTATCACTGCGGGGCGACGGAATGGGTGGTGTGGACGCTGGCACTGGCGGCGGATGATCTTGATGACCCACGGACGTTTTTTGCGGCGGTGAATCTTGCTGTGAACTGGGCGTAGATGGCGCTGCACTACCAGCATAGAGATCATTACGACGTCGAAATACCTCGTTCAGATATTTTGTGTGCAAATAGTAGCCAAATAGTGGCGACGGAATTGGAAAATACCTATCGTACGGGCTTGGCAGTTGCTCAGTCTTAATGTCAACACGTAGCTGATTGTCCACATCGTTCACCTCGGCCAACTGGAGTGGGCTTACACTAATACGCGGGCTATCCGAATTCGACAGATCCTCGCCAGAGTCTTCATCACCGCTACTCGATCGTTTTGGCATGTAACCATCATCGTCAACATTATTGTTGTTATTATTCAGATTGGCTACGTTGTTGTTGTGAAGTTTGTCCAAAACCGCAGATAGACGTTTTCGTTTACGTTGCTTCCATGGTATGTTGTTATTCGCCACAAAGGGTTGATTGTTGTTATTATTGTTGTTCGCCATCATCGTTGTTGCTGATGCCTGCAAACTTTGATGGGCCACCGATAGAGCTGCCATTGTATGTAACTCTTGTTGGTGTTGCTGTTGCAACTGATGTTGTTGATGATGATGCTGCTGTTGTTGCTGTTGCTGCTGTTGATGATGTTGTTGCTGCAACCGATGGTGATAGTGGTTGTAATGATGATTATGATGGTGATGGGAAGTACTGTGATGCCCCATGGGGTCAGTACCTTCTGCCATAGTCATTAGGTCGAATTTTTTTTTTTTTATGTCAAATAGTGAGAGGGAGGAAGGGCGTAGAAGTTTGGAAAATGGAAAGCGAGAATGTTGCTAGGATTCGAAGCTACCCATTACATTTGGAGTGCAGCAGAGATCTGAAAAAAAAAGAAAAAAAATACGTGGTTAGTCCAAGAGTCAAGGGAGTGTTTTGCTTAGAAAAGTGTATTTAAATTCCTACTTCAAGTCTTGTGCTTTTTTTTGTATTCAAACTCATTAGGATTCCTACCCAGATGGTATCTGTCAGGCACTTTATCTCTCAAATACACAATGGGACTCTTCAGGTTAGTACGTCCAATGACACATTCCGTCGAATTTCAAGTCAGATACTCTATCACCTGAAGTTTCAAATTAAATTCCTATTCTCTAAAAAAAATTTTAACAGCGAAACCAGGTTGATCCAAAGATACATCTCCTACCATGACCACGGCGGTTATAGCCAACACACAGACACACATATTGCATAACATTTGGCCACTAGTGGTCCAGTGAATTACAGCTGCAGTTTGGATGGTAAAATTTGTCTCCGGCTTATACTCGGGGATTGGTTGAAAGTAGCGCTAGCGTAAAATTTCGCCAATAAATTTACTTTTGCCTCAGTGCGCACAAGGATAACCCCCCGCGTTATCCCACTATCGTATGGCCGGCCACCACCAACACCGCACATGGGGCGACTGGCTGCATGGCAAAAGATAGTTTTCGGTTTTATGGGGCGCAAATTTATTGCATTTCATCCCCTAGAGAGATGGAAGGATATCTGCCCGAAATGTTGATGATTTTTTTATTTTTTTTTTTTTCTTCTGTTTTGTTCCGGTACGGCTCCTCTGCCCAGTTGGAATTTCTGCCGCTTGGTTCCTTGGTGAAAATCTATTTACTCTTCAGAAAGGATTTTTGTGTTAACTCCACCATTCCTTGACCTAAGAGTAACACACCAGTAAAGGAGCAGCAGCAACAAAAAAAAAAAAGAAGAAACAGAGTAAAACGACGACAACACAGTGCAAAGGATCGATGCACACACAGTAGTCCTGGTTGAGGGACTACTAGCTTGGACTCCACTGTGTTTATTTATTGCTTACGCTTTTGTTACTCATGTTCGTTGTTAATTTTATTGCGTTCTCCCCCACTGGCAGAAAAGATGACCACCACCACCAGCAGCAGCAATATACACTTGCCGTATCACAAACGGAAAACACAACAACAAACAAAACAGAGAAAAGATATTTAAGAGTCATGTCGTAGGGTCCCACACCAGGACTAAGAAGGAGGAAGAGGTTTATAAAACTGTCGTCTCTTACTTTCGCCCCCTCGTGTTCCCTGTCTCTCCGGTCTATGCACGGTTGGTTTTCTGCTGCATTGCGCTTATCCTTGATGTATGCGATGGTATGTGGCAAAATACGATAAAAAAATAAAAAAAAAAAAATAAAACGGAGAAGCCAAAGTTAAACATATGAAATCCTTCCTTCCACCACCCGCTCAAACCAACCAAACACCGCCACCCTCAACTCGAAACTCTGAATGTGGAAATATCCTATGTGACCTGACCTGGTAGTTGGCTGCCTGGCTTGGCTTGGCTTGTGCTATACCCTACTGCTGTTTCCACTGATGATGACAACGGAAATGACTGGGCAGTAAAACGATATACGTGCGCCCTGATATAGTGCCACGATGTGGATGTGGAGCATGCCGTGTCCTTGTTACTGTAGAAAAGGCGCGTACACAATTAAAAACTTCCTCTACTACGGCGTGTTAATTTTTTGGAATCCCTTTTCTTTTTCTCCTTTTCTGTTTTTTTTTTTTTGAAGGTTTATTGTTAAAGGGAGACGCCAAAATAAATAAAGAAGGTTAACTATGGGAAAATATTCACACAGTCCTCGTAAATTTTCGAACCTCGTTTCTACTGCATTAAAACTGGGAGGCGAGACCAGTTCACCACTTTTACCACCCACCGCCTCGAGGGGGGATGCAATTCATTATCTTAATTGGTGGTAATTATACATTGCACGCTGACAACTATGTCAAGTTACACAAGCAAAGGCGGACGAAACACACCATCAAAATACAAAAAAAAAAAGCAGCAGCAAAAAACTTTTGCGCGATAAAAAAAAAAGTGAAACAATTTATGACTGTCTCGAGGCAGTAAATTTCACTTGGGGGAGTGCGGGAGAGTGAAAAAAAAATTCGCGTGATTTTCAAGGCACTTATCGTCCTGCAGGCAGACGGTGGTCGACGTCAGGACGTGTTTACAAATGCCCCCAAGTGAAATTAACATGATATATTGGAATCAGCAGCCAAGTAGCTGCTGAATAGCAATAAGTCATAGTCATAGAGGGTGTTTGGGTATACCTTACGTCTGATGTGATAACTACCGAGTCAACTTTGATTATCTTAGAGGGGATTTTTTCGTAAATAGATACAAATAAATGCCTATAGATACAACGATAGTATCATGAGATATTGGAGTCATACAAAAGTTTTCTTTTGGGTGTATTAGAACATGTAGATACATAGAAGATACGTTACGGTTTGGGTTACAGCCAGCATTATAATGCATTGGAAGAGTATAAGAGGTATGACCATTCAAGGGTTTCTAGAATCGGAATATAGCCATCGTATTGATATATGTATAATAAACTTTGTTACTTTGCGCTAAAATCTGTTCATATGGTCACAGCACCAACATTACCTTCTCCCATCCAACACACCTAGTCGCTAAGCTGCGGATCTGACCTACAAGTTGATACCAAAATGAATGAAATCTATCATTAACTTCCACTCTCATGAAGGCTTGAAAATCCTACCAAATTTCGTAACACTCCCTTCCGGGAACCCGAATTATAAGACATCACGTCAGAACCGACAAATGGATTACAAATCAAGCATTGTGTAGATCGTACTGCTTCGGTGGTTGTATCTTTACGCAGTTTACATGTATAGCCTTTGAGTCAACTATTTGTAGGAAAATATATATTTAAAATGGTAACGTTGTGCAGACTTAGATGTAGATTCTTAACCTTCTACCTTTTTCAGAGGCATCATAAGGCTTCTGAATGCTAGATACGTTTATTACCGAGTTAGTTGTAACAAAAATTCTAGATAGCTTAGGTAGCTTGTTACGAAAGATACTCTTCGTCGAGCAGTCGAACTTAAAAAAGCGTAGAACCCAAGGGATGGTGAATTTGGCTCAGGCTCTGTAAAAGCTGGTGAACTGAGAGAAAATGCACCGATACAACTAGGTAAACTGTAACCCAAAAAGACATAAGACTGACATCAATAAGTCATTTAGGATCAGTGCTTCTAAAAAAGACAAGAAAATCCTCTTGGTTGGGTTGACAAGACTAGTTTCACCAGAGTCTTAAAATGTGATGTTACTGAATTCGAATGTCAAGCAAAGTATCGAAGACAGACATGTCGAGAGATGGTAAAGCAACATAGACCACTGATCACTTACTATGCCCAGTCACCCAAAGAAATGCCTAACGATAACTACCAGAGACTCATATACAAAGGTCACTGATCGAGTGTAAATAGGAAGTAATACGTTTTAATGTAGTTAGTATGGATAGACTCCGTGGTTTCGGCAGCACCACATTGGGTATCACTTGGATCCAACTACTTGGAGAAAGACGCCTGACTTTTTACACAACAACCAACTCTAACAAACCTATTCAACCACTCAGAAACAAGAGGAAGATACGGCAAGAAGCATGTCAAGTAATGTCATATATCAGCAGAAACAAGGTTGATATTGGGTTACGATTCATAAATGGAAAGAAACGGCAAATCGATTGGAGAAAGTGTAGTAGGAATAAAGGTCACAGATATCCTTTAAGCTGAGAGTAATCATCTTGATGTATCTCTTCAACATTCCCATGAATCGGCTGAACCAAATCGGATCACTTAAAACTTAGTGAACCATTTACTATTGTCCAACTCGAAGAGAGATTTTGCCGGTTCTTGTTTTCCCTAGTTTAAGGTACAACAAGTCTTGGTTTTTTCTGTAAACCACAAGCGATACTTTCAGCTTTTGCAAGTAGAAGATACCTGACGCTCTCCACGCAATTTATGATAAGACAGACCTCTTCCTTCTCCACATTTGAAAAATCATAAACAATTCGTTTTGCTTCTCAATTGAGTTCTACAAGAGAATTCATTTATACAAAGTTCTAGAACTATGTAGACTTAAATGTATGGTGAATGGAGCAATGAAACGGAGTTCAGTGGATCAAAGCGGAGTAAAGCGGTGCAAAAATTTGAATGCAAAAATCTTTCGGAAGTGGATTCTTTTGTTTCGGGAAACATGTAAAGCAGATATCTTCCCGCAGCACTTTTCGTTTGGTACTAAGGTGTGCCTCATACAACAAATATTTTGGGCGACAGATCCAGGTCACAAGGGTTTAGTTTCTCACAACCATTCGTTATATTCTTCATACCAATGCAAGAAGCCTACTGTGTCCGAAAGGCAATTTTTGTTTTGAGAAACTTTTTCTTTACATATTTATTCTCGAATGTTTGTCAGACTGGTATTCCGAAGCTGACTCTGAGCCAATGCTTGCAAGGTAATCATAATAAACACCTTAATATCTACACTCCAAAAGTCTGCATAAACAAATCATACATATCTTGAAAGAAATAATTCGTCTAACAAAAATCATTTGTATCTCCGTCTGTCTATTGCAATATCAAAGACCACTAAGTGACACAAAAATAAAAAAAAATAATTGAAACAATTAACCTCCCAGGTGATAAAACCACCTATAGCTACATATAGATACATCACAAACCAATTTCTTTCAAGGGTCATTACTTAATTGCCAAAGATTTTGTAACGAACACATGAAAAAAAAAATAAATCTCAAGAGAAATAAAGATATAATCGCTGCTAATTGTTGTAGATACTTTAACTATCAATTCGAATCTTACTATCTTAATCTTAAGACATACACAGGTACAGATACAGATACAGATATAGATATAAAAAAAAAACTAAAGCTCCGAAGCTCTCTCCGGCTCGCTCTATCATAGGTAAGTAAATATTTTTTTTTTTTTATTTCAAATATATACTTAAGTATCTATCTCTCCAGTAGCTATCTGTATCTTTGTGTGAAAAATTTGTGCAAATGTATAAGCTTAGAAAATAAAGTCTCCTTCCATTGGCCAATTCAACTATATTTGCCTCTCCGGAATAATGATAGAAAAAAAAAACCCCACTGTGGGTGTATTTGTTGGGGCGGCCATTCGCTATGCGCTGCCAGATCTCAACGATTGCCAGATACTATGATCACAGTGAAACGTGTTGAATATTAATAACAACACCACAACCAAACGATCACCGTCGTCGTTTCTCGATTTGTGTTGTTCTTTTTTGTATTTATTCCTTCTCTGCTGTATCTCTCCCCAACTCGATATGGAGATTGGAGCGGGGATTTAGAGTGGTGGTATGAATTGGCGGAATTAATTGAAAAGATAAATACATCAACAGACAAACCAAAGAAAGAAAAAAAAACGAACGAAGAAAAAAAAAATTAAATAAATAGCCCAACCATTCATCGTTGGGCTCTTGGATTGTGACTGGTTGAATGTTTATTCATTTTTTTGTCTCATTTTTCTGTTGTATCTTTTTTTTTTGCTGAATGGAGGGTATATTGGTGTTGAAACTGTCTCTCGGTCAGTTGAATTGGAAAAAATCGAAATGGTGGACATTTAACTGCCATTTTATGAAGGAGATACTTTTATATATTCCGTCAGACGCTTTATTTTATCTTTAACTTGATGACAGTTTGCTACCACCATTGTGTATGGATATTTGTCAAAGGGGTGGGCCACCAGATACTCACCATCACTAGCTCTCAACAGTGATTGTTTGATTTGATTGTATACCCCAATATGCTGTCGATTGATGAGTGTCATGTCGTCGGCGGTTAATGACGAGTATGTTGTTGATAAGCAACCCACTTCAGAGTGCCACAGACGAGGCGAACGCAAGCAGACAGTGTGGGAGATTTAGTATACAGAGAGTGGGAAAAAAAAAATTTTAAACGAAATCAAAATAAACATGCAGACTTGCGGCAGACAAGATACGACCAACGCAAATTTTTTGTCGTATCTTTGTTTTCTCTCCTTTTTTTTCTTTTTTTTGCTGCTAGCCCCCCTCTAGAGGTGACTCCTTTGCATTTCTGTATATCATATTCATTCGTGTGGACAAATGTGGATAAATCATGAGCACATAACGTGTGGAGTATTAAAATGTCCGCACTAAGTGTTGGGGAGAAATTATGATGAATGCATAATTCTGTGGTTTTTCGTTATGTTCTTATGGTATTTACAATGTATCTGAGTGGGTTGCGGAGTATCTTTTTGGGTGTTTTTTGATTAAATGTAAAGTATTTACAGTTTATTTGGAATATTGAGAGGAGACGTGTTGATTGAATAACTTATTCATCGAAGGAAAGGATGATGTTTCAATAAAAACGGTTGGAATGATATTCAGACTGTAAGCTGCGTATCTAAGTATTTCCCAATTGTTTTTCTAAAGGTCTAGGTCTAGAAATATTCATTTACTCAGTCCTTGATAGTGATGAGACAACTCACAGCTGTATGGTTAAACTGGGATACATCACATTCCGTCTGAATGACTGTGAATCTCTTAAGAAGAATAGCCCAATAGGTAAGCAGGATAGTTATGTGCGTCTTTCTGTACTTTCTACTTATGTGGACTTTGGATACCTATAAATGCACTATTTTAAAAGCCATACCTCTAGACTGTAGCAAAGTCAAAAAGTAACGAAACTCTCGGGAGATGACAATTCATTTAAGACCAAGTTGTCGACTTAGGCTTAAGTATAATTTCACTTCATTTTGATTTCAGTAGCTAACGATATCTCATTTATTTTGAGTCCCTCAGGAATCCGTATTGGGTACTATACTTTTCAGTAAATGCTGAAAATGGTTTAGAGATACATATGTTCGATGCTGTTTTATTAAGGATTCTGGTTCCATATTAAATTCGCCATTGTGCAACAGCAAAACCTTTAAAGAGCAGCTTTAGATGACTAATTGATAGCTACACGGAAGGAATTGATCGCGATGGCATTCGAAGGATCCTTCCACATTATTTCATGATTTTTTATGATCAGTAGCATTTTGTTTTCAAATTTCGTCAGACTTTTTCTAAAGAATTCGACTCTTGTCACGATTTACACTTTACCTAATTTTGACATTACAATCTTGCCCTGTTATGAAATAATGTACACAGTCATGTTGTGTCTCATTATGTACCTAAACTAATAACATACATCTATTAGAAGAAAAAGCATGAGTTCCAGTCAGCTTTATTCTTTCCGCAGTTGGCGCATAATCTAAGTTTGGCTTGATCGTTCCATGATACCTAGATTATTGAAGTACACAGTTTTAAAGCAGACCATCCACCAGATTACCAGCATTATGCATAAGTTTTTTAGAGTACCTATGTACATTTATTTTTTCAAGATACTTGTCTCTATGTCGCCTACTTAAGCAGTCACCCTGACTCGTTAGCCGGAAGATTTCAAAGAAGAGAAGACAGATCCTCACCTTGTGGTGGCCCAAATTAGTTCTACTTGAATACAGATTGTTCATCAGTACCCCAAGCGAAGTCTCTATCTTGGAGTATCTTAATATCAAGAAAGATGACCCATGCATACTGTCTATACTCTGATGATTATCCAATGCTGTGTACCAACCAGTATAGACCAATTTGTAGTGACGTTCCCCCTAGTAAGCATGCTGGGGGGCTTACTCTATGTTGGTAACAGTATTGTAGCAAGGACGGGTAGCAATCAGTTTTTCAAGGAAAAAGTCATGATGGACTTTTAGGTCTAAAAGCTTTGGTACAAAACATGCTACCGTGCTCCTTGGGTAGGCGGTCTTACCAATTCACTCTGGGGAACTCTGTTGTAAATTACTAGAAAATATTGCGAGTTCGATCGATGTCTGTGTACAACAGATACTAGTCCAAGGGTCACCGGTCACTGTGCGACAATTCTATACATATAATGACATTAGTAAACGTATATAACATAACTAGAACAATCGTTACGTCGGGGACTAAGCTCATGATCTAAGCATCTACTAGGGATTCAGAGTATCAAATCCGTCCTACCTAGGTGTTTGCTTAATAAATTCATAGGAGCATGCCCTATAGACAAGTCTTTAAAGCTCTTGTGGTCAATACTTAAACAAATTGCAACAAATTCTGCATTTAAGGTAGAAAACGCTTCTCAAAAGTGGACAAGGACAACATTAAACTGATGTTATCTGTAAGATCCCCTCCTTCACCCTTGACGAGCTCTCCAGACAGGGCGCAACCCAAAGGATCTGGCCAAAATTACGAACCCTGGTAGGTTCCTCGCTTAGCAAAACCAACTGTGCATGGGAAAAGGTCTCTTCTTGCAACATTTCGGTTCAAATCTGGCCTATGCCTGATCTGAAACATAGTGCCAAGTTGGGTTTGTTGAAGCGGTTACAGTTCAGCCACGTTATAGGCGTTCTTATTGGACTCTGTCTGATAAGCAAACATCCCAAAAGGCTGAGTGTTTTTTTAAATGACTTCTGTAGAAGCTGTAAGGATGAGGAAGAGAAAAAATCATTCTCCACCTCCTATGCACGTGCCCAGCTCTATCCCACAAAAAATAGGTGTAAGTAAAAATACTCCATCTAGGAGCTTTTTTCTTAGACAACTTAGGCCAACTACCATCATTAGAGGTCACGAGCCTCATTCGCTCTATTAAAAGCTCCGGTTGGCCTAATTAATTCCGGTTAGCCCAATGGTGCGATGCATGAAACACAATGGACCTTTAATGCTTCTGAATTGGAGAATCCTTATGCGGTTTGTAAGTACTCTGAGGTGAACCACTCAATCCTTTTGAACGCATAAGGCATCAGCAGTACACGCCGACAAATAAAAGAAAGTCAGGTTCTTCTGAAGCTGATATGATCTGCCCTTCCATTGAGACCAATCTGTACAAGATGCTCGACAAGGTAGAAAATCTTTTCTATCGAAAATTGCTCATATAAATATACTCCATTCATCCATCGAAGATACTTTACAATAGCGCTACAGAATAGAGCCAAAAAAGCTTAAATAATAGGGTTAGCCCATCTAAAGGACCACCCCAAAGGAAGCACTCAAACATTAGCTCTTCACTTTCAATTAGAATAACATCACAATTCCTTGTCCTACTTTCCCCCGTCTTACAAAATTGAAATAGCAAAACTATAATCAAAGATACAAGTGCATCTGGTCATCATTTATCATCATCTGCTGATCCTTATCACCCCCAAGTATCACACAGAGGGAAACATTTTTATTTTTAAACATATTTACACACTCACCAAGCATCAAGAACATTTCAACAACATCATCATCATCATCATCAGCTTTCATCCCACACGAAAAAAAAAACAGAAAAGAAACAAATTCGCACTCAAAAGTATCTCATATAAGTATCTTATAAGCCTCCCGCTCTTAAAAACGATATAAAACAAAAAAAAAAAAACTAATAAAATCCGACAGATTTTACAGTTTTAATGGCTTCTGTGATATATGTTAGCGTGTTCATTATGGGAAAATGCTCACCGTGCCGCATACGCGCCGCGATTTATTTGCTGTATCCATGTGTACCCCTTGATCCTGATAAGATCAGCACTTGCCCGATGGGCGCGCAACTCATACAGTCGGCTATGTACACTGGCGAACAGGCAGGCAATGTAATAAATTTATAAAAAAATTGCGTTTTTTTTTTGTCTTGTATGTAATAACAATCTATCTATCTAAATTGCTTTCTTTTGCCAAAAAAAACATAAAAGAATAAAGATACAAAATAACAATTTTTTGGAAGTGAAGGAGGGCGAAAGATACTTTTTTGTACTCAAATTTCCAACTGATGATCATTAGCACAAAATGTGAGTTCTCCCAGGAGAAAACTTTAATGATCTGGGTTGAGGATAACTGGTGTAAGTGAAGGTATCTTATGGTGGATCCTTGATATTGATTCCACATAATTTCATTGAGCAATTGTCGATCGAAAAGAGTTGATAATGTGTTCTTCTTCCTTTTTTTTTTATTTTGGATGCATAATAACACGGAAATTGATTGATGTATGTGCATTTTCGAGAGAAGGTGGAGTAGACAATCCATAAGAGAGAGAGAAAAAAAAAAGGAAAAATAAGCACTCCTCATCATTTAGATACTTTGGATACACCAACAAACCATCAGGCTAGCAGGAAAAGAGTCATTTACGTTGTATAGCCGGGGTACTAATGCAAAAAGGCAATTGCTGCTGGTTCTCGACTGCTACTGCTATAACAAAACCCTTGGGGGCACAAAATCATCGTCATTACAATGAAGTGCAGCCGCAGTTGTTGCCAGCAACAGCAGCCCGACAGAGTAAACTAATTCCATACTCTCCATAGCGCGTTTGGTCTGCGCGCCGCTCTGGTCTGATGGGAAATTATTAAATTCCAATGCAAGTAGGAGGATAACAAAAAGCCTTTTTTTTCTGTTTTTTTTTTGCTACCAAGCGGCACAGCAAGGAGAAATAAAAAAGAGATACAACAACAAAAACAAGCAAAAATGAGCATTTTACTGCTCCTCCTCCACCAGTGTTGCCACCATTGGAAATCGATGCCAGCCACATTGGCTACCGATGCAGTTGGTAGTTGGGTGTAATCACAATGTAATTCTGAAAATTACCCTGCACCACCACCAATAATCAACTTGTAATTTCTCATTCTTATTTTTTAATTTCTCTGGTGATTAATCCTTATTTTTTTTTTTTTTTTCGTTTGATAGTCTTGCAGCAGCTTTTCCTTATTTTTATTTTTCTGCGCCTCAAACAGGATTTCGATAATCATGTCTCTACATATTGCATCTTTCATAATATGTATCTCTATGCAACGAGGGGGAGATGCTGTATAAACAGAAAGAGAGAGAGAGAAGAAAAAAATGATTAAACGCGAACGAACAGTATCCACCGGGGAGAGAGACACACCAAAGAGATACACAGCACTATGGAGGGTACCTGGAGACGAGAAAAACCAACAAACACCTTGTCTACATGTAATTTCACTTAATGCGCGCCACCTTTGACAGATAGTTAGCCAGGGAGATGCATACTAGATACATAGATACTCTTAGATACTTGGGAAGTATTTATTTCGTCTTTTTTTTCTTCTCCTCCTCTGTTAAGCGCTAAAATCTTCATACACACCGTGTGTTTTGCGCGTGTATCTAAAACCTCACATCTCCTAAGGCAAAATTGTCATCTGAACCGTGTGGTACGTCGTCGTTGTCGTCAGCGTCACCTAACTTCAATCATCACCCCCCCCAACCGCCCCATAAAGTGTATGCGTGTACGTAAACTGTATGTTGAAAGTGTAATAATAATTATTGTTATTTCTCACTTTTATTTTTATTACTACTTTTTTTTTAATTGCTCTTTTATGGTGTACGTTTACCCAATTTGTGTTACTTTATTTTCTAGGCTGACGCTTGATTTTTTTTTTGGGAAAACAAAATGTTTAATTGCATCAAGTCACACATGTGGGAGAAACACAACACACAGTTTGGTATGGATATTCTAATTACTTAAACTTGTATCTGTTGTATCTGTGATGATCTTTTTATGCGGAAATGCAATTTCACACCCCATCCCCTACACAAGAAATAGTCGTAGATACATGTTGCGTAGGGCCGAAACGAAACAATTTCTATGCGTTTTTCTTTGATTACATTTCTACCTCTGGTCATGACCATTTGAGGAAGTAAGATACTTGTTTTCCGCATGCATACACTACACAAGGTGGTTTGGGGGAGTAAGGAAAGATGGACAGATGCTGTTTAGCTCCTACAACATCCTGAACAACTCAACGTATTTTACTCCTTCTCCACCATCTCCTCATGGTACTGAAACATACACCAGAGTCGTAGAGATAAGTGTGTATGTTTCGATTGTAATTTTCTCGTAATTATCTCTGTGCGCCGGTTGGTTTTTTTTTTTCTTCTTTTTTTTTGCAACACTCAGGTGTAGAGGATAAAAATGATTGCGTGATCAAAGTCAATTTAGTATCCCAAAAGGCAAAAACGATCCTGTCATCATACCATCGTCTCTTCGTATATATTGTATACATATGCATTGCATTTTGGTTGTGCGGCTCCCGGTTGCAGTTATACCAGAGTAGGTAGGTACTTGTTGTGGGGGAAACACAAATGAATAAAATTACACTTAAGGAAATTGGTAAAAAAAAAAGTAAAAAACTGAATGAATAAAGAAGGATATACCAATTTCAAGAGATTGAGACTTCTGTTTTATTGCAACACGAACGAGAAGAGAAGATGACTTCTAATTTAATTTAAATTCTAATATATCTCAGGAAATGAAAAAAAAAAAAAAAAAACTGGTTACATCCAAGTGCATTGGAGTGTATATTGTGAATTTAAAACCAAAATGTTGCCCCCCCCAGGGATGCTAATTACAACAAAACTCTATGTGACGATGATGATGGGCAACACAGCATCTCTTTGGCGGCTTAGTCATTCATTAGGAGTGATTAATTCGCCACAAAATAAGGTTTTAGGCAAAACATCTAATTATCTCATTGTGTGCGAGATTTTTGTCTTGTCTTGTCTTGTATTTTTTTTTTTGGTAACAAACAGTGAAACAAAAAAAAACATTGTTAATTATACAACAAAGAAAGAGCAACAAAATGAAAATAGAAGGGTTACCTTGGGGGACGTTTAACCAAATTTAATGGTTTCACTGAGTTGGGCAATTCATTCACCCGAATTGAGAGGTGTTTTATTTTATTATTCGCCTATTGCTTGCGGGGATGGTCATTTTAACTGAACAATAAAATTCCTTTCGGTAATTAAAAGCAAACAAAAAAAGTGGAATCAAAAGCAATGATATAGATATAGTTAAAATGAAATTTTGTGAACGGCTGTATTCTATACTGGTCATTTGTACTAAACAGGATCATACCATTACGAATGGCAAGATTTTAACCTACTTTTTCTACTACTGTACCTATATCTGCCCTATCTGATGCTTCGTTATAATTGGCGCCCGACGTGAAGTCCGACTAGATTTTCATACCCAACCAAACCTTCAGGATTAAAGCAAACGTCAACGACTTATTTAGAGCAATCTTAAATATAGTTTTGATCCAAAGGAGTCGGTTGATCCAAAGGAGTCAATTGATCCAAAATTACGTGAACGATAAATTTTTAAGAGACAACTACTTTTACTTGTAATTTTTATTACTGTCGATCCCCATCAAGTGACACGATTTAAGCAACCGATATCGTATCCGATTTATACATATAATTGGCGCCCGACATGGGGTCCTAGAATTTTTCTTTTTCACTTAGTCATGACTTAATGGAGTCATGTCCTCTTTTCAGAGGATGCTTGAACCATTTTTAATTTAAATAGGCATTTATAGGAATTTCATTCATCAGTGACTCGAATACTATGTCAAATGCTTCCACTTCATATCATATATAATGCTTCTACATATATGAGACTGAAAGTTCTTATTTTTCACTGTCAGCTCATCACCTATGGCCTGTCGAGAAACTCCTTTAGTTTGAGGAGAAACAGCATTCAAATCCAAGTGAGAATGAATGAGTGATATCTGGGACAATCTCCGGCTCGAAGGACCATAAAAAAGAACTAGAAAATGTGAACTCAGACCTGATCTATGTTAAAAATACAACGTCCTTCAATTACACTCGCTTTGTATTGAGTTACGCCTTCGGGGTAACGTGCCAAGACTGTTCATGCTTTGAGATGTTCAGCTTTGAGATCTTCGCTGATGAATTCTTTAAGTGAAACTGTATCTACTTCACTAAAGTTGTTCAAAATTTGTATTTAGCTTACATTTTTCTACTTCACGTACAAAAATGTATTCAATAAGGTTCAGTAGAGCTTAAATTCGGACGGTGTTCTGGAGTACATCGTGAAAGATACACTTACTATGTACGATCTGCATGTCACTTAGCCAAGTTGCATGAAGTTGTTTACAATTCCAACGAATTTTTGGTTGACTTTTAGTTCTATAGAATTCTTTTGCAATATTATCTGCCATTGTATCCAAAACCATTTTCTGAATTTTTTTTTCTTTCCGTAACAAGTGCCTCACAGAAGTCAGTATCTATCCTCGACCCGCTTTTATCTCAAATTTCCTTCGAACGAAATTAGTTTCTATTTCAATATTTGCGGTTTGCCGTTTATTGAAGGCGTTTAAACATTCGCCAGCTGTTTAGTTTCCCACACTTCCACTATTACCAGTTTTTATTACCTGCCAAACTAACCGCTAAAAATTGTATCTTCACCAAAGCGGTTTTCAATAGCAAAATGCTCTCCCCATCTCCGGCTGGGCTGTAGATGTCTGCACAGTAATACAATCACTTTGCCCACATATACACATTTAAATGTGGGCCTAACAAACCGATTTATAGTTGCTACATCTATTTTTGTCTCACTAATCACTCGGCACTCAATGGTTATAGTAAGTGTACGTATACTACTGGAGGACTCTTCACCATGCTAAGCAAAGTGGAAGTTGAAATTCATTTCACCGCAAGCACACACCCATCACTGTATAACACCACAAAAAAAAATAAAAAAAAAATTAAAACAAAACAGATATAGAAACGAACAAAACCTCAAGGCTTAAGCTCCCGCATTTCCAGCAAAGCAACGTCTGTGCGCCACTCGACTTGATCCTGAAACTAGATGTGTATGATGTCGTTGCTGTTTGTCGATGACGATCGGTAGGTAAGTGAGAGGGGTTAGCAACACCCGCATTTCAACGAAAAACCGCATTTGTAATGCGAGAAAATCAATGTACAGATCTATATGTGTCTTCTGGTGCGTCTCTGGTGTATCTACAACAGTTGCAGATACACAAGGTTGACTGAACTAAACCCAGTTCTTTTTTTTTTTTCTTGTCTATATCTCTTCTCCTCATATGGACCACAGACTTAAACAATCAGTCAGTTGGAAGTATCATCGAATGGTAACAGTAGTAGCAGATATAAAAAAATAAAAATAAATAAAACAAATTCCAATCTGTCTCTTAAGTATCTCAAGACAAGTTTAAAGTGTTTTCTGTGGAAAATTGTTGCAAACTTGCAATATTAACTGTTTGACTGATTTGAAATAAATGTAGTAGGTACCTGACGAGAGTGCGTTAATACTAAAGGAAATTAAAAACAGATAAATCTTTAGAAACTAATTAGTGGAAGCATGCCGCTGGCTAACAAGAACAAAGTGTGCGCGCTACGTAACCGTACGCCATTTATTGTGTACGAATGGCACGAATGGAGTTATTACCACCTGTGTACTGATAGTTTACACTCAAATTGTGGAACGAAAAATATGTGTAACCATTATTCGACTGGTTTGACTAACGAGGACTCGAATTCGAGAGAACACGTGTCTGGAACTTAAAATACCAAAAGTAAAGCACAACAAGAATTTTGTAATTTGCGACACGGTTAGAGCGCCATCTAATGTGATTGCAGATATGACAAGCATGTCCTGGTGTTTGACAACACAATCTATGTAATTAGTCAACTAGTCAATACAAAGTCCAATTGAATTTGGAAAGTATTTATCCAGATAGTCATTGTAGATACTTGCACACTCAGCGGATTATTGAGACAAATTATGTAATTTGTATTTAGTTTTCGTATGTATAACAGATACAGGGGCTTGTAATTTTCGGTGATGATTACTCATACAAATCTGTTGAGAAAGTTTGAAGTTTTGAAGCGATTGAGTTACAAAGCAACTGGATTAATATAGGAAGAAATAGAGGTACCATGACTATAAAATACTCTATCACAAAATATTCAAATCCGACTCAAAGGACCAAAACCATAAGAAGCTTCAAAACAAGACATTTAAGCTGAATAAAGTCTTATCTCAATAAAACGCCAATTAACCAGAAAAGTAATCAACGAACCCAAAAGGCTAAATGTACGCGTATCTGGTGAGAAAATTGACGGTTCATCCGGCTCGAAGGACCATAAAAGAGAGTTTATTGCGACATAGATATCTAGGAAAACAATTAAAGTTTCATGCGACTCCAAATAGTGTACTGACGCACAAGATACTGACTAAGCCGGACCAGACTTTCGGGTCTACTTTCTTGTCATTTATTTTAAGAGCAAGCATGCAGAATATCACCAAGTTCAAGTGTACAAATAGACCTCAAAAGTAATGACCGTGTCAGTATGTACATACCCGCAAGAGTATTAAAAGATACACGGTATCTACAACCTGAATCTGTTCGTATATAAATTTAAAAAAATGCTAGACAGTCTACAGGTATATTAAAATATTTTTTGACGTACCCATCACTGCTTTGTAAAAATCGAATTATTAAAAAAAAACAAGAGATTGTTGTTAGATGTTTCGTTTGTGATGATGCTTAGGTTTGTATCTACACTAAATTGTTAAAACTGTGCCTCGCATTTTGTGGGGCTTACGATGAAATATTGCTGCTAAAGATGCATTTCTTCTATTAATTCTTTAAACATGGTCTTGAAAGTTTGAATTTAAACTGTAAACTTGGATCCTAACCTAAATCTTTGTTAGACTCTAACAAGGGGTTTATGACTTAGATGAATTTGTGGGAATAATGAAGCTGAGTATTTTAAAGAATTTTTAGGAAAAAACGTAAGGTAAGTACGCACATACTTGTTTGTCAATTCAGCCTTAGTTCCAGTAGATTAAACTAGACTCCAGTTTTATTGATGAAGATCGCGTACGATCACCTATAAAAATGAAAATCGAACTTAAACCGAAATGCCAAGATGAAAGCTATTATTTAACATAAAAAAAACTTTGACTGAAAGAAAAATGTTAAGACTAACTAAGTGTAGATACTAGCAGCCTAAGTGTGAAAGTAAAAACCAAACAGAATAGGCATAAAACACAGACAATCCACGGCATTCATCAGTAACCTTTTAGCGAATATTTGTTTGCTTGTTCACAATACTATCCCACGCTCAGATCGGACAATAATTAACCCTCAATTACATTAACTGTCATCATTCAGAATTTAATTTGACAAGTTGTCAACGAACGTGATCACATAATTTAACCATGTATCTTTTCTTACACAAAAAAAATTGAAAAAAAAAAAAACAAAAATAATTAAAATATTCAACTAATCAAATCAAATAATACTCGCCGCCCCTCATCCCCCGTCAAACACAGTGGAACTTACGTAACAATTTGCCGTTGCAATTCGCAATAGTACAAGTATTATGTATTTCTCTAAAATTGGTATCTGCAAGGTGGTACAATCACTCCACAACCATCGATATAAGTTACACAACAACCAGCAAGAACACGTTTTCTATCAGTTTTTTTCATTTTTTTTTTTTAACTATTGTTAATTACTCTTCTCGAGATACAAACATTCACTCTAGCTCAATCATCTCGTCGTCGTCGCAGTCGTCGTCGTCGTCGTCGTTGCTGTTGTTGTCATTTTCATAGCCGTAGTCGTGCCCCCCATTTCAATGAGTAGCAAATACATCACACAAGTCATAAAAAAGATACAGATACGACGAGATCACATAAATGCTAAAATAATAATATGTCAAGATTAGCAAATTCGAACGCACTTCGCATACGCATTATGTGGCCTTAATCACCATCTCCGTTCGACTATCTAAAAGGAGGAGGAGATGTAAAGTAAAGAAAAATAAAAATTGATTTCGAAGAAAAATTTCGCACCATAAATGGTTAAAACAAGCGCGTATCGGTTTTAATTTGTTTTTTTTTTTTCTAATAAAAATAAATAAAAAGATACAAAAGTATCTATGAGATACATTAGTATCTTTTTGTAAAAATAAAATAAAATACACATTCTAAATCTTAACCGATGGTGTGGTGTATACACATTCATTGATTGCATCTAAATACATTATTTTGCCATTATCATTGCACAGTCATAGTCATACAGAGTAACAACGGAGTGTTTTGTTCACGCAATGGGCAGAGACGCTCGCGCTCTCCTAAGCACGACAAACGATGACAAGAAGACATAGTCGTTTTGTCGTCGTAGTCGAAGTTTGTAGTCATAGTCGTTTGTCGTCTATTACCAGTCGTGCGTGCGTGCTAAACCCCAACTGGACAACAGCAGCAGCAGCAACAACAGCAGCAGTATTGGTAGTAGTAGTAGTAGTACTAGAATCTCCAACAAAATCGGCAACAATTCAAAACTCTGACAAGACAGATGATTTTTTATGAGGAATGCCTAATAAAAATACCTTGCAGGCATAGCTAGAGCCAACTCTAAACTGACTGCCTCACTGACTGACTTGACCATCATCAATCCATCCAACCATACATCTATCCATCCATCTATCGTAGCTAGTAATCATCTGTCCATGTATCTATCCACCTGCGGAGTTAGTGGCGGCGGCGTTAACTTCGTTGAAAATTCTCCGCTGATTCTTTTTTAGGAAATTCACTTAAAGGCCTGAGATCTCATGTCGCATGACATAAGATTCAAGTGAAGGCGGTGATGCTGATGATCATCATGGTGGCGGCGATGTTGTTGGAGGTGGATGCAGAGTCGCAGTGGAATGAAGTGGACATTTCTTCTTTTTTTTTTTTTTGTCTCTCTCTCTCTCTGTCTCAATTTTATTTTCATTTTTTGAACAAAATCCAAAAAGCAAAAATCAGACAGACACTTCAATGCTCAGACAACCATATATGATTGATCTTGTCGCTGGTTGACTATAAGCACCAGCACAGTATAGCATCAAGCAGCAACAGAGTATCAAGCGGCAACTTTTTTGGGCACTCGCCATCATGTCGAAGGAGGACAGCTTATCTTATCGTCTGACCATAATAATAACATATTCCCCTTTCTCCTTTCTCCCTCTTTACCACCACCACCACCAACACGACCTCCTCCTCCTCCTTGATTCTTATTCAATTTGCAGAGATACATATGTATATACTTCGAATGCATGCAATGAATTCTATTCACGCTCACTATACTGCAACGACGATGACGGCGACGACTACGACGACAACCACGAAAACGACAACTACGACGACGACTACGACGACGATGATGATGATTATTGTAAAAGTGCACAAATTGGTTTTGCTACAATTTTGGATTATCACATAAAGATCTATCTAGCTTTGCGTATCTCTATGAACGACGACTAACCGATGATGGTGCGTAGCATATGCGTATACAGTAAAAGTACATAAAACTGTCAGAAGTGACAGTGCAAGTGCAGATACATCATCGTGTCTGTCTGCGCGCGCTACGCTCTGTGCTAAAATTATTCACCTTAACCATAAAGTTTTGTCGATTTTCCTCGCGTTTTCAAAATGGATATTTCACGTATTTATTTATGGTGAATTGAAACAAATGACAAACTGACTGATTAGAATCATCTTTGGGCATAGAGTTGACTTCTTTTTTTTTTTTTTTTTGTATCTTGTATCTGTTCAGAATTCCCCCGATAGCATGAAGTTGTTTTTTGTTTCTTCTGTTTTTTTCTGGTCTACTAAAAGAGCCGTACTGGTGTACCGGACAAAGAAGTTAAAAGTTTTACCGAAGCGAAGATTTATGAAGTTTACCAGAAAGGATGATTGACCAGGTGATTCTGCAAAATGTTGACACCAAATTTGGTTGCACGTAGATGCACCCAACAAAAAGGAAATACGAACTTATACGAGAGTACATAGTGAAGTTCAATGGTTAAAGAGAATAATTTATTTATGCAATTTAGATGTGAGATTTTAGATACAAATTGCAGTAGGGGTTGATGGATGGTTTATTGTGGTTCGATGAACAGGATATTTATTTTTAAAGAAAACAAAAACAATTCGTTTTTGTTGAATTAATTCGATGATGCTGGTGACTTTGAGTGATTTAATGACTGTTGGCGACAGATTTTGAAACTAAAAAAGTGAGGAAATTCAAATCTATTTGGTAGATGCTAAGCAATAAATTTAGATGGTGTCACTGTGTGGCGGGCAAGAAGACTTTACAGTCAATAAATCACTATTTTAGTTCTTACTAGCTGGGGAGGTATCTATAAGGAGATTCTCAATCAAATTGATGGTACTTTGCTAGAAATGGTTATCGCAAATATGTTTTCCGTGAGCTATTTAGTTTCGTCATTCGATTTGGTAACAAACCATTTGTATGATGTATACAATGTATTTATATAATAATCATAGGTATACGGATTCACTTCCAAACAGCCATAGTTCTGGGAATGGGACCCCTAGTATACGTCTTGAATCGAAGCAAAGTGGTATTCCTTTCGTGAACTTTCAGACAAAATTATGACAAACAAGGCTTTGTAGATACAAATAGATATACATACATAGATGCGCATGTATCTTTCGCTTCATTTGGTTGAAATTTGCTATTTCTAATAGGAAAATTTATCATCTCCGCTTCTAAGTTCATCATCGCTTGTATCATACATTCTTGTTAGTATGATGTGATACGAGTTCGACATAATACTTGTCTTGTATCTCACATTCAGTTTGTATCTATTAATTGTGAGTCACTTACAATGTAGGTAATACCCCAACATATGTGACTAGAGTTAGTAGTCCGAGCGTAAGTAGGTTACCCATCTGTATCTAAACACACAATTTTGTGTTAAACTTAGATAACACATGTATGACGAGATATCCTGCAAGGGAATACAGAGAAAACAAGATGAGAGATTTTTGAAAAGACTCTAGAAAGCAATCTGGAGCCAAGACAGACTGGAACATAGACATTAGCAAAGACCACTGATCAGAGTTTAAAAAAAGCAGTAGAGCACAATACAAAAGATATTAAGTATGCATATAAAACGAGCTGTCTATTAATACAAATACTTGTGGAGAAGGTTGGAAGTACCATTGTGGATCAATAACGTATCAAGACTAAGGTCTGAAACTTGTAATATGTGTCACAGAGAAAACTAAAGCTACAGAATGGCCTTACTTTATACAAATAACATAAAAATTAGGAAAGCTAGAGAATAGGAGGCACTCCTGCCGCTATGGACTACATAACGCTTTGGCAAAATCAAAGGAGATGTCAATGTCTCTTAAGAAATTAGATGCAATATACACTGAGAACGAGAAACAAGGCACTCTATTGCTCTTAGTAACCCATTTCACATGAAGTTTTCCCACAATCCAGCTGGGAGCTGTACCAACATATTGAGAGTTGAATTAAGAAGCAACTTAAGTGACCAAGCCTTAAGTGACTAAAGGTCTTACATTACTACTGCATCTAGTCAAAATGGACTAAGGTTGTGCCTAACATCATTTATTCTCAAGCCTATGGAAATAACTCTAGATAACTACTTAGGAAAGGAAGTTGCAAGCGAATCCCGTCTACATGCTATTGATGTGAAGGAGAGTTGTATTTGATTACATGTCACATAAAACCATTAAACAAGCTCTGGATTGAATAGGAGTCAACAGAACAGTATATAAATGCATACTAAACACAAAATTAGTGGGCATTACTATAGGAACTTGATTGTGGATTAACTCCTTCACCAGCTGAACAACCCTAAGCCTATGCTGACGGTATAGTAGGTTTTAATTGCCAGAGTGAGGTTCGAAAAAGTCCTCTGTGACATTATACAAAGGAGACTTAGAGTACTCGTAGAGCTTGCAGCAGCTCGTAAAACTGTGATAAGTAGCACTTGGTTTCCAAGACGAATCCACACAGCTACCTGGCGCTCTCCAGATGGTCGAACCTCCAATCAAATCGAGCAGGCATCCAATATTCCGAAAGTTCAAACTTTTAGCAGGGCAAACGTTGACTCTGATAATTTTCTTGTTGAAGCCAAATTTAGAGCTCGACTATCCAACGCGAAGAAGCTGCGAGCAGCCCAGAAAAAGAAATTCAACGTTGAGATCCTTAGCATAATTGAAGTAGACAGAGCCTACATAGAACGACTGAGCAAGAAAATCTCTGCATTCACCATCCACAAACGCCAACAATCTGTGGATCCAGGATCGCGACGTCATCAAGGAAGTAACAGAGACCACCATAGGCTACCAGCTATCACCCAAAACGATGATGAATGCCTGGGCTGAAAAAGGTCATAGAAAATGAACACATGCAAGTGCTTCAGTGCAAAATAAGGGAAGCAAGAGAAGAGTATCGAGCCAAAAGGAATGAGAAGAAGATCCTGCGTAAAGGATATCAAAGAGTCCCGCGATAGGAATAACATCCGGATGTTTTTTTAGGAAAACCAAGCACTTGGTAGCTGACTTCAAGCCTGGAACGCAGGCCTTTCGAAACAATAGAAGGAAACAATAGAAGAAATAGTTACTTAATGGGCATCAGGTAGGAAGAGTGATAGGACAAGAAGAGAACTCGCATCCAGTCAGTGAAGAAGCCATCCCACTTCCTTGTTTTGAAGAGGTTTACTGAGCTATCAAAAAGCTGAAGAACAATAAGGCCGCCGGGTCTGATAGTCTGCCAGTGAAGCTTTTCCAACATGGTGGTGATGCTTTGGAAGGGTGCATACACCAAAACATCAACCAAGTACGGGTGGATGAAGCCATGCTCGATGACTGGACTATCAACTCTGTATGTCCCATCTTCAAGAAAAGCGATCCTATGTCTTGCAAGAACTATCGAGGCATATCGCTGCTTAATGTCACCTATAAGATCCTATCCAACGTACTGTGTGAATGTCTGAAGCCTTTTTGCGCCACACTAATCGGTACGTACCAGTGTGGTTTCCGGCCCAGCAGACGATTACCCAAATTTTCACACTAAGGCAGATCCTGGAAAAGACCAACGCATTTCAAGTCGAGACTCACTATCTCTTCATCGACTTCAAAGCCGCATATAATAACATTCATCGTCTTGAGCTCTACAAGGCGATGGCCGAATTCGGGATCCCGGCTATACTGATTCAAATGTACCGCGTAACGCTGGAAAACACGCGGTGCAATGATGTGCAATTTGGAAATAGCTCCTCCGAACTACTGCAAACATCATGTGACTTCTTCAATCTCGTGCTGGAACAGATAGTGCGCAGGGCAGGTGTTAATACAGAAGGAAATATCTTTAACAAATCTGTCCAGCTGCTGGAATACGCAGACGACATGGACATCATTGGTCGCTCCCA
The DNA here is from genome assembly GCA_905220385.1 of Xylota sylvarum. Taxonomy (NCBI): domain Eukaryota; kingdom Metazoa; phylum Arthropoda; class Insecta; order Diptera; family Syrphidae; genus Xylota; species Xylota sylvarum. Next base: position 59,155,293 of record LR999959.1, on the reverse strand, counting down.
TCGTTCCGTCTTAGAGACCTGTATGGCAATTGAAGAACAGGCGAAACGAGTTGGACTTGAAGTGAATGAGGACAAAACCAAGTACATGTTGTCAACAAACAAAGAAGCATCTGTCCACCGCCTAGGACAAAACGTCACTGTTGGCAACAATAACTTCCAAGTGATTAAGAAGTTTACCTACCTCGGAGTAAGTATCAACTCCCCGAACGACATCTTAGTGGAGATTCGGCAAAGACTTATCCTAGGACACCGCTGCTACTTCAGTTTGACGAAACAAATGGGTTCAAAACTTCTAACTCGGAAGACGAAATGCTCTAAAAAACTTTAATCCTGTCAGTTCTGCTATATGGAGCCGAGTGCTAGACAATAAGCAGGAAAGCAGAGCAGATATGGAACACTTTCGAGAGAAAAATTCTTCGTCGGATAATTTTCGCAATTCTGCGAGGAGGGCGAATTGAGCAGAAGATACAACCGCGAACTCTATTAGCCGTACCAAGTTGTGGATGTAATCCAAAAAGCCAAAACGCCACGAAGGAATGAAATAATTGAACAAAATGTGAACTCTAGATATCCCGACTACAGATCCACTTTTTCATTCGCAGATTTCTTAGATAAACTTGGATTGAAAAAGTACTCTAAGGTATCCTCACCAAGGTTAAGATAGAATAGACGACTCTCAAACCAAATTCTTAAAGAATTATAGTGCAAAGTGAACAAACTTCAACGAAGTACTAGTATCTGCAAGCATGTTCCTAAAGACGTACATATTTGACTGCCACCATTTTTTTACGAGCTCACCCGTAATGTTTATGCGAAAAAAGTTGAAAAATTGAAAAAAGAATTCTGAAATTCCCGATTGAAACTAAATATGAAATTTTGGTGTAAATCTAGTATTACTAGGTCTCATTATGGTTGTTCTCGGATGAACTTAGAATCGAAGATAATTTGTTGTGAATATTTTCATTCGGCTTAAGTTTTTAGTATTGTTTACGATTATGAACGTATTTACTTACTAAATGATGGTGATTTCTGTATTGTTTCAATGGTATACAAAGTCTAAAATAAACTCTGGTAAGCCCAACATATCTACAGGAAAAATATTGGTCCTTCGAGCTGAAACTTTCGATATAATTTAGCAAAAAATACGCATTGCTTTTGCAAAATATTCCTTCATGTAGTATGTGCTGGATATCAACTAGTAATACCTTAATTGAAAACAGATATAGTACTGACTTTAGAGTGTCAGGATGTATATCACTACTGACTGATCTTAACTGAGGATCACCTCAAAAAAATACGAGTACGAGTAAATCAATAAGTTATTCTAATCGACATGTATTTTAATACAAATCAACATAGATACAGATATGGCGTTCCTAAGGGTCTATCCTAAGTCAAAGCAAATATAAGAAGATACATCTATTATGTTAGGAACACATCAGATTCACTACTACAAAACTGAACCAGAATAGATACCATCCTACTTACAGTTCCAAAATAACTATTTCACACCCACACATGACAAAAATTGTCATGAGTCCAAATACAACCGTTTTGGGGGTGTACACCTACTAAAAGATACACCCACATCTTCATGTATTTTTTGTTAATCTTATCAACCTCATTAAACTCTTGCATTTATGTGCAGATAAATATTTTTAGAACTGACGACTTAAAAAAAGTCCAATTAAATACTAATAAACATCGAATAATTATTTGATGGTTTTTTTCTTTAATCAAATTTATGCAAAATACTCACCATAAATTGAGTGATTTTATTCCTCTTAAGTTTAGATTTTTTTTCTTCTTTTAATTTTCACACATCAATTAGCTGGCATATTTTTTTTATTCTTTTTTTTTTTTTACTGGAAGTGGCTCGTGTTTGTTGTTGAATATCTAAAAAGAAAAGAAAAAAAGAAATACTCATGTTAAACAAATAATCCCTAGAAATATGATTTCATAAATAGTATCTTTAAAATTCTATATCATCGAAAATAAAAATAAAAAAAAATGTTATATTGATAGTTATGATGCATAATCTCTAATAAAGATTTCGCTCGTAAACTTAAGTAAAATTTTTTTTGTTGGTGTGGATTTATCTTATTGACCCTTTGATATTTTATATTTGAATACGTTTAACTAAATATCGTTTTCGAATTGCTTTTGAATGTAAATTTTGAATTAGTTAGTTGGGTTGGTTATCGAAGATATAATTCAAAATAAAAAAATCGTTTTTCGATTTTAAATGAAATTTGAAGAACAAAAAAAAAAGATTATATATGACTGCTGGACGAGTTGATTAGGTGATGTCAGTTTATTCAGGGTATACATGTCTATCATAATGCTAGTTTGATTTAAAAGAGACATAATATTGAAATGGCAAAATTAGTATGCCAATTTGATTATTCTTTATTTTTTTTTGAATAGAATAAAAGGGATTTAAAGCAGATAGAAGTGAAAAGAAAGAAGAAAACTACTGGTTTCAGTCTCAGCTATAACTTATGGCAGCAATTAAAGACAAGTCGTACTTTAGTGGGATATACATATACATTTGCTTCTGATATTGTCTTGTCTTGTCTTGGGTTCTGAATGGTAAAACATAAAAAGACAATGCAGCACCAACGAATAATGAAGGCGAGGACACTGAGACAGCAACCCCTGTCTAGCACTTATTTATGACTTAAGTACATTACAGCGGAAAGGACCCTATGAAGCCAGTTTGGTTTACTGTGATACTTTTGAAGAGATCACAAATAAAATAATTTCAGAATTTCAAACCAAAAGAAGCGAATCTATTGCTAGTAGATATTTCATATTTTTTACCCGATTAGTATGGACACATACCACTGATCGCTATGTATCTATGCCCCAAACCTGATTTTAAAAAGTGCGCCCATTAGTTAAGTCAATTACAAAAATGATAATCTTAACAACCTGTCAACAGTTCGACTCAAAATTAAACTCAAAAGGATCCATCTTCATTGATTCCTTGTTGAAACTTCCGATCGTATCTCGTCAATCTTTATGCATTCATCTCTCTAATTTTCAATAAATAACACTCGACAGTTTTACTCAATGTAAGTACGAACCCAAGAAAGATTTATTAACACCGATTGGGATAATAAATAATTGATAGCCAGCCACACAGAACAGCTAACCAGTCACAATGAACTTTCTGACATTGTTTAGATTTTTTTTTTTATTTCAAGTACTGATCATAGATACACAATGAACTTATGATCACACACGATGACAAACTGTGCGCGCGCGCGTTCGCATATACACTCATTCGTTAGGAGAGATACATTACCTCGGGTATCTTTTGTTTTATACATTTCTTTTTTTGCACAGCACGTATACGCGCACGCGCAGCAAGTGTTCTCAATGACACACTACATATCAGATGGCGTATCGTTTGTCGCGTTCTAAACAAAAAAAAAAAACAAAAGTGTCATACTACCTTCAAGCACTTTTGTGATCTTCTCTCCCCAACCGATACGACCGTACGACCGGTGTAAATCGAACACGCAAACAAATTAAATGACCCCACTGGGCGATTTGGTGGATAAGTATTTTATTGTTATTTATTTTTTTTGTTCTTTAAGTGCCTCACCCCCTGCCGGTGACAATGAATAGCAAGACAATTATTAGGATTTTGCTACCAATCAGGCCTTTATGGTATTTTCATTAATATTCAATTCTCGTTCGTTTTCTCTTAATTGTTGTTTTCAAAAAAATATCTCATTCATTTTATTCCGATTATATTCCGTTCTGTATCTGTCACCAAAGGTGAGAACGTTGAATTTTATCATCTTTTTTTTTTTTTTTGTGTGGCGTATGGTTCTCAAACAATGACATTAACATATAAAATTTAATGAGCCCAACAAACGGATAAAACTGTTGGTGAAATCAGTTCTTTCAGAGATATTTGGAAATTGTTTCTCGTAAAAAAAAAAAAACAACATATCTATAAAACATTGTTGATTAAACTATTGTCGAATGACAGTGATTAAATTCACAGCAGGGGTACCGGTGGGTTCGATTGTTGGACCTGAATTGTTTGGGAAAATTATTACAAGTTTAATGGCATGTGAGGGAGATATAATTTTTTTGAGGTATGAAGATGTTTTTTTAAAGCTTTCTAACGTCATAATACCCAGTGAATTTAAATATAGAATTGTGGGTGAAAGCAAAGAATGTCATTTGTGATTTTATGGAACATCACTTTCTGATATAGATTGATAGCTTGCTGAAGTTTGAACATCATCTTAAATACTTTGAGATGTATGAGTTTGGAGGAATTGGGTAAAGACAGTGGATGTTTACATCAACTAATGGCAACAGATTTTCACCTTACAATCATGTGGGTCGAAGTCAGTGGCTTTAGTTATAAGGAAGATACGGAAACCGTAGGGATGCTACGAAAAATGTAGGGAAGCAGGACAGACCTAAGGAAGGATTACACTAAACCTAGATAGCGTTTTAATCTATTCAAAATACGATTGGAGTAGTGTTAGGAGCTATGTGTGAATGCTCAGGAAGATTAAAGCGGGGCTTCATTCAAGAATGAGTAATCGTATTCTAATTGAAAAAATACTCGCATCTAGAGCTATTTTCTACTGGAATTCACTGATTCCGTCTAGAGTTTTGAACTATCAGAAATAATAAGAATGATTACAAACACAAAATACAATACCAAGTTTGAATCCGAAGCAGCTCTCGGGAATAAAGGAAGGATTGATTATATTCGAAATTGCAACAACTACTGGGTAGCACTTATTTGTGACTCATATGACAGCCTTACTAACACAAGCAACTAGTGTCGACTTTGTATCACAAGATCATTAAAGGATAAGTTAAGTAAGTGGTATAACCAAAGAAAGGAACGGAAACCCAAAAAAACACAAGTGGCATCAAGCAAACAGTACCGTGCCATAAGGATGATTTTTTTTTGTTGCCAAATATACAACCAAGGAAGCTCTGACATCTAGTTTACAGTCTGTAATACTTTTTATTTCAAATATACAGGAAATACTGGTAATAGATTCGCAAGCCATGTTGACTCCCAACACCTCCTGAAGGGTAGAAAGTGTTGGGTGAATTTCAAACATCCCGTCAATGAAGACTTGACCCCATCTTATTGTAGAGAAGATGTACCACGACTTTTGGTTCTAATCTGTCTGGATAGGGCGCTCGCTACAACCATCAGGCACGATAAATGAAACCCGAGCTCTATGTACATTCTACGTAAGGTCGGGTTAGAGTTTCATGAGACTTGGGCGAGCATGAATAACTATTTTTCTATTTAGTACCACGTAACCCTGTCAAATACCATAACTCTTGATTTAGCAAGCTTTCTAATACCCCCAATAGTTTGTTATTTCTACAAAAACCAACACTCTCAACCCGTTCCAGTGACAAGTCATTCAAACTTCTCTTCTATACACACCGCATAGAAGCCGATACCACTTTTCTATACATCAATCCGTTTGAGATAGTAGATGAGACAAACAGCTACCGTAAAATCAAAAGATTGACTGACAATCAAAAGACAATAGAAGAACATAAGTTCCATAACAAAAAAAAAACACATATCTCTTTCAATCCAAATACCTTTGGCATTCTTTCCCCCATTCCAATTTGCATGACATAGAGACAATCTCAGGCACAGTTATTCATCGAAACACATCCCACGAGATACTTTTACTAATCTTTAAATAATTTCTACTAATCAATCTAAACACATTCCAACAATAGTATAGATTCATCGGTCTTTTTCCCCCCATTTTTAAATTCTCAAATCTAAACAAACAAACTCCATTGGATCCAACCTGTCACATTAAGAACCTGTGCAACCAAGAACGACCAAGAACCGTCTCCTCTGTCATCTATATTTCGTTAATTAACATAAACTTTAGCCTTTTAACTGCACCGACTTCATAAATCTCTCATCTGGGACCTAGTAGATACATTTTGTTCTCAGTTTTGTTGTGTTCTTTTCAGTTTTTGTCTTTTTGTTGACTTTTCCCATTCTTTAGTTGTCGCGCTCGCGCCATTTAAATCGAGTATATCTATGGCATTGTATCGTACTCAAAATATTTATCTACAAAGGTGTGTGCAACCAGGTAGTAGTAGGTAAGTTGAAATAGAAAGACAAGAGAGTTTATCAAAACATTGCCAATGACATCGATTAATGATCGATTGGTTGCGCGATGAAGATGTTACTGTCGCGCGCAGTATGGCACTTAATCTATGACAGTTTAAAGGGGGATTTTGTATCTATTGCTCGGTAAATTGTGAGGTGTATGTTTTGGACCTAACCAACGGCATATTTCTTAAGGTCGTTTCACCCGCATGTGTATAATAGATACATAGACTGGACGTGGACCAGTCTCTGACAATGTTATCTAGAATAATCACCATCGGTCAATTGAAGTTTGTGGAACTGGCTGCTGTGCATAGCCCCGCTGGCTGTTTGACTTACTTGTGCTTATGCTCCTGTTACTCACAATCCGGGGCAGAGCAGAAAATCACACGAAAAAAAAAGTGATTGTTTGGTTGCGTGCATAATATTATTATGTTTTGTACAACTGAATTAAAAAAAAAAAAACGAAAAGTAAGGCAAATCTCCAACATGCTGCCAGGGTCTTTTACAACTCCACACACGGTCCGACGCTGGGTCTGCACAGTGCACTCAATGCACACACAATTTCGAAAGGAAATGGCATTATTTTCGGCCGTCGGAATTTACAATTTATCTGTACACAATGCTTCTACAACTTGTTGTTGTTTGTGTATCTGAGCCCCGGCAACAGGTGTGTGCTGGTCGACCAGGAGAGTGGAGGCATGACAGCAGCCTAAATCATGTTCGACGTTGTAATTATGGGGGCCCCCAAATGGACACAGATACACAGACTGATTGTATACATACGTACATACATATATACAGTCGAATAAGAGATACGAAAATTAATCAGAGGAATTTTCGAATTTCGATGCCTATTATCTGCCAGCCAGCACACGCAGATACACATTTGAAACACTTTAGTATCTCTGCACCAACAAAACGCGCAACAGGTTGTTGCTTTGGTGCGTTTCCCAAACGAACAAAAAAAAACAAAAAAGAACAGTGTCGGAATGTTGTTGTTACAGCACTTGATCTATCTCTATAGGTACTGCTAGTATGTGGGCTGGTGTGGTATAGCTTTTTAGAATTCCAATGATTAATTCTGTTTGACAGTGTGTATCTGTTGATAGTCATAAATTGCATTAGCAGCAGAGATGCATGCCAACTGGCAATGGAAACCAGGCCCCAAAAAAGGCAACATCACGATCGCCACACACCGAGAGATTGACAGTTGTATTGTTTTTTATTTAAATTTTCTACTTTATTTATGTTTGTGTTGCAATTAAATTATTTTAATTAGAAAATTGTTTTATCACGGTGAAGCTATGTGGAGAATTCTCCTGTTTTTTTCATTCGATATTTCTGCATTTTTCACGACACGATTTTATTGATTTACGATGACGGACTGTAGACACAAATCACAAATCAATTGGGGGGCTTATTTGGACCCTTGGCAGTTTTACACAGTTCCCACACATATAACTATCCACGGCTCTCTCAGCCGCCACACCTTACTTGTGACAGTTGTCAATCATTTTTGTTGGATTTCGCCTTGAAACTTGGCGGGTCAGTTCTGTCTTTATTAATTAATTAAGTTTTAAAAGGAATTTTGAGTGTTTTTTGAATTCCTTTCGATTTATCTCGAGGGTGGCTGTTTATTTGAAAATTATAGGTCACATAACAGATAATCAATCAATGTCTGTATACTGCACGCACGATACTATATTGCAGCATAGTATAGACCACAGATACGAGGGAAAGGAGAAGCAAATTATTACCCTCATCGTTTGTTTGTTGCATGCCCAACTTTTTTTTTCTTTTTAATTGCCCCAAAGATATTGAATTTCACGAAGATACAAATGATAAAAACAACAGAAAAACCGCATGCACTCTTTCAAAAGAGCGGACTAAAATCGTTTAACTGATAAAAATCAGTCATTCGCGCATGCGTCGTCGACACCGCAAATTATAAGCAATGATTAACGAGGACTTTAAACAGCATGAATAAAAAAAAATACCACCTAGCTGTAGGTCGGACGATGATGGTTATGAGCACAGTCAGTTGTGCGTGAAAGCAACAGATGCGTGGAGGATTTGTGGTTGGTGTCTTTGCTAAGGGGGACATGATGATGGATGCAATAGAAAAGTGGAAATGCCATTTAGATACCTACTTGAAGAAAGTGTTAAGGATTTTGCGAATTTAACAAAAAAATAATTGCTTTAGCGGCATAGATACTTAAACAGTGAACAGGATTTGATACAACTTTCAACTTGTATCTTTTGAATCTTCTTGTCTACGAATCAGGCAAGCAATATGAGATTTTGAAACTCTTAGTCGGAAGATCTCATAAACCCGTTCATAGATTTTATATTATCAAAGAATGCTCATGTAAAGAATGCAGACTCAAAGTAAATTTCTGGAATTTTTACTAAAAGCACTCTACATCAAGCCAAAAAATCTATAAATCTCTTGAACTAAACGGACTCCATTGTTATAATAGATACTACTACCTTGACTTCTTTGACTTCTCTCTTTGTCAAAATGGTGTACGAACGTTGTCAACAGCCAGCCAGTCATCTATCAAGTGTTGATATACTTCAGAAATGCGCGTGCCTCTCGTACATAGGCTTTCAGAGATCATCAGTTGCGTTTTCAACTAGAATACTCAGTTTTGTAAAAAATTTCAACTAGCTCCAACTTAGATTACATACTTCCGATGCATCGTCCATCATGTTTGTGTAGGGAACTCACATTTTGTAGGATTTACTGTCTCAGTTGGGTGTTGCGGTATAAATCAACTTATGTAATTCCATCATATGTATCTACACATATCTATATCTAATTCCCACGCAGGAATAGGTTTCTTTTCCATTAGAGTTTGTTTGTCGAACTTTAACGTCTTGATCAAAAACTCATGAAATGACTTGCAGACGAAAGTGATTGTGTCTTTCGTTCAGTAGGTACAGGAAAGAATCTACTCATAGCTTATGCCATCTTAGATTCCGGTGACGGAGCAAATGATTTAATTTCAGAAATTAGCCTAACTGTTAAAACCGCGTATATCTTCATACAGACAATGATATGATTCCTCATCCAAATGTTCAGCAACTATATCTATCGGGTATGTCTGTCCTAGAAAATTAGTCTAGAAAATCGGAAGTAAATGTACCCGGGATCGACAAGGATGTAAGGCTACCCTGTTACTGTCCATCTCCTACGGATTGTTGTAATAAAAAAACGTCAATGTTGGTACTTAAGGCAAGCCTTTCTTCAGACAGCTTCATTGGCAAAATCGGGAGATACACCAATGTCTCTAAGATAACCGGATGGCAAGTACACTGAAGATAAGGAACAGAGAACACGACTTTTACTGGAAACTTATTCTTCTGGCAGCCTTCTGAGCACTGATGCTAGGAAGATGATGAGACCCCGGAAAGAGGACTGAAAAATAGCAGAAGAAATCTGTCCTAAGGGGGGTGTTTAGAATGGATAATTAGCCCTTCAAGTCCCCATGGGTGGATGGCATTACACCAGTGCTACTACAAAAACGACAGAGAAAATTACTTCCAGACCTAGCTAGGATATCAAAAATTAAGCTTGCTAGAAAATATAATTTGGCTATATACCAAACCAGTGAGACGGGCGAAGGTAGTATTAATTCCTAGAGTTTGAAAGATCAAAGACCTAAAGACTGATCAGCTTAACATCGTTCTTTCTTGAGGAAATGGAAAAACCTGAAGACAATCATCTAAGGGAGGATATACTAAGTATAATAGACTATCACACCCTCAAAGAAGATCCCAGAAAATAAGAGAGACAGAACAGGGCAAGAACCTGGAATAACGCTCAGGGCATGAGTAAAGCCAAGAAGCTTCTAGAGAAATATATATAACCGGAAAATATTGGAGGCATTCATCTCTCCATGGGGTACTGCAGATTTAAGAAGCATTTGGCCTGTATACGCGACGCAAAGAAAGCATGTTAGAAAGGATAAAGAAAGCATCCATAGCCTTCTATACATGCAGCAAATTTTTTGGTAAAAAATGGGAATCTAAGCCCACCTTTATCCAACGGATGTATACAGCCATCTGCAGACCCATTTTATCCTATGGGTGCCTAGTCTGGGGGGCCGCAGTAGAAAAGACCACATACCTCAGAACACAGACCTAGATACAAAGATTAGCATGTATAGGGACTATCAGCACCATCAGAACCATACCAACTGCAGACCGACTGCAAGCCCATTAGACCAATAAGGAAACAGCTGCAAAGAATGCCATACGCTTGAAGCAGTTCAACCTTCGGAAAAAGGTCGACACTGGCCACCGCACTATTGTGAGATGGGCACACTTGGGTACTGAGACAGATTATATATCACTATCCCACGATCTACCAGCCTAATCGTTAGAACAATCTTCCCCTCAAGAGAGGATTGAATAGATAGGGTAGCACGGGCACAACCATTTGGCGGCCCAACGAAGAAGAATGCCACTAGACACTGATGACCTCTGCCGAGGCTGTGGTGACACGGACGCAGAAGAGAGCACATACACATGTATCACTTCCTATGTGAATGCCCAAGCTTGTGGAGAACTACGAAAACGGCTCTCGATGAATACCACTTCGATGATCCCATCATTAACCGTCATGAAATTTATAATAATATCAGGTTGGTTTAGGGAGGCTGCTTAGCTATCCCAAAGCTACAGACCATCTTTTGTGTTCATTTTAAAGTTATTCACGACAGGGGTTCACAATGGATACATTGGTGATTCGAGTAGTGAAGCATGTACCTAAGGAGCATTTAAGGAAACTAGGTAAGTATAACTGAAGGTCTCAGCAGATTCTGTAATGAGTTCATTGAAATCCCAGAACATGAAAATATGATATATTTGAACAACTACCAATTATCAGATGAAGAAATTTTGTCGCTGGAACCAAATCCCATCCTTAGATTCCCAAGAGAAACTGAATTAGAGGGAGTCCTGAGAGTCCGCCAAGGTTCAGAAGAGTGCAAGGCTCTCAAAGATAGGTACAGGAAAACTAGGTACTAAGGAGAGCTCCAAAATGTATATCGTGGAACAATGGCCTCAATGTTATCGTAAGAACACAGACTACATCGCAGTCCAAGGTAGACTGCCATTCATGGGTCCAAGGCATGAATGTTCTGGTCCACAGAAGTGTCTAAGTTGTATGGAGTTGAGGACAATAACTTTACCGGATCGTACGGATAAGATCATTAAAGATTATCATATCCGGACTAAGCGTATTGACTTGACTGTTTCCAGCAGGGAAACTTGCTGACATTATCCAATGACTTCAACTTACAGTCTGATGGTAAGTAAGGGTCAATCAACACAGAACACTAGGAGGGTTTTTTTTAGCGTGTAGACATGCAGGGGCATGAAGTCTAGCATAATTTGTAGTACGGGCTACAAGTATCCATACAAGATGTTCACTCCTTCATGCGAGATAAAAACAGCCTGAGAGTTAAGAACACCATCACACCACCGAAAAAACTTCAAATCGGAGGCAAATTGCTTAAGGATTCTGTGCAGACACTACGCTCATGAGACCAGTGTCAGCTTTCAAGATATAGCCAACTTTCGTGACGGAAAGAATCGAAGGAAGTACCTACCTTCCATACACCTCCACTGCTCCAGAAAAATGTTATTCGATGAATAGTATCTCATATACCATTCTCCAGCAATGCACACCCCGACAAACTTAAGAGGATATCATGACATAAGGACTTCATCCTCCCACAAGAACGCATCATTCAATCAAAATTCGAAAATGAAATTGGCGACTACCGGATGTTAGAGCATACAAACCAATTTAAGTGAACTCCAATCCAGGAATGGTCGTCGTCGTCGTCGTCCAATTTAATGCAAATAAGGAATTCCCAGCAAATATTTATCTTTATCTTGATTTTCAAGTATTTTGTGTGGGAAGTGTACGAAAATATCCATTTCCTCTCTCCAAAGAATGTGTGTACATACACAAAAATGCAATAATCAAATACCACAAGGAGGCAAAGAAAAAAGAAAAAAAAAAAGAAAAACAGCAGCAACAGCACCCAAACTGATATCGATTACGCTCCCACGGTTTCTTTCATAATCACTGCACACACACACACACATACATACCACACAGACAGTGAACAGAGGACGGACAGTGTCCCTTCAAAAAACCGACAAAATCCAAACAATCTGCAACCACACTATGGTATGCACTGCACAGTGCGACCAACTCAAGCCTTTCAGGTCAGCTGTAGCTAGTATAGTTTGAGTTGATGTTCGATACCACCACCGCCGCCAACTCCCAGGAATACACCAACAAATCACAGTGGTCACAAAACCACTAAAACAAAAAAATAAATAAAAAAAATATCAAAAGACCGTAAAAATTACAGTGGTTTACAAGTTACAAGTGTCCACCGCAAATTTTATTTATTTTGTTCCTCGGCGTGATTTTTTTTTTTTTTGTTTTTGTCCATCGACAGACCACATCCGTCCTCGATTGCCCCGGTGGCGGTGTTGGCTAGCTATAGCTGCACTGGTGGGAGCATGTGACTTTTGTTGATATTTTATTTAATCCATCGAAAATAAAAAAAACTTGATAACAACAAAAGAAAAAAAGAATGAAAAACGTGCACAAAACAGAAAAAAAACACAACGGCCTTGTTCAGTCGTGTGCGGTTATACGCCATACTGTGCCGGTATCTATAGAAAATCGAAACGAACACTGAACCACAACAGCAACGACAAAAAAAAAAAAAAAAAGTCTGCAATCCTTTTGTGAGAGGGTGTTCCACCACACAGCAAAGTCGGTAAATCTCAATTGGAACACCTTTGGAAAGTAGTTTAAGGTCAGTTCACGAGCAAGGTATCCCAATGCAACCGAAAAGAACTACTATGGAGTCCCTCCCCCTTGGAGCTGCTTCTGAATCGAGAAAGGAAAGAAAAACACAAATGCATACCAACAGAGCTATCGAAAGGCGAATCACTTGTTAGAAGCGCTAGACCATGTAATGAATGTAATTACTAGGGTTACCATGTTCACCCGAATGCGGGAGGCGAACATCGGACGAAAAAAAAAAACAAGAAAAGTATCTAAAACCATTTAATTTGCTTGTTAAAGGCAGTCTGCCGTTCTCGCTATGAATTCAATAGAACATGATCATAGAGGCGTGTGAGCAGTGTAAGCAAACAATGGTTGCTTGTTAGACGAGGCACATCACCTAGCTACATAAGTGTGCTGTGTTTTGTTATCGTTTTGGGGTGTTAGATTTACGGTTTGAATTTCTCAGTAGAAGTGTGCTGCTCACTTGACACCCGCATTGAGGGGTGACTTGATACTTGGGCTAGAATGTCAGTGTGAGGTATGTTGTAAATACTTCTAAGCAACTCTTTGGCAATTGTAACCCTAAAATAGCAGTCCAGTCGTGGACTTATTTAGATGCAGCCCAAGTCACATTAAGTTCACAATGAGCTGGTTTTTGCTGCACCCTTAGGCCTTTGCCACCAAATTCGTACTTTGGTTGAGGTCACCTTTTACTTTTGCACTCGATACTGCAGCCAGTTCAACTGGTGGCATTCATTAGTGAAACGAATAGATCGGTAAACTTGATACGCTAAGTGGATACTAGGTTCAACGAAAAAATCCTTGGTTAGGTGTACCACTTAGCCTATTCGTTAATATGGCACAGGGGCAACTATAAAGACAGCACTATACTCTAGATACTTAAGTAATATCATCTAGAGAAGCAAAAAAAACATTCCAGGATCAACCAAACAGCCCATACACTCTTCTAGTCAGGTATCTCTGACCTTTATTCACCCTTGTAGATCTGATTAGCCACATACAACAAGTAGTCTTGCCAGGTAAAAGTATGACCCACGGCTTAAGCTCATATCTTAAGTATCTTTGACCTTCAATAATTAAAATATTAGTATGGTTCCGTTTAGAACACACTACAAATAGCTTAGACCTTCAAACTTGAGTTGAAACAGTCAGTAGTATCCCCAACAAAAGCCGAAGCCGTAAGCTTATTCAAGATAGACAAATCGGGAAAAATCACGTCACAATTGCCACTAAAATAACCAAACAAAGCTCAGTGATTTCCGATCGATAGTCTCTCTAAGTAAAGTAAGGACAGCTCACAGACATCATGTGAGACTCTGGGGTGGATGTGCAACATGTTTAAACGTTCATCGTTCGCAAGCCTATTGCACGATCAGCAGGAAGAAACTCCTTGTATCGCAAATAAATTCCACAAGCTTCCTAACAAACCTTACAAATTCAATGGCATTGTAATGAGTAGGTTATAGCAAAAAGTTGATCAAAAATAACACGAAATCAGAGAACTTATACAGCAATCGATCGACGGGCGGCATGCCGTCACAAATTTAAGAAATGCAGCCTTTTCGATCATCCGAACAAAAAGTTTATTGAAGTTTAGATCAGAGACCATTTGCCAACGACAGAGAGGACGTAATAGATATTGAAAAACTTACAACAGATATATGGATAGATGCAGAATACCATAAAATTGCCTTAACCAGAGATGCTTCGAAAACAGGGCTACAATATAGAAATGAATGATCACGAGGAAACAATTTATTCCTAGAATATATTTAGCCAAGTAAGCTTAAGCTTTTAGTCAGTAAATAATCACAATCAATACTTAAATTTCTTAGACACAGAGGGTTTTGAAAGCCTTTGAAAATCCTGATTGTGAGATCTAGACATCTAGTGAGGATCATAACTTTTAGTTCATTTCAGCGAATATCTGATCATTTTATCTCATAAGAAGTCAGCAGATGAGATCGGGCTAGACGGATGTGATATAACTGCTTGATCGCCAATCTTTAAATTTTCTTCCATCAGTGGAATGGTAAGATCGGTGATATTGAAAATTCTGATCATAAAATCTAGTGAAGATCACTACTTTAAGTGCACTTCAAAACATAGGGTTGACCATATGCATCTTTTAGCTAGAAATACAAAATTTTCGCCGACCTGATCATTCTATCTCATAAGAGATCAACAGATGAGATCGCACTAGACGGATGTGATATAACTGCTTGATCGCCAATCTTTAAATTTTCGTCCATCAGTGGAATGGTAAGATCGGTGATATTGAAAATTCTGATCATAAAATTTAGTAAAGATCACAACTTTTAGTTCAGTTCACAACACAGAGGATTGACCATATGCTTCTTTCAGTTAGAAGTACTAAATTTTCACAGACAACAGTCAACTACCTGATCAGAAAAGAGTAGAAGTATCTATTTTGCCAAAAAGTTACCCTTTCGTAACAATCACCGGGTATAACCTCAATGCTATGAGACTATGTAAGAAAGCAGTACGAACATTGGATTCAGACCCCTGGTTTGGAAATAACTGATGTCCCCACATGATCTCAACCAAGTATAACAGAAATACTTGGAGTGAAATACTAGAAGTGAATTGATAGATACAACTACTGTGATTCGTTTCACTAAAAAGGAGTTAAACATTTACATACCACAAGGTGGTTAGCTATATCCCTTGCTATTTAATTGAGGGATTTTTTCTTTAAGTATTCAGAGGTATCCAAAGAGAAATCTTCCTCCTCTACCCATCTGATTCCATTTAAAGCAGGGAATGAGGTATGTTAGCAATTTTTACAAAGCCAGACCGCTATAGATCTTATAAGTAAGAAGAATCAATTGATCTTATAAGTAAGTTGTCTAAAGTATTTAAAAGTTTGGCCAGCTTTTAAATTCTAATCGTATCTCAATCAACTTCCGCTCATATCTATAAGGACAAAACGATTGGGCACTTGCAAATTGAGTCTTCCAACGGTTGTATCTAAACCCAGAGAAGACTCGCAATGAAAAAATCTTCATCAATTTATTCAAACGAAACAAGTGAATCTCCTTGAACTTTCGACATCACTACAATACAGTTCGTCTACCTCAGAGACTCGTCGTTTATTCCTTTTTTTTTACACCCACAATGCGACCTAAAAATGTCTGTCAACTTTATACAATTTCCAGAGCAATAAATTGATTAACCAACGCCAGTCAGGCAACCAGCAGCAGCGCCAGCGACGCGACAGCCTACACAACACTCAATCGAACTCCTTGGTGTATTGTCTGATTGACGTCATCCGAATCAAATAATCAACACACATGGATCTTTGATTGATTCATCATCAATTGCTATTGTTTACATGGTAAACTGTGATTTTATTATTTGCCTCTACTTCAGAGTACCATAAAAAAAAAACACAACAACAGTTATTCTCCTTTTTCTTCACTGCGCTGCCCTGATAAGGTGTTATCAATAAAAGTATCGACGAATCAAAGAAAAAAAAAAATTGTGTTTATCGAAATTAAATTATACGAGTAAGTAATCAAATAAAAATTAAAAAATTATCATCATTCTCCGAAATCGGGTTGGATCACTTTCGGTTTTCATTTTAGCCAGCAACTCGATTTAATTACCACGATAAATGCAATAAATCCCATCGCCAACACAACGCTACTGTTTGCGCTATAAGTCATGTTTTGCGGATGTATTCGACCAGCGAGTATATGTAGATACATCTCAAAGTCGGAACGCCTCTAATTTAATACCTCATAAAAATTGCACTGCCATTCCTAACTTAACATCTTGACCATTCGTTTAGTCTAACATCTTTCCAAATATTTTATTCTATCTTTCATCCTTAAACACACACACATACATACGACAGCAACCATCCATACGAATCAGGAACACGAAAAAAAAGAAGTGTTTTATGAAAGTGTGGTTATTACCCCGTAAAAAAGGCTAAAACTTCTGCACTTTATAATCCGCTCTTAAACACTTCTTCAATGGACAGGAAAGTAAAGAAGGAAAAAAAAAGAACTCTCTTAGCAACTTTTTTATGGCACCTTTTGAAATGGAAAAACTTTGTCCTTTAAACTTCATCTTTAGAGCTGTGGCTCTTGAAAATGTGGGGGAGAAAAAACACGACGAGGACGCGCCAGCCGCCGCGTACCTGTTGGTGCATCCAAGAAAAACTTGCCCGTCTTTGCACACACGAGGTATCTTTGTCGATCATTCTTTCGGTTTTTTTTTCTCCTTTTTTCTGAGATTCATCGACGATGGTCTTGGGTTAAGCGATGTTCAAGATGATGATGATGATGATGACGAGGATGTAGAGAATGATGTGGCTGTTGCGGCTGCTGCTGCTGCTGCTGGTGGTGCTGGTGCTGCTGTTGCAACAGGTGTTTGGGTAATTATTTTCCTTTTCGCCAAAAGGAGTGTTGTATTCTGCTCGCAAGTCTCTGTGGAAGTATTCTGTTTTTCGGGATTCACTTTTCTGGCAATCCATCCATTTGTATCTTTGGTTGGGTCTGTGTGTTTTCCTTTCGCCCATTCAGTCAGCCATGTATTAAATCTTGTTTCTAACGGAGTGTTCTTGTTTTTGATGCCAGTTCTTCTTTTTTTTTTGTTTTGCGCCATCAATTCGTTTGGTTTCGTGTTTCTGTTGTGTCGGTGGAGTTGGGTGGAGATGCCACTTTTTATTAGCATCTGTTAAGGAAAATCAATTTTTTGTTTTGTCTTATTTCTGATGCCATTGTGAGTGTGTAAAGAATCAATTTGATTCAACTGTGGATATGTATGTAGAACAATGAACATGGTGCTGGCTTGGGTGTAATTTGTGTAGAAAGGCAACTGGGAAGCAAGATTCTAGAAGGAGTTCAGGGTAATTATTGTACCATAAGTGAAGTTAGTCGAGTATCTAGATACTCTAAGAGAGGATATCAAGCCTAATTTTGCATTTACAAAGCATGGAAATGTGGATAGATACATGGATAGTGGTAGGTATCTTAGAAAATTTTGACATTAAGATCATGTAGTTATAAAGAACGAACCATATGTATTTTGTCTACAATTTGTGGAATTTTCGATGTGAATAGGTATGCAATACAGAAACCATTCAGACAAAAAATTATAACATCATGTGGAGATCATGTCGCCCTGACCAGCAGAGCATTTTGGACAATGGTGTGGCAAGATGGATATTTTACTTAATTAATTAGTGGTCAATTGTGGTATATATCTGATAAAACTTTTTCGTGACACTCGTCATGACACTCGTGGCCGTATTGCATTTTTTTTTTATAGAAGTACGACGATAACTTCAAACTTTTGACGATGTAACATGAAAAATTTAACCAAAATCAGTTTTTTTTATGAAAACGCCCCCAAAAAGTGGGCGTGACTTAAAACAATGTATGGGTGAATTGTAGACAATCTAAGTATCTAAATATTTGGTCTTAACAAAATTTTTCGATTTCATGTAAAATAGTGAAGTTATGAAAATTGGCAGTGACACTTGTACTGATTCTCCTTCTCAAAAGCCCAGATAAGAAATTTCATCCTCGTAGCTCAAAATTTAGGGTCCAAAAAGTTGTGACATACGGTCCGACGATCGATGATCATTCACTCTTCCGAAAGGGTAATGCACAGTTAAATGCTTTTACAAAATTCCATGATCACGAAAGCAAATTAGGTTCAAGATTTCTAGTCCTCTTAGGCTAGAAGGGACGGTCTTATCTCAGGATTACTAATGGAAGATCACCAAAAAAATAACTCACCAATTTGGAAACTATATGTACAAGCTCAAGGTGATCCAACTGATCTTTCATAAGATTGGAAAACGTAATCGTAAAGTTTGGTGAAGATCATATTCAGTATAGAGTTGATCAGCGATCTTAAAATTTTTGCCGATCAGTGGAAAATTGATGCTAAAATCGGAGACTTTGAAACTCCTGATTGTGAGATCTAGTGAGGATCACATATTTAAGTTCATTTCAACCCATATCTGATCATTCTATCTCAAAAGAGATCATCCTAGAGTGCTGGTGAGCTTTAAATTTTCGTCCATCAGTGAAAAGCTAATAGTGAGATCGGAGATATAGAAAATTTTGATCGTAAAATCTAGTGAAGATCAGTTCACTTCAACACATATCTTATCATTCTATCTCATAAGAGATTATGCTAGAGTGATGGCGAGCTTTAAATTTTCGTCCATCAGTGAAAAGCTAATGGTGAGATCGGAGATATAGAAAATTTTGATCGTAAAATCTAGTGAAGATCAGTTCACTTCAACACATATCTTATCATTCTATCTCATAAGAGATCCTCCTAGAGTGATGTGATATTTACAACTGCTTGATCGGCGATCTTTAAACGTTCGTCGTTCAGTAGAAAACTAGCGATCTTGCGAAGATTCCAATTATAACTCCACTTATCTCATGAAAGTTCATAATAGATGGACCTAATGTCCATATGTATACAACTGCGCGATCAGTGATCTTTTAGTGTACGTTGATCGGTGGATAAGTGATGGTGAATTTTTGAGACTATATAAAGTGTTCTAATGAAATAACATGCTCCATTTACCAAGATCGGAGAATTCGGAAAACTGTCAGTCGATGTTTGCCAAATCAAAGCATAGGGTCTATTGTTTCTTTCATTCCGTCAGTAAGCCCTATGTTGACACCTGTTCCCACCGAATCGCTACTACCTGTAGGCAAGTATTTAGTTGTATACATAAAATTTTCAGAAATGAACATGAAAAGTTCAGGACCTAAATCTCCGCCTTGGGGAATACTAACATATCTCAAAGTTCAAACAAGTGAACTGTAGCATTTATCTCACCAGATGTCAAATAAACTACGATCAAGTCACAGTTCCTGGTTTACACAAACCATTCTCGTTCAAATAAGATTTTTTTTTTTTCTATTTTTTCTTTCAAATGAGTGTGAAAACTATATAGGTCCGTCATATACCAGTCAGCACTAAAATTAATTATTTGCACACCCATGTCTGACCATGTTGAGAAGAAAAACAATTTCCCACCATTCTACAAGCCAAGAAGACACATATGTAGGTACATATGTGTATAAGATTCAAGCCCCGACCGACCACACGATGGACACCGAGAGGATGCAAACCAATAGAGTGAGAAAGAGAGACTACAAATCAAAATATTTTAATCATTTCCGTTGATTAAGCATGACGTGCTAAAGAACACTGCTGTGCAATAGGCTGTGTTCGCATACCTCACACGACTTAGAGTTGAGCTGGCGTGTAAAAAAACAAAAACAAAGAGCTAAATAAATTTTCTACGGATGTTCAGCTTGTATGTATCTTTGGCTAAGTCTCTGACCGGCCTTACCCTTTACTCTGCCGCAAATCACTCAGCAAATCAATTACATGGAGTGTTAGAGTGACGGAGGAATTTCTATTTGATTTCGGTTCCTCTGGTTTCTTCCCCCGTGGCCGTGTGTTTTGCATGTGATAATAAATTCTCCAACTGGACATGACGAAACCGAATTCTTGGGCTCTTATCACCTCTCCATAATCTTTGTCTCGGTTTCGATCTCCTTTTCATTTAGTTTTTTTCTACTTGACGACGATCATAACAATAAAAATCGTGTATTTGTGTGTTCTTGGCGCCATATTTATTTCATCAAAAAAATAAAAAAAATTCAATGACTCTGGAGGAGATGTAATCCATAATTTTAGAACCCGCGATGACATTCATGATTCTGTTGCTGTTCTACCTGTTACCCAGGTAGAACTTGTTCACCCTATTCCCCTATATCGATTGATTGATAGCTGCCTGGGTGGCAGATCTATCTGCTGCATCATCATCAACATTGAATACAATTTAGATACAATGCACAGATACATGTTGCAGTGCATTCAAATTAGATGGATGGGGTACTGGTTGCACTGTGTGCGAGCGATCTTGTGTGACATGAATACACGTGTAACAGGTAATTGTTGAGTGATTTATCAATATACGATGATAAATGAGTGGCAACTAATTTTATCTTGAACTTTTGATCCAGAATTTATCTAAAAGATACACACTGCAGGCGCACACTGTTGTACCTGTGTTGTAGGTCCAATTACCATTCTCTGTGCGAAGAAGAAGGTGCTAATCGGTTTCTAATTGCATCTCTCACATCATCATAGGTGTAACCAGTGAAGAACATGCGGGGAATACGTGTTGAAGGTCTAGTACACTGTGGTGACGGGACGGTGCGGCGCTGGCGCTGTCGCTGACGCTGACGATGGAGTATGTGCCTGCTTCTCTCGCAAAATGTGCAAATTAAAAGTTTCAATAAAATTCCGCCCGCAACACGATTTTATTAGCACCCTCGCAATCGAACTAGTTCGATGGCAGCTTGTCCATTTTTGTTTTCTTATTCTTTATCGATACCACCACGGAATAGATAAACAGTGAGGCGTGAAGTTTTCAACGTTAAGCGGGAGGCTGGGGAAAAACAATGAATTATCGTTAGGCAAAAAAAAAAATTTGCACCGATCACGACAAAAAAAAAAGAAACACTTACTCATAGATACCGATCTTCGTTGGGTATCTATGGAGCGACGTTTAACTTAAAGATCACGAGCATGATCAGCACCGGTGAGTTAGCATGGTTGGTTGGTTGGTTGCTACAAGATCCCCCTACCCTACCTGTCTCTTTCTCAATCTTTTGAGGGCTCCACCTTGCCAATAGAATTCTACCAAGTAAAAGTGAATCGTTGTTGCTACTGTTGGAGGGTCAGAGCTCTTGTCTTGTGTCTAACTACAAGTTTGTGCAAAAAGCGTGCCACACGTGTGTATGGCAGCCAGCAGAAGCACCAACAGGCAGATAGACTGTAATTAGTGTTTTCTTTCCCCCGAGTTCATGGGAAATGTGGCCCTGTGTGTGCTACATAGTGGGAGGAGGAGCGCCATCCAATGTATCTATTCCCCGACCGTCGTCGTCGTCGTCGTCATCGTCATCTTCGTTGTCGGACGTTCCACATGGAAAACTCTTTATTTAGTCATCATTATGCAGCCGTGGTAAGGCAAATACAAATATTTAATGGTTGCCTGTTGGCTGGCATTTTGCACAAAGATTAAAACGAAGACGACGACGAACAAGATGATGTAGATGGAGATGAAAATATGGGGGAGAAGTGCGTTTTGCAGACGAATGAATAATTACAGCGCAGGTGCAGAGTTTTTCCTTTCGCCTCGTAAGTTGAAAACTGAATCATCATACTTTTGCTAAAATATAATCATAATGATGATCATCATAGTGAACAGCAGACGAGTTTAGTTTGGGTCGGGGTCTCTATCTCTCTCCTTCGGTAGTCAATGTTTTTGTTTGTTGCGCTCTGAACACTAATTAGTGTTGTACCAGGATAAGGTTTGAATTTTGCTGAGAGGGGAGCTCTGTTCGGCCTTGTTAAAGACTAGTTGCATTTGTGAAATGTTTAGTAATAAGATGGTACGTATGATGGATATTGTAAATGTTGGTAGATACAAGTAGACAATGAACGTTTGGCGAGATATCTTAATAAACAAGCTTTTATCTGTTGTTAACACGATCACTTGGGGTATTGATCAGTGATCTTCATTACCTGAAACAATTTCTAATAAGTGCTCTTGTAGCACATCGGCTTTCAAACTTATAGATTTGACGATCAACGATCGTACCTGTCAACCGTCACAATGGAAGACCTTAGGTTTCTAATGCATTTGTACTAAGATGTTGTCAAAAGGTGTTACACATATACAAGAAGGTGGCCCTTTTTAGTTTTCGTTCATAGTTTGATCGTGTCAGTGATCCTGCCAGACATTTTCAAAACATCGCCCATAGACGATCATATTCTCTGATTAAATACATTAGTCATTAAAATTTTTCTTTTTTTAAACGCATCTGATCCTTGAATAGAAACAGATCGCAGCTGATCTTCACTTAAATTAGAATATCGTTTTCGAAATCTTTCGTTGTGATTACTCCTTTAATCGATTGATACGAGTATGTGTACGATCGTAAATGATCCTCACGTAGAATTGTCGATCCCCATCCTCAGAACAACGATTGGGACCCTCACCAGGAAAATTAAATAGCGATCGTGACTTTAACTTTAGGTAAAAACTATTTCATATGGCAAGTAGAATGCAACCGATCTCGATCAAAATTTGATAATTTCCAGACGTGATTCTACGGCAAACAGTTTGCTCTCAAACTACCAGAAGGCACTACTTTTAGTTGGACAATATCTACTCTTTCTTCTACTTTCTATTGCCTTTTTTTCCTACTGATCTCGACTGATCCTAGATGTTAGGTTGCATTCTCCCATTTTAGCGCTGGCAAATCAATTTTGTAATTGAAGTTTCTTCTAAGAATTGTCGATTGCGGAACAACTATCATGCATAGATTGCTAACAGACTCGCACTAATCGCATTAAGTCGCATTTAGTGAATTGTTTTGTGAGTTTAGTATGTTTATCGCAATTTGGCGAGTATTTAAAGTCCAATAGCAGCAACGCATATTGACTCAACTACTTTAAAATATTCAGCGATCTTGTGATCTTAGATCTTTTGCCTTGTTTTTCGAATGCAAAAAATAATCGATTTTGTGATTTTCCATTATAATCATAGTTTAGTTCAAAGATCGCTACTGATCTACAACTAAATTTAGACAAAATTTTTAGAGAATAGTGGTATGATCAGTCTTCACTAAAATTTTTACGCATATTTTAAGGGATCTTACCGTCAAGACGGTTTCCATCTGGTTTGTAAGAGCCTGATTAGTGTGGAGTTGCAGTTCAAAGATCGCAACTGATCTTCATCATTTATGCACTGACTTCTGAATACCTAGAAATCATATCATATCCGCACTATGTAACGAAAAAATAGCAAAGTATCTATCCTACTCTCGACACCTTGCAACATGATAGAGATTCACATTCTCTGCATTACAACTTTAACCAGTTCTCTCCATATCGATACTGTGAACATCCAATAGAATGCCAAATCGAATTAAAAATTATTGAAACACACGTGCATTCGGACTTCATTCAGCCTCACAGTTGTATGTACATATGTATATCCAACATCACCCACCCCATCATCATCATCATCATCATCATCGTCGGCGACTTCGTCGTCTTTCTACAGCAGCAGGACCCCAACAAGTATGACCAGTTTAACTAGCTGAACGTACACACCAACCAGTAGGTAGTTAGATATAGCTACTCCTACCCCAACTGTAGAATCAATAATAACCACCAGGGTCATATGCATACAAACATCTCTATCTATCACCTGACCACGCACATGGACTCTCTGCATGATGAGTCTAAACTCTTATCGCCGGTGATCCATCAAATATGCAAACACATACATTTGTATCTGCGTATCTGTGGCCGTCATTCTTTGAATCCAATTTAATTACAAACGCACTTCATCAAAAGAAAAAAAAAATACATATTCAGTTGGGAAGCAGCAACAACGTACAAATCCGCGCAGCAGATTTCATTCTTCTGGTAGATGTCAGTTGAACTTCAGTTACGGATGATTTGACCTGATTTCGGTTCGGTTATCACTTCGGGGATGCTCTGCTGGTCCACTGGTGCGCCGCCGCCGCCGCCGCCTGCCTACTGATGATGATATGAATGATGGTGAAAATTATTTTTATGATGATGCGGTGGTGGTATATTTTCCTTTTTTTTTTTTTTTTGATTTTTTTTTCGTTTATAGCTTCAAGCGACTTTAATCAGATTTGAGTTTCCTGTTTGAATTTTTTTTTCTTGTATGCGCTGTTTTCGCCGGCGAAATGAAAAGAATGAACGAAAAAAAAAAAAAAAACTAAATGTATCTTCAAAGGTACAACGTACAGAGATACAAAAATTCCGATCACAGTGCATACAGATATCTGTATCTGAGGAGGGATGGATGAAAAGGGAACCTACAAAATATCCTCCTCCCGCAACATCGCAGCATGTTGTCGCGGGGCGAAATTTTCTTGTTTTTCATGTTTTCGCCATCCACAATTTTTTTTTTTTTTGTTTTTTTTTTTGAAATTCCATCCACGATGACGGTAAGAAGACGATGGGTTTTACAGGGATTTGCATAAAGTTCCATCCTTGGCCAGCAACTCCATCTCTCCATCGTCATCTTAACTTGAAACAGCGGTTTGTACGGGAATTTTTGGCCCTTTTTGTGGTCTTAAATTCGCCAGTTTTTCGCTTCCTTCGACTTTTCGCGGTCCTTAGCATATTTTATACACATTCCTGGTCCGTCGCCCTCTCTGCGACTTTTATTGCCTTTGAAGTATCTGGGCGGTCAAATTAAAATCATACGTGAAATTAATTGGTTTCGTCGTAATATAGGTATGTACATGCGGCTGGCAGAGATCGGTCGGTTGGTCTTGAATATTTTTTGAAAATTTTTTTTTTGCTTTGAGAGTTGTGGGTGTTGAATTTGGTACCTCTCCTCGCCACTTATGATGAGTGAGTGTTACGCAGCGGAGGTGTTAAAGTGGAGTTTTTAATTTTTTTCTGTAGGTTTTTTCATATCCAATTCCACAGCGAGGGGAGTTTTTATGCCGCAGATACTTCCTGCGAATACATAAATTTTTTTGTGTTTGTTGCTTGCTGTTACTGCCGCCATCAAAATCTCATTACCATTGCAGAGTAGTCGGTGTGTGTTGGACGACTCAACATCGTCGTTGTGTGATCGGGATTTCCTCTTTCTTGGTTTTTGTCCATTCTGTGGTTTTCCTGTTTCAATGAATCTTTTTCTGTTATTTCTCTGCCGACGACGACCACGATGACGACGACATTGTCCTCGACTCTCAAAGGAAGGGGAGGAAGAACAAGAACAGATACAAAAACATCACCCGCACATCGTTTAAAAATTCACCTGTGTATTGGCTTGATTGTGTGCAAGATAGAAGGTTGGCGACTATAACGATGACGACGAGTCGAAGAGTAAGGATGATGATGACGAGAATTGGTGTTGGCTGCACTGGCCAGCATCATCGGTATCGATGACCGTGTTCAATGCAATGGGGAACACATCTTCTTCTCACATCAAAGGAGTAAAAAAACAAATAACAACAAGTTGGCAAAAGGAAATTCCCTACACTGCCGCCGACACATGACCAGTTCTTGTGTGTGCTGAATGTATCTCTGGCGAGATTGAAATAGATTTAAAGGCACCTTATTACAAAATGATACACTACGAGGGAGAGACAGCACACACACACACAATTCCAAAAGAAGTCAATTCAATTCATCCACGACGATAGCTAAAGAGTTACACGTAACCCAATGGACAAGCGGGAGGATGAACGACTTTAACAATGTGAAGGACTTCTGAAGGAATAACAAAAAAAAAATCTCCAAAACAGATACACACGCACACACTAAATAAAAACAATAGTGTGTAGTCCGCGAAGCGAACTTAACTTGAATTGATACGACGGAAATTGAAGGAGATTGGTTCCCACGCTTTCTGGTTGAACAAGAAGATTTCTTTTTCGTGTGTGCATCTTTGGAAATATTTTGAATTTTTTTAAAAGATCCCAAAATATGCAGAGACCTAGAAGGAAGGAATAAAATGAAAATTCGGGTAACTGATCGATTTTAAAGATCATTATCGAATGAAGGGGTTTAAATAGTTTGTACCTGCACTGACAATGGGCGTGTTTTGTTCGTTTACATATTTCATAACACCTAGAAGAGAGAAAGATCGTTAACTAGATCCAAGATCATAAATAATGGTCAATGGAGGAGGGAGGAAAATGTCTACGATGATTGGGTTCGTCTGGAACTGCTAAATAAGAAACAGATACATTAGCTTGAATGACCAGCGTATGACTATAGTTTAAATATGATTGGCTTTGGACTCCACCTAACATCCTTTTAATAGAAAATGTTTGTCACCAATTTTTTGGTAGTCTAATATATTGATTCTGAAATGGTTTGTACGCATTATATCTGCCACAGGGTAAAGGCATGCACTCTTGGATGCATCGCCACTATCAATATTTCTATGAAAATTGCCTACTAGGATCTATTTTGCTTTAACCTAAACTGGCGCCCAACGTAGAGCCTCAAATATTCTTGTAGTAGCCCTAACATAGATATATTCTAAAATTTTCCAGACCTACATACATACATACAACTGGGTAGTCCCCACACAGCCATTTATTACATCACAGAAGTTATCAAAACGGAATGTTCCTAGTTCAGCGGCATACAGTTTGAAAAGCTGAGGACTTGGTTCTACCCGAATGGGTAGTTAAGGAGAAACAAATCTTCTACCTCTTTTACGGTAATTAGATACTTGCCAGAGATGGCAGGTGGTTATTTCCTATTACACTCCGATAGAGTCCGATAGCTCCGATAGTTCCGATAAAGAGAAGCACAAGTCGACGAGAAGTTGAAGTTCAGTTCGACGTTGTTCAATTTGCCTTCAATGTCATCATGCGCCTTGTAATTGGATACAAGAGAGGACAATATCCTGAGAGCTTTTTGAATTGCTTCAATAAGTATCATGAAGCGAGTTTAGCATGGTATTGAGGCTTACGATCCGGTCTGTCAGTAGGGGTGCAAGCTAGAAAACTCTGTGTAAAGAAATTTGGTAGAAATTTGGTAGAAATTTCGGACAATTATATACATTAAGAAGTTGCTGATGAAATTTATTGCGTTAGGTATCAATGAATGGGGTATATCTTTTAAGTATCTGGTCCATCTTAGACCAAATCTTCGAGACCTCTTTGGCGTCTATTATCAACTTCAATGTCCTTTCCCACTTTCCAATCAAAAAAAGACAAAAAGTATCACACACAGTTCCGAACCCTGTGACACTCCACTATTTGTAACGAATTGAACCGATAAATCATTTGGTGTTAATAATTGAATTCACCACAACTGCATGATATACACTCAAACTAAAAAAAAAAACCGAAACTATGTATCCTCTGACCACCTGCTGCCTTTGACCTCTACCGTCTCGTCACAGATGAATGACTGATTGTTTAAACACGACACACTAAAAGATTCTTCTCCTACAAACACATCTACCATAATAACTATAATTGATTTACACGCAGGATCCCACCACTATAATTATCTATAGTATATGATTCGGAGGAGCAAAATAAAAAAAAAAAAAACTATTTTCAAATTACAAAAGACCACTAAGAGTGGGAGCGGATGTATCTTTCCTCATCGAAACCAGAAGTACATGCTACAATCACGAGAATCCAACCGCATAACAATCCATGAATGTGGTAATTGGCCATTGATTACCATCTTCCGTACGACTGGCAAGATACCCACAATTTATCCAGCAGAAGAAATCAAAATAACAAAAAAAAACAAAATACAACTCCCTCAACACTTAAAGAAAAGGCAAAAAAAAAACAACGTAACTCCAGATACTCATAATACTTGACGTCAAAAGATGTATGTATTTACCTCTTCGTTTTTTTTTTTCTTGAATCCATCGAGAGATACACAACGTTACCATAAGGTAAACCCATTATCGGATAACAACAACAGTCAACGACGGACAAAAATTAACACAAATTTTATTATTATTTATTGGCCGACGGCAGACGACGACGACAACGACGACAACGACGATGACCAGGTTAACTACACAACCCAAGAGTGTGGAGTGACAAACTTATTAAAACTTTGTCAATGGTCACATTATGCGATGTAGATACACATCATCTCATCCAAACACACGAGACGAACGAAATATAAGAACTCCAATGCAATTAGAAAGAGGGCCGAGGGCTGTTTTTTTTTTTTTCTCTGTGGTTTGGTAAATATAAACAATAAGCGAAGATACAAAGATACTCTACACAGATCCACCAGAAAAATAAAAAAAAAAAGAAGGAGTTCAGTTCCAAGTTAGAGAATGGTATGGTGGAGACTCCACAAAACTCCATCAATATATCTCGCGTATCGGTGCCGCTTTAAGATGGAAATTTATTTGAACGATTTGTGTGTGATCTCTCTCCGGGACTGGACTAAGGGCTTGGCGGCATTGTTTTTGAGATTTTTTTTTCTCTCTCTCTCTCTCTCTCTCTCTACATACACAACACATTGCATTGCATCGTTTGCTGAAGAAGTATAAGAACTGAAGAAGGTGTCCCCAAAGTTAATCCTAAAAGATTTGTTAAGTTTAACAAATATTTGACAGTTGTTTGGCTTTACTTATACATACATACATACCTACCTACATATTCTTTTTCAGACATTGTTGTTGTGGTCATCATTTCTAGTCTTCGAAGCGGGAGTTAAGGTCGTTTATTTTGTCACATAACGCGACGAGATAAAAGAAGATCAAAGAAAACAATAGAAATCTGTTGTTTGGTAGCTAATGGGTCCATGTGTTTGCATTGAGCTATTGAGAGTTAGTTCTTCTTTTTTTTTTTTTTTTTTTTTTCTCCAAATATTTGAGGAGTGGTCCAGAAACATACAAACAACAAAAAACAAAAAAAAACGAGCTAAAAGGCTTTCTTTGGAAATTCAAATGGAAGGAGGAATGTATTTGATTCATAACTGACAAATGGCTCAATGAAATCAATCTAAATTGCACATATCCATCAATCTTCACTGCGTATCTATCATAATGAGTGAAGCCGACATAAAGTAGGATCGATATAATTTTTACTGGCCATCATTTTTCAGTGTATATTTTATTTTCTTTATATGTATTTTGTTTTTTATGATTATGAACGCAACGACGCATGCGCACACGTTCTACAACAAATCATCACCTTACCACTGGCGGCTCTCTCATCATATCATATAACGTACGAGATGCATTTGCCCTCAGCTTCTTTTATTTTTTATTTTTTTTATTTTTTTATATCAGTTGTTGTAGTTAAAATGCATGAGGTGGATGATGCCGCGCGAGTAATATCCAACCAAGAGAGCTAGTAGAGCAGTAAGTCAGATATATGTACTTCTAGCTGAAGAAACAATCTGTATAACACGCGTGCGCTTAAGCTACAGCAGAAGCACCACACACAAAACATTGCACTATCCATACACATAGTAGAGATATCTTTCAACAATATAATGCAGCTTTGGGGCAAGAAAAAAAAGTACATACATATAGGAGGACTACACCAAGAAAGTAGATACGTCGAGACCGACGACGACAACGACAACGACGACGACGACAACGATGTCTATACTATGCTCCGTCTATCCTCCGTTGTTGTCATTTTGTGTGTATCTTTGGCGACATATTGAGAAATGTGCAATAGTTTAATGACCATATTTGGTGTAGTTTTATGGCAAGTTGCATTTATCAACATCACATCACATACAAATGAATTTCAAATTCGGAGAGTAAAGCGATGTTGCTTGGTTCTATCGTATGATACTTGGTGATACTGTTGTTGTAAATAAAAATTGTATCTAGTACATATTTTTCGTTTTGACGTGATGGTTGACCTGTTAAATGGATTTTTTTTTTTCGTATTTGATTGATTGATGTGACAAAAGTCAATAAACGCGTATTTATTGGGCGTTCATCTTTGGAGACGATGTCCAGCGGATTCGATGTACGAAACTATGAATAAAATGATTTGTTCAGCCAATCCAATTAAACAAAAAATAACAATCAAATAGTAGTGGCCCTTCCTGGTACTATTGCGGAACTCCATTCTATTTCGCAAATGGCATAAGGAACACAGGTGTAGATAACGTATTTCTGTTCCTTACTTAGGTGGCGCTACAGTTCGGGGTGAATCTGGGGCTATTTTTCTGTTCCTAGAATCTATAAATCAAAGACGATTTCTTAGTGAGAGATACTATTTGTCGAGAAACGGCTACTATGCGGTGGATACTCCTCGTAATTACATTTCCACAATCTTAGCAAAATTATATTATATAGCAACCTGAGTTTTTGCTTCGGGGTCTAAAAAAATATAAATTTTTGGCGTGACAGATCCATGGGACCCAGGATCTAACTTCTCACAACCATTCGTGTTGTGAGTGTTATATTCTTTACACGAATGGAAGGGGCCTACTGTTTAATGCCGATTGAACCTGGAACCACTCGCTCCATAGTCCAAAGCACTAACCACTTGAGCCACGGCTTCGGAGTCTAATAAGCCGAAATTCCTTTTGCAGATACGGTCCAACCTTGACCAAATTCAAACGATCCCAATTTCGAGGGATTAACAATATGGAATCCGCTGTAGAGAGCACTAACTTTTCCAACTTCTTGAGGGGCAAATAGTCTGAACTTCTGAAGGTCTACATTCGAAGACTACGTTCTGTATTTCTTTCGACGGATCCCCGACAATAAAGCCAAGACTAGTCTAAAAAAAACTAAAAATTTAAAAAATTGTCCATTCGATTTACGTATGCATGTATGTGACCAAACCAATGTAGTCGATGAGTTTTGATTTTCTGAACTACATCCACATTTTAACAGGACATCAAGTTCGCGGTTACATCTTCTCCTCAATTCACCCTCATCGCATAGTAGGTAGGTAGGTACTGGGCTAAATATTCCACGAGCTTTGCTTTCGACTTATCTGGGGTTAAATGACAGTACACATTGTTAGAAGATCGACGCAAATAGCACGAGCACGGATGAATGAAGAGCTACCGACATTGATGAAAAGCTCAATACAACTGAGGCATATGACAATTTATGACTACGACAACTACAAGGCAGTCAAGATAACCTCAAGTAACCAATCCTTTTGGATAACCACAGAAAGTTCGAAAAACATTCAAAATAGTAGCTCTAGATACATCGAATAAATCCATGACAATCTCTTTATTTTTTAGACAGAACAAAAAGCAGGGGAAAGGTATGCTAACAGCCTCCCTTATTGACCACTGTTCAGATATTGTAGAGATTTCTAAACATAGAATCCTGAATTTTAGCAACAAAACCTTGAAATACCCAACTATTTCTAGAAACCATAACTACTTCTACTTAAAATTTGGGTTGAGTCTTTGCTAAATGATTTACCTTTCAGTATATACGGGATGTAGGGCAAAATCAATGTCAGAAAGCCTTTCTAGAAATTGCCTGACGTTATATTTTACTTCTGGACTTACTTGTACAGAACCATGCAACCCTAGTTCACAAAGATACTATCGACATCTACACTCATATTATGACTCTAGGTTTGAACCTATACTTTTACCCTTCAATCAATAACAGATGTCACTCGAAACCATACATAAATTATACCACACAACTTTCCATTAACAACTGTATTCAGTATTTTTTTTTAATTTTTTTTTTGTTTCACACCTCAAGTCAACAACAAGTCATTATAAACAAAATCACTATGCAAATATGTATTTCAAACAACATAGGTAACTATCGTCATCAAACTCGGTTCACTAAACTTGTAAACAACAACCGCACGGAATCCCATCACTCTCTATCTAACATAATATATCCGACTATTTATGGTATGAAAATTACATGCAGACTTATTTGTATGCCACATTAAATTATATACTTTATTACATTCTAAAATCAAACCGAACACAAGAAAACTAACAGAAACATAACATTAAAGCGTAACAGATACAAAATTCAAGCAGCTAACGCAGCCACCCAGCCATCAACAGCAGCCACATGGATTAGCATTTCGTTTAGCCAAATTTGTAGACTGGTAGACACCAGGCACACCAGATGTGACATTCTCCTCCTTTTAAGCTTTTACCCCCCCCCCCCCCCTGGTAGGCTACATTCATGAGTATACCACCACCGACCACCGTATGACTACCGCATTTTGAGTCAAAAAATAAAAAAAAAAATCACATGAGATACAGCTATACACAAACTAAAAACTGTATTTTGATTGGATTATAATTTTAAATGATTGACTCTATAAAGTGTGTGAGATACAATCTACGATTATACACTGGTCTAGCAATTGAATTAAATTAGAGTGTATTATTAACCAAACTTGGATTTATTTTTACAGCCGATTAACAATCAATTGGAAAATGTATAAGATAAAATTAAATTACATAAATTATCTAAATAAATTTAGAGACGTTAATTTATGTTTGTTTAACGAGGAATTCTAAGAGAATGCCACTTTCCTCCCCCACCACCACACAAAGACGTGTTGAATAGATAATTAAACAATTTCTATTAATTGCCATATAACAAAAGCCATATCACCAACGATCCTCAAATCGAAAACCAATCGCATGCAATAAATCCCTACATCTCATCCATCTGACTATCAAAAATCCAATTGAGGGTCAAAAATCGTATAAAAATTTCAAAAACAAAAACAAAAAACCATCAGAGAAGGAGACCACTAAACAAAAAAAAAATCACGAAAGTGAGTGCGAGATCTTATCGCCAAGATGAAAAAGTATCTCATTATAGATTTTTTAGAGTATCTTCCCAAACAAAAATCCCAATCACCTGTTACACCAAATACTTAAGAAAATACAACTATACGACGAAAAAAAAAAAACCCGATCAACCACAAAACAAAAAAAAAAACATAATAAACAAATTCAATACGAAAACAAATGACATAGTCGATGAAAATAATTTGTCATTTGCAAGCACACGATCGCGATCAAACACAAGAGAACGAACAACGAACGAAAGAGTTGGAGAAAACGAAGCTAAAAGTTAAAGAGAATTTCACACAACTTAAGTCCCCCTCCAACAGGTACACAAAACACAAGTAATTCCGGTGATTTTGTTTTTTTTTTTTTCGTTACAGAGATATCTCGATATTTGATGTACGATGTATGTATCGAGATACATATTTAAGTTTTGTGTAGTGCGCGGATCACTACACCATATTGATGCGTTTGACGTTTCTCTGTTAAGAGCCATTTAATTATTTTTTTTTTTATCTCAAAAAACTGTCACTTGTCACAGACTATTTGTCGTCTTCATTATTCAAAAAAAAATGTATATATACATAGATACATCCATACAATCAATTAAAAGAAAAAAAAATAATAGAGAAGCAGCAACTCTTTAACCAAAGTGGTAAAATCTACATTTGATAAGACCAGTATGTATCGGTTCGGTATAGATACATTTCCATATTCTACAGTAAATCTTTTGACCTCTACTAAACCTATCAGCTATCTATCCATTTCGTATGTATGTATGATCAGTCTAAGAAAAAAGAAAAATGTATCTAATGATAGTGTATCGACTAATCTTTTCTGTTTGGAATGTGAACGAACTCATATAATGTACTGGTAAAAATCTGGTAAAAAAAAATCTTCTCCGTTTCTTAATTAATTTGCGAATATCTTAATAAGATACATAGATTCTTTTTCTTTTTCTTTTTTTTTTTTTTGTTCAGAATTAATCATTTAATAATCTTGAAGATTCTATTTTCGTGTTTATTGATTGTTGTATCCATCAATGAAAAAGTGAATAATGAATTCAGAATTCACAGCGGGAGGTGGATGATGTGATGGAAGGTTATCATCAACATTGCAGGAGTTATGTTTTATTTTCTCTTCTCCTCTATGTCTATATTTTTTTTTTGTTAGATGTATTGCATAATTCATTTATAAACATGTTTTTTTTTTGTGATTTTTTCTTATGAAAGATATTCTGGCAAGCGCACTTCTGCTCTCATTGCAAACAACAGATTTCCTAATTGACACGCATATTAATTTTGTTTAAACAATTAAATGTTAATTGGATTAAAAAGTTGTTCTGTGACTCTCTGATTTAGATGCATATTGTGTGTGGGGCGGCAGAAAGCAGAGATAATTTATTTGGGGGTGATGTATGTTTAAGTGGTTTGGCATATCATACAACGAAAAGGATTTTTGTGTAAAATATTTTAATTGGATACGAAATGGTATTTGTTGTATCTTTTCATATTTTATTCTAAAATATTTAATAAATTTCGTTATATTTTTAAAGATTTTTTTGATGTGCAACAGATTTTTATGATTGCGGGTTGCCAATCTTTATTTTTGGCAAATTGTAAATGCTAAACGTGCAGAGGAGTAAAATGTCAAAGAGTGAACCTTTTAGCGCCCCCTTGACACTAATTGAATTTGTTGGATTTTTTTTTTAAATGGAAAGATGGCAATAGAGTTTGGATTTACGATATAAATGCGATGAGAGGTTGGGATGTTTAATGTGTTTGCTCATCATACTAATAAATTGCAACAGAAGTTGATACGATATATGCGTTCACATCTTGAATTATTTTTTTGTTGAAAAGACTGCTGTGCGGATGGTATTCCTCTTGTAATCAAGACTTAGACTTTAGTGGAGTTAATTCCATCCAGAGGAAACCTTACCTTTATTGACAGATTTAGGTAACCTAAGGTATGGAATATGTCACTCTACATCTAGGTCTAAGATGGTGGCGAGAGTATCTTTTTTTTACTGTACAGTTGGGAGTTGGAAAATTCAAAGTTTTTAATACGAAATAGGTTAGGCTAATGGATCTAAAATACTTTGTGGATACACGTTCACGCCCACTTTAGGAAAAGCAAAGTATTTTCGATATCTTCAGTCCAAAGAGTTGACTAAGAAGCTACTTAATCACATTCATATTTTAACTCTATCACTGACACGAATCTAATTCCTCAAATTGTGTCAGTTTCTCCATTTAAACTCTAAAATACTGTTAAGTATTTGTCAAAACCTCACACAATTATGCATAAGATAAACAAACTAAAAACCTACGCCACCTAGAACCATCTTGGAATCTTATTAAATTGCCATCCATCCAAAAACAAACCATCCGATGAAGATATAAAACAAAAAAAAAAAAAAAATATTCTAAATTCCTATATAACCATAAATCATAAAGATACAACGAATGTGATATGAAATATTTTTATTGTTTTTTTATTCTCCCCCAACCTTAAAACAGAAATGTTCTTCATCGTCGATCACAATGTTAAGATACTACTACTCCAAAGTATCTCTTTTACCAGTAAACAAAGATTTTCACTACCTACAACCTAATAGTATCTGATGACATTTTCCAGGAAGAAAATATATTTTCATAATTTTCCTAATATTGTATGTATGTCTAAAGATATAATACATTTTTTTTTTATTTCATAATTTCTGTACCCACTCGTCTGTTTCGTTCACATTTCTTTGTTTTATTGTTTTTATATTTTTATGGGTTTTATGTTACATACAGTGATAAGAGTTTTCACCGAATTCGTAATCAATTTTCTCCCTTTTAAGTTAATAAAATGATAAATAATTCGATATGATATTCGATTGAACATTTAAACATACATCGACTTGACGGCATAGATACTTATATATCCATAAGTGAGTGAAGATCGAATTTAATTGATCAAACTTTAATTGGGTGTCTGTATAGTGGAGTTTCACCACTGGGGGGTGTATCTATGACGTGGTGTTTTGATATTTTTTTTATTTATTTATTTTCTTTTTAGAGATTTTTTTTATTATGATTATGAAATTTTGGCCGTGGGTTTAACTGATTAGAATTGAAAATTCCCTTGAATTCTATTTTGTTGTACAGCGACCATCGGTTAGGTTTCAATGTCACTAAACGATACCTATTTAAATTGATTATAAAAATTTATTAGTCATTAGCGATTAGGGACAATCTTTTAAGGGCAATAGATTTGACTTTGAGGAAGGTATAGGTGTAAGAGGAACGTACACTAACAGACTGCATCGATGAATCTGAAGCGTACTCTGATTAAAGCAGAGTTTTGTCCATTCGGAGACACCCAAAATAGTTAAGGAAATGACCCATCAACAGAAGATCATCAACTACACTCGGTAAGATTACTGGCAATGGACTGCATTAAAAGTCTTGCTCCGATGATCGG
Organism: Xylota sylvarum; assembly: GCA_905220385.1. Taxonomy (NCBI): domain Eukaryota; kingdom Metazoa; phylum Arthropoda; class Insecta; order Diptera; family Syrphidae; genus Xylota; species Xylota sylvarum. The sequence goes on along the minus strand of LR999959.1, from coordinate 59,118,469 downwards.
TCGAACTGAAAAAAATTTACTGATTGAAGGTGTATCTGGAACTATTTGGAGATGATCGATCATTATGATCATAGATTCGATGATACAAAGATTGTTGGCTTAAGTTCAAACTGTTACCATTCAGTTCACCTAGTTGCAAAATTCAATGATGCGACAGAACCAAACGTTAAAATTTAATGGAAATAGTTTGAAAAATGTTCGTCGATTAGTTCGGACACCACCCACTGAGTTATAGAACCAAGCAACATCTAAGTCCCAAAACTACGACGATGACCTTCTTGTTCTTTTATATGTGAGTGAGGTAACAACCTGATGATTACCAGTGTATCCTAGATACACTCTATTGAGTAATTAAAATTACTAGACAGTGCGTCAATAGAGTGTATCTAGGATGAATTGTTTGTGGTTGAACGCAAAAAGATGCTATCAGTAGAATAGAATCAGTCCAAGATACATTGAAATATTACTAGTATAAACACAAAGCTACGATTGTTCCACTTCAATGTGGAATCCATGCTTTTATACGTATGGAATGTGATCGTCAAAATGTGACCAGAAAAGTCCTGCGAAAACATGGCTTCTAACTATTTTAAACTTATTCTGTTCTTATCGCTTTTAAAGACAATATTAGAAGCCAATAATCACCGTCATTCAACAACGAAAATGCCAATTTATTGATGACACACACGATCGTTTCATACCCAATTCAAAATATCTAAAAGTCTACCTACACAAATTTGTTGAATAGAATGTTAGAAACCTCACTTAGTCCCGCGTAGGCGTATTGGAGAAGATATAATAAGGGAGCTCAAAGTGTTAGCACAAATCTCTTGGTCCCTTCATATAGAGGTATTGACTAGAGTGCAAGCTCGGATTTGGACCAACAAAATTTAAAGTCGCTTAGATTAAGTATCTAACATTGACTAAGCTTAGAGTACAAGCTCGGATTTAGACCAAACAAATTAGTGAAAGTCGCGTAGATACTTAAAACATTGATTAAGCTTAAAGTGCAAGCTCGGATTTCGACCAAAAAATTAGTGAAACTCGCGTAGATACTTAAAACATTGATTAAGCTTAGAGTGCAAGCTCGGATTTCGACCAAAAAATTAATGGAAGTTGCTTAGATACTTAATTTATTGACTAGACTTAAAGTACAAGCTCGGATTTGGACCAAAAAATAGTGAAAGTCGCTTAGATACTTAAAACATTCTAAATGGAGGCGTATAAGATTAGTAACAGTATATACAGAACATCATAAGTACGCTCAGAATACGAACTAGAGTTTCGATCAACAACTTCATGGATGTCCATTAGATACTTGATCGGTCCATATGACAAGAGATTGATGAGAAATAGACTTAATAAACGTGGACGACGGAACCTAAGCTTAGTAAGTAAGCTCGATTTTCGCGGAAATTCCTTAGATACTGAATTCTTTCATATAAAAGATTTACTGGCTTATGAACTTAGCCTAGTATTAATGGAAATAGGACATAAGTGGGCTCAGAGTAGGTACAAACTCTTACTGCGCTCAAAAAATTTATAGGAATCCATTAGATACTTGGTCCTTGTATGGAAGCTCGCATTTCGCTTAAAAAAAATCCTTTCGAAGTACATTAGATGCTTAGTTTATGAATGGATTAATGGCACGTTTACTTGTAGTATGCTCAGGGGCCTAAAAGTCAAGCTCGGATTTTGTTCATAAAAGACGTGCAGGTCTATTAGACGCTTGATGACCTAATATGAAGCGGTTAATGGTGTGGAGACATAGTAGAACATACAGGACTCTAGTAAAGGTTTTATAGTAGTAGATACAGGACCTAAGCTCAAATTGTAGGCTATAGTTCCGATCGTCAAAGTTCATTAGATACTTAGTTTCTTTATTTGTAGGAATTGATGCCCGGTAGACTTCAGAGTGTAAGCTGTAGTTTGAATCAAAAATTTGTCAAAATTCATTAGATACTTAGAAGATCTAAAATTTTGAGAAAGTTTCCTAAATGACGCTTGGGCTTAGTAGTAGAAGATGCAGAACTTAAGTCAAAATCTAATTCTGCTTTCAAAAAATAGACGAAGTCCATTAGATACTTGGGTAGCACGGGATTGATGGTGCGTAGAGTTTAGAGTGTAAGCTATAGTTTCGATCAAAAACAAACTTTATTTAAGCTCATTAAATGCTTAGTATCTTTATATGAAGGCGTTAGTAGTACTAAATCACAAAGTTGATGTCCATTCATTTTTCTTAGAACTGCACGACATCATCAATCTAATAACTATGTATACCTTAAATGACATTTATCTGTAAGTATCTACTTAACCTAACAGCCCCCATCTGATCCCTGACTTTTCACTCCAATCAAAGACGTTTTCTTTCCAACACCCCACAACGCCAACTCCTACAACAACTCAACATTTTCATATCACAACAGTACATACCTACACGCCAAGGTTGTCCTGGACATGTTTATTTAGTTCCCCCACTCATGATGATTGTCAAGTTTGACGTCAATCACCGCTGTGACACCGAAACTGACGCACAAAACAAACGATCAACGTTAATTATAAACATACGACGATATGAAGAGGGAACAACAGCAAAAACAACGCTCCACTCTGTATATGTACGTACCACAAGGGGGAGGCGTAGGACGATCACAAAAAACCACACACCAACAACCACCGTCAACAACCCCCTCCGCTGCATCATACCCATCCACCAGAAGCAACAACAGCAGCAGCAGCAGGGTGGTGGGAGTATACTCCACACTATACTGATATGGCGAGGGTGGACAACAACCAAAACAAACAAAACAAAAACAAAATGCAAAACATCGCGCGCACTATACACACCGAAAGCGAGAATAAAAAGCGAAAACAAAACCGACGAAAAAAAAAGGATCAACTACGTCCATTGAATTTAATTGGGATCACACGGGGTCCCGCTCTCACTCAAAAATAAATTCATAAAAATTTATTTTTAACGAAAAAACCGATCATAAAGCAAAAAATAAAAATAAATTTACGAAAAATCAACCGAAAGACGTAATAACAATGCCGGAGACAAACCCCCCAGTGAATTCTTATCGCACAACGACAACGACAGCGACGACGACAACGACGTCGACGACGACAGCGACTCCGGATCACTTTCTCATAATCGGCTTCGGTGATCGACAGCAAGAAGGCACGAACGTACATAAGAGACCGATTAACGTTATCTGCCCGTGCGCGATACGGGCTTGACCTTCCAACCCTCAAAGAAGCTTGGACATGGACTTCTGCGAGCCCCATTTCATATTTTTTGTCCAGTGGGTGGCGTTTTCAATGGCCAAACAACAACAAAGCAGGACCAGTGAGGAGTTATAAATACCGAAAAAAAAGAGGCACTTTGGTCAGATAAGAAGCGGCGTCCAGTCCAGTGCTTGTGCGCCGCGCTATTTAATCGTTTCCAAATGATAGGACGATAAGTTGTACTGTGTGTGTGTGTTCGCTTGTAATAACGTAATAAAAACAACAAAAAAAAACAATTGATATTTTATTAATATAATTGTTTGACGCAAAACAAAAACTGCGCTGATAAACGCGCAGCGAGTCCTACAACGAAGAAGATTCTCTGTCGCTTTGTAACGCCATTGATAACGCCCGACCATTGAACGCCACCGCGTAAAAATCGGTAAAAAGAAATAAAACAATCATTTCTGCTAACACACTTGGCGTTGTACGTTAACAACGCAGCGCTGCGCGGTAGCGGCAAAAAAAACATTGAATGAGGCGGCTTCCGAAAGTGCTGGCGGTTATTTTATTTTTTGTGACGTCAGCGGTTTTTTTTTTTAATTACAGGGTCAGTTTTGGCAAGTGAGAAGAACGAGAAGCAAAGTACAGAGTTTTAATCTTTGTTTATTCAAGTTGTTGTATCTCAGTATCTGTATCTGCAGTTTTTTTTTTTTTTTTTAATTACTTTTTGTGTAGTCTTGAAGCAGTATATGTACTATAGTGTGTCATTGAGTGTGTGGAGGGTGAAGAAGTTGTTTATTTGCTTTTAAATTGAGAAAATTTGAAGAGAAAGAGACAAGTGCCTACCAGATACAGGTTGTTGGTGGGAAAGAAATTCACCTAATTTTCAAACTTGAGTTTTATTTTCACTACTTCCTGCTTCCAAAGATGGTGTATCTTTGCATGTCCTTTGTCAAAGTTTTTGGTTTTTATTAACTTTTGTTTGATCATTGGATTGTACGGACTTCATTTTTGGCAATTTCCCTTTTGTGTAATCGTATTGAAGCATACTCAGTAATGCATACCATACCATATCGACAGAGTAGAAAAATCCTTTAATAAGCTTCAACTTAGATGTAGTGCTTGAAGTATCTACTTAAGTTAGTCGATCTATATACAAACGAATTCATTGAGATATTTGAATTAATAGAATCCTGAACTTATTCAGCAACCTTGACAACTTGCCCCATATGCACATGAGCATTCGACTTGTACTTGTTTCTGCAGTAGGCAGTCAAGGTACCCTTGCTTCTTGCATTGAGCTAGGGTATCCTAGCTAAAATGTTCACTATTATTCGAACACTTTTCGATACAAGTTTGCCAAATCCTTAATTCCTAAAGACATTAATAGTTTCTCGTCCAGAATGAGGATCATTTTCTTTGAAATACACTTGACTGCAGAGTCGTTCAAAACGAACGAAAAGCGTTTACAATTCGATGTTAAAGTTTGGACAACTAGTTCTTTCAGTTAATAGCTGTGTTTTAATGTAAGCCCTTCGATAATTCCGTAATGATATGCCATACAGCAATCCAATCGAAGAACCTATTAAGAGCTTACTTTGTATAGTTCGTTGGATAGCTTCAACGCTAAGTTTATTTGATTTCCTTGCATTTGGTTGGGGATTGACAAACAGCTAGAGAGTCACTTAGATCTTTAAATCAACAGATAGTGTAACATATACTTTTTGGATACGATAGTCTAACATAGTCTAAGAGGTAAAAGGCCATTTCGTTAATACTGTGTGCTTTTGAAATAGACTGGATCTGCCTTCCCAAAGCCGAATGCAAAATTGTGTGCCGATGTTGCAGGAAAATTGGAAAGTCTCCGAGAAACTCCATTGATTCTCCATTGATCGATATGCTGCATAATTTCTTACCATTCACTATCCATGTAATCCTATCCTGAATCATCCCAGAACCATGAATAGAAATATGGCTGCTCTCTAGTATTCGCTACGTATCAGAACTTCGTATAAGTACTATAGGCCCTATTGCGAAAAGTTGATAGGTACTGCAGAATGTAATTAGTCATCATGATCTTATCGTTTCAAAACTTAAGTGGTCACTAAAATTCTTTGAATTTGACACACAAGACCCTGGACTGACGGACTGGATTTTTTTTTGACGTTTCCGTATTCAAACTGATAGTCCTGCCTGAACAATTCCACAGACTTATCTTGACATCTTAGTTGTCAGCGCCAATTAAACTGATTTGATTTTCAACAAGAAACTCTTTTCACAACAAAACTAATGCTTTTCACAGCAATTGAATTGATTTCGTTTCGTTGATTCAATATCATTTTTCTTTTGTTTCTTAAATTTTTTTTTTATTTTTTTCACCTTTTCCTCGAGTCAAAAAAAAATCAAAGAAATTTCAGAAAATATGAAAATCCAGATTGCAGATTCTCCGCTTCCTCCCTTATCAATAAACGTCAAAAAAAACTCAGTCCTGTCTGAACAGGATCCAAGGTTTATGTATTGTCAGAAACGTGAAGGATTTGACAGGCCAAAATGTGAATGTTAGTTAGATTACAATTGACGATGAATTGTTGCAGAATGTACTGAAATCAACCACCTGACAGCAAACTCTAAGAACCTATAGATCAACCGGAGCAAAATGACAAATTAGATGAAACGCTTTTTTTGTCAGTATTGGCATGACTTTGAAACAATATAGTTTTATGATTTGTAATACCTTGTCTAGAGATTATTAGAATGTTGACGTTTTGGTAACAGGACTTTCCCACCGAAACAAAAATTGAGTTAGATTCGTTTTTTTTAACCAAGTTTCTTAACAGCGTACAGTAGATTGAACATATTCAACACTTGTTTTAGCTGTCACTTTGACATCTTGGGAATACACAATGTACTTTGTTCTTCTACTGTCATTGTTTAATCTACTTCAAGAAATATATAGGTGTTGTTTTTCGAAATACAGCTCCGGCGATGACAGCTTATTTTTTTCTCTTTCCCTCGCCTATGCTAGATCTAGTTCGGAACGAGATCAAAACGCCAAAGCTTTTCCAAATACTTAGAGATATGATTAGAACGCCCTTAGGTCTTTGAAAAATTACCTTGGGCGACATCAGATCGTCTACAGACAGTTAATATCAATATTCTTTGCATCCTAACGAAATAATATTGTGCGCTCATATGATTATTCATATTTTGTACTTATTTCCGCTCAATACTACTTGTACAGCGGCTCAATAGTCTAAATATACCAAAATCTTGTCAGTGCCGTGAAATTTAAAAAAGAATTGATTGCTTTCCTTGTATCGCATACTTTATGTGACATGGCGCCATCTTTACTTTTAAGCCGAAAAAGTTGTTAACCATGCTCCTTAACGACATTAGCTTGATAGTTCTCAAAGAAGTACCAATCAGTAAAGTCAGCCATCAGCCTTTAGTTTTGTGAATAGCTTTCATGGAATTCTTCGCTCTGAATTTTTAAATTTCTCATGTGCGGCGTGCTGTGTTCGACTTAGACCCATTTAGTTGAAGCTACATTACATTCAAAACATACCTACAACTCACATAATGAACCTACATATCACTTGCCGTTGATGCAAGGGATTTCATGTATCTTTCGTATATTTTTCTTGTATACATATATTCTCCGTTGAGCGCACAGGACGAACACGGGAATCTGTTCGGTTATCAATTAGCCATCCAGTCTCATGAACTTTCATTACAAATTTGCTTACACCAGCTGCAGTTGGTGCATTATTTCGACCGAAATTTCTTTTCAAAATTCGCCGTGTTTCGGCATCCTTTTTGGAAGTAACTTTGCAATATTTCCCAACGTTCTTCAAAAGAATAAGGTGATTCATTTCGTACCGCAAAAATATAATACTGAGTATCTGTCAATTTGTTAAACGCATAAGACCTGTCAGTGTCAAAATAACACATGATTCAAAAAGAAACCAACAGATGACCCACCCGACACACAACTCCGACGTTGACAACTCACTTTTCCCTTTCACTCGCCTACGCTAGATTTAATTCGGTACGAGTTCAAAGCGCAATGAACATAACTATCACTCCCCGTTGATGCAAGAGATTTCCTGTATCTTTTGTATATTTTTTCTTTCAAAACCAGACATTTTGTTTATATTGTCCATAATAATATCGCTTAATTGTCCAGAATTCAGAAAATCTACATAATTTGCATAGAGTCACCCAAGATGTACACTATAGACACACCTTCTTGTTTCGTTGTCAAGTCTATTTGACATCTATGAAACATGAGGTGACAGATAAATCCGCTAAAATGGCGACTAATCCACAAAATATCCATGAAAATTTTGATTACTTCACTGGATTTTTAGTCCGAGCGAAACTTTTTCGGGCAATCCTGTCACCGTACGAATGAGTGTGGTAAAAAAAAGCTTGGATCAACTTTCTCCATCCTTTTCAATCATACTGTCGGTTATGTGCAACTATCCACAGTATTGAATGCGTGACTTTTGCTTCCTCTGCTGTCGAGATGTCTAGAGGAGGTTCATAAATTTCTAAAGTCGAGTTGGGATCGAAAAATTATGATATTTCTATTCGTCTTTAGACTCCGAGGCATGAAGCACCATCACTATTAAAGGAAATTACATATCTAGTCTGTCAATGGATGCACAGTTTCAATCTTCTAGTACAAGAATAATGAAGAGCAGGGATGTTAACGACACGTTACGTCAACTTTCAAATAAGTTACCGTCATACATTTTTGTATTAATTTTCTTTTAAATACATATCACAAAACCATCACAAAACTTTCTTAGCGCCACTTAAGTAAGCAATTACAGATAATCTCAATTGTGAAGGTCACTTGTCCGAATTTGAGTCACAACTGTCCCTTCCGCACAAACCGAAACAAAAAAAAAAAAAAACAAATAATTAAGATTCTAAAATTAAAAGTTACAAAATAAAATTCTACACGTTTCTGTAACAAGATCCTCGCCTCGTGAGGTGGTTTTGTTTGTCTAACTCTTATGCGGCGCGATATAGACTCTTCAATTTTCTGCTGATTTTATGGATTTTTTTTTGTTTTTTTTTGTCCAGAACACCCTCTTCCCGTATGATATTGCATTCCCTTATGTGTATGCACCTGATATCGGAGAATGCGAAAGGAAAAGGAGAAAAAAAAGAAAACAATAAAACAAGAAAGAAAAACGGAAATTTTTTGTATGACTTGCATACACACATTCTGAACGCGCCAAATGACCCAATTTACTTCTGATCGCGTCGATACGATTGCAATATATAATTTTTTTTTATATCAATTTAATTCTTTTTTTGTTTTATTTTATTTTATTATGCTTACTCTTTTTGTTTCTTGTTCGTGTTTTCTTTATTGGCGATTTAATCTTATTTCGCACTTTTTTTTTTGCCCCTTAAGTGTGTGAGTGTTATGCTCGCAGATACTCGCAGATACACAGTGCGTTATGTTGCGTCCTCGTGTTGGTAATAATCGTGGGTAAAAATTAGTTGAATAAATGAAGAGAGTGTTATCTGGTGGACAATTACAATGGCAATTATACTTATATTGGCAATTTATATGAGACGGAGACGGCGGCGGCGGCGACGGTGAAAATTGAGCCGAATATTACGAGTAAATTGGTGGATTGATGGTTTTTTATTAACAATCATTGACGAGGTGATTTCGATTGGGAATGAGTACGTTTTACAGTCGAATTATGGTGATTGGGTTTTATAATGTTGTCATTACAGATTAAAAGATACATTCATTAGTACCAAGAAGGACAAGGGTATTTATTACCTTTTATCACTTTTACTTAAGTTTACTCAATGAATGTAATAGTGTCCCAGATACGATTTAATTCTTACGCGCGCTGACTAAACAGGTTAATAGATCAAGCGAATCCATTTGGGTCATTTGCACAATACAAAGTCATGCAGCAGTGTCAGTAGTTTCTTTATTTATTCAAAGCTTTTGCGGTTACAAGTGAACCACAAGTTGTAAACTTGTTTTATCTACAATCGATTCTGGGATAATCGGTGGTGTTTAATGATGCCTATCTCGCACTTGTCTAATTTTGTCAATTTAGTATTTACTAGGCTTGTTCCAATTATATATTTATAAACTAATGAATGCACAGCAGTTTGAAAGTGTATAGTTAGTGTCATAAAATTATACAAATCGATGTCAGAAATGTAATTATTCATTTTACACCAAAGTGTATACCTACATAGAAGATATATGGACTTGGACAGGACGATTTATGCCGAATGTCAAAGTCCGTATCTATTCTAATTGTAAAGATCCCAAAATGATGGTAAAGCTCAAAATTGACAGCAAATTCGTATAATCTACAAGCTTAGATACTAATTTGAAGAAGTGAGATACTCAACAACTGTCGGCCTACAATGTATTCTGCATAATATGTACCTGTGGTCCTTACAAATTACTAAATTCTATTACATCGGCCACCACAAATAAAGCAACAAGACTCCTTACTGTAGCGGTTCAAACTTTGCTAAAAAAATTCGGTGGTTAGGTTAGTTTAGGGGAGCATATGTGATGGATAAAAAAAACTTGACAACGACCGTAAGATTCATGATCATCTCTTCTATAATTTACCAAGATTTTGTTGTGGAAAATATCTTCCCTATTACCAAAAATCTGTTTGAATTTATAGAGCTAAGCTATCAAAGTGACATAGGTGTCCTTATTCTATACAAGGGTATAGGTACACCAGATGTTGGATCAACTCGAACTCTATCCCATTTTCGGAAGATATGCAACTCCAATGAACAGATTTCTATGTTTTGACTCTTAGGTCGTATACGGATGTCCGATCTAAAGGCAAACGCTACTTGTCTTCAAGAGGGTTCAAGGATTCTCACAAAAAGTAATGCTGTAACTGCGTTGTATATTTTCTGCAAGCATTGATCCAAAAGGCAATTGGTTAAGTACGTTTAAGAGACCATAAAAATCTCGGATGTTTGTCTGACAATCGCGAGAGTTTTAGTGTTTTCTCGGATTTGAATCCTGAGCATCTCAATCAGTAGTCGGATGTTTTAACCAACGCCCCATATTTCTGCTTAGTTCCGTCAATAAAGGGTGAAATGTTGCGATGTCCTGACTGGATAATCAGGAGGAGTTGGTCTCTTATATCGACGAATATACAACTTTGACATTGTTGGCTTTATTGTATTTTGTGGTGATTAGTGAATCTTGGCATATCGTTGGCATATGGATTACCGGACCACTTGACTATGTATCTTTTACATATTTATATGTACCTACATCTGGTCAAAATTTTCTGATTGGAACACATTGGTTGAAACCAACTCTCGAAGAGGATGAACTTAGGCCAGAAGAAGGTCAAAACACTGGTTTGTATGTCTGTATCTATTCCAGTGCGGGACTTTTATTCCTATCATTTGCTCAGAATGTGACATAGATCAGATATTACCGAGATTTAACACAGACAGGAATCTTATAAGAGTCTTAATCTCAGGCTGTTTCAAGTCATCTATATTACAAGTACAAGTACAAGATTTGCCATTAGTCTGCTGTTCTAGTTTAGAGCGCTTCTATTGAAGTTCATCGGATTATATGAAAGTCTTCCTTATTTATAAAACATTTTACTTTCGAAATGCTCGTCAAAAAATGTAAGGACATACATTTGACGCCACTATTAGTGTTCGTATCAGTCAAGAAAACAACCTTAAGTTCACATGACTTTCAAGGAAGGATGATATTTCATAACAAAACTTATTGGCCTAAATATATGTATGTACTTCTGTACGTCTCTGTACGGCCAGGTCCACCCCGGACTGTAGCGCCACCTAAAAAGTACGTCTCTTTATTAAAAAGTATACACAATCATGCACTTAAAAGGCATTAGTCAGTGATAGGATGTTTAAGACCCGACGGAAGAGATCAATCAAAATTCCAAAGGTATGCCTTGGCAAATAATCTATATTCAACTAAAAAGCGTTCTTATTTGTAAAACACTCTAAAAGTGTACCTATGTACATCAGATCAGGGTTGATCCCAGCATCCACTTTGGAAGTAAGTTTGCAATACATATTTCCCAATGTTGTTCAAGCGTAAATGGATTCAAAAGTATAATACTGAGTATTTGTCAACTTTTAATACGCATAAGAGCTGTCAGTGTCAAAATAGCACATGCTTCAAAACGAAACCAACAGATGGCCACTCATTACAAAGCTTTCCTAATAGCTTAACCGAGAAACCCAAGTTATCTTTCTAACTAAGATCTAAAGTTTTGACAAATCGTCGTGTTTTCTTTCTTTTTTCATCCGAATATAATCCGAACAAGGAATGTCCCATGCAAGTAGTGGGTAAGCAAATGCTAAAAAAAAAAACCGTCTTTCAATGACAAAGTTTCTAAAGGACTGTGTTATGCCAAAGTTAAAATGTGGGAAGCTATATATTTTACTTAATAAATGACGAATAAAATCGATATGGAGAAAACTACTGGTTTATTGATTTCTGGAATGGATGTTAGCCGATTTAAAGTGTAAACCCTACAAAAGTTCCATGGTACACATATGTACTAATTCATCCAAAACGGTGATCATTCAGCTTGCAGCTGTATTCTTACTTTGGAAAGCCGCCGGAATATTCACGTTCTATTCTGGTACTACCCCTATAATTTCTCACATGAAATCTAAACTTATGATCTTCCTGTAATTTAGTTTCCATACCACCTAGACTCCTGAAGCAACTTGCAGTAGCACTGTTCACTTGAGAACATTGTTATTTAACCATTTCATTATATTTTTAGCTTTAAAGGACGTAAATCTAGGTGGGTAACAAAAGCAAACAAAATTGTTTTTTAATATTCTGGCCAATTGGAAGTATTGGAATGTTATGTTTGGAGTTAGAGGCCGTACATACTTTCTGCAGGATTATGTACATTTTTGACATTTGCATAGAAGTCTAGTACAAATCGGTGACAGATAAATTAAATAAACGTTTCCTGCTAAAACTGCGGACATTTTACCAAAAAACAGATTTCTCTTCAAGTCAGTTACCATTAAATAGATTTTTCAAAATACAATTTTGCTTAATTGCAAATTTTTTAGACTATCTACATACATGTTTGAAAACATTACTTTAGGTCAGCTTGTCCTTTCAGTAGCGCTACTTGTGGTCCAGTGAAGGCCCACAAATCGAAGGAAAGCATGAATACGTGAAAGTTATTAACTGACAGAAATATCAGCTCAAATTCATACTACTAATGTATGATTGGGAATTGAAGATGGCAATTCAAATTATTAATTTAGGTTTCAAATCTAAGCTCATGTGCTCATATTACCCTAAGTTAAGCCCAATGTTAAGCTTTCATAGCGAATCATGTTGCCATTGTTATTTTTTGCAAGAATGAAAGGATGCAAATACAAAAATATAAATATTTGACGAGACAGGTCGATGGGACTTAGGACCTAGAATGAAAGAATACTACAGTTTAATGGTAAATAAAAAAAGAGTGCAGTTGCAAAGAGTATAATTTATCAGATGTCCAAGAAATATATCAAAGCACAGAGGATTATTCTTAGAATGGTGTGGTCTAATAAGTTTCTAGTTTTCTCTTATAATACACCAGAGCTGTAAAAGAATGCAATCATGGTTAAATGCATTCCTTGAAATCATACTAAGAATTCAGATAATTTAGCTTAAAAATCAAACAACTTGAGGCTTTCAAAAAATTTATTTTAGTAATAAAGATATGCAAGGATGCTGGCTGCAACTACTAAACCATTTAAAAAAAAATTCATATTTATACTATGTTAGTAGATATGTAAACAATTTAGAGCAAAATTCGAATCCTATGTATAAATGATTCCTTATTTTAACAAGGTAACGATAGGTATGTACATATTTAGAGGCGATTATCTGGTTTTACTAAGTTACGAAACAACTTTACAACTTTACTTGGGCTTAGATACAATGACAAAATGTTGCAAGGGAGTGGAAACTGATAGTTTAGCTTAAGAACACTTTATATTGAATAATATAGCTGTAGGCTTTAAATGCGTACCTATGAGGTTCTGATAGATTAATCTGGCATGTAAGTAGTAATTTCGATTTGACAGCCAATATTTTGAGTCCATTAAACAAGAATGATTTCTTTTCTAAACAGAAGAAGAAAATTCAGAAGCCGAAGTTCGGAGACATTCAAAAGAAAAAATACTAAAGGTATTGATACTCTTTGAATGACACAGACGTGGTCCATTTCAGAAATTATTTACATTGTAAAACTTATGTGTTTACAGCGACAGATAGTACGAAGGGCATTTCTTTAAATGGGCATTTAATTTTTTTTTTTTTTTGCAAAAACAGACTGTATTTCCTAGTTAATTTCAAGAACATCTAGGAATGACAAGTTCTTTAAAGGTTAATAAAGCACTTTAGCTTCGAAATATATTTTCAATAATTGCTCCAATTGAATGGAGTTGTCCTACAGTTCTCGGGTTGATGTTTTTTCAAGGCCCTTTCTTACGTATTTAGATGTTTTTTTATGTTAAATATTTACACAGCAAAGGTTTCTAAATTGAGTTAAACTACTTTTCTAATCTGAAACAATTAGTTAGTTAGACTATTCAGTTTTTTTCTTTTAACATTTAATCGTAATCGATATCCATTATTTTGAAAAGTACAAACGAACTAAGTCCATAATTAAGTGAGTATCTTTTAAGTCGCGTTCGTGTATAAATGTACTGTCTTTCTAAAGATCCTAAGCAAAAATGATTTTGACGAGTAAAGAATGAGTTGGAAAATTCCCTCTCATTGGAATAGGGATGAAATGATGGCATTTTCGAATCCCATTGAACTGAGGAGATAAAGACAAACAGTATAGTTTCTATTATGGGCTTTAAGTTATTGGACATTTAAGTAGATATCCTGCCTTCTTTTCCAAAAGAAACTAATTCGGCGAGATCAGAAAATGGTTTATAATAATAGAACAAGGACAACAAACAGTCATCTCTATAGATTCCATTCCCAAGCGAATGAACACTTAGCTTCCTTTTAGGATCTTTTACAAAAAAAATATAAATATTTGACCCAACAGCTCCATGGGATCAAGGGCCAAGTTTCTCACAACTATTCGTGTTATAGTTTTTTACACAAATCGAGAACCCTACTGTTTAATGCCGTGTCCGAAGAAAATTTTTTTTATTTGAGAAGCTTTTTCATGACAGTTTTACTCTCGAATGTTTATCAGATGCTCGCGAGAGATTGGACCGTAAAAGAAATTCCAAGCGTTGGTTGGATGTTGTAGTAGTCGAACTCACTAATCACTTGAGTCACGGGGTTGATATTAAAATTTGACATTGAATTGGTTTAGTATGTTTTCTATTTTATACGGTCGCTGGTCTGTAACATACATACTTTGATCCGCTTAAACAAATCGTACATATCGGAGGATCTATTGTAAAATTCACTGAGTGCCATTATTTATTTAATTTAAGGCAGTATTAGTGCAAACGTTCCTTAGATACATGCAGATACAGGCATCTTGGATCTACGAACTTTGCTTTATTTTGCAGATTATTCTTTTATCGTTCACTGTACGGGATAGCTCAAAAAATACTCACTGAGTTACATATGACTACACTATATGGCTAAATTTATTAAAGAATAGTCATTCGCTTCAATACTATATTCCGTGTAAAACTCCAGAACATGCAATGGTGCCACAGATCCTAAGAGCTCCTTAGAGCTCCTTAATTTCAACAAGCGATATAATGCAAAGTTAGTTTTAAAACTAATGTTTGACATTCATTTTCAACTCAAAAATTTATAAATGTATCTACATACATATGTACGTATCTACTCAGAGTCAGAACCCGACGGAGTTTAGCTGCCATATACATAGGTAGTCTTAGCTTGTTGATCCAAAAAAAAAATATACTTCAACCCATGATTAGAGTTAGAAGTACATAGGAATTGAAACTAAATATGTATCCAAATACAGGCACTATATACGTTCATACAATTGCATCTAGCAATATATTTTTTGACCCAGTTTCGATCACAATATTTCTATAGATTCCTCCAACGAGTTACCAGCATATTTCATTCTTAAAACTTAATACTGGCTAAAAGTAGATTTGTTTCTCAAGCAGAAACACAGATAAACATAGGAATAGTACTGATAGCTTGTATATTTTTTGATAAGCAGATATACAGATACAAGTAATGTGCGTACTTATTGTAAAGATTTGACTCATTACTAATAATTTTTTTTTTTGAAGACTTACATTATTTTCCTCCTCGAAATGGTAACACAAATAGGTAGTCTGTGCAAATCTATTGTAGAGCACAATACAATGAAACGCC
Organism: Xylota sylvarum; assembly: GCA_905220385.1. Taxonomy (NCBI): domain Eukaryota; kingdom Metazoa; phylum Arthropoda; class Insecta; order Diptera; family Syrphidae; genus Xylota; species Xylota sylvarum. The sequence continues at coordinate 59,102,865 of LR999959.1, read as the reverse complement.
ACAGAACAAATAAATTAAAATAAAAGCAAGGAGTGTACCTATGGTTTTGTGGTCATATTACCCATAAAAATTACAAACATTAGGACTGTTCCTTTACTTTTTGCACTAAAAATCGTAAAATCACAATTTTGTATCAGTGGGGGATAATTCTTTCAGAGAATGAAATTTATAGAACGCATCGAACAACACAACCTTCGCACAATTTAAATATAATGTACGAGTACATATGAGGAAGAACAAAACACGAGCAAGACGATAAATAATTCGGAAATCCTCACAAATAAGTATGTGTTTCCAAATCCTGAAATCGTGAAGAAATTTAATTGCTGGAAGGAAAAAAAATATCTGAACTAAAGTGTTAGTTGATTGTATAGTGCTCCTGAACAGATCTTACACCACTTACCTACAGAAAATTGTTGGATAAGAATTCGTAACTTTTGTCACTAAGAGAAAATGTTTTACTCTCTGGTATGGTCTCTCTTTTACGATTTTTTTTTGTGTTAGAGAACAAAATTGGACTAAAATTTGTAACAATTCGTACGTAGAGATAAAGGAACACTCCTTTATACTTGAATCTTAAATATCTCGATGGTAAGGTATCTTAGTTATATGCATTAGATTCAGAAAAGGAATAGCAACACATTACCTTGTAAAACTAGCTGCTTTACGTCTATTTAATACTTAACTAATGTAACTTTCTTTTACAAGCGAAACCCAAACCAACCAATGCATGATCGTAACAGATATTCTTGTCAAGCGCTATCGATCATTTTACGATGGATTGTGTGCCATTTATTCTTTAAATATTATCCTAGAGTTGAAAGGTGAACTAAGGCCTTTTTTAAAAGACAATAATCACTCATCATATTTTCCATGAGAATTTATTTATTTATTTATGACAATCCTGGATTCTTAGTCAGTCCAATATTGATAAATCTTGCTTAGATAATTCTTATAACTAAGACAGTAGCTCAGAAACTATCATCGCTTATAACATAGATCTGATCACGAATAGTTTAAGAAGTCTTTGAGACAACAATCCTCATGAAAGATGTAAGATACAGCATCCATGCTAAAAGATCATTCAATCAAGAAAAGTATTTACAATGGGGTTCTTATCTTGGATACTGCTACTGAGAGTTCTCAAACCATAATTGCTAAATCAAACTTTAAGCCATACATATGCGATCAATTTATTCAATGACAATCAGCACTTTATCGGAATAGAAAGAATTTGAGATAGAAAGTCGTCCTTTCTTTGTGAGGTAACACGATCTTATTTGACAATATCGAGAAAAAATTTAAGAAAATTACAGTTTCCTTCTCTAAACTGAAAAAATTTCGTAGCTCCTACTATCTACCACGACTCCTTTATCATGAATTCTAGAAAATTAAGTGTTGCGACAGGGTTGATGTTTTATTTCAGAAAAGTACCGAGTCTTGATTCAAAACGGTGTCAGTTTCATTTGTTTCACTATTGATCTACTATAAAAGCTAGATCCTGTATTCATGGTAGAAGGTCCTTCAGTCAATATCTATTAAGTTTCGTTTGTTAAACTACTACTCTACTGTAAAAACCAAGACCGCGTGCATGGCAATCACGCTCGCGACAGGGTTGATGATTTATTACAGAGAAGTACCTAGTCTTGATTCAGAACCGTGGTAGTTTCATGATCTACTGTAAAAACTAAGACAGAATCCATGGGAGCAGCTTCTTCAGGCAATATTTATTAATGTATGTATTTACGTAATTAAAAGATACATATGTCCTATCTTGGATACCATTTAGCATAGATTTTATTTTGCTTATGCTGATACATTGAATCTCAGAAAACTTTCTTGTTGTGCAACCGAAAACTTCTTAGCCACTGTAATGAATTACAAAAATTGAAGACATGTGCATCGAATGTTGGACAACAATCCTCTTTCCTAAATATTCCTTACAAAAAGGTGTTACGCGATCATACACAGTTGACAACCTCTGATACTAGTATATGCTGCGTGCACTTAATGCGATTAAGTGAAATTAAACTCAGAAAAGTAGAATACCGGCGGATTGCACTATCGTGCCATATTTCGATCGAAAGACTCGAAACTCCTACAATTGATGAGAAGAATGTACTCCATACATTGTCAATCTATGCATCATCCAAAGGACCTTTCTATTCATCCTCATCATTCCAGTTGTACTAGACATGATCACACGACTTACCTTATAGTTTTCTTGAGCTTTGAGTATTATTATCCAATAAGAGTTATCGCCTTCTTGTAAACATCCCTGTGCACTTGATTTATTTTTTTTTCACAAAATTTACCACAAAATTAGAAAAATTCACCAAAACTTATAAACGAACACAAAAATGTTGAGCAACCATAAACATTCAATTGATTCGACGGATTTTACACGAGTTGTAAGGACTTTTAGTTAATAATATCCATTTGCGGTATCAAAAATATCACACTATTATATATATATATATATTTCTTATATGTATTCGATTAGGTTTAGTATTAAAAAAAAAAAAAAGATTTTCCTTTTTCAACAAGAGTTAAAATTTATTTTAATTAGCTATCTATTTTTATGTTACACTAATTTATGAAAAAAACAAATTGGCAAGCGATTTATTTTTTATTTAAAAAAAAAACGTGGTTAAGACACTTCAATTACGGCATTCACTTTGATTTTTTTTATTTATTTTAGGCATTTTATATAAAAACTTTTATTTTTTTATTTTATTTTACGAAGTATTGTTAGTAGTTGTAGGTCGTTGTAGATACAAAAAAAAAATAAAATTTGTTTACTTTTTTTGTTTTGTTTAGTTTTAAGTTGTAGTAGTTGAAGTAGTAAAAAGGTACACTTTTGTATATGAATTTATTTTTATTTTTTAGAAGATTAGGAAGAGAGACGGAAAAAATTCAGCACTAAGCGATTGTTTAATGTAAAAATTTGTAGTAAATTTATTTTTTTATATATTTCTCTTATTAAAAGCGATCGAAGGCGAATTGATTGTTAGAATTATTTGTTTGCAGAGGAAGTAGAAGTCGAAAAAAAAAAAACAATAAAGAGTTGTGTTGTGTTTTGTTTGAGTTATCCTTCAAACAGACATGCCGCGACGACGAGACGACGGTTTGAACAATTTTAACAATATTTTGTTTGCAAAACTCCAGCGGAGAGTTGGTATTTATCCTTGGGACGATTCACTGTAGACACACATTTAATTCGCATTGGATTTAATTCATTCACCGTTGTTACTACATACATATATATACAACAATCTCAGGCGTAGGTGTGTGTATCAATCAATTATTAACAAACAATAAGTGTAACAATAAACAGAATAATTGTTTGACAAACATAACAGTAGTAGTTGAATGGATAGATAACCGTGTGTGGTGTATAATAGATACGAAAGAATAGAAAATTTTTATTAAAAAAAATTTGTGTGCAAAAAATTTTCTTCACTGACCCGTTCGGCTCTGACGTTCAACCGACACTACCCTACGAGATACTGCCAGGGAGTTCTCGCCTTTCCATGCAACAGACCTGAGCTGACTTTTCTCAGCCGCTGGGGTTGTCTCTGTCTGGCGTGTTGATTGTAGGTGCTGTTCGCTGGCACATGGACTGCATAGTGGTGTGTGTGTACCGTAGAAATTTGTTTTTCTTCCCGAAAACACATGGAGAGAGAGGCGCCAGTCTCGTGTGTACACATGCGGTCGCCTCTCACTGTTTGTTTGGGGTGGTCGTTGGGCGTTGATGGTGTTGGTGTGAAGATTATTGGAAAAAAACGTGTTTTTACTTTGCCGGGGTGTGTGTTCAATGCGTGTGGGTGTGTAGTGTGCAGATGCAATTTGCAGACGAAGCGGTTGATCGTGTTGGTTTTGACTGGCGGGGGCAGAAAATTGCGTAGGAGACGTTGTTGTTTAGATTTGAGTCTGCTGGACGAACGGTGGCGTTGTTGGTTGCGTTTCTTGGAGAGGGGGACGTTTGCGGCGACAATGATGGTCTATCCTCCTTTGGATAGATTTTTTTTTTATCTTTTTGCATTGAAGTGATTGGAATTTTTGAGATGATTTTTTTTTTGCTCATGCCTTGACACTAGCTAGGTCTACTCCAAAGGGGGGCTTCAAAATAAGGAAACATCTGCGGCGTAGTTAAGGGTTTACTACGCTTTTAGTTACATCAACGATCAGCATTACGTGCTTGTTTTACATTTGTGTACTGTTTTGATGATTTTAACGAACAAATCGTAAACAGATTAGAGAAATCAGTTTGTGAATCAGATCATTTTCAAAGCCTTTAACACCTACAACGACACAAATTAATTCATACATATTTACATATGTACATACTTATCGACATAGGTAATGGGTTGGCCACCTGTTGGTTTCTTTTTGAATCATATGTTATTTTGACACTGACAGCTCTTATGCGCTTAAAATATTAACAAAAACTCAGTACCTATGATACTCTCGCGGTACGAAATGGATTGATTTCCGCTTGAAGAACGTTGGAAAATATTGTAAAGTTACTTCCAAAGTGCAGTGGATGCTGTGTTGCCTAAATAATGCGAATTTTGAAAAGAAATTTTGATCGAAATAATGCACCAACTACAGCTGGTGTACGCAAGTTTGTGATGAAAGTTTATGAGACTGGTTTGGCGATTGATAGACGAACATATTCCCGTATTCGTCGTTTGCGTTCAACGGAGAATATTGCAGATTTTGAAGTGGCGACATTATTGGCCCATTTTTCTTTCAAGACGACAATGAAAGAAACTTTATAGACAATGGAGAACCCCACCGCATGATAAGGACTTGGACTATTATTAATATACGTTTCGTAATCGAAGACAAGACATGTTGGGGTATCAAGAGTTTTGCTGCACACTGTATGTACATACTATCTTAGTGATAAATTTATATGTATGTACATACTTATTTAAGATTAAAATTTAAACAAGACTTAAGTGGGAAAAATAGACAACATAGGAAAAAAGGTTTCTCTATTCTTCGAAAAAATTTCAGCTCTACTTATGTACATAAACCCTTTAATGTGAAAAAAAAAAATAAAACACCAAGCATTGAACAATTGATCGTATCTTCTGGTAGCGTCAAATCATAGATCTCTTCACTTGAACTTTAATTATTTTATTTATCCTACACAGTCCATTTTATTTATATAATACTTATATCAGCTGTTTTTGACATTTCACAAATTAACTGATATTTTGGGGAGAATTATCTTACCTACAAATCCAGTCCACTACCCTAAAACGTATGCCTTACTTTTCTGTCAAATCTGGATATCTCTATCCATGAGAAACGTTTGACTACCGTAGAATACATATTGAACGAACATATTGAAAATGACATCTTATGGAATGACATTTGAATGACAAATCCTTCAGTTTTTGTAGATTCTTGTAGAAAAAATTCCTAATTCCTCATCCGTTTCCAGTCAAATTGGGTACTTTCAAGTACATATTACATATTATTGATCATACAAGGTAGGTATGTAGGTATTTTGTTTGGTTTTTTTTTTTTTGGTACAAATGTACGTATATATTGTTCATCTTTCTTTCCCGTGGCACCATACTTACATGTACGTACTTAGGTAATTACCTACAAGCTAAAGATTGCTACCACATTATATAGGAGTGTTAATGCTTCTGCTAATTTATGGAATGTCAAAGGAGAACTGCAAGATGATGATGATGTATCTAATCTAAATCCAAGTCTTTCCAAGTCAAGTCATTTCTTCATCGTGAGCCTCGAGTAGATCTACCAAATTATCTTCGACCACTTCATAAAGCCCAACTTGATATGCCAAACTCAAAACATCCAACTGAATACTGAAATGAATGGATGCTATGTCCTATTAACGCATTTAGGCCTTTCACGATTTAAATATTCGCCGCATGATGTAAGCCTTAAAGAAAGCTATAGCCCCTTACTCCAAGTGCTGCAATAAAGGAATGATTCCTATTTGAAATACAACCTTCGTGTTTGGATATATTTTGTCCAAGTTAACTGGATGAGAAGACGCATTATTCAAAAACTACCTACAATGGATCGAAATCAAAGTTAATGTGAAATGAACGTTGCAAGTTTTGAATTTCCAAGTGAAGTAATTGCGGGACAAAATCATCGTTTATCGAAGCGATGTGGACATATTTTAACGACTTAAGCGTGATTTAAACCTGGTTACACATGCACATGTACTTTTCAAAGATTACATGCTCTAGAACTTTTGCTATGCTGTTGTTCTCATCACTGTTCACCAAATTTCACACAGTAGATCAATGTCTTGTCGTAGGTCCTCCACTTGGGTTAACCGCACACATTATAGTACCAATAGGCATAGAGTACTATCTAGACTCTTTTTTGTATTGACAGTAGGGAATCCGGAATGTATCTGGTTGATCTTGTAATTTAAGTAGAGGTACGACAATATAACAGTTCTGTACTCATCTACATATAAATATATGGTCCTTTAGTCGTTGATACATTCTTTCTGAAGTTTCCTTGTCTCGAAATGATAATGCTGCTCTTTCGTCTTTAATTTAAAGACACATTTGAGTTCAAAAACGCTCCTAAGCATTAAACTGTAGGACCCTTCCATTCTCGTGTAAAGAATTTAACACGCACAACACGAATGGTTTTGAAAATCCAGTCCCATGGACCTGTCGTGCCAAAATTTTTTTTTTATTCATGTTATCAATCCACTTGTCTGAAAACCCACCCGTAATTATGCATACGAAGGTTTTGTCAAAAGAATATGTTAGTCGGAAAGGGCAAACGCAAATGCTGCACTAACACGAGTTGTTCCAAACGCGGGTCCAGACATAGCCGGAGACTGTTATATACGTCGCATCAATTTGGGCCAAAACTATAGGGACCGAGGCATACAAATCCTACATTACATCAGGAAACAGAATAAGTATGAGTATTGAGAGTCTTCTGTACATTCCCCACTATACATATTTATCTGTGAGGCGAGCACAGTGTAAACCGCAGTGCAGTTGACGAAAACCGTCACCAAAAAAGTCTAGAGAGCATAAGAATGTGGGAAGAATCCGAGAAAGGACACACCGACTCGTATCCCATATATACACAACTGAATCTCCACCTAATTCAGTTCCTTACAGGACATACATACATAAATGCTTCGTAAGTATAAGCACGATGACAGCCCCTATTGCCTACAATGCACGGATTCAAAGTTTTTATACAGAAAATATACATAGGTGCAGAGAGCGATGATTCAATAAAGTCATCTGGAACTTTCAATAGCGGATTACTGTTGGTAGGTATCTTCTAAATTAAACTTCTGATTTAGAGTGAAAGAGAAAAGACTTGTTTCAGCGCCCTGATAGGTCTATTTCATTTTGATAAAACTTAAGACACTATTTTCTCTGAAAGTCCTGATGTGACCTGACCGTTTACTTTTATTTATGCTTTTTTATTGTGGATGATAAGAAATACAAAATTGTTTTTATTTTGTTGCATAGTGTTGATGCTCATACCACGTTACATCACACACATTACTGCCAAACAACCCTTTAGTTGAGATCTTCAATAGTTTACGAAGCAGATATAGTCTGTTAGAAGGATAAATCAATAAAGATTTTTTCTATAAGGTGATAGACGATATTAGAAGAAATCTACATGAAACCATATTCGACTAATTAGCTTTACAGAGAGTTCTTACAATCATTAAGCAGCAACAGACTTTCCTGATCATATGATTTTTGCTTACCATGCTTTGCGGACAATTGCATGTTTCCAGTAAGGATACAAGGATGAATACAGAGCGACGTAACACGCCAGATCATCACCCTGAAAAGATCAAGATCGGGTGTTTCTATAATTCTGTAAAAATGGAACTGCACCAACAGTAACTTGACGATACTCATCAAATTAGGTTTCACAGGATCCATGGTTTATATATGAAGTAATAAAAAAAACACTTAGTAGATATTTCATTTATCAAATCAAAGACTTTAGGTACTGTAAGCGATGGTGTAGAGATACTGAAAAGACACTATACCTACACTAGACTGCAGAACCATACGAGCTTTAATCGAACAAAATAAGTTAAAAAATCCTTGACAGCTTCATATTCGGAAAAAAATTTTGAAAGGAACCTTTCACCACTCTCGCCACGATTCTAAAAAAAACTTTAAAATACCAAATTAATATATGGGGCGGGCCATCCGTTGGTTGGCGTTTTAACAATTTAAAAAAAAAAAAACACTTCAATATTTTTTAATGACTGTTGCTTTATTGATGGAACATTATTTCAACCAAATCACTCCTTCGACTAGCTTGGCAGTAGGTCATCCCGTCTTCAATATTTCAACACATTTTTGATGGTTTCGGCCCCTATTTCACGAATAGTTTGGCCAATTTGGTTCTTGAGTGAATAAATCGTCTCTCGATTGTTCGCATAACATCGATGTTTAATGACATCCCACAAAAAAAAGTCCAACGGCGTCAAATCGCAGATCCGTTTTGGCCAAGCAACATCACCAAAACGACTAATTACACGATTATTGAACCTAGTGTGCAATAAACCGATTATTGAACGGCTTGTGTGGCACGTAACCCCATCTAGCTGAAACCATAGCTCGCCGAAGTTCAAATCCACAATTGCTGGCCATAAGAAATCGGTTGTCATGTCTCAGTAGTGCTCTCCATTGACTGTAACGTTTCTTCCATTGTCGACTTGGAAGAAGAATGGGCTAATAATGCCGACAATCCATAAACTACACCAAATAGTCACAATATTCTCCATTGAACGTACACAACGAACATGGCAATATGTTCGGTTATGAATCAGTGAAAGTTCATCAGACTAAACTTTCATCCCAAACACCAGCTGCATTATTTCGATCAAAATTTCTTTTCAAAATTCGCACTGTTCCGGCAACGCAGCATCCACTTTGGAAGTAGCTATGCAATATTTCCTAACGTTCATCAAGCGTAAATCGATCCATTTCATGCCGCGAAAATATCATACTGAGCTTCTGTCAATATTTTGAGCGCATAATAGCTGTCAGTGTCAAATTAACATATGATTCAAAAAGAGGCCAACAGATGGCCCACCCTAACCCCTAATATGCATTCCGATACTAAGGCTATGGACAGAGTGAACTGCAGCTTTGCTTATACTTTAGATCCCTGCGTTTCCTCATGTTCTAGTCTCAGGCGGCTTGTAACAGCGTTCTTAACTCTCTTAAGTTCAGAAAATATTTATCCAGATGTTATCAGAAATTTAACACAAGTCGTTTGACCATCATTCAGTTGGATTAATATTACTTAGCAGCAGAGTGTAGAGATCCCAAATCGTCAGAATTGTCTGCTTGATTCAACGTTTTAGAGAAATCATCCCGAAAAATTCGATTAAGGTAAAGGAACACGGAACCTACATAAGAAACTGTAGGTAGGTACCACTCCGTCGGAACTACAAACAAATCTCTCAAAATCAGTTCCATCGCATTGTAGTTGACTATCCTTCAAGGATTTCCATTGAATGGTTGCCTAATCCTATTCAAAACAATCTTGTTACGCAAAGTACATCAAATTAAATTTCAATATTAATTTTTACGATAAACTCTCAACCGCAAGATGCATAATCCAATCCATTCTCCACAACAAAATCTCCGCTAATTGCAGTCTCGCTCGACCACGACACACCGACACACGGCAGGAATCCCCTACAAGTTGCAGACTGCACCAAACACTTGGATAACTGACTGACTGACTGCATCTGTATAACTCCACGAGGTGGTGGCGGCGAAAAAAAAGCCGGCTGTCGGATAAAATTTTTATCCGGACAGAGAGAGAGAGCACCGCTGCAAAGTCCACTCTCCGGTTCTCTCATGTTTTCCCTCTCCCAAACAATATAATCACAACACGCACACCAGCAAACTGTACGTATGTGTGCGATTGTTTACATTTCTTATTCTCTCTCGGCAGTTAGAAAAATTTCTATGTGTGCACCGACAGTGGGCAGGGTAGAATAAAGACAAAAGAAAACAAACAAAGAGAAGAAAAAGAAAAACCGAAAACAACCGAACCATGTTCCAATGAAATCGCCGCGATATGGTTTTACCAACGAGAGGTGGGCGACTTAAGGCGACTAAAACAACAACACCAAAACGTACAGAGAAGGCAAAAGGAAAAAGAAAAATGGTGTAGGCATGTGGAGGTGGGAACAAACTGTTGCTTCTTGGACGGGCCTTGGAGTGGGCGCAGAAATGAGAGAGGGTCACAGAGTGAGATGGCGCTAGGCTATATGAGAGGGATTAGCTCTCTTCCCGCGTTGTGGAGGGGTAAATGAGGGAGGTTGTTCATGTTCTTTTTTGTTGGTATTTGTAGTTGTTGTTGGTTTTGAATTCAATTTGTTGTTGAATTAGAATTAATTAATGTGAATTAAAAATTGTTAACGAGGGCACATGCCTGTCCCGCTTTAGCAACAAAAACGAAAAAAAAACGATAATTGCCGCATGGAAATATTCTGGTGCAACTTGAAAATTGTTAATAAATTCTTAGTTACTGTGTTTTTTTTTTAATAATAAACGGTTTTTATAATAATTTCACTAAGCTGGCACACATACCAACTGTCCTGTCGATTGGTCAATTAATATATGGCAATGCTTTAAAATCGTTTAATTTATTGCTGGGTTGACAAAAGTGCGGGGATTAGGCGAGCAGCGCATAAATTAACACTTTAAGTGAGTAACGAGCCAAATCTCTTACATAAAGAGGAATAACAATAAATTTAGTGATAGCTGTCGCGGTGGAAACAAATAAAAGATGGATAACAGAACGGAACTGCAACAGAATTTGATTAGGTTCAGTTGTACCTATTTGACCGTTAACTCCATTCACTTGACACTTGTCGGGGGGAATGTCATTGGGCCAATCGCCGGAAACAATTAGGCGCGGTTGGTGATATTTTCACTAGGGAGGTACTATTGGCCAGTTTTTTTTTTCGAACTGCAAGTTTATTTATGGTCTTACGGATCTTTAGACAGAATTTCGTCGGCTTATTGGTAGTATTCAGACATTTAATGGTTTATTTATGGACTGTCACTTTCATGTCAAAGTATGAAAAAGAGTTAATTTTTGTGGCCATGCAGTTTTTTTTTATGTAACTGAGTGAAAGTCCTTGTTGTAGTTATAACAAATGTTCGTTTTTTACTCGAAAAATATGTACATAGTTTGGTAAAACATTTCAATAAGGTAGATACAGACTTTTAGGTAGGTACCTACTTACTTATAAACGGTGGTCCATCTGCTGGTTTCGTTTTGAATCATATGTTATTTTGACACTGACAGCTCTTATGCGCTAAAAAAATTGACAGAAACGTAGTATTAATGGATCGATTTACGCTTGAAGAACGTTGGGAAATATTGCAAAGTTACTTCCAAAGTGGATGTTGTGTTGCCGAAACAGTGCGAATTTTGAAAAGAAATTTCGGTCGCAATAATGCATCAACTACATCTGGTGTACACAAGTTTGTGATGAAAGTTCGTGAGACTGGTTTGCAACTTGATAACCGAACATATTTCCGTGATAGTCCTGTGTGCTCAACGGAGAATATTGCTGCTTTTTGCAGGTTTTCGTTGTGGCGGTATTATTGGCCCATTTTTCTTGCAAAACGACAATGGAAGAAACGTTACAGTCAATGGAGAGCGCTACCGAGACATGACAACCGATGTTTTATGGCCAGAAATTGAGGATTTGAACTTGGACGAGCTATGGTTCCAGCAAGTTGGGGCTACGTGCCACATAAGCCTTCCAACCATAGATTTATTTCACACTTAGTTAAAAAAAAGCCATTAGAAGGATGCGGTATCTAATTGGAGTTTTTTTTTCGATTTAATAGATGCTGACGATTCCCCCTACTGTCAGGGACGTTCCGGTCTGCACCCTCCTTAGCTAGCTCATCCGCTTTGCAATTTTCTGGAATATACCTGTGGCCTGGAACCCAGAACAAGGATATGTCGCACCTGACAGCGATCTGGTTAAGAGATCCGCTGCATTGCTTCACCAATTTGGATCGAATTACTGGCGTTTCCGTTTAAGTAAATTTCTGACGCAGATTCGTTTATTATTTCTTCTGCTTCCCAAGCACTTTTGCTGGATATCCTGGTTTTTGACAGTAAATTCCAGATAAGGGACAATGTAGTCCGAATTCCTAAGAATAGTGTTGTGGTCGTTTATGATGCTTTCGTGGCCCATATTTCCACGAGCAAGTTACAAGCATTCCCTAAGCCGTAATGCTGCTTTAGCCGCCATTAGCTTCTCACAGATATCAACAGGAAGAAGATGGAGCATAATTTCTAGTGCAGCTGTAGGAGTGATTCTAAGTGCGCCTGTTATACTGATGCAGGATAAGCTTTGAACCTTCTCCAATATGGCAATGTTGCTTTTCTTGTCTAGTGCCGTTCACCAGACTAGTACTCCGTACATAAGGATGGGTCTGTCGTGTATATCCAATGAACAATCTGGGGCTGGAGAACCAAGTTTGGGGTTAAGGCCTTGCTAAATGAATAGAGGGCAATCGAGGCCTTCCCAGCAGGGTTTTGGAATTTTTATCGAGAATAACCCCCAAGTATCTGGCGTGATCTCCAAATTGCAATTCAATACCCTTGAGTATTGGATGAGTTATATAAGGTATTTTATACTTCCTTATGAACAATACTAATTTATTCTTGGACGGATTAACTCCGAGACCGACCACTTTTCGAGTTTATTTAGAGCAGACTCCATCAGGTCTCTAACCGTAGGAAGGATCTTTCCTGATTAAGTTTACATATTAGTAAACGAACCCAAACCCAAGTACTAACATATATTTAGGTACGCTTTAGGTATGCCTTACATGAAGTGTCGTCTTTAACAAAGGAAAGCTTGTAGTTGAGTCACAGTCAGTGCTGAGGATATGGAAAAATTACTTCTACAGACTGTTAAACGGCGACGACGACCTAAATTCCGCTATCAGGTAGAACGAACCATTCAAACTGGACGATAAAAACCAAAACTTCCGTCTACCCGATCAAGTCCAAAAAGGGTGCTGAACCGGACGGCGTACCACTCGAGCTATTTAAAGCAGTGGGAGATGACTTGGTGGAGAACATACACCAACTCATTTCCAAGGTTTGGTCGGAGGAAAGTATGGCTGATGATTGAAATCTCAGTATTGTTTGCCCGATGCACAAGAAAGGGGACCCTGTAAACTGCGTCTCACATTCCATACAAGATCCAGGCGGCCGTATTGTGTAAGCACCTGGAACCATTGGTCAACCTGCTGATTGGCTTCTAGTGCGCGCTTTTAGGCCCGGTAAGTCCACAATCGACCAAATATTCACATTACGTCAGATCCTGGGGATAACCCAAGAAGTTGATACTCACCACCTTTTTATCGATTTCAAGGCCGCATATGACAGCATTTATAGAGACGAGCTATACAGAGCCATGTCTAGTTTTGGCATCCCTGCCAAACTCGTCAGCTTGTGCAGAATGTCGATGGAGAACGGTCGCTGCTTTATAAAAGTCGGAAACAATCTCACCGATACCTTTGATGTAAAAAAAAAAATTCAGACAAGGTGATGCGCATTATATACATCATACTTGAGAAAATTGTGCAAAAGTCGCAAGTCAACACCAGAGGCACAATTTTCCAAAAGTCTGTGTAATTACTTGCATCCGCTGATGACATTGACATTATTGGCAGAACACAATGAGATCTCACTGGTGCATCTGCAATTATTCGAATTGAAGCAGCAAAAATGGGTTTGGCTGTGAAGGGACACACAACATCGAAGAATCGGATAGAACGTCACAATAGATAGCTAAACTTTGAGGTAGTTAGGGACTTTGTCTACCTCGTCTCGGCTATAACTTCTGACAATAACATCAAATCAGAAACCAAACGAAACGTTACACTTTGCCAATCGCTGTTTCTTTAGTCTAAGAAGGTAATTGAGTAACAAGGCCTTGTCAAGAAACACTAAGGAGACTCTCATCATCCCAGTCCTGCTGTATGGCGTAAAAGCATGCACTTTAACGAAAGCGGATAAAGGTCGTTTTGAACGCAAAATTTCTTTTGATTTTCACTTCCATTTGTGTTGACGGAGAGATTTAACAGTAACTCTACGAGCTGTGACATCGACCTGGTCAGAAAAGTACGTATCAGTTGTCTTAGATGGCTAGGATATGTAGGGCACGAAAAGTCTTCGAATCCAACCCCGAGGGACAAATCAGTAGAGGAGGACCTCTCCTTAGGTGGCGCGCACAAATAGAAGGGGACCTCAACAAACTTGGAGTGCGGAACACTCAATGTATCACTCTTGTGACTTTTAAGACATAAGGACATCTTTTCTTGCAAACGAGCCAGTCGATGGATCCCATTCAGGTAAAATGAAATCAAGAACAGTAAATGCCCTAATTAACTTGCTGGCTTAAAAGAATTCGCGTTTAAAATCCTACGATATGCCGGAAATTTGGCGTTCGATATTGGTATTAAAGTCACCTAAAGTATTTGGCTCATTGGCATAGGTTATGAACATGACATAGCCCGAAAGAAGAACACCCAGAGATGTTAGTTCACACGAACAAGGCAACCAATGAACTGGTTCATTTCTGGAAATTACACTGTCACCGAACTTCGACTTCAATAACTTGATTATTTGACCAGCTGTGGCGCCAACCGTCTTGTTGAAATCACATATATAAGCTTCATGTCGTGCTCTTCCAATTTATCCCAGAAGTAGTCTGTTAACATGGTCCGATAGTGATCTCCGTTGACAGCTTCATTCAAGAAGAAGTATAAGCCACTCCACCTTGAAACCAGGACCACACAGTCAATTTTTGTGGGTATAATGGTATTTCATGAATGGTTTCGTCCAAATGCGACAATTTTCCTTATTACCAGAGCTTTTGACCCAGAAATGAGCTTCATCAGTGAAAATGATTGAAGATGATGTAGGATAACGTTTCCATCATGTCTTCTGCCGAATCACTGAAGTAAGGTCGTTTTGCTTCAGGTTTTGGGTTAAAGCTTTCCTAAAAGGATGCTGGCACAACGTATTGCGCAAA
Organism: Xylota sylvarum; assembly: GCA_905220385.1. Classification (NCBI taxonomy): domain Eukaryota; kingdom Metazoa; phylum Arthropoda; class Insecta; order Diptera; family Syrphidae; genus Xylota; species Xylota sylvarum. The sequence goes on along the minus strand of LR999959.1, from coordinate 59,087,756 downwards.
GTGTACTATGATCTGGTCACAGTGATGCCAAATTCCTCCGGAATCGACAAATTTTGGACGTCACTAACACTTACTCAATTTGTCTTGTTAGTACGCGAACATCATGAGGTGCATAATGTTGACTCGAAATTCTCCATGATTTACGTTCAATTGATCGTTTATCTTGATGAGTACGATGACCGTGAATTGGACTTAGCGTAAAGTGAACATAAAGTGGCTGAAGCCGAGAGTGAACTTTGGAAAACAAAAAATTTAATACTTTGCAAACTTTATTGAAGCGTGTTCTTTATCACGGTTAAATGACAAGTATAGACGAGTTGGAACTATTTATTTGTGAGTTACAAGTCCTCACATTATCCTTAACCATTTCGAAAAGGTATGTTCCTACATAGGACATGGTTAGGAATCTATGGACATCGAAATACTTAAAACGAGGAGGGAGGGAAGTATTTGGTCATACTTTTATATTTTTAGCCAAAAATGCGATGCAATCGAAGAGTGGGTAACCATATGTAAAAGTGACTCATATGCAGGGGTGCTGGTGAAAAATTTCAGAAAGTTGCAAGAAAAGAATCACGGATCAGCAACATTTGCAACAACAAGGCAACAATCATGGATATTCTAACTTTGTCATAAAAGCTATATATTCTCGCAAATCTGCTGGTAAGCGGGTTACATTATTTTTTCATCCACCTTAGACATGTTCTTTTGGAAGCTGGTATAGGTTTGGAAAAGAAAACGACATCAAGGCTAAGAATTTTGGATGTCAAATACACCAACAACTTATAGCATATGGACCTGGCTAAGCCCAGATTAATTTAGTGGATAAACTCTTAGCCCCAAAAGAAACAGTGCTACCAGACTTGAATTTTCCTGGTGTTATCAATTATTTGTATGAAAACGTCAAAACTGACGTACGTTGATGTCATCCAACAATTTGTTTGTTATATCCATTTGATTTTACTAGTTCCTCCTTTTATTTGTTGCTCGGATTACTCAGAATATTGTGGGCTACTGCTTTATTTTTATTGTGGCTTGTGTTGATTGACCTTACAGCTGAAGAGTCCATACGCAGTACTGCCATGTTTGGGTGATGATGTTGCAAAGCCCCGATGTCGTTTTTTCGTCTTTCCAAACAAACGCGACTGCTAACACCTTGGGCCAGCAGCTTCTTTGAATTTGATCATTGATATCAAAAGAGTAAACTTAACATTCTTGTACCTACTCTATCTTATCCTTCGGAAAAATACTTCACTTCAAAACCTCATACGTCGCCGACTGAGGAGGAAATTTGCTATGCCTTCAGCTGGCCTCTTTAGAAAGCACTTGGTTTTGCAGGAAGTTAAACTAAACCATCTCCTCCTATAAATTGACTACATATGGGACTTAAACTAATGCATGACTCTTGCTAAACTCGCACCAATAATAGGTTCAGAACTTAGCGGGATAGGTTCCGAGCCCGGGATAGGTTCCGAGTTTGTCAGCGAACTCGTTGCCCGGTATACACGTGTGATCCGGCACCCATACAAGACAGATAAGGTCTCTTACTTACATTCCTAACAACTCCTAGAATTTCGAAGACTTCTGTTGGGAAGACCGTGGCAAATTTACCAAGAGCCTACGAATATATGGTAGCATTTACCAAATACCAACCAGCTCCAGTTCTACTTAAGGTACTCGAACTATCCGTGTAGGAGACATTGGTGTATGAACTGAGAAGGTCATCAGGGTTTTCCCATTTGACCCTGTCAGGCAAGGACGCTGAATATCTCCTACTGAGCATGATGAAAGGGCTAATCTGATCAGAAGGCATCAAGAGTAAAGGACATTGTTCTGACACCTCGAGATATGTAGCTCCGTGACCAGAGGAATGCTTTTTATGCCAAACACCATTTTTATTAAGTTGGCACATAGGTTTCATTGCTTCTTTCCGGACAGTTACTTCTAGTAGGAACAGATCTAGCAAAGCGTTAAGAACATCTCCTGAGGTGGTGGCTCCAGTAATTCCTAGGCAGACGTCGCTTTGTAGTTTGGTAAGTCTAGAACACGCAGACCTGACTGCTGTAAAAAGAAAGGAATTATAGGTGTTTCTGGGGATTGCACCTTGAACCCCCCGCTCTGTAATATAACGCACTGACCACTTGAGCCACGGGCGCCCTCTACTCTACTGCCACTGCAACAAAATAAACAATATTGTATTCATGAATAAAAATTACCATTGATCGTCAACGCAAGAAATGTTAATTAAAAAAATTATTTAAATAACAAAGTCCCTACATAAAATATATTTAGCTGCGGTATTTTTCTGCGATGTTTTGAATAATAAATATTAGCTTCTGGTTTCTATTGTGTTTTTTAAATTTATTTTATTAAAATAAGATTATTCTACAGTCAGGCAGGTATAAGAAATATTGGAAATAACTTATTCCAAAATTTTTTTAATCAACCATGAAGGGATTAAAGAATTAACTTACATCAAAGATAGTTTGCCAAAGCCGCTAATTGGTAGGTATTTGTGTTAAACTGTGAAGGTATCTGTGAAAGATGAAGAATTTAATAATAGACGATGGACGAATAGGTTGCTGATGACACACAGCGAATATAGACTGCTGACTAGGGCACGAAACAAAGAATGGTATCTGGTGGATATATCAACCTTTCACAGTATCTACGTATTCTCTTTTATTTTATTTTATTTTCAGCCTAAGCCTTTGCATATCAAATAGTTCCTTTCAACATCATTAAACTCTGACTCACAGGATGATACGGACACTGATGAACTGGTAACAAGCGAACCTAAGGACGATTTTTGCATTACAGTCACAAAGCCGGCTGCAGATACAAATTTTATAACTTCTAACGCATTAATCAAACTTCCATTGTTCCTGTAGCGTGGGAGAATTTCTTCTAAGGAAATTATATCTTACCTATCCAAACTCACCCTTGCTGACCTGCCCACTCTCACTCAACCCCCAGCTGCAGGATCGCAGCATCCCTATTTCGTCCCAGAAAGGTGGCAAAGATATTCTCAACCCTAAGATGCAAAAAAATCTTTTCCCACACTCCTCACACGTAGGGAGAGGGTGAAAAATCGCCTCCGCTGATTGCATTGTAAGGAGTTCCTCATTATCCTTTTGTACCATGTCATTGCGTGGTCTGTTTCTTCAACAGAACGAAGAAAAGACGCGTAAAAGTTTACCTTTTCAAGGGGTGGACAACAAATAAATTATTTTCCCAACTCCCAATCTAGGTAAAATTACCAAACAAAGTCCTTTCTACAATCGCGACGAATACAACCTCAAGGATCATCGTTATACGTCGAAGAAAATATCCGCAACACAGCATGATAATGCAAAACTCGAAACTTTGTTAGTAAACCTTGCTATACAGCCGGCTTTCGTCTTAAGGACACGACACGAACAGGACTCCTTCAACGAACGAGGGATGAAAATCAAAGAAATCTCGTTTGCCTGGTCTCACCCTCCGGCCACGCGAACAATAGGCACTGTTGATCATCGCTCGAGGAAATGTACGTTATGTCGAAGGAAGGAAGGACATCCAGGTACATTAAGGGAGGAAATGTGTGTGCGTGTGTGTGCATACATGAAATTCACGTGGGGTAAACGCAGTTAGCGTTATTGTCTTGATGGTTCGCCCGGCTATTGTTCCTACTACCACCCCGATCAACATTTCGTTTGTCGTGTCGTCCACAAAGACGATGTAGAAGTAGAAGTAGAAGAAAAGGAAGGTAAATTAAATCAGTGATTTGGCGGCGCTATTGTATTGCCGATGGACGGATCGAGTGTGATCCGTGAAGTTTTTCTTTTTGATTTGTTACCATCCCTCTGGCTCTGGTAACAAAACAGCTTATTGCTGCCTGTCGCGTTCCCGCCAAATTTTAGGGGGTTGCTTGCTCAACCTTCTCATTTCATTGTCATTCAGTCGGTTTGCCTGGTTTTCTTCAAGAAGAGGGTGAAGATATGCGTTTGGGCTTGAAAACCGTGGGAAGATTTCTACCCCACCCGACAAATGGGAGTTTAAATGAAATACCGACACGCCGCATTGCGCATTGGAATTTTTATTTTTATTTACTTTTTGGCAGGATTAAGATGATGAAATGCGTTGTAAAGCATCTGCGTGGTTAGCAGTAGGGGTGCTACGCAGACTAAATCCGCCACACGTATTCACCCGGTTTCGAACAGTTTTTTCAATGCAATTGCAGCGGATTCCTGTGCGACCGGATGTTCACACGAGTTGCATTGAATACAAATCATGTTTTCAAATGCATGGTCATACGATTTTGTTTGGAACTTCAGTCATCTGACTGGAGTGCGTCTTCATAATTACTAGGTAGGCAAATGATCATAGAGCACGTATCTCGAAATGCGTTAAGCATCAAAGTCTGTAGAGCCTGCGTACTTGTCAAAATTTTGTATTGCTGCAAGAATCAAATTCTATTACTTGCAAAGGTCGAATTCTGTGCTGAAACTTATACTCTAGGTACACAATTGCTACGGAGAATCTGGGTAAGGACTTACGAAGCTGATGAGGAACACAGAGGATTGTTGGTACTTAAGTATGCAGAGTTACCGTGCCAACGAAACCCAGTGCAAAAGGCTGCAAATTCTACTCAAGTAAGGCTGGAGTCCAACCCATGATGAAATGCTTGTCAGTGGTCCAACAATGACAAAGGGTAGGATAGATAGAATGGTGTTGCATAGGTCCAAAGGATGGTTCAATGAACTCTCCAATCCTTACGTGAATAATACAGAATCTTACAGAATCGAGAACATTCCGCGTCGTTTTCTTAGTTTTGCTCTTCTAGGTGTAACCTGGAACGATCCTTTAATCTTGTCTACCTATTAAGACCATCAATTAAATTGAATACCACGCTGAGGCTTAGCAGACATACTCTGCATTCGCTCAAGTTCTGTCGATTGCGCTATCTCTTCACAATTGAATAATCTCAGTAAGACTTAGTTTATAAAGGACCTCAATAATAATTTGTGGTAACTACTTCTAGCCCAATGTTTTGCGTTTCCCAAGGACCATTTTTCAAATTGTGTTGATGACTTGGATTTTGGCAGGAATTCAGGAGATCCAATACTGTAACATAGCCCCAAAGCAAAAAGTCTAATCGCATGATCTCGGCGGCCAATTGAAGTCTCCATTTCGTGAAATCACACACAGAGATGTTCATCATCTCTTCTGCGCTTAGAGCTCGCGACTAGCTCTGGTCCTTCTATGCAGCAGCGCTTTGTAAGCCTCTTGCTTAGCTGCATTTGCTTGCCGACATTCTGTGTCGAACCAGAGGTTTCGTTGTGGAGGTCGACAGAAACTCAGCACATCAGATGCGGCATCACTGATGGCTCTTCAGTGTCTTCAGTACTTGATGCTTGCGGCATAGAATCCCTTGGGAGATTAAGGGACAAAGTCGGAAAAAGTTCTGGCGATCTCTTGCTATTGTAGGTTTCCGACGTCAAACTTTCTCACAGTATTTCCTTGTCTACGCAATGTTCTGGATATCCGCATCCGTACCTTGACTACAACAAGGTAGTGGTTCGAGTCGATGTTGGTCCTCGGAATGTTCGGACATCCATCATACTCGAAGCGTGCCTTGTATCGATCGCAATGTGGTCAATCTGGTTGACGGTTGACTGATCCGGAGATTGCCCTGTTCCTTTATAAACATGAAATGTGGGAATCGCGTGCTAGCTTCTACAAGACTTTGCCGCACTGCAAAGTCGATTACCTTGCAGGCTATGGTTTTCGACAGTACTACCAAAGATGTCATCCCTTCCTAGCTTTGTGTTAAAATCTCCCAAGACAACTTTAGCATCATAGCTAGCGCACTGGTCTTACAAGACGTACTAGGAGCTCGTAGAAGCTGTCTTTGGTATCGTCATCTTTCTCCTCTGTGGGGGCATGAGCGCATATCAGGCTTATGTTGGCGAATTTTGCCTTGATGCGAATCGTTACGAGACGCTCGTTCACATTCCTGCAACTCAAGACTTCTTGTCTAAGTCTATCTCCGATAACAAACCCTCATCCAAATAGGATCTGCGTTTGTTGTCGGTGGCAATCGCCTTAGTAGATATCGCAATTTGTCATCCTTATTTTGCCCGGCTTATTCCATCGTACTTCTTGTCTGCTTTATAGCAGCGAAGGGCCTCCGCTCATTGTTCGGCTCCACGTGGTCAGTTAAGGGACCTAACATTCTACATGCAAACTCGAACTTCATTGTTCTTATCACGTTTGCTGGGGTCGTCAACAGTTGAATCATCATTATCCGAGGTGGTTGGTCTCTATGTAACTAATGGTTTTTTCCATGGTAAGGAAGTTACCCCGATGCACAACCCTCAACCTGGAGGACCAGTTCCCTTTAATATACCTAGGACGAGGGCCCATCCGCTATCAACTCTTTTCCAACATTCTGACTCAGTATTGCAGATCCCTATAGACTTGGAATTCAAATATGTTGAAGCAGTTCATATAGGGATAACACTAATAGTTCGACCTAACTGGAACTGGTAGAAGCCACCGTTGATTTCATCTATGAAATTTGCACCCTGCCACCTCCGACAAGAGGAAGTGTCTTTGTGAAAAGCACTCCTCCTCCTTCTCTCGTTATCAACGACTTTCCAAAGAGGTTTGTTACCTAGACCTACTTTACTGAGCAAACTCCAGTCGAGGTCCTAGGTACCCAGCAGCCACCATCGTGGAGGTGTACTGTAGGAATTGATAGTGAGAGGCTATCGTGAGAACGCTTGTGCTCTCATATATTCGCATCACTATCCTTTGGCCACGAGTATGTATCGATCCATATTTAATAATTTCCTCGTTTTTATTTATCAAAAGTCTTCGCAATGATAGTTGAGTGCTCAATAGTTCAATAATAGTGTGAAATTTAAAATGACTCCTCTTGTTGGATGACCATGTATGTACATTGAAGAATTGAATTGTTTAGTAACAATTACTACCCCTTTTGCTTGATTCAACCTCAAAAATTCAGTTCAGAATGGAATCATAGAATTTTTGGTTCAACTCGTACATTTTTCGAAGTAGCTACCCCCCATGCACTGTCTATTATACTGAGGTCCTGTGAGTATGGGCCATTCCAATAATTCTTAACGACCCGTGCGGTAAAAAGTTCAGAAAACTTTCAAATAGCCTGTTGGAGTGTTCCTTTGTATGTATTTAAGGTCATTCTGGACGTAAGGAACTCCAGCCCAATAGCGCCAAAATAGAATATTGTTTTCCAAAAAAAATTACAGCTCACTCACGCCTAAGATGACGTTCTAAAAGCGTTTTTCTTTTCCTTCTAAGACCAGGGAAGTAATGATTAAAACCTTCGGAGCCATACATGTGGAGCTTCTTTTCATCCGGACTGTCATTCTCTGTTCCAAGTCATGTGGCACTCGCAGGAATCCAAGAAGTTTTCCTTTTTATTTTTAAATCTAAAAGTTTAATCTAATCCAATCCGAAGTCCGAACATTTAACTATTCGTCTGACCATAGAAAAGCTGGCGTTTATGAAGGTTTTTGTCCTAATTTTGGACGTTGAGTAGGAACTGCTGGGCGCCATTTGCAAAATGAATCTCCTACTTGGAGCTGATGTGACAGTATTTGTGCGTTTTTTATATTCTGTTCCTTAAATTTGTTAAAAAAATTTCATACCTCATTTTCAAATCGTCCGATTTTTCTAGCAATTTCACACGTAGGTACTCAGTTTTGTTCATTAAATCCCTGATCTTTTTTCCTCGGAAATTTGAAGCTTCTGCTTGTCTCCTTGTTTTCCAAAAACTATTTAATATCAATTGCAATAACCAAGGAATTCAAAAGTTGATTGTTACTTTCTCTATAAAAAAATTAACCTATTCATGAAACCAAATAAAAATTAAATCAACCCCTTAGCCAACTATCTGACCCCACTGTGTGTGCCTTTCCCAGGAGGACCTGCACTACAAAATAGAAATAGAAGTCGCGCGCACGCTTGTTCGGCGCACTGGCGCACACTGATAAACAGCCTACGCGCCCAGATAAAAGTATTTTACATTTTTAATTGAATTAACATCGATGCGCAATAATCGTTAACTTGATGATGCTGATGGTGGTGTTACCACCGCCGCCGCAGCAGTGGCGCGATCCACCTTCGATGTGCTTCATTTCATTTCGGAAGCCAGGCCTCAGCTCCATCTCCATCTACACATCCAATCCATTCCGATGCAAATGAGCAAACTAAATTGTCATAAAGGTGAATCAAATCAAAACCAATTCTAACCTCGATTCGGATTGCCCGAGATAGAGCAGTCATCGCCTGTTTGTTGCTCCACAAATGAATCGCTGGCGTATATCACGCGGTGTTTGTTGCATCCTCGTCGTTCGTTCGTTCTGTTCAATGATCACACTGACTGTTGGCAGCATTCGAAAACTAAATCGTTGTCGCCGTTGCCGTTGTGGTTTCGTGGTATGCACACGACTTCATCGTGTTGTAGTCCTTGCACCAAAGGAATCCGCTGCGACGACGACAACGAGAACGACAACCGACGACCGACGACGGTAAGCGGCGGCGTTAATTGCCAATTATGGTTTTAGCAAATTAAAAGGGAAATTAACCAAAAAAGTTATGAGTTTATAAGAAGGCAGGCAACGCGCAAGCGTGCGTCCATACAAACGATACAAATGTTGGCCATCATCGGTGGATGGTCGCGTTTGCGTTGGCGCGCATGTGTTGTGTGTGTACTCGCCCGGCTGGTGTTGTTATTGGCCCTCTGGATGTGGTCGCAATGGTAGCCCAGACCCAGAGTGTTGTGTTCTCTCGGCAGCGGGGGTTTATGTGTGCGATTATAATTGTTGCACGAATTTATGGTAATGCTGGTTGTGCGCATGAATTTGCCAACCAACAACAGGTGCAACCATTGGTAGCGAGTATAAATCACATTTATGGGGTTGCAGTTAATTTTTGTTGTTTTTTTTTTTTTATTCTTTTTTTTGTTATTTTAAGATCTTGATGGTTCAGTGGTTAAAGAGGAGAGAATGTGGTTGGATGATGGTTTGGTGGAAAATGTTTAGAGAAAGTTTCGATCTGTTATGTCGTCTACTGAGTACATAGATAAATTGTAAGTGATTTGCTAAAGCATACGTATTTGTCTTAAGGACAAAGATTTTGTCTCTTTGGATGCAGATACATAGTTCAGAGACGTCCCTTTTTTTTATAGAGTCGAGCCCTCTGCAATTGATGGAACAGTATTCAGATCTAAGGTCCAGAATAAAAATACATCTTCGGATCTACTGTGATTGCATCTTAGGATATGCATAGAGCTCTGTGTTATTTAAAGTTAGTCTCAGTCTTTTATCCTTGTTTGACTATTAGAAAATGGAAACCGACTTGGGTTTTTGTTAGGCAAACTAATGTAAGATGTTTTGACTTTACGTCCGAAACCTACAGAGAAGATGATGACACCAAGGACAGCTTTTACGACATACTAGATACAATATACAAAAAGTGCCCTAATTATGATAAACTACTCTGGGGATTTGAAAATTAAACTTAGAGGAAAAACCATCTTTGGTAGAACTATCGGAAATATATCATTGCTATCGACGCAAGGAACTCCTGAAGCATGGTGGACGTTCAAAAGTTTGAGAATTAAACAAACCTGGCCCCAATCTTTTTCCAGCCAAAGTACGTTTCGAGATATCCAAAGGATCATAAAGCCACAGAAATATTGTGGCGACATTATTGAGGACTATGCCACCAGCAACAAATACCGCAGATCACTGACAGCACTGCCATGGCTTGGGATTCTCTTTGCCAGCACAACGACATCCCTGTTGCGTCAAAGAATACCGGTAAGCAAAAGTAGTATGAAATATGGGAGGCGTATAGACGGACCAGAGCTGTTTGCAAGCTCTACGGGTAAAGAAAATTGAGAGGAATACCATCTTCCATATTTTGAGGAATAAGAATAGAGCCAGAATCGAAGCTTGAAGGGATGAACAAGGGAGTCTAGCAGTAGGACCACTGTCAATGCTCATATCTTTAATATGGAAATATTATTTTGACGATGCTTCGCTGTGAAGTAGAATGAACCATCCAGACATTTGCAACCATCCAACTCAACTATATCCACACCAAAATCAAGTAAGGCTACTGGTGGTATAGACGGACTGTTGAGCTATTTACAGTGGTGGAAGATGATAATCCATCATGAAAGTACATAGATACTCTTAATGGCCTCAAATTGGGTATTAGCTTATTAACTTATTAGCAACCTAGTTGCTCCATATGAGAGTAGTTTTAGGTCACAGAAGTCCATCTTTCAAGCAATTTGTACATTACGTAAGATCTCTAAAAAAAAACCGGATTTTTAAATCAATACTCATTCTTTTTCCACCGATTTCAAGGCCGCTTATGACAGCATCTGTAGAGATGAACTTCCTGAAACAATGTCTAGGTGTCACTTTCTTATTAAATTCGTTCAATCGTACACGATGATGACAGTGAATGCAAGCTGCTAACTCAAGATTCTCAAAAACCTCACCGAGACCTTGGCTGTCAAGATACATAGCATAGACGTGAAGAAGATACTTAACGCAGGAGAAGAGGGACTTCGGCGATGTTTATGCTGTTGGTACCAAAGGAACCTTGGCAGGTTACTTGTCGAATTTGCGGTTCCGTGGGATAGTACAGTATTCGATGTCGATATAACGATATCCGACTGCAATACAGTATAAACTGCCTTTTAGTTCGCAGTTTGGGCAAGGAGAAGTAATAGTTCTGAGAAGACTTCGGCAACAACTCTGTCATTGGTTGGGTTTGAAAAGAGTCGATGAGTTTACAATCAACTACATATGTATATACCCCTGAGCTGCCCATATTCATTGAATAGGTACATAGGTATGTAGGTTGGGGGGTTTTCAGCGGTTCCATTGTGTTCGTTGAAAATAATGAACAAATCAATTAGTCCAACACTTAATCCATGACAAGAGCGGCCCTCCTGAACCATCCCGTTTTCATAATGAATTTTAGGGTGGTTTTGGGTGGAGTGTTTGCTAGTTCGCTGAGGTCGTTGAAAGATACTTTTTCCAGGATTAAGTGTCTGATTCTGCTGAGGCTTGGGCTTTCGCATTGGAAGTCTGTTGTGTCTTCCTTTGTATCGAGACAACCTCTGCTGATTCTCATTCTTCAAAGATGGGCCACCATTGAGTTGTGGTCTGTGAGAATACCTATGATGAGACTCAGCTGTGTTCTATCAAGCGATAGAAGTTCTCTAGAGAAGCGGCAAGAGGAGAGTGTGATTTTGGATCTGGACTGTTAACTCGCTAACTAATCGGCCACTTCTTTCCCGTGGAAGCCCATATGATCCAGAATACAGCAGACCATAATGCTGTGCCTCGAGCTAAGGGCTTTGAGTTCCACTTTGCATCTCTTGACCAGTTTTGAATTTATTGTGATGGCTTTGATGGCTGTGTGACTGTCTATGTAGATGTCTATAGGATTGTTGCTATTCAGAGTAGATAGGTCCCAAGAGGCCTCGGTTATTCCATATATTTTCGCTTGGAACACACTTCCGTGGTTGGGAAGTTTTATGGCCCAGGCAATTGATAGTGTCTCTGAGAATATTCCTGAGCCTATACCTTCGTCCATTTTTGAACCATCCGTGAAGGTGGATATGGAGGCGAGGTTAATAATCCCACTATTTGCCTTAGAGAAGAAATTTTTAGTCGAGGTTGAGGCTGAAGTCTGTGTGGGACGTAAGGTAGTCAGAAGGCGTGTTGGCGTGCTGTATCCAATTTGGTTGCCTTTGCACATCCAGGTTTGTCGGAGGCGTATGTCGCTCTTTGTCGCTATTTCTTTGGTAAAAAAATATCCAGTCGCAAACCCCAAGCATGGCTTCAAGGGTAGCGGTGGGTGTTGTCCTAATTGTGCTGGTGGTAACCAAACACGGTAGACGTTGGATCCTTTTGAGGGTGTCCAGGTTTGTGGCTTTTTTGTAAGAAGGTCACCAGACCAGACAGCCGTACGTGAAGATATGTCTAACGATGACGGTGTACATCCAGTGGATGGTGGGTGGTTTAGGCCCTCATTAAGGGCTTAAAAAGCAATCGAAGTCTATTTGAATATTCAAGTATATTGTCTTTTCAGTTCAATTTTCGACCTAATACGAACCCTTGGTATCTGGCCTTGTCTGATATTTCGAGTTGGGTTCCATTCAGTCTAGGTGGCTCGAACTCGGGTATTTCCCTTTTATTTGTCAAGAGAACTAGTTCGGTTTTTTGTTCATTAAGACGAAGTCTGCAGCGTTTGATGCAGTTGTTTAGGGCGTTCAACGTCGTTTATAGCAGGTCAACGATTGTAGGCAGGAATTCTCCGGTTACTAAGATGATCTGCGTAAGCAACGTCCCTTACCCCGTTTTGATCTAATCTTATTACTATTTTGTTGATCAATAAGTTCTAGAGTAGGTAGTTGTAATAAGTTTCCTCCTTGGGGGGTTCCACACGAGGCTACAGTAGGTGCTTGGCTACTACCCAGTTCAGATTTAATGTTTCTTCTATTGAGCATACATTCTATCCAATCTGATAGGATAGGAGTCACGTGCGTCTTATCTTGTACTGTTCTGCCTCATGTTAAGATTACTTTGTTGACGGGGCCTTCCCTTTAATATCCAGGGTTGCTGCTAGAATGTGAAGAGCGGCAAGAGAACGTTTGGACGAAACAGTTTTCGAATTCATTGGCCTGAATGAACGACTTGAAAGACTAAGACTCAGCCTCAAGTGGCGTACCTACTCAAGGACATAGGGACTTGTACCAACAAGTGGTGTATCTGTAGAGCCGTCTTAATCAGTAATTTGAATACCTTACCTTCAATTGATCGTTAGCGTAGATGCATCTACTTTCTCCTATTTGGGTTCCAAAAATACGATTTATATACGTCCCTAGTACAATGTAGATACATGTATGTATGATCATCATCACCATTCACTCCATCGACACATAGGATCTACCATCTGATTTGGACAAAGGCATCGTAGATAATACGAGGCTGTGCCGACACGGACACAGACAAGATCACATCTCACTTCCTATGCGAATGACCAAGCCTGTGAAGAACTAAGAAAGCGGCCCACGGCGAATACCACTTCGAAGACTTGGGTAGACCTGTCAGAAATTTTTAACAATCTCGGCTTAGTTCAGGGAGATCGCTTAGCTACCCCAAAGCTACAGACCAACTTTTATCTCCTTTTTTTAGGGTTCTCCACGATAGCGCTTTCACAATGGATCCATTGGTGATCCGAGAGCAGAGTGCTTCGCAAAAATTAAGTGTCCCTTTGAAACACCAATAAGTTGTCTAACGATGTCTCTTCTACTGAAGGACGACGAGAATGGCGGAGTTTTCTTATAGACTTCCGAGAGTATTTGTTTAGTCTGCATACATCCTCTTGTGCCATGATGTACACAATTATCTTCAAGCCGAAGAAATCCAAAGCGCTTCTAGTTTTCTGGTAGAGTAAGGGTGCTTTTGCCAGAGCATGGGGCTTATCACCGAAAAAGGTCCTTTGGATCTATACGGCTATGATAAGACCTTTTCTAGCTAATACTTGAGTTGTTTGGTGGAGGAAGCTTTCGCGTAAGTATATGACTGCCTTCTGCACTAAACTCGAAAGAATGGCCTGTTTCGGCTGCACGGGAGCTCTTCCGAGTATGTCCGGCTCTGCTCTATATGTTCTGGTTGATGTACATATCCTTGATACTTTTATCGTGGACTGTACTATCAAAGCAATCAACCATCTTAAGGGATGGCTTTTAGTATCATCTGCAGTGGAGTTTCGATGACCTTGGGTGACACTTATCCTACGACCCTAGTTCCTTCGATATGCCGTCCGATCCAATGACACCGAAACTTCGTCTACTGTGCAAATCTACAGCGACTTTCCTTGTTATCAGAACTGGCTTCGGCCACAGTCGGAGGACTGGACTGTAGTCGAATTCACGGATGGCTCCAAAACTAGTCAAGAATCCGGTGCTGAATACAGAAAACAGTAGACTTCACTACTCGTTAGGCAAGGTTGCGTCTGTTTTTCAAGCGAAGATCTACATATACATATATGTATGTTACTCTAATGGCTGTTGACTATTTTGTCAAGAATAGGTGGCGGTGTCAGAGCATCTGTGTCTGTAACGATAGTCAAACTGTATGCCATTCCAAAATAGTTTGATAATCCAAGAAGCCTTTAAATTTGGTCCCAAGGCTGAACTCTTTGAATCTTGTCTGGGTCCTAGGTAACTCTGGGATCTTCGAAGAAATTGCTGAGCAAGGCCAAGAAAATGATCTTCGGATCCAGCATTGACCCATGATGCGAAAGAGTCTTATACAGGTTCAGGTTTGAAGAAATCATCCACTGAGCCGCCAGTCTTGAACACAAGGAAAATCGATTTTATATTTGCACAACTGGCAAAGCTCTCGAGTCTTTCTGTTAGACGCTATATCTATGAGGTCAAAGTCATAGGAGTTCCTCAAAACTAGATCGCCATTTATAATAAAAGCCGATAGATTAGTGATACAAGCGTATAGATGCAAGAAGTTGATGCAGGATTTTTCGCTGGTAAGCCCTTCGACTTGATATCACTTGGTGATAGAATAAAAAAAGGGTTGCCACAGGGGAGATCTAGACAGTGATGCCCTGGCTGAGTCAGACTGGTTAAGATGATCCTTCTTATAAAGAGATTGACCTGAGTTCTTAGAGGATTAATTTTCGAGTGAGTGATTTATTCATGGGAAGCCATAGTGAACCGTCAGAATCGTCATCATCGATAATGGTCAGGGTCTCTAGATGTTAATCGACAGAAAGAGTGGCAACATCATCCTCATATGTATGAGAGTAGATGTTAGATCTGTTGAGAGTTTCGATCAGATAGTCAACCACCGACGGACACTTTCTACAACCAATATTTTGTTAATTAGTATTTTTCTGATCCACAACACCGAGGTGTTTAGCGGAGACGTACATACATACAGTCAAGGGTCGCAATGTCGGAATCGTCATCTGTGGATAGGAGATTTTGTTCAGTTTTTACCAAGGTGGGTAGCATGCTGCATCTCCGGTAAAGGGTGCAACCTTGAGAACGTGCATCTCCAGCAATCTTTCGATGCTTTTTACTAGAATGGAAGTGAGACTTATGTATGTGTCTGAAACTCGTGGCGAGTAAGTACTCATCTTTACCATTTGCTGGTGCAGTATAGCAGCTTACTTACTTACTTATGTAGCTAACTGCCTCTAGTTGTGCACTCCAAGTCAGTTGTGGGCTCATTCTCCTTGCGAGCGTCACCTAAGGCGTGGTCTTCTTCTACTGCGTTGTCCCTCCGGGTTTGATTCGAATACTCTACGGGCCAGATTGCTGGTGTCCATTCGCCCCACATGTCCTAGCCATCTCAAATGACAGATACATTTTTTTGACTAAGTCGATGTCGCTGTACAACTCGTATAGTTCGTTGTTGAACAGTATAGCAGCTACACCGGGTTTCTCGTGTTGTGATCCAATCGCCCTAAGATTGATTTAACATATCCCATTCCATACTAAAATCCAGGGTCGGATCCAGTTATCTGGAATGCAAAACAGTGAACCTATTTGTTTACATACATCCCAGGTGTGAAAACAAACTAATTCACCACTAACGGAACCCTATTGGAATACGAATTCCAACTGCTGCGCTGGATGGCATTTGCTTTAACCGATATCAAAACACTTTGCTTGACATTATAACCTTCTTCCTCTTGTGCTCCACCTCCTAATTGAGATCTGATTCTTTTGAGACAATAAATTCAAAATTAACCAAATTCGATACTCCAACTGTCTGTCTATATATGTAAATCACCTGTGTTCCCATTCTGGTTGTCACTTTCCCAGCGATAACAGGCATCAGCAACGGAGAAAAAAAAAGAAAAAAAGAACTCCCACTTTCTTCACTGTGCACCCAAAGAACCTAGAAACAAAAGAAGAAGAAGAATAAGAAGAAGAAAACAGACCACAAATCAAGATAACCAAAATCGATAAATGTTCTGTGTTTGCTGGAAGCCAAACATTTTCAATTAACCACAAATTAGCTTTCGAGATAGAAATCTCCTCAAGACTCCCAAAAGTGTGGGAAAACTTCTTGCAAAGCTCAGTGGTAACTGAGTGGACTGTCTTCTACTGTCTAGCTGGTGTATATCAACGGATTGACTGAATGTAAATCCCCACAACAAATCCACAATCTCTGATCCAGAGATACTATGTGAGAGTGCTCTCAGATACAGATGAACAACAGCTATCTGAGACTACAAGAGATTAACATCGATTGGATGCAACTTTTCATTGATGAATATTCCAGAGGTGCTTATGCTTATGCTTGGGCCCAACACAGAGTGCGTATTCCATTAGTGCGGTGGCATACTTCCACATCTTCAATGAGAGAGGGGGAAGATAGCCACCACCAGCACACCAGTACCAGTACCAGTACCAGCACCGCCGCCGCAATCCGGTGGACAGGAAGCCACGTTCTTCGACTTCTCTTTTTTGTATTTTTTTTTTTTTGTAGATCACTCCAGCCATTAACCTGATGTGTTCATTAAATGCTGTCCATGGTTGTGCCGGATTGGCTCCCTGAAATCGTGGGAATTCATGTGATGCCA
The DNA here is from genome assembly GCA_905220385.1 of Xylota sylvarum. Taxonomy (NCBI): domain Eukaryota; kingdom Metazoa; phylum Arthropoda; class Insecta; order Diptera; family Syrphidae; genus Xylota; species Xylota sylvarum. The sequence goes on along the minus strand of LR999959.1, from coordinate 59,071,082 downwards.
TCTCAGCTGGCTCAGGTGGGCTCAGCGGCTCAGCGGCTCAGCGGGGCGAAGCTTTAATGTTCGTTTGCGGAAATGTTCTGTGGTAGTTACTTTGTGTCTTGTGTTTCTGTTTTTTTTTTTTTTTTCTTCTGTGTTTCATGTAAATGGCTGATTGTAATTAATTTGCCTGCGCGCAGCACACAGAACTTAAATTTATTTCGTTCCTAGAACTATCGGCTACTCATTGAGAAGTTTTCGTATCTTTTCGTTGGTTTTCGCTTTTTCTTTTTTCTTCTTTCGGCGGAAATCAATAAAATTACGAAATCAAAGAGGGATTTGTTTTTTTTTTTTCAATTTGGTTTATTTGTTGATTTTTATCAGACCACGCTGGGTTATGTCTTCGTTTGGTGGTCGCGTATCCTCACTTCTGGTGGTCGGGGCTATAGTAGTGAAACTTCTTTTTTTGGAGAGATAAGCCATTATGATAAAACCTCAAACATTTAGCATAATAAGTTCTATTTGTCGGTTTTATTCGCCAGTTTCGTTTATTTGGCATTTGCTCCACATGGCGATGGATGCTCAGCAGTGGAGGTCCAAATACTAATGTGAATCAGTTGACTTAAACTGTAATGCTGTAGATGCTACTGTAGATGAAATTGTAATCACCTTTGCTTCCAAGGTACCACCTTAAGAACTACCAATGGATTTTGTTTAAGGTCTCAGAATGCTTTGGTCATGTATAATCTAATTCTAAAAGGTTAAGATCTCTGGACAATTCTTTGAAGATAAGGTTTCTTTGAAACGAGTTGACCTTGAAGTAGATGAATGAGGACAAAACCAAGTACATGTTGTCAACAAACAAAGAAGCATCTGTCCAATGCCTAGGACAAAACGTTGCTGTTGCCAAAAGTAACTTCGAAGTGGCCAAGGAGTTTCTACACCTCGGAGTAAATATGAATTCCACGAATGACACAGAGGTTGGGTTGGTTGGGTTGGGTGGTTGTTCAGCAGGAACACACTTAGACCAAAAGAAGGTCCATTGTGATACCACTATGGAAAAACCAGATTACCAGCACCGGAAACCTACATGGGGACTTTCCAATGGGAGGGAAGGCAACCAGTATTGGTGTAGACCCATCCAAACCAGTTTGACTCGGTTACAAAGCTTTTATTTTGCCTAAGTCCAGTCCCAGCTAGATCGTTAAGATCCTCGAAGAAGTACTCATCTAGGGTTTTTCTTCTCAAGACCGATATAGTAGGACGGGTACCCGGAAGATGTGTCATGGTTTCCTCTTGTTTCTCATCTCTACAGCTTCTACAGAAATCGTTGAAGAGTGCACCAAGCCTTCTGTCATGCCTGCTTCCCAAGTAGTGCCCTGTGAGGGCTCTTGGAATATTTTTGTAAAAGAGAGACATGTGCTGATATTGTTCAACCTACTGTTTGCCTTTCGAACAGCTGCTGTATGTAATTGGAATTTTATCGATTTAATAGGTGCTGACGATCCCCCCTTGATTGCCAGGGAGGTTCCGGTCTGCACCCTCCTTAGTTAGCTGGTCCGCTTTGCAATTGATTTGCGTGGCCCGGCCAGCAATCAGTTTTTTGTCCCTCTCATATACCTTAAGGTGGAGTGTATCCAGCCAATGAAATATCCTAAAATCTCTTGCAGCAAGGGGCTCAATAGACTCCAATAGCAGTGAAACTAATCGCCCAGCCTTAATTGGCTCCTTAGCTTTAATGTCCTTCTAATTGTAAGTCGGAAGGTCAGGATTTTGGATCCCTATGAGTCGCAGAATATACTTGGGATCACTAGGACCAAAAGGTATCCAGACTCTGGTCGTAGGCCGAGTAGGAATATCAGCTTTATGTACAGCCTTGAGTTTGGCGCCAGGCCACACAGCACCGACCTTCGGGATTGCCGACTTGATATAGTCAGCAGTATTTTCGTCTCATTTGGCACCAGTCTGATGCCAACTGCCATCGTTAAAGATCGGCGGCTCTAACATGGAGTTAGCTGCGCAGTGGGAGAGGATGGTGCCTTTAAAAATCTCCAGTTCTTCGCACTGATCAGTCCGTCGTCGTCTCAGATGATCCTTCACAAGCTCATTGATGGACCTAGAAACCGGGATGGTTTTTTTTTGGCTTTCTTTGGGGTCATAGAAGGATCATCTTGTGACCTGAGACTCTTGGAGACCGGTTCCCTTCTGGCTTTAGAACTGGCTGAGAGCGCTCCCGATTCGAGTTGGCTCCTTCGCCTCGTATAAATTTGGAGCCTAACCGTAACGAGCTGACTTCCCTTAACAACAACAGATGATCTGCCTATACTGGATGGCAGCCCCTAGAACAGTGGCCTGGAAGGAGTGGAATGCCGCGCCGAGGTGAAACAAGAGTCCCCTTCTGAAACAGGTTGGCTACTCATGTCATCGAGAAAAGCTCTCGCACAACTGGCAGACTTCCGCTCATTCTCATCACAGTTAGCTTCTTCCTTCTTCAGAAGATGTTCTAAGATGTACTTTGCCGATCTGCGTTTCTTGAACGACTTCGCTCTGGGATTGTGCTTTTCATTAGCCGAGGGGCCTCCCAGTGCAGCATACAGTCGACTGTTGGCAGACGAGATCACGGTTGCAACTTCCGAAACACCGAATTGGAATCCATGTCAGTGAGGATGGCGGAGCTGTCAGTTCAGCCTATAAGGCTGTCTCTCCACCGTCCTGGTTCGTTTCGTCGCTGATGTCAAAGTTGTCGTCGTTGTTGTATTCGGTTGAGGGCTAGCCTTGAACTTTGTTGTGTTGTCTTGTCATGTTTTGCTTGATTTGTTTTCAAAGGTTTCATGCCGGTCCCACCAGTAAGCTGGTAAGAAATGGTCCATCCTTAGCATAGCCGGTTTTACAGGGATAAGACACTATTACGACAAGCAATGCTAAAACACTTAAAGGAGCTCATTAGGGACTGATTTAACCATCAGCCTTGCATTCTTGGACATCGTTTGCTATGCACATACCACTGGAATCAGGTTGACTACTCTTTAGTTTGGAACCGTCTTCAGAGACCTTACAGCATGGGTGATCCTACTGCAATCGCCCCCTGTAATCATAAGGTCGTACTAAGCATATCAACCGAAGCAAGGCAAGTAGTCGAAGAAGATGAATGACAACTTAGTGAAGATTTGACGAAGACCTGGGATACCGTTGCTACTTCGGTTTGGCGAAACAAATGTGTTCAAAACTCCTAACTCGGAAGACGAAATGCATGCTCTACAAAACATTGATCCTGTCAGTTCCACTTTATGGAGCCGAATGCTGGACGATAAGCAGGAAAACAGAGCAGATATTGAACCCTTTCGAGAGAAAAATTTTTCGTCGAATATTCGGTCCCGTATACGAGGCGGGCGAATGGAGGAGAAAATACAATCGCGAGCTCTATGATCTGTGCCAAGCAGCGGATGTAGTCCAAAAGCTACATCGGCTACATCGAGCGAATCGACAATAATGCTTCAGCAATGAGTATCTTCGAATCACATCACAGCCCCTAGGTTCGAGACGACAAGGAAGATCGAAGGATCAAGGTATTGCGGATATCAGACACTTGGTCTAGACAACTGGAAACAGCATCCCCGGGATCGAAGAAAGCGGAAGACTGTCATGTCTCAGGCAGAGACTCTTCACGGGTCGATAGCCCGTTGTGTAAGTAAGTCTTGTTGGATGATTATTTATAAAGATTTTCAAGTCTGAGCCGGTGCTTATGAAAAGGCATAATGGCCACTGTCTCGCTTTGATTTGTCTAATACACCGAGAGATTGTCCCAGACTGTGTCTGTTTACCCTTTCAGTAGGCATGTGAGGACGGTGACAAAAAAATGGGAAATTCTGTCAAGAATCTTACGTAGATCTAAAACTTTTGCAACTTCGGTGTCCTGCACATGACTTCTGAGTTTAAACATGAATATTCCAATTAGACACTGCCAAAGGAACAAAACTACCAAAGTGCTTCATAAATACCTTCATAAGCTACTTCGAATCCACCAAAGATGCAGAAAAGTCAAGATGATTCATTTCAGAAGAGGATGAATTTTTAAGGACACCTTAGAAATTATGAACAGAGGCGTACCTAGAAACTTTGAACCACTAACTGATGGTCGAAGTAGATGTTTTTTCTAGCAGGTACGACGAGACAAGTCGGTATCACAAGGTGGTACCCACAATGGAAAATTGCTATATCACGAAGAATACTAACATGTATCGAAGGAGGCCTTCAATATTTAAATCGTATCTATTAGACAAGGTCTAGAGCAATTGAACCAAAACTAAGTACTTACTTAGAGCTACGAGGATTTCAAGCACATACTCTGGTCTTTTAAGAAATTTCTCAAGAAAGAGTGCTCTAGTGAGCAGCTTTGTGTCTTAGTAGTAAACGAAGTTTGGAAGGCTGGCACCAAGTGTCTTCCACTCTCAATAATAGACGAAACCCTCCAAGAACTGTCCTCTCTGAGCCAATTAAGAAATGTGTCGACAATTATTAAGACATTTGATGAGCCACCCAAGCTGGTCAGCAATGATTGTTTAGGTAATACCTTTGTCTAGTGGAACCTTAGTGCTAAAAGTGTACATGAGTAGATGCATACGAGGTGTTGGCTACAAAATACGAAGACGCTTCCTAATTGATTTCTAGACTTTCAGCTAGGTCCTTGGACACAAACTGCAGAATCCATTTATGAATTGAATAAACAGAATGTTGAAATCCCGAATACAGTAGCTTGGTAGTTCATTCTCCAACCTTTCCACAAAGCATAGGGATTTGACTATTAAGACAGAAACTGTGTTTAAAAGAAAATACAAACAAGTGTATTTTTTAAATGAAGGTGTTCACTTTATGACACTACGACGAGTCGCTAGCACTACAAACAATGTTCATTCAAAAATTAAATTTAGTATTTCCAGGTGACCCATAAGAATGGCTAGTGAGTACCTACTTGTGTAGTTATACACATGTTTCCGTCCTAAATTTATCATCAGCAATACAAAGCCATCTGATGTGACGAATCATACCCCAAAGTTGAACAGAAATATCTGTTCCACTTAACTGATGGAGTAAAACCTGCCCCGAAAGTCTTTCTTAAAACTTTTCAATCTTGTTCACCATTTAGCACATCAATCTGTGGTAGTAAAAGACCCATAAATTTGACACCCAACTTTATATCTAAATCCTACATAAAATCACTCCAACCGCATCACGTAGGTACCTACAGTTCCAAGCCACAAAATACCTCGAATTATACCCTCTCTTTGCTTTTTAATTGTGTAGGAGTCCTAAGATCCATTCGATAAGAATGAGGAAAACAAAAAAAAATTAAATCTCACCACCTCTTCCATAATCAAGTAATCAACATAAAAAAAAAAAAAAAAACACTTTGACAACATAAATCAAAATAAGATACTCGTAAATATCGATATGAATCGCGGGTAGTACAGGTGACATTTTCTCCATGTCTCCATCTCTTCCTGTCAACTGGAACCTGGACATAATAAATCTCAATCCGTGGGCACCTCTCTTAGTTTTATTTTTATGACTCTTTCTTGTATCTCATCACACAGAAGCACAGTTAAACATCTTATATCCCCATTTCGATAATCGATCTTTTAAAATCTTTTTCTCTTCGATTAACAAAAAAAAAAAAGGAACCAAGCATTCCCCCTAATCGCGTCGACTGGTGATGCTTAGACAGAAGTGGAGGTATATACCTAATCGCCCACAAATCAATTTCTCCCAGTCAAGTTCTGAATTCTTATGTGGGAATCACAATAAAACCCAAGAAAAGAGCTTCAATCGTTGACGCATTAAAATAATTAAAAATTTACGATCAACTTCCTGCAGCAGTCCAGAGAGTCTACTGCCAATCAAGTTAGAACCAACAAACAAAAAACAAAAAAAAAACGGTGAAAATTATTCATGAATTTAAAAACAAATTGTTGTAATTCTTTGTTGTGTGTTGTGTGTCATGGATTTTGTTGTGGAATGGTCTTATCAGGACGAAACTATCACAAAAGGGAGACAAAGAGAAGGGCAACTGCCAGAGATAAGCAAAGACAGTAGCACAACAAGCGCCATCACTACAAATGCATTCGATTAATGGTGGCACCTTCGAAATGAAATCAATGCAACAGCTTACTGTGATGGTGATCTCATCTTGTGCTCCAACAACACAATCAACAACAGTCTCGGACAATATGCACAGTGGGACCGAATGAGTGTATAAGGGGGTTTGGTGTTTGTTCGTTATAAGACTGTAAAGAAGTTGTGGGGATAGAAATAGTAAGTAGGTACAGATTAATTAAAAGGTTTGATTAAACAAGTATTGCATACTTCTCCATAGGCAAAGTTCCAAAATTCGCAGATTCGTCGATGCTGGGTGTTCTTTCTGGTTGCTCAACATGTTTGTAACTTCATGGGATCAAGTGAATTGCCCAGGAGTTCCAAGAAACATCTTTGGGGACGTAGTCCTTATATATCCTCCCGTGATTTAGTGATGGCTACGACCTTCCCAGTTAAATTTTCAGTTGAGATATTAGACACTGATAGAAAGAAGAATTGAAAGTGGTGGACAGTGGATAATCGAGGCTCGTTCACGTATAACCAAGCGAGCTAAATTCATTCTAGTGATTGATTACCTCCAAAACACCTAGATATATCATCTGTTTTCTATCTCGGATGATAATTTGAGTCCCTGCTCAACTTTGGGTTGACGACTTTAATGAAGTTCATTCCAAGTCGACGCACATAATGCTTTGTTACTCCTTGTGGAACCTAACAAACATACCAAAAGTCTCTTAACTCACTAACATCTCTTATATTTGAAAACTCCTCACAGGATCACCCGTGAAATAATAACTATTATTGTCGATTTTATGGTTGTGTTACTGATTACAATCAGCAATCTAATTATACCATTATTATGTCAAGTGCCTGTTGCAAGATTTTCCACAAAAATTCTGATCAATATCTCACGATTATCATGCGTGACATTTTAAATTACCGTGAAAGCAATAATTATAGGATAAAATTAATGGTATGGTTACGGATCAGTAGTTAACCAGTAGTTTAAGTATAAAGGAATAGACTAAGATACCCTTGCATACCAATCAGTAGTTGGGACTGTTAACATGCAAAAGCCAAACATCACCTTCCAGAAAATTCAACAGCACATGCTTTAATGTTAAATAAATTACAATAATTTATACTCCATAAATAATCCTCTGCATGTAAAATCATTTCAATGTTTCTCTCCCCCCGGTTTCGATCGGTCGTCTTTCCATTACACTCATCACCACCTTGCAAGTTCGTGCATCAACTCTTTTGTTTGGTGCTCTGCACCCATCATCACTGTAGCTTCCAAGCAATTTACCATCATCTACCTATATGAGAGCACGAATAACGATAACAGATCAATATAAACCAAGCACATATATACAAACAGGCCTGTTCAGCCCTTACTCCCATGCAATGTGCAATTTATTTAAATTTGGCAGCACCTGTTGCGGTATATCAATTACGTGCTCTGAATATTTCGCCATTTTATGATCTTGAATACTCCCATCTACCAATTAAGATGATCACATGTAAATTTTCCCCCTTCAGTTATTCGCACTTTAACATGGTGTCAGTCGATAAATTTTATTAAGCTACTGAAATTCACTAAGCGATGGCCAACAGCGAACGATCATTTAAATGCATTATAAATTTTGACACTAACAAGACGCGCAAGAGGCAGTTGGTCGGTGATGCCACGGATGCCATGCAAATCCATTCGTTCGCATGATCTAGATATTATCTCGGATCGGAGCGAATAGAAATCCAAGGCGCATCTCATCATCATCATCGTGGAACTATTTAACGTTCAAGCGGAAGTAACCATTCAGAGATAACGTTTAAATCAAGCTAACTATAAACTGGAAGCTAACTGGTTGGTCTGGTCTATACCTATATTAAGTATCTGTGTGTGTGCTAGCGGACGTGCAAATTAAAACGGAGAGATTAACAATGGAAATTTATTGCGCGTGTAAATGCGATTTTATATGTACATACATTTGTATGTATGATGGATGATGCTAAGACAATGGATTGTTTTGTCTGGGGAACGTGGCCACGCAGAATGACCTGTTTGCTTAATTATGTTTAAATAAAATTAGTAATCAAAGGGAAGGTATCTGCAAGACACGATGACAGAAGGAGCCATAAAACTAGACACTGGCGCTTTACAAAGTTTAATGAGGAAGGATCGTTAAAATAAAATAAAATCCTGTCAAGGCTACAAAGTTCGAGCAGATGCTTGTAGGCATAAAGAGTCTTCTACAGATGGAAAACTTTTGCAGGTTTTACCAAACCAACCTGAACTTCAGCTGACTAATTAAAAGCAGCAGGACAAAATTTTTGGAGCTGCAGCAGATAGTTCTAGTATTTAACAGAACGCAGTCAGTTCATTATCATAACCAGCGTCAAAAAATGGTACCTTGAGTGGTAACCCTCTGAAGAAGGTTAGCCAACAGTTCCAATACGTGAACATATTTATCCTTTTATTCGAGACGGAGCCTAAAATTTAAACTTGCATTGGTTTGGATATGTCGTCAGCGTGGTAAAGCATCTACTCGAATGCAAATTACAGACAACCACAGATTGCAGGACAATCAACACGGCTGAGCTACGCGATCTAGATGAAGCGACGTCACAAGAGAAGATATGCGCTGCCATTGAAGAGTAATTCCCAATAACAGGAAGCATCATGAAAGATGTCATCAAGTCCATAAGAGTAACAAGTGACGGAACCACAAACCGCCCTTATTACTTTCACATCTGACACAGCCAAGAAAGTACTCGCTGCAGGGTGTATAAAGATCGGAAGATGTTTCAAATGCCTTGAGTACGTGCATATCGCCAAGCATTGCAAATGAAGTGGACCTCGCTGGAACATGCCTATGCTGCAGAACTAAGGAGCATATAGCCAAAAAGTGCAATGTCGACCCAAAGTGTGCCATTTGTGACCCGAACTGCAAAGGCGGAAACAACTTCGCGACTGGAAGTTTTAGATGCACCGCATACAAAAACGCGATGCGAGATTTAGTAAAGAAACAATGAAGTGCATCCAGATAAACCTCAATCATGGCGAAGCTGCATAAGATCTGCTTGAACAGAGAATCAAGGAAGAAAAAACAGACCTAGCCCTTATGCGAGCAGTATAAAACATTCCACGTCAATGCAAGATGGATAGATGACTCTACCAAGAAAGCAGCGATATGGGCATTTGAAAACTATGCATTCGAGGGCAAAAATCCAAACAAGAATCCGAATTTCGCTTACGCCAAAATTAAGGGCATTCTTCAGCTGTTATGCCCCACCGAGCGTGACCATGGCAGAGTACCAATAGATGTTGGAAATCACCAGCGATTGTAGCTGGGGACTTTAATGCATGGGCAGTCGAATGGGTTAGTTCGAGGACCAACCACAGAGACAAGGCATTACTCGATTCGTTTGCAAGCCTTGACTTTGTACTGTTAAACCATTGAAATAAAGAAACCTTCAATGGTGGAAGATTTGGCTCAATCATAGATCTAACCCTCGCCCGTAGATGCAAAGCGAGAAAAGCAAAATGGCATGTTTCATCATACTTCAAACAATAGAGCCAAGACGTTTCCAGTACCAAAAAGCCACTAAAAAGGTACAAAAGTTGGGATGGAAATGTAACAATCTTGACAAAGAGATGCTCGAGTATTGGCTGAGTAACGTGGAAATTCCCAGGAGCGCAGCTGAAAAACAGGCCAAACAAGTGACAACTTCCCTCACTCGAGGATGCAACGCATCCATGTCACCCAAAGGCAAAGGGAATGGGCGAACTCTGGTTCGCTTAGCAGGGATTCACTTAGACCAAAAGGGAGGTCCATTATGATACCACTATGGAAAACCAGATTTCCAACACCGGAGACCTACATTGAAACTTCCCAGATGGGACATGAGGCAGGGCAACCATTTTCGGTGTAGACCCATGTCGAAGATGTGTCGTTCGTTGTTTAGAACTCCGGTTTACTGGTGGAACGAGAGCAGACTGCCCCAAATGCAGATTCCAAAGAGATACGAGAAGAATTTTTGAATCTATCCAATTGCGAAGAGAAGACCTCCAACGTAACCCGTGGGGAAGCGCCTATAGGATAGTTATGGACAAACTAAAAAGTGGCACAGCAGCTGCAGCGACATGCCCGACCATGATGAATATTATAGTCAAGGGGCTCTTCCCAAGGAATACCAATGTGCACCTTCGACGCATAATAACAGAGGGTAGGAAACCAATACAACCCGTCACTATTGTAGAAGTCCTGCAAGCAGCGGGATCAATGAAAAGCAATAAGGTTCAAGGAATAGACGGAATTTCAAACTTTGTCCTTAAGGAAGTCATTAAAACCCAACCAGAGGTGTTTGCAAACCTCTGCACAAGATGCCTAACTGAAGGAAAATTCCCTCTGCAAGGAAAACGACAGAGGCTGGTGTTAATCCCGAAAGGCACCAACCCTCCAGAGCAACCGTCGTCGTATAGACGATTGTGCATGTTAAACACAGTAGGGAAAGTGCTGGAAAGAGTTATCCGCGACAGACTTGACCAGTACACTTACGGAGACAATAGGCTTTCCGATCGACAATACGGTTTCAGGAAAAAAAAGAAGCACCACCCATGCGATACAAGCAGCTTGGGATATTGCGCGCGAAGCCATATCTGGGACCAGTTGGAAAGAAGGAAAAAGCAGAACTGCGCCGTGGTTATACTAGACGTGAGGAATGCCCTCTACTCGGCCAATTGGAGTTTAATTATGAGAGCGCGGAGGAATATGCAAGTGCCAAGCTTCCTGCTCGAAATAATCACAAGTTATTTTGGGAGGGGTTCCACAGGGATCCGTTCTAGGCCCTGTCCTGTGGAACATTATGTATGGTGGAGTACTATGCATGGGGAGACCAAAAGGAGTGGACATAATCCGATACGTCGATGACATCGCGGTGGTGATAGTAGCTAATACCCTAGAAGAGGTGACGCATAACTGCAACAACACTATCAAAGACGTGAAGATATGTATGACTTTGCTCACGACGCATGTCTGGAATTAGCGGACCACAAAACTGAAGCTATTCTCATAAGCAGCCGCAAGAAAGTTGAGCGCTTGATAATACAGGTAGGAGATCACTCTATCTAGTCAAAGCCCTACATAAAGTACCTAGGGTCACAGCTTTATCATTTGAATCAGCAAGAAATGCATTAGAACCAGAGGTAGGCAACGGAGATTGATATCGTCCATGCTATCAACGAAGGAAGCATGGGACATCGCCAACAGAATCCTTGTAAGCATCATGCAGTAACTACAGGTGGAAAACCAAACCCCAAGAGCTAAAGAGGGAGAAAACCTTGGATCATAAGAAGGAGAAATCATGACGTCAAAACCTGTCCCTACGATGCCTATATGCCTGCCGAATGCCTATAGGAGGAATCAGGACAGGGTTAGGGTGTATTTTAGCCACGTATACATACAGTAGCATGGAGTCTGGCATAACTTGTAGCACGGGCTACCGAGTATCTATAAAGGATTTCACCGCTCCAGCACACAAAAAAAAAAAAAATAAAAAAATTAAAATAATGAGGGACAATCAACAGAGAGCTTAAATACTCAGGTTTCATCAGACTTTTCGATAACACTCCCAGATGTTTCCACAAAACGATACGTTAAAAAAAGACACAAGACCTTGTGACGGAAAATATTAGAAAAAGAATACTGATGTCACTCTCCGACGATGGAACTACATAGGTCAAGAGGTGATTTGATCATTGTAGTTAAAAGTTACTATAATAACGCTTTCTGGAGATGTACGGGTCCTTAAATTGCAGTAAGGACAAAAATAGTAGTTGTGCTCATTAGCAGAGAACTCATAGAGTTTACCATAATAATAGTAAACCTTTTATGTCATTGTATCTAGGCCGGAGTTAGGGTTTTTTGGCTATCTGTTAAACAACACCTCCTGTGTATAGCAGAAGTAAGCGTTGTCCTAGTAAGGATCATGCCAGATGTTGGTAAGACAATGCGCTGGGATTGATGAAAGAGGATGAAATTTTGTGTTAAGTACACGTATATCCTTATGAATATCTTCCTAACAATCGATTTTATATTCTATAAGCGCAACAAGATTGATAAAACCACGGCAGTGATCGATGCAAGGATAAACATAAAGCATAGAACGACCAATATTGCAGGAAACATCGTAATCCATATGTTTTCATCGGTAGATAAATGGGACGCAGGCATGCAAATTTCAGCGATTAAGGAAATCAATGAAGAACTACTATAAATGTATCCCTAAAGAATCAATGAAGGACGCAGTGCTGCTGACGGTGTGCATCAGTGTGATAGGAATGTGAGAAAGAGGTGCAGCAGGATAGATGCATTCCACTGACATTAAATCGAGTCTACAGTCAAATGTGCAATAAAGACTTCTAAATACACTACATTGGCCATAAAAATGAGGGTTAATGGCTTTGGATAATACTTCTCTTTTTCCAGAAAAGACTTTCTTTCAGTTATAGCGTTGCATCACGTAATTGAAACATCCAAGTTACTGATCTGAAACAAGTGAGATCTATGACACAGACTACAGTGTATTCCTTAAACTTGCAGAAAATATTGGCGATATCAGACTTGTACAGCAAAGTAGGTCTCATGGCAAAGTTTTAAATTTCTATCAAAAATTTATGGCATTTTAAAAAGATAAAGGAATTGTCTTTATCTCATCTGTGATAGATTTAGCTTTTTGTACTAAGACCACAAATTTTGTATCCGACAGTCGGTACCATCTGCTTTCTCCAACCACATTCATTTTAATTCATCAATAACACAAATGATCGTCAAGCCTTGTCAAAATGTGGTATGCTTTTAAGTGCGTGGCTTCATTGTTAAATAAGTTGTTCAATAAATAAATAAATCTCACCAGTGCAGGGTTATGAAATAAATTGGCTGCCTTATGCAATTTCTCGAGGAAACAGACTGTTATTTTTTATTGAAAATTACCGCACCTAATAAAATCTATGTCTGTTAGTTTTTTGCCTCCGTTTTTCTCATTTCAAATGGTTTCTCAGAAATCCCTTTCGAATAAAAAAAGACAACCCTCTCTATCACTGAAAGAATCATTCAATACCTTAACGGTTATTTAAATGATATCCATGATGATTACTGTCTGTTTCGAACACGCAATCACCAAAATTCCGTTAAACTATCAACTAATCCGTAACCCAGAAGCTAATACACAAAAAAACCTTCTCATTCCAATCTCCAACGCATCACCAAACAAAACAAAACTAAAAAAAAAAAAAGCTCGTAAATCCATCTTATATATAACTTTCCCTTACGTACAACGTTGAAGGACAATTAAATTTGCATTTAGATAAATGCCTAGCCAAAAAGATTTATCACTGCACAAAGGCCTGCGGCCAAACAGGCAGGCGGTAGAATAAATTGAACTACAAAATGAAAAATACAAAAAACTTACACCCGAAAGGCCTTTGCTCCATTGCGTCCCGTTTTGCGCCAGGATACCACGATTAACTAAAATTACGTTATTTGCGAACGCGAGGTGTAATGATGGGCTCTCGCTAAACGAATGCGATTAAAGTTAATGACATAACCACAGAGGGCGAGCAATCGAATAAATGGACTTGGCTATTCACAAAATTGATGTCTCTCTGTGGGCAAGTGGTGTTGCTCGTCAAGGACGAGATGGGGAGACTAAAAGGAATTTTTTTTTCCTTTCCTTTCTAGAGAAGAGAGAGAGTGATGTTCTTTTTCTCTCACGTAGAGTTATTAGTTTGATTAAGTTGAACATTAATTAAACAGAAATATAGATAAAGAAAAATATTTATGATGATTAAACAAAAGAGTTGAATTGCGAACTTTTTTTTATTCATATTTGTGCATTCTAAGAGTGAGTAAGCATTCTAAGAATTTTTATGTGAAGACGTTGGTCTTTCTGTATTCTGTTGGATATGAAGTATTAAAATTTTTACTATTTGGAGTACAATACATAATCTTATTGAGAGATCTACCCTCTTATTGAATCACGGGGAGCAGCTGATACCGACGTGAAGTCACCCTCGCCAACAGGGAAAAATGAAAATTTGTTGCGCCTAATTGTTGCCGATGTTCGATGCTGCAATACGATGTCAAAGGGCAACGAACGAATGATACTCATTGCATTGTCCTTCCAGCAAGATGTTGCCTTCCGTATTTTGATGGAATGTAGAGAGTAGGTAGCGCTGATTCGGTTTTCGATGGATGACAAGGTGCGATAGGTAACAAGGGATGCCAAATGGTAGTTTAAAGAATGGGATGTTACCGATTGAAGGTTTGCTACAGTAAATAACCGTAATATTGCGGTTTTTAGTTTTCATTTAAGAGCATATGTTTCGATTGTTTTGTATTATTTTTTTTTTCTTGTGCTGTTTGATTTTAGAGTTCATCTACCTTTTCTTCGTAGACATAATGTCAGACAGTAGAAGGGAATTCATAAAAGAATTGTTCACAGACTATCCACTTCTCTCAATTGATTATAGACTCTTCACTTCGCATACATGCAATAAAGAGCTGTGTCAGATGCTACTAGATTAATAAATGTTAGACTAGGTGACTAAACTTAGAAGTGTGCGAATGGTAAGTACTTATTTATGCAGAACCCCAAGCGAAGTCTTCGTCTAATGCGATGTATGTTGATGTGATCTCCATTCGACTTGTCATCTCTGATTTGTTCATTGTAACTGGTGCAACCAAATGGACATTTGTGTTATAGATGTTCTCGAAATAATTCCTTTTAGCTTATGACTGGTTTTGTCTGTAGCTGGTTGAGTTTACAAGCTCATATCATATTCTACTTATTTTTACTGTTCCATTCTCAATGGTAAGTACAAGCTGTCACGACTTTACAAAGTACTAGGACCCTTCGCCACGTTGCATAATACAAACAATCAAGAGAAAATATTTATATTTTATTATTTAAGATTGAATTGAAGATTACCCTGAAACAAATCAATAAAATTCAATTTCCATTTTGCACATTTGTACTTCGACCTTTCCTCCTCACATGCATGCATACCAAGCCTTGAATTTTGACATGGGCTTAAGATTGATTTTTATTTCCGCAGCTGCCACCCATTCCGGTATAGAATCTATACCCAAACAGGGCGAAAGATTATTATTAAAATCCTTAAGAAGATATTACGAACACAGCAGACAAAAAAAAAAAAACGGAAACCCTCTGCCTGTAACCCATAGTAACATCCAACTCGCTTCGCATTTCTGTGTAGGAAAAATCAATTTGGCGTGAAGGTAAGGAAAACCTTGAGATGATAGGATGAAGATCACTTTTGACGATGTAACGAACATCTGGGCGCACAATGAGCACGTACCCGAAACACCACTCCGCCTGAGCGCACGAGTTCCATCCAAGGGGGAAAATGCGGCGCGTAATGTCTTCAGGGAGTTGAATGAAAAAAAAAAAAAAACGGGCGACTGAAACGAAACACAAAAAATTGAATTAAATCAGTGAAAACATTTTTTTTTTCAACGGTCCCTGCTGTTGATCACTTTTTTAAGGACTTTTTCTTTTCATTCTTTCTTCTTTACCTACTCATCAATCTTTACGACAGACAACCCCATTTTGAGACGGAAAACTATGCCAAGTTATGATAGGGAGGAAATGTCTTTGTTGGGTTGTGTAACTACGCTCACCCTCCGGGTGTGGATATTCTGCAAACTGCGCATATTCAGGGGGATGACGCTATAGCCCGCATGAATTGAAAGCCGCGAGAACTTGATTTTTGCTGGAATCGCCAAATGGGACATTCTTCAGCTGCTACTTAGAGGTGGAAAGCAGGATCCTTGAACAGGGCTTATGGGTGGTTTCTTTTATTCAAAAGCTGTCTATGGAACTTAATTTGATTTATTTACGTGTTTTGCAAGGAGAAGGGTCTACATTTCGAGTTTCTTTCAAGTTTTGTGATATTTTTAAGAATGTTATACGGTTGATTGCTTGAGAATGGCCATTGTGATGGAATGAGAACATACTGGAGAAGTATGAGGGTACGCATCTGTGTTGTTTTATATAAAACCGTTTCCAGTTTATGTGTCGGTTGTTTGGTGATCTTTCTCCTAATATGAGACTGCTTTCTGTAACTAAAGTGTAGTATCTGTCACTCACTACTGTAAGGCTGAAATATTGGTGACGTGAGTGCTGATACCACGCGCCTTTACAGCTTTCTCCTAATACAAGAAAATTTTAGTAAAGTTAGCTCACTGGTTACATGGATTAGAAGCGTCTGAGTGCCTCAGTATAGTGTTTCAAATCACGATGAAAAAATGAGACTCCGGATGGAATTTTAAGGAAGTCTGGGGGTAACAACCCCATCTGATCTGATCTGATTGCGTTGTTTTAGTTCGGGGACGGTATCAACTGTGAAAGAAAACCAAAAACACAGTCTGAGCTCTAGTTTACAATTCCTGGTTTGATGAAGAGTATCGAGAAGCACTTACAGCAAAACGATTAACATAAAAGCGGCGCTGTAAAGAATGAACAGAGTGTGACTAGGATCAGAAAAAAAAGAAACTAAATCACGAGAAGCACTCGGTTACATTCACCGAAAGGGTGAGAGATGACATTTGAAGCAAACCTACAGGGATATCGATGTTAAACTTGTAGTGCTGAGAATATGCCAAAGGTATTTCCAGAGAATTGTCAATAAATGAACCATTCAATGTGTTCCAGACGTCATTTCCATTTTCCTATTAACATGAAGGGCTGCAGCCAAACCGGACTCCCCCGAGATCTACATAGCTATTGAAGATCCATATTAACATACAGGTGGCTTTCATGGCAGCCGAAGCTAAAACAAATGCATGGCCCAGCATAGCCTTCGTCATGAGACCTAATCCAGTTGCAGCTCTCGACCTCGTCGCAGCTCTACCCAACGCCCAGTATTCTTCACTTACATATGTCGGATGAGAATCAACTGAAGAGATGGAAGTAGCATTTTGCTATGATTTAAACCGTGTATTCCCTTGCAATATACACTCCAGTAAGTATGAGATCATTACCACGATATAAGGACTGAAAAAAAAACAAAGCGGTAGGAATCGACGGCATACCCGTGGGGCTATTTCGAACTAGAGGGGATCAAAGAACACTTGGCAGATACACAAGATGCCGAACAAGCCGGTTTTCGTTCTGAATTCTCCTGTGCCGGCCACATCAACATCCTTCGGCTCATCAACGTGCAGTGCATTGAATATCGTTCACAACTTCATCTGGTATTCATCGATTTTGAAAAGGTGTTTGATAGTGGCGATCGGAAATTTATTTCGGGTGCCTTGCCAGGAGAGGTAGTCCAGATACCTAAGCTAATAGCAATTATCGAGGCTACATACGATGAGTCTTAATGTCACGTTTTGCATACAGGAGTTCGAAAACTTGGCTGACAGTGTATGCCTACTCTCTCACAGAATAATCGACCTTCACCTTCGACGCTCCCCTTACTTAGCGATTGTTGAGAGGGAAGCAGATGTCATTATCAGACTGGGATCGAACCTAGCTCATATATGCATTGATGGACAAACGGTTGAGAGAGTAGAGAGTTTCCACTACCTTGGGAGTATTGTCTCAACTGATAGAGGAACCGAAATGGTTATAGTCAGCAAAATTTTGCCAAGTAACCAATTCCATTAACTGAAACACCAAGCTACGACTGTTCCATTTCTACGTTGAATCCGTGTTGCTATATGGATGTGGTACTGGAAAGTAACCCCTACTATCACGAAAGAGCTGCAAACGTTCGTTAATAGGTGCCTACGCGAAATCTTAAGGATTTTGTGGCCAAACCGTATCTCTAACGAAGAGCTTTGTCGGAGAACGGACCATGAACCAATAGGCACAACTATACAAGGACGAAAGTGGCTGTGGATTGGACTGCTCCATAGCTATTAGCTAATCACGCGATGCAATGGAACCCACTAACTCAGTATGGCAGGATACGCGGCGGTCCTAAGTGCATTTGGCGCAGAACAGTAGAGAAGGAAGCAGGGCAACTGGGAAAGAGCTTGGGAGAGCTGAAGCACATTGCCAGAAACCTCTTACGATGGCGTGTAGGCATTGCGGAGGCCCTACGACCCATAAGGTAATACAGGACATAAGTAAGCAACTGGCTTAGTAAGCATTTTATGGAACATTATCCATCAATCAATCTTACCTGATGTGATGAGCTTCAATCTGCTCGGAAACACTTTTGGGAAATAGTCTGTGATAAGTTCCGTTTTGAAGAAGAAGATCTGTTCTATGGGCACTGTACAAGAAATCATCAAAAAATTTCCGCATTTGGTATATCGAATCCAGTTCGTTATGAAATGTACCATAATGATCCCATATTGCTAGTCTCAGAATGATGTTCCATATGAAATTTTCAAAATTGATACTGATATGGTTTGAGACGGCTTTCCGGGCTTTGATGGGAGTCATTAAACCTTTGACTTTATAAAGGAATTCATTCGTTCAATCAACGATACATATGTCGATATGGAATCCAATAGATACAGATTGAAAATGAGTTTCAGAACTATGTAGGTAGATAGGTAGGTTCTTTGGAACCTAGGGTGCACCTTTTTGTTGCCACAAAATACGTGCAAAACCTAGATGATGTAAATTAGACCCAACCCGTGGAGTTCAAATAACGAATCCAATCCTTTTTTCAGCTATCTCGCCGAGCTCCACGAAGAAGGTTTTTTGGTGTGCAGCTTGGTCCTCGTTAAGGCCGGACATCTGCAAAGGAACTGATGTAGAGAATCTTTTTCATTAGTATCCTTCCAGCTTCTGAAAAATATATTGTGAAGGATACCAAGCTTGACCGCATAACCCCCATTGGGCAGTGACCTGTGGTAATGGTTACAATTTTGCCATATCTGGTCTTGATTTACCAAGTAGCTCGTTTGAGTTCGGTTTGTTTTTATCAGGCCATGTCGTTTTTGAGATGACACAACTAGTCGGCCTGTTTCACCCGTGTTTGACAAGTTTGAGGAGGTAAAGATGTATGTTGACCTTAGCGGAATATCGGCTCTTTTCGCTTTTAAGGGCCGACCAGCTCATGGCGACGCTCATAATTACTGTGACCTGAGACCTAGATGAGTGCAATTGTTTAGTGGACCCTTATGTGATTGTTTTCAAACCAGCACTACCAATTTAGAGGATGTGGTGACCGTATCAATGGCTTTAATAGCAGCTTGGCTGTCTGAAAAGATAGCGTGTGATTGTGACTGAATGTAGGTAGAATTTTCAGCAAACGGCAGGCTTTCCGAATCGCAAGAAACTCCGCTTGGAAAACACTGGCAGAGTCTGGAAGACAAAAAGACTTCGATATATTTAGTTGCTCAGAAAAGAGGCCTGCGCCGACTCCTACTATATATCTACTTCATAGTCGCTGATAACGCTTCCATTCTCCTATTCTTCTCTGGTATTTTAACTGAAAAGGATTTCCTAAAATTGAGCGTTGGTATCTTGTATTCAGTAGAGGATGAAACCAATCCTCTTGGAATCGTTTCCAATGTCTATACGTCTTAGTAGTCCAGCACTTAGATTCCCTAAGCCGGATAGCACTACATGTAGTGCCATAGTTGAGTCTTTTATATGAAGTTCGAGAGGGGGATTAGGATCACACTTAGAGCATCTATTGGACAGGACTTCAAAGCTCCTATTATGCATATATACGCCGGTCTTTGTATTTTTTTTTTAAGTTTATCAATATCGTACTTCTTGCTCAAGACAGGCCACCAAACGATGGTAAGAATTGGACGCACAGCGGTTGTGTACATCCATATGGTTATCTTTGGCTGGAGTCCCAAGTTTTTGATGAATGATGTTCTATATTGAGCGTCCAACTGAGTTTCGGATCTAGTATTTTGCCAAGGTATCTTTCACATAAACAGAGTGGCTGACCATTTAATTGAGGGAGAGTCGTCAGTCTTTTCTTGACTTACTCCGATGGCATTGCTCGTGGCCCATGAGCATATCTTATCCAGAGCACTCTCCATGAGTTGACTTATCGTGAAGACTAACACCAGTATAACAATGTCATCTGCGTACGCAACCACATTAACCCCCACCTTATCAAGTAGCCCTAAAATTTTGTTAATTGCCATGAGCCATATCAAAGGAAAGAGAACTCCTTGTGAGGTGCCTCTAATGACCGTCTTAGTTAGAATACTGTTGCCTAATGTTTCCTGAATTATTCTAGTTTTTAGAATACAATCCATTGACTGAGAAAACCTTTTACACCTAGCTTGGTGAGAGTTTCTTGAATAGCTTCAGTGTGAAAACTCCTTCTTTGTCCAGTGGAGATCTTTTTCCACCGTACGCACCACCTCAGGAAGAGCCGTCTCAGTAGATTGACCTTTGAGGTAAGCATGCTGTGATTTCGACAATGGAGGACTCTTTAAAGTTTTTATTAAGATCTAGGATAAGTTCTAAAGTTTTTAGTACAAAAGAAGATAGGCTAATAGGCCTGAAATCCCGCGTGGATTCATGACCTCGCCAGCCCACTTTCGGAATGAGAACAACTTTGACAGGTCTCCAAGACTGAGGGACATGATTTAAATATAAACTGCTCCTATAAATCGGTGGTAGCCAGGAAATTGCTATTTCTTGCAGTTTCTGTACCATAATAGGCATAATGCTATCAAGGCTGGGTGACTTATTATATAAGGGGTGAAGCTATTTGTGGACTAAGAGATTTTATTCTCCGTGATAATGTTCGTAACTTGTTATGCATCACCGACACTGCAACCTGGAAAGTGTACTCTCATAACAAGTTCCAATGGTTCCGCAGTAAAATCAGTCCAGTTTCCGTCCGTCTTTTTTATAAACTCATGTGTTCTGTGAGTTCTGTGAACTATGTACATCTTCAACAAACTGTCCAAAGTTGGGATCCTCTCTGACAAAGACTGACAAGACCGAAGGTGACTCTGATCTAAATTATTTTGTATATCTAACATTAGTAACTTATTTCGATACAATACCCTGAAATACAGTCGACCGGAGGGATTCATTTGGAGTCTGTATCTTGTTAAAGATGTCCGTGCTGTCCTTCAGTATGGACGATGCAATTTGGTGGTATTCTTATTCAGGAGGAAAATGGACCAAATCTTAATCAGTATCATGTTGACAGTTTTGTGGAAATGTCCTCGACGTGGTTATAATAGAGAAAGGTCGGTTGCTAACAATGCATCGTTCAAGAGTTTCATTTTCGAGCTATGATTCCAAATGGATGTTGTCAAATGGTCAAAATATCTTGGTCTACTGGGGCAATAATGACTCTTACTTATTTCCACCAGCCCACTTATGTATTTTTTAGGCTTCAAGTATCGCAGTAATGGTATTTTAGACTCTAAAGCTTTTGTTGAACTTCGCACCAAAAACATTAGTGCAGTGCGAAGAAGTGAGTAGAATTTGGTAGAGGTCTGCGATTGTATCAACATTTTGGATTCTGTGCCAGGAGATATGGCGAATACATTAACCTCTTGTTGGATGCCCCTATAGATGAATTTTGCGATGGAGCAATAGGCCTAGCTTCTCTTAACCATTCATGTTGTGCATCTTCTATTCTTCACACGAATGGCAGTGACCTACTGTTTAATACCATGTTACTACATAATCTCAATTTCTACGCACTAAACAAATGGCCAATCCAAAGCAAAAGGAGCAAAACTACGTTGTTCACTTTCCGGCGTTTATGTGCGAATTCCCAAATGAACAATACGAGGAGGTACAATGCACGTAAATTATTTAAATTATAGTTCTTTTCATTTTTTTTTTATTCATTTTGTAAATTTTTACCTCAATTTGCATAAGACTTCCTTTCTTTCTCGAAGAAGAAAGAAAGAAACGGATCCCAAACCAACCAAGCGTAAACTGGATTGACATTATTCTCCCTCTTCGCCCAAGGAAGACTGTAATTTACTGGCATCACCTTACCGGATGTTAACTCTTTTTTTTTTCATGCTTTTTTGTACCCTTTGCCTTCGATGTAGATCACATTTCAATTTCACGCCCATTACCACGTGCTGAGGACAGAATCAAAACAAAATTGCAACAAAATCTCTGCACCCACGATCCAGGCAGACACACTTCCTCTACAAAGTGATATTAGTTCTTTTTTTTTCTGTTCCAAGGAAAAAGGCGCCAATTTAAATAATTTTTTATGACACGTGCCTCGTTGTCTTGTTATTTCAGGTTATCATAAGGATCAGTCATCACCCTCGCATCTCAAAAGATCCAAAAGATACACACAAGACGTACAAATGTATGTATCTACAAAATGCTTCTGTACCATTCATATCGAAAGGAATTCGTTTCGAAATCAGCTGGTCCTGTATCCTGTGCCATGGATGGAGAGAAATTGGCGCGCTGTCAGATTGGATCATTATGCATTGTTAGTCATTACAAATCCTTAATCATACAAAAGGGAGAAGAAGAAAAAAATATTTTCAAAAAGAGAAGCACGACAAGGAACGAATAAAAGGACACCCGCATGCAGCAATTCGTAACTTGTGTGTAAACAAGATCGAACAAAAAAAATGTCACTTTGTTTCGTCACAAGGGATCCTGTTACACCCGTGAGGGAGTCTAATAAATTTATGACTATGGTTTCATGCTTCCGATGATAGAGGTGCAACGGTGAAAGATGACGAAAGAGGAATTCCTGTATCGAGTTACGTGAACAAATACTTTTAATATAAAATTACGCAACGTATTATCCTTAAAGTTCAGTGAATAGTGATATTTATTGGATGTAAGTGCGAAGGCGACTAATAGATTCCCAATGGTTATTAGGAACAAACAAGGTAATTATGTATAACAAGGTAATTATAAAAAATCTGATATAGCAAATTTTTTGCATCAATTGATACTTCATGGTTGGGGTTAATACCTGTAGAGGAATCCTTATGAATATTAGCGGAAGGTAAGCGAAGGTTTATGGGAAAAAAGTACTATGAAGGCGCCTGTTTTGTTATGAGACTGTTGTAGATTAATGAGAAACGATAATTGGAGACGGAAAAGCTTAGGTTACTCTCGACTATACTTGGACCTTGAACTTGCTTATTTGGAAGTGTTTTTTCGACCTTAGTGTTTGTGGACATTCCATAAATATGTGTGTGAGTCATCCCAAAGGACAGGAACTATCTAAGATGTCGTCAAATGGCGTCAAATTGTACGTTTTTTTCTCACGAAGCAACTTACCTGCATCTTACCTCTGAACTAACTATATGACAAGAAGGATCAGTTAAGCCTTAAGCAAGGACCTGATCATCGTGCATAATGAATACCATTTAATGTTACAGTACGAGTACTTTTGGTATTATCGTAAAAAAAATTAAAACCAATAATTCCGTGTGTTCAGCTATATCTAAGAGGAATCGTCGACTTATTAAGGATAATTTGAAAATTCTCCCTACTCTTAATCCGGTCATGAAATTACGTACCGGAAACTCCTCTATTATTAACTAACTTGAATTCCTTTCGCAGGAAGCGCTTACATCCTTTGACAACCACTGTTCGATAAACACTTTGAAATCCGCATTTCCTCCAATGGGAGATGATCTTGGACTATAAAAGGAGTTCATATGTGTTTATACAGACGGATCTGTTTTTTTTTCTCGGTTGCGCCAACGGATGTGTAATCTTCTAAAGATACCAGTAACCCGGGTTCCTGGCATGCACGATTAGCAGACCTGATTACTCGATTCCAGGAATACGCCTACGCACTAAATACACAACCCACACACTTTAACCACTCTCCCCGCGGAACCGACGTTAGGTATTACTTCGCGGAGCTGGTTAGCAATTTAAGCTCTTCTTTCCCCGTTTGTTGATTCAACATTGGGTTCAGCGTTTGCTGTTCTTTGCTGCGTAAGAGGCCCCGTCGGGGGACGACTTTCGTTGATGCTCTCCCTGACTCTTTCTAACCGTCGAAGCTCCTTCACGATCACTGCCGCAACCTGCTTCACCGCTTCCCATATTTCGCTCGATGTCAGCATATGATCCACTAGGTTCTCGGGAGTTGGTCTTTCTCCGATTTTTTCCTCTAGTAGTCTGCATGCTACACTGACGTGAGGGCACTGAAAAAATATGTGGTACATGCACATCTTCGGTGGACTCGCCGCAGTTTAAACAATTTGGAGAATCTTTTATACCAAGCCTATTCAGGTACATTCGAAATCAGCCATGTCCGGTTAGGAACTGGCTTAAGTAGAAATCTACTTCTCCGTAGTCTCGGTCCATCCATTTGTGGACATCTGGTATGAGTCGATGGGTCCACCTATCCTTTGTGGAGTGAGTCCATCTCACTTGCCATGCTTTCATACTTCGTTGTTTCTCTTCTAGCTTGATATCTCTGACTGAAGCATGAGGATCCTGAATTTTGGCATCGTAGGTCCTATGTAGCTCGGTGGCCGGGATATCCGCTGGTAGCAATCCCATGTAGCATCCTCTGATACTGTTCGGTATGCACAGCAAACCCTCAATGCACACAGTCGGTTGACTGAGTTTATTCTTTTTGCGTATGACTTGACTGTCACAGCCTTGGTCCATATTGGTGCGGCATACATTATGATGGACTGCACCATTCTTGACAGGACTAGTCTCCTTTGTTGTCTAGGTCCTCCAATATTCGTCATTATTCTTGATAGGGCAGCACTCACCTTTGCAGCTTTATTGCACGTTCTTTCAACGTGCTCCTTGTAAGCGAGTCTAGCATCGATCATCATACCTAGGTATTTGATAGCAGGTTTTGACATTCTCTCTTTTCTTGCGACTGCTTACTAGTACAACTTCTGTTTTGTGTTCTGCGAACTCTAGTTCAGCTGCTGACATCCATCGCTTTACATTCATTAGCAATGTCCTCTATCTCTTCCAGGTGTTTCGCTACTACCACAATTGCTATGTCATCGGCAAAGCCTTTGATTTTCGCCTCATTAGGAATTCCAAGTCTTAGAACCGTATCGCACATAATGTTCCATAGAATGGGTCCTAGTACCGATCCTAGGGGAACTTCACTGATATGTGGTACTGCCTTACTCCATCATTGGTATCGTAGAACAGAAACCGTTTCTCGAAGTAGCTGAGCATAATTTTTATTAATGGCCATGGCACCATCCTTGACAAGAGTGAGTGCACTATGAGACCCCAGTTTGGAGAGTTGAACGCATTTTTGACGTCCAGCGTTACTACGGCTCCATATTTCTTTGCACCTCCTCTCCATCTCCTACGCTGGATAGCTTCCTCCAAGGTTGAAGTCACCCTCCGTATAGCAGCTACTGTAGAACGAGCCTTTATAAAGCCATACTGCTGGTTCCAGAGTCCTCCGACTTCATCAATTGCCACCTTCAGTCGGTTGCATATGAGCCGCTCTAGTATTTTACCCATTACGTCTAGCAGGCAAATGGGACGATACGACGAGGGCTCATCTGGTGGTTTTTCTCCTTTAGGCAGCAGTACCAGACGTTGCTTTTTCCATTGGTTTGGAAAACTCCTTCATTTAAGCACCTGTTGTACTTTTCCACAAATGCCTCTGAGTTTGTTTTGATAGCTAACTTAAGGGCCTTGTTAGGTATGCCGAAGAAGAATGCGACTAGACACTGATGAACTCTGCCGAGGCTGTGACGACACGGACGCACAAGAGAGCACATATCACTTCCTATGCGAATGCCAAAGCCTATGCAGAATTAGGAAAACGGCCTTCGGTGAATAGCATTCCGAGGATTCTGGCGAGCTGTCAGGAAAGCCACCATTTCCATCCTGAAATTTATAACAATATCGGGTTGGTTCAGGGAGGCCGCTTAGCTATTCCAAAGCTACAGACCAACTTTTGTCGTTGTTTTAGGTTATCCACGGCAGAGGTTCACAATGGATCCACAGCAGCTTATACAAAGCTAGGAGTTACGAGTACCTACGGAGTGAAGAACTTATTATTAGGGAGCACATAAGCACATTCTAAGCGATCTGGATAGAGATTCTGAAATCTGCATTTATAAAGCTGTTGGAAACACATCATGTTGATTGCGCCTACCTCATGACCTTTTATGATACTACTAAGAGGTCTTAGCCTAGCCTTCTACACCTTGAGACCACCCAGCAATGGAATATGTAAATCTAGTCTACCAATCTGGGCCTAAGTCCACCAACCATTTTACTCCACGGATTGAGTGTGGGCTTAGAGGGTCTTGCTTCTACATGTTCAGTAAAGGCGAGTTTTGGTTGCAAAAGGATGGCCAAATACTTAACCATAGTGAATAAGGTAAGTGACCACGTTTACTCTAGTTTGTCAGCAGCATTTCTTTTTTCAAAAAACGCTCCATTACTCACTTTGGTTTCAAAACCAGAGTCGGACGTGTCAGCCAACATGTTCGCTATTTTTCTGGAACTCTAGCCTCCGATTCATCTATTGTCTAGTACAAGTTTCAGGTATTGCAGGAAGCTTAAGGTAACTTTTTGCTGAGTTGCTGTTACCCCTCTGACGTCAATCAGTTGAGATTATAACCGCCTGCATATGTTTTTGCTCTACTAAAACCCGTTGGTATGAATCATACAAAATTTCCAATGAAACGCTCCACACAGGCGACGCTAAAATTACAATAATTAAACCCGACTCGAGTCTAAGTCTGACTTACAAAGCATAACAACCCCCTACTCTCGAGTTTCATATTCAAATTTCATCCCACACTCGTACAGACCATTGCCCGGAAGGGTTGTGATCTTCCTGTGAATATCTACTTTGAGTCAGCGCTCCCGCACAATAGCCCACGTACAGCAGGCTACACACATCCCAAAGCCCCGGTGTGGGCGTTGCAAAGCAACATCAACTTCCAGATTCAGACAACATACCAGGATTCAATCCGATTGCCCTACGGGTGGAATTTAGGTCTCCTCCTGTACCAGTGGTGGAATCATTTTTTAATCGCCAAACTAAAACGTAAAATAATTAGAATTGACTTTTTTGCCCTTGGCACGTGTGGTGGACGGTGGCGGCAGCAGTAGAGTCTCCTCCACCAGCCGGCAGTGTACCATCTCTTCGTCGTCGTCGTCGTCGTAGTCGTCGGCGTCGAATGAACTTGATGTGGGTACAAAACTCCTCCATCATCTTTGTTCATCTTGCACTGGTGGTTCATGCTCAAGGGCTAATTGGTCCCATAGTGGAGGAGTTGCCGCTGCGGCTGCGCGCCTCCGATAACAAATGATTTTCATTTTGCTGCGTGCTCCCTACTGCTGCTGCTGTTGTTCCATTCCATTGGTGATGAAGAATTGCAAAGTTTACTTGAGTACGCGTTCAGTATCGAGGTAGTAGTATCGAGGGCCTATAATTAGAACCGAATTTTATTTTTGTTTAAACTTTTAAATGTCGCTTAGAGGTACGTTCGAATTAGTTAAAACGATTATAATTCGTTTCGTTTCGATGCAGCACGGTGCGTGTTTTTGTTTTACAAACTTAATTGAGTGGTATGCATGCAGTTATGCGGACTAAGGCTTAAAGTCGAATTTCTCAAGTCATTCATCAAAAGTGTTAATAGAATAGGCTTTTGGGCTGTGAAAGTGTAAAATGGAATTTCGATTGGAATGTCTGCCACGATTTCCACTTAACAATGACAATGTATCTGAATGTATCTGCATGTATCTACATGTAAATCCAGCACCTTCAGTCGGTTAAATTGTTTCCGATTACGAAGGACTTTAATGCAGGATCACACTGTTGCAGAAGAATCTACTCGTATCCTATCCAATAAGATGCATTCCTGTTAGAATGAATATCCCAATCTTCTGAAATTAGTCTACATTCCAATTGGATTCCAAAGGACTGACACATTCGCGTAGGATGTGGAATATACGTTCCACATTAAATAAATCCATTGGTGACGATAATGGTGTGAAGAGAAATTTATTTGTTAGACGCAATATTTTATTAAAGGCCCAGTGGACACAGGACGATGCGGATGTCACGAATTACAAGTGTTTGCGCCTGGCAGTGAACATAGAGCTATTACTCTAGCACGTCCGTCCGACTTTGTGACAGCATAATCGACGCGTTCTGTGCCGCTGGCTAATGCTGTGCGCGCACTGCACACACAGACGACCTGCGTCCAATAAAGCAAATTCACGAGGCAATAATTCAGTGGCGGATTTAGCCCATCACTGGCGCGCCACATTAGAAAATGGACACATGAAATTGTTGTATATGTCGGTTGGCATGAAGTTGTAACTTTGGCGCGCTTCGAGTTTCCCATTCAAATGTCTGTCACTGAGACCGGGCCTGGTCGGAGTGAAAATTCAATCGGAGCTGTAATCGAATTGGTTTTAAGCTGGGAATGCGGTTTAATTGGACTGCTTAGTCCTGACAGGCTTACATTGAAGAAGTTTCAAATTGGTTTGGAATTTTTGGTTCTAATAAGACATTGTATTCTAAATATGATTCATACTTGTAGCGGGCAGTAGTTACTTCATTGTGATGGTCTAAAGGGTAGGATTTCATAGTTCAATGTTAGAACAGACAAGATAGGTAGTATGCTTAGGTAGACGATCGCGTTTTGGCTTACATTCGACAATATTACTGAAGTAGCTTCATCAGAAAAGATCCGCTTAAGGGATTGTTTATTTATGCAGTGATAGGTGTCATAAAGTCAGTTCGAGATGGATTAGGAACAGATGTGGGGTCCATCTTATTGGTGATGATGATCTTCAACTACGCACTATGCCGCAGCATTGACAGACTAAGTGGTTCGTAAGTGTGCCAACAATTAAGAGACAATCTTTAGCAATTTGTAGAAACAATAATATGCTCATACACCGCCATCGACCAAGAGCATTGGTGTGCTGTGAGCACTGTTTTTAGAACTGGTTCTCGAAGAACTATCTGTCGATCTAAACAAGGTCATAGGGCGTGCCAAATATCAATAGAGCTAAAGTGGGGTTAGACCAGGGTACATTTGTTCGCCAATATTGTTCGAATTGTCGACAGAAAACATAGGTATTATAGGTACATATACGCAGATGCCAAAGGTTATAAATTGTTGGTCTATCATTGACGACTGTGCTAGATTAATACTGAGGAACAAGAGTTTGATATCTCTACTTACCTAAAAGTGAATACAAGAACACCTGCTGCGAAGAGGTAAAGGGGGATAATCAATGGCTCGTAAACCATTGTAGATATCCGCAGCATTGTAGACACATATTCAAAGCTTGTATGTAAGATAAACAAGGATTGCATCATTCTCCAAATAGGTGCCATTAAGGATTAAGATGGGAATAACTTTATAGAAACGAATTCTGAGGAAAAAAGTTCAATAACTTGAATGATCTTGCTTCACATGCTAAGGGAGCAGCAAGAAAATGTGGCTGTGGGACCGTTTATAGAATCACTAACAAACTAGTAGGTCATCAGAGTTCCTGATTACTTACTGAGTGGACATCTGGACTATGCTGACGATATCTGTTTGCCCTCACATATATTTTGGGACCTGCATTAAATGGTTCACAAACTGGAAGCTGAAGTATACAAAGTGAGACTGAAGACTAACATGGCCAAGGCAGAAGTTCTCAGATCCTTAAATTCCATCGCTCAATTAGACATTGCTGGATAGAAGGCGGAAGGACGATTGTCTCGACCAAAAATGTCACCGAACTCGATGTAGGCAACAAAATCAGCAAAGTCAAAGCTGCCATGGGAATCATGTCGAGTAGTAATGTTTACACCAAAACCAAACTGCTTCTTACTTACCTACTTAGTTGGCGCTTAAGTTCAGGGTGAACCTGGGCATTCACTAACGAGCCTCTCTAGTTAGCCCGGTTCTTAGCTAACTCCTCCAGTTGCGCACTCCAAATCCGTTGAGGCCCTCTTCTACTTGCGCAGGCCACCCAATGCGAGGTCTAACTCTACTGTGTTGTCCTTTCGGGTTTGATTCGAAGACTCTACGGGACGGAGCATTTGTATTGCACAGACTCTTGGAAGATCGTATCCCCGGTGTTGGCTTGTGAGTTTAGCACAATTATTTCAAGTATGATGTGATGTTAAAACCCTTTTTTTTGACATCAAAGGTCTCGGTGAGATCATTACCGACAGTGATGTAGCAACGAGAATTCTCAATCGTCATCCTGCACAATCTGAGTTTGACAGGGATGCCAGTTGATGCTGTCGTACATATGAGGACTTAAAATTGATGAGAAGATGGTGGGTATCGAATTGGACTTCTTGAGTTTTCTCCAGGATCTGCCGAAGGGTGAAGATTTGATCGATTGCGGACTGAAACCACAATGATAGGGGTCAATCAGGTTGTTGATGAGGGCTTTCAGACATTAACATAATGTGGCAGATAGGATCTTGTACGAGATGTTGAGGAGACTGATACCTCTGTAATTGGGGCAATTGAGCGGGTGCTGAGATTCCATTGTTCGGGCATACACTCATGTGACCAAATCTTAGAAATGAGTTGGCGTATGCTCTCTACCAGGTCATTTCCAGTTGTTTTGAACAGCTCGGTAGGCCATCAGGGCCAGGAGCCTTGTTGGATGTAAGCTTGGATATTGCTATCCTCACTTTGTTTTGATCAGGTGAACGGAAGTCTTGGCTATCATTGTCTAGATTGAATGGTTCATTCTGCCTGATGTCTTCGTCGCTGTTATACAGTTTGCAGTGACTGCAACATTGTGATCCGAGTCGATGTTGGCAGCTCGGAAGGTTCGGACATCTAGAATACTGGAGGCATGCCTTGCGTCAATCACATTATGATCAATTTGGTTGGCAGATTGATCAGGATCAGGAGATCTGCATGTTCCTTTGTGGATATTAAGATGAGGCAACTGTGTGCTTACTATAGTGACGTTTCGGACCGCAGCGAAATAAATAAGCCTAAGTCCGTTTCCGGACGTGGTGTCTGGTTGCCTATGTCAGCCATGTATGACAAATCCGTTGTTCCTGCTCTCTATAGCAATCACCGTGATTGATGTCTCAGTTTTTCATTTTCTTTTAGACTTGAACGCGATATCTGCTTTATAGCAGTCTAAGGCCTCTGCTAATTCTTCGGCTCCACGAGGTCTGTTAAGAGTTCGAACATTCCACGTGCAAATTCGAGGGTCGTTGTCTGTGTTTCGATTGCCAGAGTCGTCAACAGTAGAATCATCCTTATCCGAGGCTCGTGTGGGTTTCGGAACTAAAGTTCGTCGGGAAGTTACGCTTACGCACAAAATTCACCTTGAAGGTCCATTTCCCTTAGCCGGATTTTTCGGAGTTCGTAATCCACTTCGTTCCACGCGTTTATCCGCCACCAACTCTTTTCCAACACCCTGGCTCAGTGTTGGAGATTCATATAGACCTGGGATACGAATAGGTCAAAGGAGCTCATATAGGGATGACACTGTGTAGATAGTTCGACTTGACTTGAACTGTGGGCGTCACCGTTGATTACATCTAGAGAATTCGTCCGCTGCCATCCGGATCAAGAGGAAGAAAAAACTCCTCCCCCCTCTTTCGTCTTCTACCACCAAGACCTTCCAAAGGGGTTGGTTACCCAATCCTCAGTCGAGGTACATACTAGGCACCCAACAGACACAAACGTGTAGGTGTAGAGTAGGAGTTTGATAGTGAGAGGATAATGTGGAAGCGTTTGTACTCTCATGTATTCGCGTCACTATCCTTTGGCTGCTTACCAAACTGCCCCTATTCCTCTCCAATATTGATTCAGTACTACTTTATGGAAGAAGAAACCTCCCCACTGTCATTCACAAGCTGCAGTCTTTCGTGAATGTACGCATCATCCTTAGGCCAATCGCATCTTAAACCAATGAAAAAAGAATGATAGATTCTACATACTGGCCAAACATGAACGATGTAGGGTATGAGCTAATGGAAATCTGATTTAGCAACCTATGAGCACGTACACCAACTAATAATGTAAAAAGTTTCTGAATATGGCCTACAGAATCCTATCAAGTGTAACTCTTAAAACCTTATGTCGGCGATTTGAAGACGGTCGGAAGAGCACCGAGTCAAACGAAAAGCTGAGAAGAAAATCTTGCGAAGTAAGAAAAGGGCATATGCAGTCTCCTAGCACAAGCAAATGGAAGAGTCCCGCACTTCCTCAAGGAACTGCCCGGATTGCAAGCTTTTCGAATAAGTTCAGTGAACTTAATCACTGATGCCTAGGGGATTATAGGCGTTTTTAAGCAGCACTATGAACACTTGCTGAATTGGCATAATGTTGAGAGCGTTATAGGGCAGAAGAAGCACCAATTTCTAGTCAACGAAGAAGAAGCAGCTTTCCAAAATTGAAGAACTATGATGGCTCACCAGAAAATATTTTGGTAGAGTGCATGCACCAAATCTTCTACCAAGTAAGTATGGAAGGTATGCCAAATGACTGCAATATCCGTTTTATATGCTTCATCTACAAGCAAGGCGGTTCAGTGACTTGAACCAACTATCGAGGTATATCTCTGCTAAATTTCGCATATAAGATCCTATATAAGGTACTGTGTGAACGTTTGAAGCCTTTCTGTACCAGTACCCCAAGTCAAGACTAACAAATTTCAAGTTGACCCTCACAATCTATTCATCGACGTTGCTACGATTAAAGCACTTAATACGAACAAGGCGCCCTACGGTACCTAAACATGTGACAAAAAAAACTGAAAAGCTACGGCTGAAGTCCATCCCATGATGTCCATGCCTACAGTGGTACCGTGGGGACCAGGGACCAGAAACAGGAGGTGGTTTTAGTGGATTAAAGTCCCACACACAGGCTTTCGATGCTTTCCACCTTTCTTACATAAAAAAAATCCAAACAAGGCGACTAGACTTGATAGCCTTCTCGCAGAGCTCTACAAGGCTTCGCCGGCAGTTACTGCAGATCTACTGCTACAGAGAAAATTTGGAACTTCCCTGAAGAATGGAGATAAAGAAAGGAGCTTATCAAGCTTTCAAAACTGGATAATAATAGCCAACATAATCTCCGAGTTCATTACGGACTACCTTCTGTTCTGGATCCTCCTGCGTTGACCACATGAATACCTTACGGATCATCAGCAAACAATGCGTCGAGTATACCTCTAGATCACCGCTGCACCTGCTTATCATTGAGTTCGAGGTTCTTAGTGGCATTCGGCAAGGTTCCATACTATCACCGCTATTCTCTTTGGTGCTGTTTATAGACGGAATTCAATGCAGTCTTACAACTAATGTCCAAAACACCTCGCATAAGGCTACATTAGGTACTTATGTCGGCAATCAGCTTAGGGTAGGTTAGGTAAATGGACTACAGTTCGGATCCATTGTGCCCAATCATTTAACCCTGGAAACCTATAAAGTCCGCTATTGGAACCACCCAAAAAATGATACGAATCTCAGGAGGGTCGTAAGTTCTACGTTACCCAAGTCCTCCAAATCCGAGAAGAAGTAACTGCCAAGAGTCCTCATTCTTCTGACGGATAGGCCAGGACAGTCGCACAGCAGGTGACGCACTGACGGCAATCAGCTTAGACACCAAAGTGCGACTTAGAGCAGAACGCTCTTATGTGAAATCAGTGCTGATATCTGGCTGCAGTACCTAGAAAGTGACTGTCAATGTCACAAGTAAGTTGAACACTTTTGTCAAACGCTGACTTAGAAACATATTGTCAGTGTTTTGGCGAAAATGTGTCTCAAACGAACAGCTTTATGAGAGAACGGGTCAGGAACGTATAGATGTCATTAGCCAAAAGCGAAAGAGGCACATTGGTTACACTGTAAGTAAGGACGAAAATTGTATTACCCGACAAGCCTTGCAACGGAGAACTCGTTACTGCAGCAAACCGAATACAGAAAGGTCCTTATATGACGTGTCGCAGATCGGGCGTAAAAGCGTCAAACACCGTGGTTGATGTCCTAAGACCCATAAGGCAACAGAGGATCTAAATAAGTAAGTATCTGTATATCGATTTCAAGGCCAACTATGACAGAGTAAGATATGCATACATAGTAAGTGACGCAGAAAGTTGAATCACGAACTTAAAGCCCTGTAGATACAGCGATATCGAAGCAGATACGAACTCTATGAATTAGTTATGTAAGTCATGTGCAGCTGGTAGGTAGTAATGTTCCAAATCTACCCGACACCCTTGTTGGTTGACGACCACTGCCTTGATCCATAAATTGGCAGATGTTCCAACATATTTATTTCCAACATATCCTTAATGCTTTCAATTTATTCATCAGCTTCCTGCTAATTTAGCCAGCAATGTCATGAATATATGTAGATGGCCGTAGTTTCAATGAGTCGATTCGCAGAATATTCTTGTATAACTCAGAGGATGTTCGACTAAAGCAAGCAATATTGACTAATCCTTCAGATGAATAGTACTTTCATAGAGAATTTCCCACTTTGGATATAATTATTCGTTTGGAGTACGTATTCTGATTTATCATGCACTACAGGTGGAAAGAAAGAAAGAAAGACCTAGCCCATGTGTTGCCCAAGTTATACGGAGTCGAAGGACGACCTCCGTGTTCGTTTCATAGAAACTTATAGAAAAAGCACTTGCAAGTCCCTTGCGCAGGTCTCCCCGGATAGAAAGACTGCCACCGCACCCCATTATCATATTTTATGGATACAATTCCTTAAACGTTCACTTCTAATTGGCGCGGGCTTAATTGCGTTTGGTAAGCGACTGCGCGCATGCTCATTGCCTCCATTTAGACTTGTCCCTCGGCTTGTACCTTATTAAAACTAAATAATCACTTGCAAGAGTGCGGCCCTAAAATGGACGGCAATTACATGTGTTTACATCAGAAGCGCTTTCCAAGTGTGGTCACCAATTCGCCAGCACTAGTACCCAGTACCTCCTCCAGCGCATGTCCGGAAGTTAACTAGAACATCATCCATCATCCGATCCAAATGGACATTGTCCTTTTCGAATGCATATTTACCCCGCACGTCCATTGGAAACAATTACGTAAATGCTTTTTCCCAGTCTCGAGTCACCTGCTGCATTCCTCCGAGAATAGTCACATGGCAATGGTACATTCGGTTGGGAGGTTCGTTTTTTTTTTTTTGTTTACCACGCAGATGGTACTCGCGCAGTGATTTCCATGCAACAACGTTTGTGCAGTCATCCAGTGGACAATCCATCTCTGCCAAGTGCATCTCTCTGTGTGCATCTGTGAGCAGAGTCCATCGATCGATCTATCACAGTCTCACACATACTCACACGCATATACGGTCATCATCGTTAGCCAGTCGGTTGGTTGGTTGGTTGGTTGGTCGGACGTTCAAGAAACATCGCTTTTATGGAGGAGTTCGCGCGTAATGAGGCTTTAGCGAAATAATTGAGCCACCTCTAGGACACTGTCTCTCCCTGTACATCGTTGGATTTTGTCACTCAGGCTGCATGTAATCCGCATGTAATCGCGCAGAATTGGAAGCGGCTTCTCCTCGTCTCCCGTCCATGTTTGGCGCGACGAGCTTGGTCTGCTGCGCGAGTGGACGCTCATTAACAGCACACTTTTAGGGGAGCGTTTATCGCATTTCTCACACACCACTACGACGGCCATTATCGGGCAGCTGGAGCTATGTAGCCAGCCAATTGGTTTGTGGTCGCAGCCGATGCTCCACTAATAGCCAGGTACTCCATTTTTGTTTGCTTTCTTATTTATGATCGGCATTATGCGTTGTTCACACTTCTCGCGCGGCGGCGGCGGCGAGGTGACATGTTACTGTCAACCGGCCAAACGGCCAGTCAGTCTGTTGTGCTAATTAAGCGATTGCGTTTGACTTTTATTAGCGAGTGCATGTGTCTAAATGCGATGTGTCAAAGGATGAGGCGAGCGTTGAAGTGCTCTTTTGTGTGCGCTGGGCTATGTCATGATGGACGAACTGTCCGCTAGGCGAGTGTGAGTAAAAACCGATAAACAATAATAAACAAGTGACACAATGTGTTCAAATTGTGACCATATGAGGAGGCCACCGCCACATGGAGCAGTGTGTAGAGAGTGTGATGTACCGACCGACGGATCGGATGGTTGGATTGTTAATTATCAATTAACAGGATTAATGAAGGTACACGGTTTCAGTGGCACTGACAATGTTCAGTGTTGTCAAGTTGGTGTCCTGAAGAAGGTAGGTTTACTGTTTTTTTTTTGACAGAATCTGGCGGAAATGTTGGTTGTTGCTGCAGTGTGAGAAACAGATATCAGTTGAGATGTGTGAATGACAGCATTTGTTTTATTGAAGCATCCCTTGACATATTCTAACGTAATAGATATTACAATAGCGCTGGCAAATTGACAGCTTGTTCCAGTGAAGGAATATGAAAGGGAAGTCCTTGTAATGGCCGAGGAGATATGCAAGGAGTTGGAGGTGCATATGCTTGTCCGACTCCAAGGAGACAGTCCAAAGTGATAGCACGAGCGGGATGACAAAGAAGAAGGGCATTTTTAAGGGCATCCAGAGGTTCAGGGAGTACAAGAAAGTGGGCCATGTGGACCCGATGAGTGGGTCGTCAGGCTAAGACACACGGATCCAATGCTGATAAGACGGATCCTAGTGGAGTTTTGACGCCTATCGCAGATGACAAGCTTAATACTGCACCGAAGAGGGTCGACGGTAAGACGAATCTGAGGCACAAAACCGGCACCGAATCCGATAAGGCGTAGATCACCTGCGTTAACGAGTGACAGAAGGGAACCGTTCTCGGCTAAAAGAGAAAGATTTCAGGAAGAAGCCAATGCCCCAGCGAGAAAGGTGAAGCCAATACGGTGATCCACTACAGCGGGGCTATCCAAGGAGCTCTACATCTTGCTGTACTGGATTTCGATGATCACAGCGAACACATGCGAACATAAATTGATTGACAAAGCTATAGCCCAAGGGGAGGGTATATTGCAACGACTACTCTGAAGTTTGATCTCACCAATTGGAAAAGCAGAATCAATAGACTTGACTTCAAAGATCATATTTTGCAGAGTTTTGCAAAGAGAGTGATTCCCACGTTTGAACTCTGGGTGGGAGCTGTAGTAAAGCAGTTTCTTTAAACAAGATGCCAGAGAGGCCTAAACCAAGCAGACGATAGCTGACATGCATGTTGGGAAAGAAGGAAACTCGGCTTCCAAAACCCATCGGTGACGGGAAAATAGTTGGCATGAAAGACAAGGAAGAAGGTACCCAAATAATAATGTTAGTTATCGAGGAATCATCAGAAAAGCTAAGGAAAGATAAGCACATGCTCATGATCACTGATCTATTGAAACGTAGACGCAAGGATATTCGAATTGTTGTCGGGCTATGGGGAATAGGTAACCATGTATCCTCCATTCTTCTGAAAATAATACATAGCTTGATGTTAGCCTTTCAACATACGTATTTCCAAACATCTCTTTCGGTTCTGGATTAGTGGAACATGCGACGACAAACCCTTGACACTGATGGGCTTTTAACAACGTCGAGCCGGTGACAAAACCCTGGCGGTGAAGAGTCAGTTGGTATATAGACTACTTAGTTGCTTATGAGCAGAATCATTGCCATAAAATCATGTGGGTTCACCTACGGTCGACATAATGAAGACATACCACAAGGCAGCATCTTAGTTCCTTTTCTTTTTAATCTGGTGATAAACAAGATATTATTAAACCTTGACAAGCAGAGTGACAGGGTAATCGTTTACGTTATCGAAATAAGAATAGCTGTTGCTTACAAGCACCTCATTACTTTTAGTGAACTCTTGTAGAATGTCTTGGGCAAGGTAGTAGGTAGGTAGGTAGGTAGGAGTGGCTGCACATGCAACCAGCACTCGGATCACCAATGAATCCATTTTGAATCCCTGTCCTGGCGTGAAAATTAATGAACGCTTTCATTGATCAGTGGAAAAGGATTGATTGGAAGAAAAATATTATCAGATAGGAACTATAGTGAGGGTTTAGACTCT
Organism: Xylota sylvarum; assembly: GCA_905220385.1. NCBI lineage: Eukaryota > Metazoa > Arthropoda > Insecta > Diptera > Syrphidae > Xylota > Xylota sylvarum. The sequence continues at coordinate 59,033,066 of LR999959.1, read as the reverse complement.
TGGAGTCTGAGTCTGGTAACCCGGGCCTGACTAAACAAAGTCATTTCTTTTTAACTCCAGACCCACATACACGGCCTAAGCTGGGTCAGAATCATTTATAGGTGTCTTCACTGTTCTCAGTAAGTCAGTACTTCAATCACATATTTTTCTTTGCTAATTAAAACAACACTAATCTATTAGTGTAACGAAAAGCCCTTCCCACAGTGTGATCTAACAAAAAAATACCCACCATCCACCCATGTTAACCCAACGCACAGGCAGCAACATCAAACACATGCTCGAACATCGTGTAACAATTTGTCAAACCACGAAATAGGTACAGCACCAGATCACATTCTACCACCAGCCGCACAGAGCCACATTCCATTTATTGGCATTGGCAGGACATGATCACATGTAAAACCGTCCATCGTGTTAGCTTGCAAATGGTATCGACAACCAGACGCAACAGACACAAAATAACGACAACAACGCCAATCGGGGCTCGCGCGTCTCTTGTTTAGCTAAGCGACCTCGGCGGGCAAAGCGTTCCAAAAACAGACCAAAACCACCAAAGGGCTCCACGACGAGATTTATTCGCCTTTTGTCCCTCGTTTGTGCCTTTTGTTTGTGAACCGTGTCGCTGCATGCGTTGGTGGTGGTCCTGTGCATGGTGATGCACTAACACTGGATCCTTTCGATGATATTCCCAGCGCTCTCGATCGGGGCAGATGCCATTAACTTGCCTGATACATTGTTCCGTTGACATGGGACACGACTTTGTGGGCGACCAACATGACCACGTCACGTGTGTATGGGCCATTGTGTGTGTGTGTGTGTGAGAACCAAAGGATTACGATACTGCCCGCGTTATCAGTTGCGGTCGTATGATCATGTTTTGTCATCGCATCATCATCGCATATATGGGGGCGGCCGGCGAGCGCAGGGAAGAGCAATCGCACCCACTGGTGGTTGGACTTTTTTCGGTGGGCGGGTGGTTAACCCATGTGACACATATCAACAACATCGCGCAGATAAATTTAGATGAAATTGCAGCACAGAGTACTCCTTTAGGGACTCACTCGAGGCCATTTCACATACGAAATGCGATATTTCACACGATTTATGGTTACAACGCTGCGAACAGCCTGCTCACATGCCTCTGTGGGACACTCGCTGCGGTTCTGTGGGATTTTGCGTTCTGAGATTCTTATGCCGATCGGCAGCGCACCAAGCACCAAGAAAGATGTTTATGCTCAGTGGTTACACTTGGTGGTGGTGACCACACACGACGCACAGAGTTACGGAGGGATCCGCACTTATTATGCCGCACGGACTCTATGGCCACCAGTGATCTCTCGCTCGAAGTGGGGACTTCCTGTCACTTTTCTGCCCTTTCTAGTCAGTGCTCCCATTTTTGTCGCAACACAAGGCTATGGCTTTGTTGTTATTTTTTTTTTTGTGTCTGTGTGTGGACTCCTTTTGCATATGTACACGCAGTTAATGGGCGACATGAGAGGTGGTTCGTATGGTCAAACATGACAGGACAATGACGTCGCACACTAACTTACCACAAAGAGATGGATTTTAATTATTACCCAAGGACCAGGGAATATTTTTACATTAAATTAGTCAGCGTTGACTGGAATAAAAAAAAATCTACGCACTGCCACGTAGCGAGTGCTGGACCGCACCGATAGCAAGTGTTTTCCCATAACGTGGTTGCGTTCTTATCGATGAGTATCTAATCTCCATGGATCGGAGGATAGATTAATATCGGCGGCCGTTGTTATGGTTCGTTCTTTTGTTCTAAACGCTTACATAAATGAATGAGTACATGTACTTAAGATTGGAATTATGTAATCCATGACCTGGAGTCAGACTGAATCCGGACACAATGTGTTCACTTTTTAGTCTGATCTAGGACTTGGATGGAATATTATTGGAAAGTAATGTCTAATAGCATTCGGATAAGGAGCAAGGTTAACACTATGTTTCCAATAGGCTATCTGACGGTTTCCATAGGGACCTCAGGTCAATCAGACGCATGTGTGGAGATTAGTGGTTCTTTCCGCTTTGAACAGAAACTTTGGCCATCCAGGTTTAGTACAGAATAAGATGAGTATAAGTACGTACATATGTCCTTCAAGTCTAAGAGTTCGAAATAGTGTCTTTAAATCGTTGGTTTTTATGTATTATGTCAATTTTATTCAAAGACACTCCTTATTTCAAACCTCTATCGATACATCTTTGACCTGTCCTTGTGAGTTGTTGTTTCAGCGTCTGTTTTGATCCAAACCTCTGCCGGTCTCGTCTTCGAAACTGAATTGAGTACTGTGTTACAGGTCCAAACCTTATCTGCTGCTACGAATGGGATGGTAATCCATTAAATGGGTTGCTGGACCCCCCCCTGTCGGTTTGAGTACATTTTCTCAAGTACTTTCTGGTGAGTCGACCATTGTTACGCGATTTAGGACTAACATTGTTTTATGTGTGACTTAGACAACAAGAGTGTATCTATTAGACAACATGTCATAAGGTAATTGCTGGAGTTGTGGATCAATGAGAACGATCAACCAAGACTACTCAATCTTCTAATACACGATGTAATACCACCCATTCGATGGTTTGCAACCAGCGGGTATACCGACTGTATTGGAATGGAGCCTCTCTGATACTGACCCACCTCAAGGAGTAGTTAAGGTCTTACCAAGTTAATGAAAGTCTCTACTCTGGTGGACTATTCTCTCTTACACTATCCGTGGCAACAAAAGGGGTGACACCGCAGCTCAGCTGGCAGGTATCATGGACCAAGATCTTCGTGCCGACCTAATCCTGCAAGATCAGAACTGATCGGCAGAGAGACTCTAGATGGGTACAATCTAACATGAGCTAAAGAATAGCCATTCCATGCTGCAAGCAATGCCTGCGAAAGCTAGTGTTGTCCTGACCATAGTCTGGAAAAAAAATCAGATAGCTGCATAGGAAGACAAGGACAGGAGGCTGAAAAAATCTTCAAAGTCTGTGTCCACGAATATAAGCAACATTAACTGATAACCAAGCCTTTATGATAGCTTAAGGATTTAGGGGATACACTGGCTTCAGTACTGGTCTTTTCTAGCTACTTAACAGCACCATACTCCACTTTAGCAGAGTCATGTCAGTCAGATCTGTTTTATCCAAAATACAAATCGTTTTAAAATCTTCGATGGTGTACAACTGGAAAGGAGTTGTGGAACTTATTAGAAATCGATTAGTATGACGATTGTAGTGTCCTCAGATAGGTACGTTGATAGAAGTGGTAGATTTACCATTCCATGTTAGCTCCTAACCTTTCAAAGAAGGTTCTTAACCCGGACATCTTCAGTAGAAATGAAACATGAAATGATTGCATCTGCGACAATGTGGGTTAAATGGGATGCCTATTCTGGACGTCACGATCCTTGCAATGTCGGTAGGGCTTAGTATACTAACACTTTGCTTCTCTAAATCTAACCGTGGTTCAGCTGATATATTTTTATTGCGAAGGTCAAGTTGTGCAGTAGAACACTTAGACCTTCTGTTGTGGATAAGACCCCATAGCACCCGTAGTGTCTATAGAAGCTGTTCTTTGCAATATTCTAAATGTACAAACTTTCAGAGGAACAAACGTCGACTCTGAACATTTTCTTGTTGCAGCCAAATTCAGAGCTCAACTATCCAACGAGAAGAAGATGCAAACCGTCCAGAAAAAGAAATTCAAAGTTGGAAGCATTAGCATGACTAGAGTATCTAGACACTCTCCACTGTGCATTCACCATCCACAAACGCCAAAAATTTGTGGAACCATTAGGCGACATCATCAAAAAGGTAGCAGACACCACCATAGCCTACAAGCTACCACCCAAAGCGAGCCCTGGTATGCTGATGAAGGCGTGCGCCGGAAAAAGGTGACAGACAATGTACACATTCAAGGGTTGCAGCGCAAAACAAGGGCAGCGAGGGAAGAGTATCGAGCCAGAAGAAGGGAGGAGAACAAGATCCTGCGTAAAAGGAGAAGGGTCCATGCAGTCTCCCAGCTCAAGGATATCGAAAAGTCCCGCGATAGGAACATCTCGATATTTTTTTGGAAAACCAAGCTGCCAGCTACCAGTTCTTTGACTTTCCTCACAAATGGCTGGCTTCAAGCCAGAAACGCAGGCTCTTCGAAACAGTGAAGAATACCTAGTCAACGAAGCACAGGGAATTGTAGATGTGTTGCCAGCAGCTACTTGATGGCCATCAGGTAGAGAGAGTGATAATGCCAAAAGTGAACCCGCATCCAGCCAATGAAGAAGCCATCCCCTATTCCAGTTTAGAAGAGGTTGCCTCAGCTATCAAAAAGCTGAAGAATTACAATGATGCCGGTTCTGGTGGTCCAACAGCCTTTCTGCAGCGCACTAATCTGGTACGCGCCGTGTGGCTTCCAGCCCGGCAGATCGACGAAATCCTAGAAAAGACCAACAAATTACAAGTCAAGACTGACCATCACTTCATAGACTTCAAAGCCGCATATGATAGCATTCATCGTCTTGAGCTCTACAAGGCGACGGCCGAATTCGGGATCATGGCTAAACTGATTCAGCTGTGCCGCGTGACGCTGGATAACACGCGGTGTAAAGTGCAATACAGAAACAGTTCCTCCGAACTATTCCAAACATGCACTGGATTTCGGCAAGGAGAAGCGCTATTATGTGACTTCTTCAATTTCGTGCTGGAATAGATAGTGCGCAGGGCAGGTGTTAACACGGAAGACACTATTTTCAACAAATTTGTCCAGCTGCTGGGGTATACAGACGACATCGACATCATCGGTCGCTCCCAGCGCGCCGTGTTAGAGGCTTTTACGGCAATTGAAGAACAGGCGAAACGAGTTGGCCTTGAAGTAAATGAGGATAAAACCAAGTACATGTTATCAACAAACAAAGAAGCATCTGTCTACCGCCTAGGACAAAACGTCACTGTTGGCAACAGGAACTTCGAAGTGGTTAAGGATTTTACCTACCTCGGAGGTAAACCTTAGTGAAGATTCGACGAAGGTTTAGCGACACAAATGGATTCAGAACTCCTAACTGGGAAGACGAAATGCATGCTCTACAAAACTATCATCCTGCCAGTTCTGCTGTATGGAGCCAAGTGCTGGATGATAAGCAGGAAAGCAGGTCAGATATTGAACACTTTCGAGAGAAAAATTCTTCGTCGAATATTCGGTCCCGTATGCGAGGAGGCTGAATGGAGGACAATATAAAACTATATAAAAATCCATGACATCGCCGATTGTAGGGCCTATACAAAAATAACTTCACTACTTCTGCATTCGAATGGATCCTCCAACCAAGTTAGAAGTTCTAGTTTTTATGTTCATTGTGTCATTGACACAATATTATAAATTCTGATTGACAGTCAGTCAGTTAATAAACTGCTACTACTGTTTATAGACTCGGCGCCATCACTTATTACTTACTAACGACTTACATGAGCTTATTTTGCATTCCGAATGCATGATTACTTGCATATTTACAAAAACCAACTGACATGTCTTTCAGCTCAGCAGGACAAAAGGAAACATGTTACCCTCTTTTTGAAATCCCTAAGGTCTTGACAGTACCGTAAATATTCATTTCCGAAAGTCGTGCGTAAGTCAGTCTCCATTACTGACCCAAAAAAAAAACTAAGTCCCCTTGGGAAAAATTACATCTAAGACAAATGTCACCCCGAGCCAAGGATACACGATCACGCACCAGATAACACACATGTTTCTATGTTTCGCTGTCATATAATCTGTCATAAGCCACCTGACGTGTTAGCTTGTAAAGCGGCAAACTTGACACGAACATTCACTTATGACACACACTCGGCTCGGCGCGGCAGTGCGAGTATGCGCGCATGGCCACAGGGAAATTTTCCACCAATCACCGAACACTTATCGCGGTGCGTCTGCGCAGCGTTACCTCATTAATATGCCAAAGCGTTGAGTTAAACTATTGACATCGCTCTGCCGGTGGCATTGGCCATCTAGCCATCTAGCCATCCTCCAGTGGAAGATAAAAATCAAAATAATTTCCATTAATTATGCAATTAACGTTACCTCCTGACAGATTGGCGCATTTGTGCAATTCACCGCTAATTTCGTTGAGTTTCCTTCGTCGATTAATTTTTTTCTTTCTTTTGAGTGACTATGCCCTCTTCAGTCAGTCATTCATTGTAGAGTTCCATCCTCTAGGCAGAGTGTATGTATGTGTGTGTGGATTCTAATAGAATCTAAGATATGTCTGGCGCTTGTCACGGAACTGCCGCGGAATAGCAATTTTAATTTATTTTTTTTTTCGTTTCGCTTAACTCTACTCCTTTGGTGTATCATCAACGAAGCCAGCTGGAAGTTGTCAACGAGATTTGAAGGAGAAATCTCTTCCCAAGATATCGGCATCGTTGTCGTCTCCTTTGTTGCACCTCTCAGTGTATGTGGACCGTCGATGGACTACCAGAATGCGCAAGCATTCTTTGTCAAACATACATACGACGGGACGGTGCGACGCGGATGGGTCTCTCTCTCATAAATATTTGAAATTTTCGCGTCGAATTGAACCCGAGTGTGTCATACTTTCTATCGATTGACATCGGTTGACAGTTGGCAAGAGTTTTCCGAAATTCCTGATTCAGATCGAGATAGAGTTCATGCTCAGTTGGTGGTTGGAAGAAATGTTTGAAATCGTTAACAATCAAGCTACTATTCCCAGACTAGAGGAGGCTTTCATATACACATTGTAGATGGGAGACTGTCCCCCTTGACGTCTGGTGGGTAATTCGATTTAATTGTTAGATAGCGGGTTACGTTTACAACGGAAATTGGGAGCATCGCTAGTGAAACGGTTGAACGATTACTTTGGAAACAATAATTGCGGCGATTAAAAGGTGATACCTACTCTCGAGATGGAAGGGAAATTAGTGTCGGGTAATTTGGAGCTACTGTAAGGCTTATGTTACATTCCGGGAGAGAATAGCTGTCGCATTATCTTAAGGTAATCGATTCACGCATTGAAATTGCTTTGAATAGAGAATTGCTTCGTTTTACAATCCAAAGCTCTATTTACATTGTTTTGGGATTATTTAGATTTACTTCGGTTCTACCAAAAGATCCACCAAAGAGTCTTAAGTGCATTAAGACAGAAGTAATTGTATAAATATTTTGGACCATCTATCGGTATAGTGTACAGCTGCATCGATACTACGTATACTGCAGTCGATGCCAAGAATCCATGTCCTGTACAATTGTACCTCTTTCCATGTAGAACTGTGCCGGGGTCAGTTAGCTATGTCAAATGCTATGCCATTTGCATCTGCCACTTTGACTCTTTTTAGTCTTTCGACACTTCGTAGCTCGTCCTGCACGCTCGTTATGAAATCTCCAACCAGTTGGCCTCTGACCCAGTCATATGGCTTATTAGAATCTGTGGGTTTGGGATGTTCATTCTTCTCCTTTTGATTGCGTGCTCCGGATCCTTCTCTTAATCTGGATATTCTATGCAGTAGGACGAGCTATAGTATCCAAGTCTCTTGAGATAATGTCGATAACCACTGTGCTTCGATAGGAACTGCATAAGGTGGTACAAACAGAAGACATACAAAGCTCCCGGTAACGACGAAATTTTCCCTGCCCTCATACAATATGGAATGGACGAATAGGAATAGGATTCTTATTGCATTCCTAGTGCCTTTAGATCCATCTATGAACTTAGCTATGTACATCGCAATACCTTGGAGAAAAGTCAATGTAGGGTTTATACCTAAAGCTGGCAGCAAATCTCTCTCAGACCCAAAGGCTTTCAGGTCTATCAGTCTCACCTCCTAAAGGTTCCTAAAGATAATGGAAAAAAACACTCCTTAAACGATCATCAATTCGCATATAAATCAAGAAAAGCGACAGTAACAGGCTTGCATTAGGATTGTTAGCAGAATTAATGAAGGATAAGAAGCTGGGCGGACCTCTGCGGCCTAGGCGTCAACCCTAGAAAGACCGATATTGCACTCTTCACGCGAAGATACAAGATAAAAGAGGACTTCCGTGCACGCTTTTTGGAGGAGTAAAGCTGGACTTAAAGGAAAGCTAGAAGGGCGTACTGGATATGCCGCAGTGCTTTTGGTAAGACGCGGGGCTTGAAACCGAAGCAAGTCTACTGGATTTACACTTGCATCGTCGGGCCCATTTCTATGGAATGTTTCAATACTATCGAACATCCAACGTATGGCTTGCTGAGGAATTACCGGAACGCAATCCAGTACCCCCACAGCAGCCATGGAGGCAATCTTGAATCTAGGACTAGATCTGCTGGACTGGCTGCTCTTAGACTCAAGACATTAGGACATTTCAATGATCGGACCACAACTGGATATAGAACTATCAGGAAGGAAGAACTGGCGACATTTGGACTCGTAAGGCATCCAAGGAATACCATTACCATTACCAAGGTACACAGTTCGATTCCCCAAACGGAAAGAATGGCTCTGCCGTTCCAAATAAGGATGGATTAGAAGTGTCCACGGATGGACTACACATCGTTGGAGAATCAGGGGCGAACGCCACCTCTCAAACATGCATACCATCGGAAACAATTCGTCACTGTCTTTCCGACCAGAGCTATACTGAAGGGCGCGGAATTACTACTTAGTACCGAAACCCAAGGCAACTTCTGCTTCCACACTAAAGGCACTAGCAAATCCAGGAATCAACTCGAAATTGGTGAAAGAAATTGGCAACCTCCTCCCAGTTTAACCTGATTTGGGTACCTGGTCACTGAAATATATCAGGGAACGAAGCTGTGGATGAACTGGCAAAAAAGGGGGCGGGAAACATAAATATACCTACGGTTACAACCTTAGGAGTAGCCTTAAAGGTTGTTAAAACCGCATACAGTAGCTCCTTTGCAAAACACCACGAAAACATGTGGGAAGGACTGCAAACCTGTAAAGCTACCAAAGTCATAACTGAGCGCGCTTCATCCATCAGGCAAAGAGGGCGCTCGATCTAGGTAGGAGACAATTAAGACGGATGGTCGGTCTATACAACTGACACATCAACCTGAACAAACACCAATACAGACTGGGATTGGTGACATCAAGCACTTGCCCAGGAAGAGCAAGAAATCCTCGACTACTTCCTCTGCGAATGTTCCACATTAGGGGCGCTAAGATACGAATACCTGGGAAGACACGTCCTGACTGGAATGAGTTATCTGAAACGTCACAGTTTCGGAGTTCGCGAGAAATACAGGATGCATCCCGGAACAGTGAATCTCACCCAACTCTCCATCGTCAAATCAAACTTCCCCTTCACTTACATACCCCATTTTTACCCTTCTCTACCACACAGTCTCTTTTAGAGGGAAAGACAACGGCCCCAATCGGCGGCCTACGTGATGAGGTCACTCTCCCAAACTAACTACGCAACCAATGAAGGATATTGTTGACATCTCCGGAGCCTTTGATAATACTTCTTGTCAAATCATCAGAACAGCTGCTGATACTACATGCATTGATTCTTAGACAATCAGATAGATATGCTCCATACTCAGCAGCAGAATCGTTCTCGATTTCCGTTAAAACTACTAAAAGTTTGTTCTCAAGGTCATATTCCCCTTACTATTGTCCTAAATAGTTCCAGATTCCTAAGTTAGGGCTAAGTGACAAAGAAGAATTCCTTACGAATGCAAATGCCCTTAACCAAATTAATGACTAGTGGTGTCAATCAGAAGGACTAAAAGGTTATCCAACTAAAACAGTCATCTTACCATTGACCAAGAGGAGAAACTTACACCTTCAGACACCAGCACTATATAGTGGATAATTCGATTTCTTAAAAGAAACAAACTGTCTCGGGGTAAGTCTAGATTACAAACTCAATTGGAAACCTAATCTAGACAGAACCACTGAGAAGGCGACTTAGTCCTTCTGGGCCTGATTTAGACTATGGGGATTAAAATCAAAGATAATTCACTGGACTTAGCTCACCATCATCATACCAATAATAGCCAAAGAATGGATCGCATGACCGGAAAAGGCAAATCGAGCCTACCACGCTCTGCCATACAAAAGGTGCAAGGACTGGCATGTGTAGATATTACGGAAGGAATGCATATAAGCATGCCCGACTGCTGCGCTGGAAGTCCTCCTACCTCCTACCTTCCACCCGTAACTTCCATAAGTTGCATGAAGACTGCTTCGGCAAGCGCCCAAAGGTTTCACGTACTATGCAACAACAAAAGCACAAACCTAGTCGGACTTCTTGCTGAAAAGGATCAATCTCTGTCGCCCCTTCAAGGTTGTCATTCCACATTGCATTTATTAGGATAATCCTCAAATCCCTCAATTGAACCTCAATCTGATTGATACACTGCCGGATCAAAAATATCAATTATTTTAATATTCGGCGTTATTAGGACACTCTACATCTATATTCCAAGCAGAGGTTCTTGCTATCAAGCTCTGTGCCAGAGAGTGTATCAGAAGGAAGCTCCTACATAAATATTTTATCAAATAGCCAACCAGCTCTAAAATCCCTTATGTCGTTTGACTTTGGGTATAAGCTGGTTTGTAACTGTCCCAAAACCGTCCTACAGCTAGCTATATACCACAAAACTACATTCAAACGCGTCCAAGGACATATATGTACATGTAGATAAAGATAGAGAGATACTGACCGACTTTCTAACTGGTTATTGACACTGAAACTGCCAAATGTGAATATCTCGGCATTGCCGGACTAGGATTAAATACTTCCATAAAGGCTTTACCTCATCATACCTTAGCTTCATTCCTGAACTTGATTTCAGCTAGTAGGCAAGACCACACAACGTCTTTAAGAGGATAGCACAAAAGATAGTGGTTTTTGAGGCTATTTCAAACACCATTATCCCAACTCTCCTTAAAGAAACGGTGGTAGTCGTATTTTCCTTGCTCAGTCCTCGATGGTGGGGTCCGATTGTGGATGTATCTGCCTTTTGCCGTGTTATCCCACGTGGCATGCCGCAGTGCTACAGATGTCTTCTTTTAACCGGTTGAGGGTTTACCTAAGGTGTAGTGCGTGACGAGAATGTCGATAGGGACCATATCGGCTATAATACAGTCTAGTTCGTCCGAAATTGTTCAGCAACCACTTCTTGTTCTGATTCCGCAGAGACTGTATACAGACGAAGCTCTCGTCTAACTTCCCTCTTTGTAATTGCCCCTACCCGCAGCAGCATATAGAAGGATTGAGTTTATCACTCTGTGTAGCAGACCACCGATGTTTGGCTGTAACCGGGATAGCGCTACTTGTATCTGTGTTATCCTTTTTTTGTGTGTTGTCGAGCACTACTTCTGGGTATTTTAATGTATTTTCTGGAGATCATGAAGGAAGACCCAGGTCATCCTCATAGATGTTGCGATGGTGGATGGCATCAAGGCTACGTGAAGTTGATCGCCTGCGAATATCAAAGGTCATACGACCTCTACAAACTAGAAGTAGGTATGTAAATTAGGGGAGATATGGCCAGCTGCTAAACTCGAGATGTCCTACGAGGAAGGAAGTCCCTAGTAGCCCGAGAACTCTCACCTGGATCCCAATAGAACCCTTCGATACGGATACGATCTTAATGACCAGCAATCCCGAACTTCCGATATACAACTGGAAAGTCGGTAAGCTGGATGAGTCTACGGATCTTTATAGATGGGCACTTACTGTTATCAATAAGGAATCCTTGGTATCTTTGGCCGAAGACTGGATGCGTTGTCTATTACGATTTTGACCCTATTACCATTAAGGTTTAAAGGAAGGACGAAGAATCTGATATGGGCAAATACCCGACTTCTTTATCCAACGACCCTTAGCTATCCATCTATTTCCATCTTTGGAGTGCAATGACTCCCAAGCGTCATTCTTTGAGCAGAATCCGTCTCTAGTTGATGAACATAAATTGTCGAACAAAGAGACGGATGACAGCTTCTACAAATTATAGCCGCTTTTGAGAGAGGACAAACTGTTGGAATCGTCCTCACACTCGGAAGCTATAAGTTCCACGTTGGTAGCGATTTATCTGAACTAACTGCAGCATTGGGGCTACTATTAGGCAGAGAAACCTCCACCACAATGGAATTTCACCACCACTCCATTACAGCATCCGCCGGTCTTCTTCTCCGTCTCTCAGAGGACAGGGAAGATGTCGTCTTGGTCCAAGAACTTTGGGTTGTAAACAACGGGGTATACGCACTCAAGATTTCGAAATACTACGCCTTGTATGCGCGCCGCGAAGGTAAACCCTGATCATGTACATATACTGGTAAAAGTAACCTAAAAGTAACCTTTCACCTTTATTACAGTGATCAAGATACAACTGCGGCAAAATTAGGAATACCTAGTCGCTCCTACTACGTGGTATCGACGTATCTCGCCCATGATAGCATGGTCTCTCTTTTTCGGGATAACCTGGAAAGATTGATTATAGATGCAGGGAGGCAAAAAACTGGCCCTATTATAGGCTGTGACGCTAACGCTCACTATAATGTATGGGAAAGGTCTGATATCAACAAAAGAGGTGACATACTTTCTGACTTCATTCTAAGTACAAACCTCAGCCTCAGCGATGGCCTCCTCCTGTCCTTTAATTCAACCCAGAGGCAAGAAAAAGCCACACTGATGGTCTGCAGGTCCTCTAAGAAATAGGTAATTGCAGAAAACTATTTAATAATGCCAAAAGTACAAGAGACGCGCTAGACTAGGACTTGTACAAGGCATCCTTGAATATATACAAAAAAGAATTAAGGAAAGCCAAACGTAATTCTTTTAGATTCTTCTGTGATAAAATAGAAGAAGCCTCTGAAGCTTATAGGGTAAGGAAATTTCTTTCTTCAAATGCAATAACACTTAGCTTCGTCAAGAAAGCTCACGGGTCCAGGAGGACTCCAGCGATGACTCGTTAAATTTACTGCCTGACACTCATTTCCTATGTAGTTCCCAAGTGGTTAGCTATATGGTTTTTACTAGTCCATCTGCGGCATATACTCCAACCTAATTACGCAGAGCAGACTGTATTGGCCTGAGTATAGCCTCAAACCCTACAAATCAGAGGGACCTGACGGCATAATACCTGTTGAGTTGCAAATGGCATCGGACATAATCTTGCCGGTGCCTGAGACAATTTCAAAAAGTTGTCTAAATTTGGTGTACATCCCAAAGATATGGAGAGCAGTTAAAGTAGTCTTCATCTCCAAAGCAGGGAAATATTCTCACACAAATCCAAAAGATTTCAGACCATTTAGACAATCATCATTCCTATTTAAAACCTTAGAACGATCACTCAGGAATGAAGAAGCATTTTTAGAAGATGAGTCGGTTCACCTCTACACTGACGGCTCAAAAACCAAAGACGGAGTTGGTGGTGGTATTTTCTCCGACACAGTCTTAATCTGAAGCTCTCCTTCCGTCTTCCAAATCATTATAGCGTGTTCCAGAAGGAAATTACAGCGAAATAGATAGCCAAGCAGCTATCAAGTCCTTGGAATTGATCTCTATAAATGCTCTAGCAGCTCTAGACTGCCGTTCGTCTCTCATGGATAGGGGTGTGCAGTTCAATATTCATCTTTATTGGGTGCCCGGGGCATAATGATATTCAAGGGAATTGTAACGGCCGATGAACTCGCCAGAATAGGACAAAGGCTTCTTAGGTATACCAATCGCTATTTGCAAACTAAAAGCCGGATCCTATCGAGAGTACAAATCTTAAATGGACAAGTGGATCAATATGTCTAGCGATCAAACAAATTTGTCCAAAGCTGGATTAATATCGCTCCAAGAATTGTATTCCTTTTAATAGATTCCACATCGGCACTACAATAGATGTCATCACTGGACACTGTCTGATAGGCAGGCTTGCCACAAGGTTAGGACTATTTTGCAAACGACTTTTATAAAAGCTCTATGGATGAAGAAGAGGAAATCATTCCTCACCATATTTGTGAGCTCTCTGTCGCAGTAGAAAGCATCACTTAGGAGCCTTCTATTATAATGAAGTGAAGTGGTCGAAAATTGGACCATTGTAGGTAGATGCGATCCACATATGGAATGTATGGCTTCAGATACTAAATGCCATGAACAACACTTTCAAATAAAAAGAGATTCAAAAGGCCTCCTCATAGAGAACGTCTCCAGACGTCTCCGCTCATATAGCTATACTCTGTCAAATGTACTGCCATTCGGTGTTACAATCTATTTATTTGCACATATGTCCACCAAAACACTCACGTATCCCAATACACACTTGCTCGTCATTCCAATGCCATGTAGTTCCCCTGAAATTTTTTTTAAAAGTAAGTACATGTCAAAATATTCATTTTATGTATCTGTCATGTACACTCATCCCGTTATTTACCACCATAATGAGCTATGTCCTCATCCTCGACAATAACCCCATCAATTCATCAATTCAAGTCAAACAATCGAATTCCTTCATCACGACACGCCACAATCCGTCGATCGTAGGAGGGTGGCGGTACCGTACGTATGGTATCCACTGACATAAGCAAATAAATACAAAAAAAAACCGATTCACAGAAAAGTGCGAAAATTTGTTATCGACCGGCTGCCCAGGCGTGGGAATCGTAGGAGTTTCTGCAAATATTTACCCTCTGCACGTACCAGCGCCTTACAATTCCAGTGAAGTGAACAACACCAAGAAGGTTGGAGACACCTAATTGATCTGAAGCTGTAAATGCGCACTGCAGCGCTAGTTCTGGTTCTCCAGTTCCGGACAGCGCTAAATCGAGATCATTAATTGCCTTGTTTGCTTAATTGAGCTATCCCCTAATTAGCTGGCCGATGCGCGTCTGGCTTTATCTGCCGAGAGGAATCTGCTGCTCGCGCAAATGTTAGATCCTTAATCGCGTACTTGAGAGAGCGCGCGTACGGTATCCAAGCGATCCAATTTGCAGAACTAGTTCTAATCGCAATTATTCCAAAAACAATGGACAGCTATGTTTGCGCGAATTCCACCTGCTGGTGTTGTAGCTCTCCTCTCAGTGTGGTGGTGCTGGTCTGTTGACTAATGGGCACATCACACGGTGCATAGTCCGCTAACCTTTGGCCCCACCACCGGTTTACCGTATTTACCAGGCTGGCTCTTAATTAGGCATCTGGAGCTGTGAAGATCACAATCACGCAATTACGCTATCGCCAGCCAGCAGCACACTCTTCTGGTGGTGATGATGGTCACCGTGGCTCAAATAAGGAGCATCACCATGTCGTTTGTCAGGCGATACAATGCGGCCCATAATGCACGCGGGTATACGCGTGCCCATAAGGCTCTCCAGATCGGTGTTTCACCGGACACATGGCCGCTGGACAAACTACGGAATGTATAAGCAGCCTTGATGGTGGTGATAAGCCAGGCTAGGGCATTGTGCACAGGTGCGTGTTGTGCTCGTATCTGGATGCATATTCACATTTCATTGGGATCTAAACGATTGGCCTTTGGAGCTGTTACTGCTGCTGCTGCTCTTAGATGACCATCACGAGGTGTTGTGGTGGCTCTGAATGGAGTGTGATGTGGCGTAAATCGCTGAGCAGAGGACATGAGGAATTATTTGCTTGTGCGTAGAGCAAAGAGCTTGTTACGTCTACGCGGAAGATTAGGGATCGATTTATGTATGGTCAGGTTGAGGAGACACTAAGGAAATACACATACTCGCTCTGGAGGGAAACAATAATCGTGTGTTATCTGTGTTAGAGGTGAATGGCGTTAACATGAAGCATTTGTTTCGGCCTCCTGAGTTGTCTATGGGGCTTCCTGCTGTTGGAGGATTACGCAGCAGTAATTTGTACGAACGACACGTTGATAAGATTTGATTCGACGGAATTCATTCCTCTTCCTCCTTTTGTGAGGAGTCCCTGTAAGGGTTTACCACTCGAGGTGTAATAAAATCCTTAAAATAGAAACTCTTGTCATAACAAACGCATCTACAGACAGACCCCCTCACACGGTAATGAGAAACCAAATACCATCACCAAGTGATACCGCTGATTATGCAAGACATTGGGACACTCAGGCAATGGTTACACACGCACGTTCTCGCAGCGAAAATACACATAACCCTAATCGTATGCAAATATGCAAAGCCCAAGCCAATTGGAGACTTCGTAGCCACCAACGCCACCACCTGACCTATGCCACCTTGTTTACCTCCTCATAGCTGAATTCGATTTCACAAAACCACGTGCATGCATAATCGGGCCTGGCTAGGAAAGCTGCCCGCATATGCCTGTGCGTCCAAGACAACGACGAACAAATAAAACATGGAAATGAATTCCGGTGCGTTAGTGGGAGTCGTCGTCTCTGGCTAAAGGTGACATTTGTGGCGGCGGCGGCGGTGGTGGTGGTGACGGTGGACTACAATTGTTTTGTCACCTTCGATGTCAACCGGAATTTGCATAAAATATTCCTCGGAACGCGTCATTAGTTGCGGTGGCGTATAACATTTGTTAAGGAGGAGGAGGGTGGCCAGGCCATTGAATGCGAACACACTAACTCACACATGAATGAGGTCAAGAATGGTGCATTATGCCACTGTGAAGCTAAACGCATAGACTGGGTCAATGAGATCCATAATTCAGCCTACAGCCGGATGGAACGCATGTTTCCTGGTGTGTTACTACATATATGTCTTGAGGGTGGATATTAAGAACAAAACGGTTGTGGCCGTTTTGTCAGGGGTAATACGAGGAAGAGTATATATTGAACGTCAGGAGGTTGTTTACGACTTGAGAGAAACACTTAGGGTTGACAAGTATTACTAATTATTTATAGATGCTGGGGAAATGTTTTTTAAACTTACGTTCTCGTATGTGAAGGACAGTTAAATAGAAGTTGTTAGCAATTATTTTTTTCAGAGGACTATGCGAGGATAATTAGCCTTCATTTGGTGAAATTCAAAAGAAATTCAAAGATTTACATGGAGAGTTTGGCTCCACTTTTACTGAAAGTCTCTTAGCTTCATCAACGTTTTGATGAAGCCCTCTTTTTTTAAATATTTGTTGGTACCCAGTAGTTTTCTGGAATCTACATACCTTGCTTGAAGACTACAACGAGAAGAAGGAGGAATGCAAGTTACACACAAACGACCACATACTGAAGAAGTGTGATGACGAAGCTTGTCTCTCAAGTATAAGAAGACAAAAAGGGCCACAAGAAACAGCAATTGATCTCGAAAATCTTATCGAAGAAGAACTGAAAAAGAATTTGTTGGACGGGTGCACGTAGACGTGATGGTTTCTCTAAGTCCAATAAGAAAGCAGCTAACTTGGCGCATCTATGACAGGCAAACTAGACTTCTTATTTTAGTGAAAAGTAGAATTCTGATGACTCTACTTCATGCAAAGTAAACTGTAATCCAGAGAAACAAGCTTCATTCTTGACAAGAAATGTAGCTAGAAATCCGATATCCTAGAACGTGTAAAGAAAGCCACTACACCTCTGTACTGTTGAAAGAAACCAGTAAGAAGCAATATGGAATGGGGACTACAGCCACGAATTACATATTGGCTGTATGTGTCCATCATCAGGTTTATACTAACGTATGGCATGATCGTCGGATGTACGACCTTGGAGAGGCATTTACCGAACTTAGCTTGACCAGGTACAAAGGTCGGCTTTAATACGCATTAGTGGAGCACGAAGAACCACTCTAAAAGCGTCTTTGGATATTTAATTTCACTTGCTACCTCACAAGTATTATCTACGAACCGGAGACTCCTCTATTCTTTACGAACTCGAACTTCTTCCACAAGACACCGATACTTCCACAAATTCTGTTTGATAAAAATTGAAAACTCGTATCAAGTCCAGACATGACTGGGAGGAGGATCTAGGGTTACTACCTTAGACGGATCTAAAACAGATTCCAATTTCTTCCAATCTTTCCAATCATTTTAGCCTTTTCAAGATGGGGAACATGGCGAAGCCTTGTTGTGGCTAAAGACCAATATGATGTCTAAGCGGGATATTACCATTTTTACTGGTGGTCAAGCCACGACTTCAATGTTTCACTTTAAACTCAAAAACTGGCCTAAATTGACACCTGTCTCTTATGGAGATGGGTAAACAATTCAATATTCACCTTATTCGGAAGCCGGGACACAGAGACTTATCGGGGAGAGATAAGTTCACAAAGCAGAGTACTACAG
The DNA here is from genome assembly GCA_905220385.1 of Xylota sylvarum. Classification (NCBI taxonomy): domain Eukaryota; kingdom Metazoa; phylum Arthropoda; class Insecta; order Diptera; family Syrphidae; genus Xylota; species Xylota sylvarum. Next base: position 59,014,864 of record LR999959.1, on the reverse strand, counting down.
CATCGATTCTACCGAACAATGATCCATGACCTCTACTGGTGTAATTGTGATTGCTTACCCAGCCTGTCACGTTACGCTATACTTTACCAACGCCTACCCCATTCAAGCTTCAAAATCGCTATTCTAACAGTATGAGCTAGAGTTGAAGACCCGGTATGACTATTATAGATACAAGCAACGAATACAGAGCAAGATCTCCTTCTCACCACACAGTTCAATTAGGAGATTTTGGATTTCGACTACTGAGCACCTGAATATCCAGTATACCAAGCTGATACTTAGTCCCAAGTTCCTATTGAATAACCTACGGCTTTGTAAGAGAAAGCTTGTGTCCCTGGAGGTTATCCTCTCTCTTTATATTTAGCAAAGGCAAGTTTTTGTTTTAAAAGGATGTACAAGGACGAACTGAATGTTCAAAAGTATGCCCCACTACTTGTGGGCTGTCATCGACTGGGTTAAGATCAGACTCCATATGTTCAGATTCAACACCAATGTTCTTAGAAGAGAAATAGGAATGCCTGTGGTAAGAGACGATTAAAATCGACGTCTTGACTATGACGTAAAGCTTGTCAAACAAAGTATGTATGATAAACCTATGGATTTGATTACTCCAGGTGGTACCCACAAAAGCGAAAATCCACGCGCTGTCTTTTTGACTGCGGTAGGGTCAAAGACTCTGGAGGCCCCAACCAACATACATACTACGGGATTCGTCTGCGCGTTTCTGAAGATTCCTAGGGTTTACTCTCGGATTTGTTCGTGAGAATGAACTGGAAGGGCAGAAAAAGTGGCGAATTAGCCGGGGAGCTAATCATAGTGTTGTCGCTGCTGGGTCGATTCAGAAAGCCTCTGCTGAACGAGCATCGGAATCGGCACACTCCAACGGGCTTCCGACTAAGAGCCAGAGGTCGATTCGTTTGCTTGGCGCAAAGATGATCAACCAGCAGAAGGCACAAGCGCTGAACGTAGTCCACTTCTGTTTGCGTAGGGGAAGAGGATGAGGTCGGCAGAAGGTACTCTAACTGGAATTTTTATTCCTTAAACTCGAAGAGGGCAAAACTTAAGAAACGGGCCCTGTGTCAGGCACCCAAAGTAGGAAGCCTGTGAACAACTGGCGTGGGCCCTTTTGTTGGGAGTTCCCTGCGGGCGGAATTATCGGCGCATAAAATCTGAATGAAGAAAGAAAGTGGACAGAAGTTGTCTGAAGCAGACAAAGCCACTGGCATGGGCGCTCGTGGCGGAAGCGGTGCACACATGCTTCTGCACGGCCTTCTGACAAAACTGCTACTAGTAGTGTTGTCCGCGACCAAAAGCCGTTGTTTCTGCGCTGACGATATGTATAGGGAAAGCTACGGAGTGCGAACAATGTAAAATTATATCTATGAGAGCTAGTGGAGGCAGCAGATGCTTACATTTAAGTGGAGGGCCGTGACCTGAAGCCCGGAATCCTTGTGGTGCCGTACGCCTCGCAGCAAACCATTGAATGGCTTGGCAAATTTTTGCCGAAAATTCCACCCATAGGGGCCACCTTGCTGGAGTCCGGATGAACTAAGAAAGATGGCGGAAGTGTTAGCGCGCCTCTGCACGTAGAATCCTAGCCTCGACTGGAGTGGATGGGTAGTCTATTCCTACAAAAAGAGTAAGGATAGCGAAAATGAGGAAGCTTATCTTCTTATCGTGGCCATGGACACAATCTCTGTCGATGTAATGAAATCTGTTTACGATATGCGTCCTTTCAGCCACCTTGGAAGGATTAATTTGCGCTTTGCTTCCAAATGAGTGCAGAAAACGGACGAAACCTTGAGTCCACGTCAATGACATTTTCCCAGATAAATTTGTCTCATTCCAAGGCTGCTACCACTTTTCTAGGTAGTTTTAGGTTTTCCTGTCTTGAAGCTTGAAGATTCTTACGGCAGGATTGATGTAGCTCCTCTTATGCATTTCTAAGGTCCATTCGATTGAGGTGGAATCGATGATCTTTCGATGCCAAGGAAGACTCAACTATGCAGAAGGTGGTGTTGTCAAAGGTTTCCTGCGAGAGGAGGATATTACACTTTAAGCTCTCACTCGATAGATCTATTGTGATCCCTGATGTCAAGTTTCTGGAAAGAGAATCGCAAATGTTTTTCTTCGGATTTAGTTCCGTTTTGTCGATAGTGGCCTGCCTGGGCCTGCTTTCATATTCTCCAGAGGGATGCGCCATTAGAAGACTGTTTGCGATGTTTATGAAAAGCGTTAAGTGCGGCCTGTGCGACGCTATTAGTTTGTTTTTTATTTCACTGTTTAACTATGGCCATAGTTTCCTTGAAATGGGGAATGATACGAGTTCGCTTCATCTCTCGTCAACTATTTCTTGGAACTTCAAGGCACTATCAGATTCTATGAGACCCATTAGTGCCAGGGCTGAAAGATGGATTCTTGATTGGTGTAATTCTTAGCCTTTTCTCTTTAGATTACTAACTATAGGTGCAACCAGAGACCAACCAGAGTGTGACCTTATAGTTTGGACAAAGGGATTTAAATCTACCCATTGTATGGAGGCTTTGTCTGAAATTGGAGGGCCTTCAATAGTTAGCATTCGGTTGAAATATTGGAGTCACAAGACCTGTAATTGCAGTGTGCGGTGACGAATATGGGCCCTCATCGTATAAGGAAGATGTAGCAAGTGATTTACTAAACTAAGAGTTATGCTCTATTGAGTTGGTTAGGGGGTAAGATTAGGCTAGTAAAAGTTGAATGCATCAAGTCGACGATTATACGCACGTTTTTTCATGGCCAATAACACATCATTGACATATGTAACCTCATTCCCATAAAACATCAATCATCACTAAGTCTAAATAAGAGTCGGTATCACTCAACCTTGAGGTACTCCCTTAAAAGCCTGATCATGAATTGCCCTCTACCCATTGTGACATTTTAAGTGAGACATTGTCTAGTTCTTAAACAGACTAAGTTCCATTTTACCTAAAAAAAACATAACCCTAACCATATCTAATCTAACCTAAGGAACTCTCTACCAATTTGTACTGAAACCAGCGTTGAAGAAATTCTTTCCAAATTGAGCTCAAGCCAGGTTGCACACTGTGACGCCATCATACTACAGAATCGATTCACGATCCAAATGGGTAAAATCAGCGCAACAATGCGTATCCTTAAATTCTACCCAAACTGGTAATGAATTTCTCAAATTATCCACCTCTATCGATGGCCAGCTACCATTCCTCACCAGTCCCCCGATTCTTAATAATCGTAAGCTCCACCGGATATTGAAATTGCGTTAAATGAGAGGGTGCGGGCTTCTTTTCGGAATGCTTCGCCCGAAAAATTCCCATACACACACTGAACAGCGAACATACGCATCGCATAAGAAGGCATTAACCATTGAACCATCAAATGATGCCCTGGGTTACCTGCGGTGGTGGAGGTGGATGCTCTGCGCAATTCAGATGCACTGCGGATAAATAATTTCGCAGAAGTTCGCGGCTGCACGCTGCCGTTGCTGCTGCAGAAGCTGTTGCATACCAACCGAGAAGACATCAGCCCCGACAGCCTTTATTCACCGTGTGCTGCTCCAGAATCAGCAAGCAGTCCATTGAAACACCACAATTGCCCCGAAGCAGTTTACTGCCTGCCGCTTTCACTTCCCTTTGCCAGTTGTCTGCGAACGCAGTCACTGAATGTGCATCATCCTCCCACTTTTGGTTTTTTTTTCGTTGCGGTGCCCCGTCTTGATTAATGTCCATTGGAGTGGGAGATGTTCATGTGATGATATACTGTGGCCAGTGGACTGCTGGACTCGACCAATTGGCGGGACAGTGGTGGTGGAGGCGATGTTGTTTGGGACATGATCTGAATTATCGATTCGGGAGAGCGAAAGAGCGAACGCTTTGTGTGCACCCGTATGGTCAGGACTCAAATCGCTGCTACGTGAGGTAATTTGCAATTTTTCAGTAGTTTCGCCCTCAACTTTTATGTTTCGCCATCCACCACTGGAGCTGGAGTTCGTATCTCTGGTGTGCCAAGAGAGATGAATGGTTCCTTGTTCCTTGTTGTGTTTTAGCTGGAAACGTTCTTGTTAGTTGGATGTTTTCTTATTGCAGCACTTGCCGGATCGGGCGCGATGATGACGTGCTGGCATTTTAGGATGTGATGAGCTGCACTGGTATGGGTTGGGTTGGAACAAAGCGATTAAGAATTCAGAGCAGGATCTAGGGCTGGTCTAGTTAAACGATGCACTTCCATCATAACCAACAGAAATTAAATTTTCGATTCCATTTAAGTGGAACCAACCCCCGGGGAGGATACACGGGCCGAGGTGCAAACTACTTATGTGGATAGTATGGAATTAATTTTCCATTTTAATGAGAATGACGGACGGGATGTGGAACATCCTGTCACATGGTGGGCTTCGATTGAGGGCGTACAAGTACCACGCACTTTACTCGCCACGCGGAAGCGATGTAACACTGTTTACATGTTCCCACGCACGTCTGGTAAACAGTTTAAAATCGATTTCTGAAGGCTACGAGCATATCGAAGCCATCGGCCGCAGATAACACTCGGTTTGTTTGTTTACAATCGATAGAGCCTCATAAACGATTTCAATGCAAATAAAATATGTATCTTTGTGTGCAAATAAGGAATTTTTAAGTGATTCCACTGAGGCGCTTATCAGCGCTGCTGGCACAGCAGTGTGGCGACTCCCACAGTTGCTTATCGTAGTACAAATATTTGGCAATGTTCTGCTGATGTCTATCAGGAGAGACGCAGAGTTCTCTTCGTTCTTGGTGTGGGGGGACATGTTTTTTTCTGTATGGTGACTTCTTGGAGTTCCTTGGAAAGTCTTGCACACATGTTAGACCAGTTGGGGGAGATTTAACAATTGGAAGACAGAACTAGAGAGAACTGGGTGACATTTGAGTGCGCGCACTGAAAGAAAACTGCGCGCACAAGTGTGGTTCTCACGCGAAGTTGATTCCCACGAGTTAACCCACTGGCCAACTGTGTAATCAAAGCGATGTGTCTGACTCTGAGTTCTTGTTTCAATTTTTTTATTCGCCCGCGAGGCATTGAAACCCCTTTCGAATCCCATTCGGTCAAATGGAGGAAGCAATAAAAAACAAAAAAAAAAAACAAGCAACACCTCATGGCAAGTAAATTAGTAGATCAGTGGAATGCACTGGAAGACGCATTTTGAAATTGCAATTCAGGTCATTAGACCAGAGCATTGAATAGAAAAGACTTTGGTTTCAAAGGAGTATACGTACTTGTTAGGAGAATGTCTAGTTCCAGTTCCTTTGTAACCCGAGTCCTGAACTCAGTGTGGCTCAAAGATAAGGACTTATGAACTTCTACCTCAGCGGCGTCGGACATTATGCTTCACCTGTTAAGATATTCTTGGTAAGCAATTGGCTGCGAATGCAGCTATCTGACTCAAAGCCTCCTGATAGTGGTGGCTAGAGTTCATTTTACCCTAAAAAAAAATGCGACTACACCCCGACGACCAAGTTATTTGACTGAAATTTTTGTACTAACATCCCTGACTATAGGGAATGGGTGACTTTTCGTGAGGACAGTTGAGTCCACTTCTTTACGGACGGTTCCAAACCTGATAAGGGGGTCTGTTGTGGTGTCTTCTCCAACAAGATTAATCTGAGTACATATTTCATTCCGTCTTCCAGATCAATGTAGCGTTTGTCAGGCGGAAATCTTGGCGATCAAGGCATCTTTCAGGGATATTAGCATTTACACTGACAATCAAGCCGCAATCAAATCCCTGGGACCGCGCTTCTTCACTTCAAAGGCCGCTTTAAGCTGTCGTTTGTCTCTTCTGGAGCTGAATGAGCAGTTCAACATTCTTCTATGCTGGGTACCAGACCACAGATTCATTGCGGAGAATTGCAAGGCTGACGAGGTCACCAGATAGGGTGCGATGCATAGGATCCCCTCGCTACTTGTAAACTCTTACTTAAGCTGGACGTTTTTAGTAAAACTAATTGTAGATGTAAGGGAAAATCTATCTACTTGCAATATTTCAAGCCAGATCTGGCCAAGGCTAGATCTGAAACGTAGTAACGAGTTGGTTTTGTTAAGCGGTCGCAGATCAGTCGCGTTATCTGTGCTCTTACTGGACACTGTCTCATAGGCCAACATGCCAAAAGGCTGGCCCTTCTGAAGAGGGAGAAACCTACAGCTACACGAAGTTTATGTTCTCAGTCGGCGGTTGGTCAGTTGACGCCACAGTAAGGTTCTGCTCGTATAAACGCATAATCTGAGCCAGCCCTAGAATGAACTATCTAGTCTAGCAAGAGATTGTAATGCATCATAGGAATATTTTACTGAAATGGAGTCCGATGAGTTAGACGATAGGGTTGCCTGACTATCTGAGAAGATATATAGATATTTTAGCGCCTTTAATACCTTTTCGGAGGTTTAACCTAACACAGATTTCAGTGGTGTGAACTTTGGGTCCAAAGACGCAAGCTCTTGATATCGTACTTGATATGTGAAAGAAAAGGTGAAATTTCTATAGGATGACGCCGATATATTTTACATTTTTTTAACGAAGCAGACCTCCTTTTCGTAAAAGGCCTTAGAACGGTCTTGCAATGATTGATGGTAAGTTATTCTTGCTAAAGTTGATGCATGGGTCGAATATTTTTCGGTTATCTTGTCCTATAAGTTTCTTAAGCGTTACTTCAGGTTCTTGTCCTGTTTTCCCTCTCTAGTTTCCTGAATTCTTGTTGAGGGTATGATCCCCTTATTCCGCAGAATGGTTCAAGAATTATGGAGGTTTTCGATGATCCCTTTCATGCTACGGAGTCGGTCATTTCATTACCCTCTATTCCCACATGGCTAATTGTTTTTCATTAAGTTTTTCCAGGTATTCTCACACAAGTTCAGACTTAATGACATAAGAATCAAGTATGATAGCAGTTTGGCTATGGCATGGTTTTCAGTCTGAAAGAAGCTGGTACATGTACATGGTACATGGATTCAGAGTATTTGATTCTAAGCCCGATAATCCCTGCTCCAGTTCCTTCATCAGTTCTTGACCCACCTGTGTACCACTTTGTTGTGCAATTCCTCAGTTTGTGGATTGTAGATTCATGGCTTCAACTCTTTTTTGTTGCTGAGCTTGGCAACAAAGTTCTTTTGGAAGTTGAACCTTCTAATGATGTCACCTCTAAGAAAGGCCAGGAGTGGTAGTTTTTTGAGTAGTGCATCGATAGAAAGGTTCTACTTACACATTCCTCAACCACAAGGTGCAAAGGAGTCAGTTACAGTAGTATCTCAGAGGCATGCCAGTCTTAACTACTTTGACTGGTGTCAGTATTGTACCCGACAGCCTTATCGGCTTCAGTCGTTCAAGTTGTATTTTCCTCGTGAAAGGTACTATTGTAGCTTTTGTCGGATTCGGGGTTAACCCAGTCGTCAAACTCAATGGCAATAATAACTATGTCATCGGCATATGCGTAACAGTTGATGCTATGGTTTGTCATAGTAGCTCATCAATAACAAGGTTCCACATTAGGGGAGATAAAACTCCTCCTTGTGGACATCCTCTTGCTGTGCTGACCCTGATGATACCTTCTGATGTATAAGTCTCCGCTGATCTTATGCTCAGAAGTTCATACATCCACTTGGTTACTGTATTGTTTACCCCTATTTCTATCTAGAGTTCGTACAATTGCTTCATGCGATGTGTCAGCGAATGCTTCTTCGATGTCCAAGAAGGCACACGGTACTATCTCTTTCGCTTAAGGAGCGCTTTGAACAATTTCAGTCAGCTGGTACAGAGCAGTCTCTGTGGATCATCCCGCTCTGTAGGCATGCTAATGGTGATGAAAAGGAGATATACTTAGTACATCCTCTCTTAAATAATTGTCCGTCCACAGCTAATTTCATCATTTTGAGAAGAAACGATGTTAGGCTGATCGGTCTCTAGGACTTCGTTAGACTTGGGTCTTCCTTCCCCATTTTCGCAATGAACCCTACCTTCGTCCATCATCACTGGTTCGGTATTTAGACCAGTGCCAGACTACATTTTAATGTCCTTGCCAGATGTGGAAGTAATTTACCTTGGCCCTTTTGGATTGGTGGAATACCATCCACCCCTGGTGGCTTGAAAAACAAAATGGAGCCAATTGGCCATTCTAAGCGTCCTCTGGAGAAGACTTCTGTCGCTATTTTCCAGTCCTCTCAAATATGCCTTGGTATGTTGGTCCTGCTCGTATTATTTGTGTTCGGAAGACTGCCAGGAACATGAGTTTCAAATAGAAGTCCTGCAGACTGTCCCTCATTTTCGGTGAAGCTGTCATTCGGTTTTCTAAGAGACGTTGGTGTTCCTCTCGTTTTTTCTAGCGCCTAGTTCTGTCTCACAGAACTTCCCAAAGCTTTGTAGAGCAGCTTTATTTGTTTCCTTGTTATAGGACGTCAGCGCCATTCTGCAGCTCCAGTACGCTTCATTGCGTTAAACAGTTTAAGCCTTTTGGATCGGAGACTTGACAGATTTTTACTTCACCATGGTCACCGGGAAGCATTTGAGAAAGATAGGTAGATGCACGGGAATGCTTTCGTAAAATGATCAAAGTGTGCAGATTGCTTCGCCCTTAAGATCCACACGGTAGAGTCTAAGCTTGTCTGAGACATTTTTAATCTCTTCCATGCATTCATGAACAAGCTGACTATAGCTTGGAGTGGAGGATATGCAGGTTTCGATGTAGCTGCCTAGCGAGAAGTCATGCCGTTCGTTGACTGACTTTTATTGGTCATGCATCCTGTTCTGAAGTATACTATAGTGGGAGACAATCTTACTAAAGCCAGAAGGCAAGGGAAATCTATGAAAACCTCTCTCTATGGAGAACAAAGAAAAGCACATAACACATTCTTCGTTCAGGACTAGAATGCGCAAGCAAAAGGCTACTGCACCGACAGTGGGACTCGAAGATACTTGGAAACATGGAACAACATAAAGCCATATTGTATCTCTCGGTCCACATCAATCTGGTTTGATGAAACTTTTTCTAGTGTCTGCCCAGAAATTTCAAAGCAGGCAGACAGAGGGACATTTTCAGAATTTTTTCTAGACTGCTCCCATGAACAACAAATCGAACCCGCATCCTCGCTTGCATGTCATCAAATTTCTTTTGTTGCAATGAATTTTGCTTAGACTCCGCCTATTTGTGTCTTCTACGCGACTACAGAAGTTTGTCCTAAATCACCGTCAGATCGAAAGACGCTTAGATTTTGTAGTCCTTGTAGTCCATCCACAGAACCAACCAGTAGCTACATGCTGACTAATATATCCTATTTCCCACATCATTCACTTAACTGCGATATGGCGCATTGCATACAATTTAGAACGCCATTCACACTATCCATCTCTGAACGCACTCATACCGCAAAGAAGACATTTCACTTCGATAACACGCTAATTGTGTGCACACTTACAAAGCTATGCCAATTATTCGACGATGCGGCGGCATGTGTGTGCGGTGCGGAATCGAATGTGAGTGCGCTTTTCTAAATCGGTCCACCATCTGACACCAGTCATCATCAGAAAGCGCACCTCACTCCGGGGCGACGGCAGACACCGGATCAATCGGATCCGATTTCATCACATGCACTTGCCTCGATATCTTTCTCTCGATAATCGCTGGGGTCCAAGTAGAAGAGTGGCCCTATCCAGGCGACTTGCAACAAGTAAAAGCGGTCCGGGTCCGGTGCGGAATAGCGCAAATTACTCCCTAAGTGTATCGAATGCGTTTAAGTCGCAATTTATCGATTTACGCCGATATTGATTGATTTAATGACCCCTATGCCCGTTCAACAGGAAGGAGCGCCATCGGCTCCGCTGCGGGACAAACCGAACCAAAGTAATTGCTGCTCGCATTCGATTGCTGCTGACACCAGTTCGATGGATGTTCATCGATGTCTGGAAATTAATAGATTTATTATGTGATGCCTGTTGACGTTTAAATCGTTCCCTCTCGCGGAGTCGTCATCGTTATCCTGCAATGGCGGGGCACCATTCATTTCCTTGTCCGAGTGCTCGCAATTAATGTACCGCAGCTTACCACTCTCGTTCTGTCATATTGGGTCAAACTTTTCTTTTTCTCTCTTATTCCGTGGTGTAGGTCATTTTGTTGGGATGATGTGTGACAGGGATTTTAATGAGGTGAGTGGGAATCCCTAGTTGATTGAGAACGTTGTCGGTCCCTTTTGACCGGCTCGCTACCAACGACACAGAGTTGTCAATAATGTGACACAATTTTGTCCTCCACTTTGGAGTCACTTTGGAGTGTATCCATGCCCTGCATCACAATAGAGCAATGGGATTCGTAACAACGGCGGCTAAGATCAAATAGTCAGTGAAGGTTCTCCTACCGCAGGCGACTTAGTCACGCGGAACTGCAGATTTCGACCGATAACCTCCAAACAATGAGAAAACCGGTAGCACCGTCGTCGAAGAAGAAGAAGTCATCGTTTGATGCTCACTGCCTCCCTCAAGTTATGGCGAGAACGAGGACTGCACACACAGCCATAGCAGTTGCCGCCGCCGCCGCCCGCTTCTATCGATAGGAAGATGCGGCATTTTATTGCTGCCGCCTGCCATACGCGAATAGTTCAAGTAGACAATTGTCAATTGCAGATGACAAAACTGTTGACAGTTTGGGTCTCTTGAATGCCAATGCCGCCGCCGCCGCCACAGTGGTCTTTTGGGCCGCCGCTGTAGGAGGAGGACTATGATGTGACGGTCGCGGAATACCGAATGCCAAGTGCTGCCAATGCCACTGTCAAGTACATAGTGGTGCAGCAGCCGTTCTATAATTATTGGTGGAATCCGATGCTTTATATGGGACGGTCTAGGTATGCGACAGGTTCATCTGGGTATGTGGGTTGTTGCACACCGTCGGTCGATGGTATGCGATGAGATTATGGTTTCGGTATTTAACGAGACGTGGATCGTCGTCGGTCTTTCATTGAGTTTCGGTTCTGGTGGAGATTTGTTTGTTTTTCCATAGACGAACATGGCTGATGGGGCTACGGTGGGTGGTGGTGAGGGGTATGTGGTGGCTTATGGTATTGCGGGAGCATACAAAATTGGATGTTTTTCCATCCAATTTCAGAACAGCAAGGCATGAAGGTACTTGATAATAGCAGGGATCAACTCGGAAGGTACTAACCGATAAAGAGGACCTTGGACTTGGAAGTGAAGACGAATACTCAAGCACATCCGGATTAACTTGAGCAGTTGACCTGATTGGCAGTAATATGCCTCTCAGATATCAAGATGTCCTCAGAAGAAGGATGCGCAGCGGGGGAATCTCCTCGATGAAATCAACGGTGACATCTACAGCCATTCTTATGTGAGCTACTTTAAGCTATTCGCAGATGAGGTCAATAAGAATCTTTCAAAAATGATGCAGGGAGCTCTTAATCTGCACATGTCAGCGGTCGCATCCTTGAAGAGGGCTATTGACATTGTTATATCCCCCCTTGTTGTAGGAGTTCTAACCAGCAAATATGATAATGACAACGACTTTCGGATTTGCACACGCAATGCTAGGTCATTTAACAGACAGCGTGTAACCGAGCAATTAGCAGAGATCCTGGACTGGTGTAAAGGAGCTATTGCCGTCATCAAAGAAGTGCGATGGAACAGACCGGTTAAAAGGAGGATGAAAGACTTCAATATTTACCTACTAAGGCGATTGCTACCGACAAGGTAAGCAGCTGGTGATGATGTTTAATGTATCTTAATGAACCAACGAATCAATGCCTTCTCGAACTGGATTGTGAACACAAAAGTTACTCCAGATCCCTCTACTCCGTGAGCCCTTCCACCTGTTGCGTGACAATTTATTATTCTTGGCATACTAAGTCGCATAGTGGAGGATATGACCTACTCATTGATATATAAATTAACGAAATCCATCAAATAACTTCGTATTTTACGAAGGCTTCAAGCTCCTGCCAATTTTCGTTACATCAGCATGTTTGGTCTTATCACGTCAACTTCTACTGTTTTATTGTTCGCTTCCTAAATACATACATAGATAGCTTGATCCAAACGTAATATCACAACAAAGAAACTACATCTCAACAGTTCAACAGGATCATCTCATTTTGGTAACAGATACATAAAACGTTACACTATTCCCCCACATCCCTAGGAATAGGATCCACAGCCAAAACAAACACCTATAGCACCGATGAAATATTCGAAACAAAATAGCAATCCTCTCCCACCTAATGTCTGCATCAGTGGTATGATTAAATTCCCAGATACGCCTCCATTCGCCTTCAACCTGTTTGTCAAATGCATCATCTCAGTACGCGGTCCGATCGTTGAATGTCATTACGATGTTGTGGATCGTATACTCTTTTTCTATTCTCGTCTTACCAAGGAATTAATTAAATTGCATAAACAAGTATCCCAACAGGACTTGTGGGCAGATCGGCCGACTGAAAAACCAAAACAAATAAAAAATATTCAACCTACCGCCCTGGAATGCGGTATGAATAATGTGTCTTTGGCTGCCATTCTGTCTGTCAATGTGAATGCTGCTGTTACTGTGGGCCGCCTCCTGCTCTGTTGACCGGGACCGGATTTTGTTGATCTCTTTGAATTAATTGCAAATCTTATAAATTTTACCATGAACAGAGAGAGAGTACATTACCATGTGTATAGGGTGGTCAGGAATGAAATGGCGTATACTACAAGTAGTTTAAAGGAAAGAACGACAGTCACAATTTCGGTGGAACGATCGTGTCAAATAAGTATTTTCCTTCCACTGCCAACTCTGTAGGTCGAATTTCTTAGTATTTTCTGTCAGTCGCTGTCATTTAATACAAAAATGAAACACCAAAGGTAGAGAAACCCAATTCTGACAGTTTGTTGGGTTATGTCAGACTTACGTCAACAATTCAGAACGCTTCTTTGAATAATCGAATAATCAATGACCACAACATAGGCCAGTGTTCCTTTAGAACACAGCAAAAACAGTAAGTCCCTAGAACCACCACCCTGTATCCATGCAAGCTCCCAGCGTGGGTACACTCATGGGTGCTCATGCTCTGGCACAAATAAACCATTCTTTCTCGCATCAAATCAAATTCTCTGTCTAATGTCTGACATAAATCTTAGCTGGACCATGGGAAAACTAGGACCGATTCCACGGTAAATGATTAATTGCGAGCGGTTTTCGATTTGTATTCCTTTTCCGTGTGTATATGTAGTACTCCTTTGTTTGTTTAAAGCCAGTTATGAGAGGTTTCAATTACATTGACCAATGGCCAACCAATTAAGCGTAATCCCATCCGACACTCAATTAAAGCCGAACACCATTAGGCTCGTATTTAGTTTTGTTGATATGTGAACGAACGCCTCACCAGCGGACGTTCGCAATTCATGGAATGGAGTGAGAACAGAGATTTGATATTGAGATCGTCTCAACGGTGTCAATGGTCATAAATCACAGATGCAATCGCACAGATACACGGTGGGGCGCCACCATTACGGATTTATACGTAATTTTGTAACGTCTCATCTTGTTTCCATTTTTGGATTGTTCGCGGAATTTATTGATAAATTTGATTGGACATGGGTTCACACTCTTGTAAATGGGTGGTGGTATGGTGTGCTGTGCAGCATGGTACACCATGATGTAGGGACACGGAAATTGAAAGATGATACTAATGTGTTAATGGAACGTGACTTATATGTTCATTTCAGAGATTAATTAAGATTTCAAATTTGACAGAAAATGGGCGCCGATAATTGGATGAGGAGAGTCAGAGGAGGAAGGTGGCAAAGTGAGTGTTTGGGCCACCATTCTCGTGGACTTGGCAAGCAATCACTGTCTATATATGTACATGCATGTATCTATATGTATATGCACTGTTCTTGATTAAATATTAAATCGGAAAACATTTATAAGAATTAAGGATCAATAAATGACGTCTAGTCCTTAACACCTTTGGAGAGACATGGACCCAAGAAGAAACGATCGATTCTCGTAGGACAGTATGTTGTAAGTATTGCCCTGTGCCCAACTCTGCATAGGTATTGAACAGTCGATGGCTTCAATCCTTTGGAATCGGTTTTCTTCTTGGGTGGCGCTACAGTTTCACTTCAAACCAGGGTCTCCAATAACTAGCCTCTCCAGTTAGCAATATTCTTTGGAATTTGAACTTGAAAATAAGGTGACTACACGTAGCTTCCATACACAAAGACGGGCCTAACTAAGGTCTGCTAACTTCGTGGTAACATATTTACAGTAGACAGAGCATGAAGTTCAATATTACAGGAACAACGACAAGTGGAAATTAGTAGGTGAGTTCGAAGATACATCCTGTTTGGACGAATAGGAATCGTGAATAAAATAATCAAGTTCCAAGTGCTATGTATGTATACAAGTTTGTCAAATAAAGCAATGATCTACATTGTTTACCAGAAACGACGATGTGCATTGAATCGAAATCGTTCATTCTACGTCTTTTCGAGGCTATAAGTTAAAAATGGTTGACTTAAACTAGGCTCTAAGTCTTTTACGGGCTTGTCACGTTTCAGTTTTTCTTGAAGTGCTTGCATTTGGCTGGCGTATATTAGATTCTACGTATTAATCTGCCTGAAGATTATCGTCAGACAAATCTAATTCTCATATTCACGTACACTGCTTACTAGGAAAAGATGGGGGATATATCCGTCAATACATACATACATAGTTAGTATCCTTAAGTCAGAAGAGGAGCAAAATCTCTGTCTTCGGAAGGCTTTGCTTGATTTTCTTCGAAATATTAACTGCATACGAGGTCGGAACGGATTTGTAGATAGTTACTAATCACTCAGATTCACAAGGTACGATCCTTGAGTCTCTGAAAGACTGTAGTAGTTATCACATTTGTCCATTTTTTTTTCGGGTTAGGAAACACTCACTCAGACTTAATCCCTTTGCAAGCAGCAATATCCAGTATTACCCATTTTACTAGAATTTCTTCCACTTTCGGAGAAAGCCGAGAATACACTTTAGCGATGAGGAAATTATCCGAAGTATCGTCGCCCTCTCCACAAGCGTTGCAGACAGTGGTGTCTGGCACACTTTGGATCCTTGACAAAAGGAATATATCCCGCAAGAACGCCAATAAAGTTGTATACAGTCGTTTTGCTGAATGCCGCTGATTTCTTACAGACGCTTGGGAGCATATGTTTAGTCTGCTTGCATCCTGGACAGCCGTGCCACGCACAATTGTGTTCGTTGGAAACTCAATTGTAAATGGATGCTCTGACCAAAGACGCCGGAGGACCCAAAGCAGGTTCAGCCTTGCTTAGCAATCTCATTGCAGATCGCATTTCCCGCAATTCCAGTGTGACCTGGAATCCAGACACGAGTTAAAGAGTTCAGCCTTGCGACCAAATTCAAAGAGTTCTTGGATTGAAGGCCTTAAGTGCAGCCTCCGACACCGCACATACTCCGACACCGCCATCTATTCTTAAAAATATAGTCGGCAACCAATAATATAGCATAGATGTAATGAGTAGTGAAGTCTAGGTCCGGCACCGTACCTTTGGCTAGTTTCGGAGCCATCCGTGAAATTTCGACTACACCTCAGTCGAGGCTCAGACTCTGGCCGAAGTCAGTCTTGAACGCAAGGAAAATCGACTCTAAATTTGCACAGCAGCTGAAGTTCCGGTGTCATTGCATCAGACGGCATATTTATGAAATTAGGACCGTAGGATAAGTGTCGCGCAAGGTCATCGAAACTCCAGTGGGGATGATACCAAATGCCACCTTGCTGTGATAGTACAGACCATGATGAAAGTATCAAGGGAAGCATATCAAACAGAATAGAGTCAGGCATACTCGGGAAAGCTCCTGTGCAGTCGAGACGGGCCTTTCTTGCAGAATTAAGTTACGTACTTACCCGAAAGCCCACTCCACCAAACAACCGACGCATAATAGATCCAGAGGACCTTTTTCGGTGATAAGCCCCATGTTTTGCATAAAGCACCCTTACACTGCTAGAAAACTGAGAGCGTCTTGGATATAATCGACTTTACATGCTTTGCCTAAAGAAGTTTCATATCCAGGATCACTCCCAGACATTTCGCTTCATCGGAGATCTGCTATCCACAATTCATCGACCATGTCTAAGGCTATCTGCGCTCTAGCTCAGACAGTAAGTAGGCATGACCCGACAGAAAGTATAGCAACATCATCCGCGTATGCCTGAATTTAGACATTTAAATTATTAAAAGTATACAACAGAGAGTCAACTACCATGCACCATAGAAGTGGAGGCAGCATGCCACCTTGTGGGCGGCCTCTGTTAACAGTCCACATCAACAACCACAGTTCTATTCATCAGCATTGCCCTAATCCATAATACCAAAGTCTCATCTACCTCGTGTTGTCTAGCGAATAATACATGGAATCAAAAGTCGCATTAATCGAAAGCGCCCTCTGTGTCGATTAAGATGCCCATGGCGCATTCTTTTCTATCGAGAGTGCATTCAATTCCAGCAACTAGAGTTTAAAGCGCATTCTCACAGGGTTTTCCACGCTAGTATGCATGTTCCATCTCAGATAGAGGGTGCATCCTCAGTGCAGACCTGCGCCCATGAATCTCGACTAAACTCTCCAAGCTTTTCAGCAAAAAGGAGAACAGACTTATAGGTCTGAAACCCTTAGCGAGGGAGTAGTCATCTCTACCAATCATTGGTATAAAAGGCCTTCGAACCGTATGCCAAGGTATAGGAATATATGCCAGTTGCACTGTCACTGGTCTATACCAGTGCCTTGCAGCAAGACTGAATGCACTCCATCGATACCAGATGATTTGAAACTATTAAAAGATCATACAGCAAATTTGATAGCTTCATCTGTTGCCACGGCCGATGCAGTATAGCAGCTACGCCGAGTTTTGCGACTTAGATCAAGCTCAACCTGCACAGACAGTCTAAGCTGTGACCCAATCGTCATCTGGTTATGCGGTAAGTTAGTTTCCAGCAGAAGACTAAAAGCCTCTACGTTCGTCTCAGTGTAGGTACCGTCAGGTTTTCTAAGTAACTCCGGTTTGATTGGTATGCCGCTTTTGAGAAATTTAGCCAATATACTGGTTTCACCTAGAGTCTCCATCTTTTCACAAAAATCTTTACAGGAAACACTTTTCGACAGGCGAATGTACTTCTTATATTCTTTTGTTTGGATCGGAAAAAGTTCCAGTCTCCATCTAAATTTGTCTTAAGTGACCACTGGCTTCTTTTCGTAGTCTCTGCAGTTATGGGTTCCTCCAGGAAACTGGAGATATTCATATTCGAGCACGTCAGTTCGAAACATCTGATGATACTAGTCAGGTTTTGAGTAGCATTCTCGACATTCCGTCTCGTTATGTGACAGATTTGTCCAGCTCTTCTTTAAAGCTCTCCTCTCCTGCAAAGTAGTGGCTTCGCATTTGATTTGGAAGGCGATGTACCTATGGTCCCACAGGAACACTTACGACAAAACCCTCCAGTTTGTAGTCGAATTGAAGTTCCAATTATATAACGTCAAGTCAATCACCTCCTTTCTTCTTTCCGTAACAAAGGTTGGCTGAGAATCAACATTGTTGAAGACCATGTCAGACGATAGTAAAAAGTCTAGGAGATGGTTTCTTCATCCATTGCATTTGCTGCTGCCTCAGACTGTGTTCTAAGCGCATATGAGTCGCCCCAATTCCTGAGAACGAGAAAATTGACTAAAACAGGGTTTATCCTGCGTTTGATGAATGCACATTCTTGACTTTCATCACCGTTTCCTTCACTTTATAGTACCTATATCATCATCATGATTATCTAAATGAAGTAAGACATCGAACACATCGAATTAAACGCTTAAAACATAGAAAAGTCGTCGAAATCCATTAGTTTTCCAGCGTGACACCAAATACGTCGAAAAGTCTTCTCAGTTTCTTACTCATTTGACTGCATTTTGTTTACCCAATCTAGTGATTTTTTCGAAAACGTCCTAATCTGGCAAGGTGTGCCAAAAAGTGCTGCAAACGTTTGGTTCTAGATATTTAATTGATAATCTGTTGAATTCCGGTCATATTTTGCCCTAAAATTGTATAAAACATCGAAATGCTTTGCTTGGGTGGAGTAAGATGGAGTAAGACATTGCGGCCATTTTGTATGCGTGATTTAGTGGAAAAAAATGCCAAATTAGATAAAATCCGTTCCATGAAATAGTTGATTGTGTGACAAAAATATCAATGGGGGAAACCAAGGACAAAATCCTTCACAATTGAATTTTCTGCCAGTGGTCAAGAATTCGTGAATATGACAGATTCAATTAAAATATTTTGTATTTACAAGGATCCTCAATGGATTTCTATGTTTTCCTGGGATGTAATTAAGAGATTTTTTATTTAGTGGCACTAGAACAATACATGTTTGTTTTCGGCCAAACCAGGAACGTCTAGAACCAGCACGACATTCTGAAGAAATGCTAACCAAAACATTAATGGAGTCCCTAGAGCTCTGTCCCTACAATATATTAGTAATATGTTTAATAAAAGGATTTCACAAAACTGGATACTTTCAATAGGACGTCGATAATATGAATACATATCTTCACGGTGACATTTCTTCCAGCAACTTTTAATGACATCTCCTAACTTGAATCGAATTCATATAAATAACTTAAATCGATGATTGATAAGAAAATTGTTTCACCAAAGCTAGCTTTAATTGCATCCTATTTAAAGTTATTTAAAGTTATTACCGCAAGAGCGTCGAGCGACGATTGATAGAACTGGCAGTGAAGCATTTGACATATTCTCTTCTTCGCTTCCAACAACTGTCAGCAGTTAATGACAGCGGCTGTGACAAAGTGCGTGATCAGAACAATTTGCCAAATTGATGTCGACTGCAAGTGACCGTTAGATGCCATTCCTTGACCATCGAGTTGGAATATTTCTTTTCTTCAAAACTGCAATGTGGAGGAGCGAACTATTTTATTTTTTGTCGAACTGCCGCGTATCTTTGATGTACACTGCCGCATTCCAAGATGAGGATTTCTCTTAGCGATTAGGGGAGTGCCGTGAATCACCTCTGGGTCAGTCGATAAAGCCACCCGATTGCATTCTGATAAGAGACCTTCCTGTTCTCCTCCAGTCCATAGTATTGACAATTTGTGCCCGCTCGACAAGAAATCCAATCATCCAAGGGCACCCTGCTGAGTGCCATTGTTAACACTGCAAAGCGCGCACGCGCACACTCCACAATCGCAGGATCCTATCTCACCTCGCATATGGAGTCAGCGCGACAGGTATCCAATTCCGCAAGATCGATTAGGGTTGTGCGACTTGGTCATATGCATATTTATGGCCAAACATCGCACTGAGTTCGGCTAATAACGAACGGCGGAGACCTGGGATGGACGCATAGTCCCTGTATCATATCCACCACCCGGTCGGTGGTGGAGTAATCATCATCGTCATCGTCGTCGTTGTAGTCGTCGTCGTCGTCGTTTGTGCGGTGTGCTGGTCATAAACATTGCGCACAGAGCACAATGATCATTGGGGAGTCATTACAAACAACTATTCTGGTTGGGCTAGGTACGAGTAAGCCTATACCTTGCCAGTTTCTTGTGTCTTTCCCGATTGTGATTCCGGAAATTTCATAGAAGACGGAACGACAATGACGGTACGTATGACGCGACCAACAGCGACGTGTGAGTGTCGGCGGAGTGTGTTCCCACATGTGCTTTGCGTAGTATACCGTTGGGTACTATCGGGTTCTTGGTTTTGGAAAGCAAGTGCCTTGCTTCTTTTTTTTTCTTTTCTTTTCTATGGAACGGGTGTGCAATTTGGGAACCTGTGACTTTTCCCATCGTAAATTTTGCTGCTTTATGGAGTTGTCCATCGCGTCGGAGGTCCGCTGCACTATCCGAGCAGTGTTGGCTTCGATTCGTTCCGCCGCTGAGTGTAAAGTGCGTTCAAACTGAGCAACGAGTTATGAATGAATTGATGGATGGGAGGGGGTTGCATACGAGAAGGGTTGCGAGTGGTAAATAATCAACGTTTGCGGCAAAGTAATGCCCGGTAATTTGTTATCGCGGTGCGATGGTGGTAATCTGAGAAAATTTGCGACAGATGTGCTTGCCTAACGAGGACTTGGTGCTTGCTGATGATGACCATGGGCAAAGGATCCTGGAAATGCGTGGCCAAAAAGCCAATTATGAGAGAGTTATCAATCCACATTGTATTTGAGTTTGAAAACAACCAAAAGGGAGAGACGACAGGCTCGGATACCAGTGGATATCATCATTTACAGAGACGACCT
This sequence comes from Xylota sylvarum, assembly GCA_905220385.1. Classification (NCBI taxonomy): domain Eukaryota; kingdom Metazoa; phylum Arthropoda; class Insecta; order Diptera; family Syrphidae; genus Xylota; species Xylota sylvarum. The sequence continues at coordinate 58,994,532 of LR999959.1, read as the reverse complement.
GGAATATCATATACTAATACTTGAAATAGACAGGATGTGCACACACTTCACATATATAAAGTGTGCTTCTAAGAAACAGGAAACTGTTCTTGCGCAGCTTAAGGTAGATAATACCGCGACCATGGAAATAGTATGAATGAATGGCCTGGACATGATGCTGGAGCAAACAGTTCAGCTGTTGGGATGTACAGAAGATTTTTCGAGGACTAAATACATGTCACCGAACAACAAGCATCAGTTCATGCTAAGAAAAGGCGACTCCATTAGCATGGGTACATCAAATGGATGGAAAGCAACGCACCAGTAAAATATTCTTCGAAACAGAAGGACGATTGTAACCTGCCTCAGTCACTACTAAGAATGTATCACTATCCCGATCTCCGATGAAGCGATATATCTGAGCAAAGCATGTCAAGTCGAAGACATCCAAAGTGCTCTCAGTTCTCTAAGGGTGTAAGGGTGCTTTTGGCAAAACATAGAGCTTATCACTGAAAAATGTCCTCTCTACGGCCTCTATACGGCAACGATAAGACCTTTTCTAGCTAATGCGTCGATTATTTGGTTTGAATGGGGCTTTCGCGTAAGTATGTGACTGCCTTCTGCACGAAACTCCAAAGAACGGCCTGTCTCGGCTGCATGGGAGGCTTCCCAAGTATGCCTGGCTTTGCTCTAGATGCTGTGCTTAATTTGCTTTCCTTTGACACAACCATCATGGGCTGTACTATCAAAGCAATCTACCGTCTTAGGCAAGGTGGTATTTTGTCACATTTCCACAGGAGTTTCGATGACCTTATGCGACACTTATGTATCCTACGACCATGGTTCCATGGATATGCCGTCTGATGCAATGACAGTGGAACTTCCGCTGCAAACTTATAGTGGAATTTTTTTGCGTCAGGACAGAGTCTGACTGGGCTGTAGTCGAAACTTTATGGATGCCTTCAAAACTAGTCAAGGATCAGGCATCTTAGTGTGCGAGGCCTGTGTAGAGGTCGACGATACTTCGGATCATTTCCTTTATTATTGTCCCACCTTTGCTCGGATCATGTGGCATATCTTCGGTGTTGATGTGGTAAGTGCTGATACTGTAAGCTGCTCATCGCTAAAGTGCATCCTCGGCTTTCTCCGAAAGTCGAAAAATTCCAGTAAAATGGGTAATATTTGATTTTGCTTCCTAGTAGTACAATGGACCAGTTGCGTCGTAGTCTTCTATACTTGAATTTTCCTAAAGATACCAAACAACGATTTCTGCAAAACCTCTTTTACTGAAAAGATGGCATTCCCTGGTCGGTACTAGAGGACCGTCTCCATCGTTAATTAGCATAAAGCTCATTCACTTCATACTTACTGTGATGTAGAGTGGAAGAAACATCCATTGACCCTATTTCAACTATTTTATTCTGCCTCTACTAAGTTAATCGATTTCTCGCTCAATCTCCGCCTGACCTCTCTGACTTAATTTCTTCATCAAACCACTCACAACTTCCAAACACAACACATGTTCCATGGGAAAACAAACTTAAATTAGCAATTAACTGTCTTCTGATTAAGTTTTCAGGTTAAAACGTACATTAAAGCCAGCATCGTCTTAACAATAAAAAGAAGAACACACTCGCCCAATCTATACAGAAGCTTGTCTCTTGATCCATCAGCTTACCGATTACCACCGGCATTGATCGACCCACAAAGGATCCCCATCCCCTTTGATCCACACCGCTCTGACAACCGATGAGACTACCATCAAAGACTACCGCCACCATCCGTGGACTCCTACACCGCGACGATTAAGCCATTTAAATTGTCTCTGACAAAATATTTCGATTTTCATTTAACCAATCGATGTGTCTGCACTGAGCTCACAGTATCTATGAATGTATAGTGACAACTTAATTCCCTCCGTGAATATTCATTCATCGTGTTCGATACATTCATTCACTTAGCATAACTACGCCAAAGATTCGGACACCGTCTCCCCTCAAATTTCGTGTCATACTCGTACCATTCCCACGTTTGATATTCTTCCGAGGTAGGTACCCCGCATCTGTGTCGAATCGGTGACACAATGCTCTTCCTAATCGTTTACAATTTTTTCCGGCCATGCCCACACTCCACCGGTGTGTAACATTATGCTGGCTCCTCCGGTGGCATTAATCGATAAAAAAAAAAGAATTAAAAATCAGAAAAGAACGTTTCACGAGTATGTCCCTCGACCACAAGCGAGAAACAGAGCTGTGATGTATCTAAAGACCATGTTATCGGGTAGAGCTGATTAAATTATTATAAATCGATTTGCATAATACACTAATGTTCCCCTACGTTCCACGAGATGTCGTGGGCTAGGATGTAGGACGACGATGTTGTAAAACACACACACACATGAGCATACATATATCTCTTTATTATTATCATTAATATTCATCACCAATATCGTTTGTAATTAATATTTCTACCATTCGTTCTATACTTGAAAAAGTTCCGAGTCCTGTAACAGTTACACCAAATAGGATTATAAAAATATCTCGAACCATATATAATTTAAGCCATCCATAGTCTTCTGGATATCGGACACCAATATCCATTAAAGCGGGACACACTAGTCCTAGAAACGGTAAACAAGATACACCCACCAGTGTCAAGGCTTCTGAGAACTTTGGCATTAACATGGCAAAGAAAACTGAAAAGGATTTAAATAAAAAAAAAATTAGATTATGTTTTGTATCCTCGGGTCTATAACACAGAACAATAAGTCATCAGTCACCAACAAGTGTTATTAAGATCCCTTGACTTTAAACCAGCACCAGGATGAGGTTATGGTTCAGAACACGGATAGAATGTCCACAGAATTCCAAGTTTCATCAACTTGAACGTCTATCTATAAGCAGTGATCCTAGACTTAGTCTAGACTGGACAACCTACTTCGTATCCTATCACTTATATCCACATGGTAGGGGCGCTTCAAAATTAGACGTTTCGTACAAGGATGTCACAAGGAGCCACAGGCTACTCCAGGGACTTAACTTTTCAACTATCTCACTAATACCTGAGATGCTTAGATCAATACCTAAATACGATGCACATACGTATGATCCATCCATTCTTACTTGGAGCCGTTGCAATGAACTAACTTTTGGTCTAAGTGGAACGTAACTGAAGACCAATTCAAATAAATCAATCAACTAATGTACTCAGTTGGTGATCCTGTCTTGCAAACTTAAGCAGGAAGCAATGAATAAGTTTCTCATAGAACCAAATAGAATTCACTCTGAAGACTCAAGGCCTGAAGGTAGTAGTGGGTCCCCAGCCATAGAAACACTCCAGCGAGCGCCTGCTAAATATTTATTAAAGCCGGACGCTATTAGGCTATTAGTAAGGTGTGTCATATCTCGAAACAGATCTAACCAGCTTCTCAGACGACCCGGTGTGCACACAAAGTGTGGTATAGATTCGTCTCATCTCCAAAAAGTGTTACACATCCCCCATCTGAAATCTCAGACAGGCCAGATGCTCAGGAACAAATTATATCAAGCATCGAGGTAGTACGAAATACTGATGAAAGCAAGCCTCAGTAGAAGTACGAGTTCAAAAGCGTTGAATCGCTGCACTCATTAGGGATGGAGTTGAATCCGAAGCGGCGAAACGAGTAGAAAGATCCAGATATGGCGCTAGAAAAAAAGAAAAAGAAGAACAAAGTGGACCCACCACCAGCAAACTTTGCAGGTCTATTGATAGCTCTTCTACGGCAGAAGCGACAGAAATACATAGACCACACACAGAGTCACGTAAAGACACATGTACAGGTATCACTAAAGAAGATGCTAAACGACGAAAGTATGCCCTCAAATCCCACTCAGATGCAAGTGGAGACAAAAGGAAGGAAAAAAGGAAGCATGCCTAAAAGGTCCAGCGGGTTGGAGACTGCTAGGAGCGACCTATCACATCAGGGCTATCGTATAGGGATACTATAGCCCAATGTAACGTTGCAATCATAAACTCCAAGCGCCCAGAGCAGATTTTTACGAACCAAGAGATTAAGCTAGTGAGGTAGATCCTACTGGAAGGGGTGGATAAGACTGAGATTTGTATCCAACTCGTCTAGAGACGGATGGTTGTCGATCACCTTCCGTCACACATCAACCAAAAATTGGCCCATATCTGGAGTAGGTAAAATCAAGCCATGGAAAAATTTCAAATTTATGTATAACTCAGGAACATCAGTCAGTTCCCGAGTTATTCACCTGCATTGTCTTTGTCTCAGAAGTAGACAACCTCACCAAGGACGTTTTCCTAGCCCGGATCGCCAAACAAAACACCGGCGTATCTACGAAGAGTTGGTGAGTCCTCAAGCTCACTATAGAGAAGAGCGGTAGTGAAACCATCACATTTGCAGTGGATGATGTTTCTAAGGATTACATCCTAAGCCAACGTTGTAAACTTTTCCTCAACTTCTCGCAGGTCCAGGATTATAATAAAAGAATCATCGAGACCAGTCCAGAGTAAAGAACCTAAGGCAGAACTAGGGAATTCCAAAGTTTAGTCCTCAGCAAAGACTCACCCGACAGAAAGCCCAAAAGAATCACCAGACCCATCACATCTGGAGCTAGCAGCTTATTGCAATTGCTAGAGCCTTAAAAGTCCAAGACGGCAGAAGACATCCTCAACGTCTAAGACCTCAGAAGCCAGCCAAACTACTGAAGAAGCTATATTCGGTTAGATTAGATTCGATTGGCAGGCAGTCCACACTTTGCCCATTGTGACACCACAGGATCTAGTGTCCTCAACTACCCGCTGAACCAGCATGAGCTTATTATAAAGCGCTAGAGGCAGCTAATGCTTATATTACCTAGTTCGCCAAGGTTGTCGAAGAGTACTCTCGTAGATGCAGTTTCCTTCGAGTTGAGAGAGCTTGAGAGGTGTATAAGAGGTGCTCATCCATGCAGCTTCTGCAGAAGTCATTTGCCGGGAGAGCCAGACTAAAGGCATGCCTCCCAATGATGAATGTGCTTGAATGATGCCCGGTGCCAGGTGTATGAATAATGCCTCCCACCTACTACTGTGCTGATGAAGGATCTCTTTAGCGAGAGTTGAGTTTCTCTTTCTCCGGCAGAATCGACTAAGTTGTGCCCTCCCTGGCGAGTTCATGGATCGTTCTTATTTCCAAAAGGGATGATCCACTATATAGGAATCCTCTTCACAATCCACAAAAACTAATATCCCCATCAACCGGAAAAATCGACAACGTATGCCTTTAAGGAACTCACAAGAATTGAGGAATCCTTCAGACACAAAGAAATTTCAGTGGTCTGCTTTCTTGACATCGAAAAAACTTTCGACAACTCCGAACATGGCGAAATATCAGTCGCGCCAATATCGCGTACAAGATCCTATCTGTCATACTGTGTGAACGCCAGAAACAATTCGTCAACACCCTGATCAGCCCCTATCAGCGTGGACAGAAAGATCCTAGATAAAACCCAAACACTCCAAATCGATACCCACCATCTTTTTATCGATTTCAAGGCCGCAATGACAGCACTAATAGAGCTAAGTTTAGTTTTAGCATTCCTGCCAAACTCGTTCGCCTGTCCAGGATGACGATGGAGAACGCTCGCTGCTCCATTAAGGTCGGTAACGATATTTGATGTCAAAAAAGGATTTAGACAAGGTGACGCGCTGTCATGTGATTTTTTTAACATCATTCTTGAAAGGATTGTACGAAACTCACAAGCCAACTAACGAGACTCTGTATAAGACCTTGATCAACCCAGTCCTGCTTTATTGCGCTGAAGCTTGGACTCTATCTAAACTGGATGAAGATATCCTCGGTCGCTTCGAGAGAAAGATTCTTCGTAAAATTTTCGGTCTCGTTTGCGTTGACAGGCTTTGGAGGATACGAGCTGTACTGTGACATCGACCTAGTCAAAAAACTGCGCATCACTCATTTGAGATGGCTGGGATATGTAGAGCGCATGGACAGCAGTACTCCGGCCTGTAAAGTCTTCGAATCAAACCCGGAGGGACAACGCAGTAGATGAAGACCTTGCCTTAACCGACTTGGAGTGCGCAACTCGAGGCAGTTAGCTAAGGACCGAGCTAATTGGAGAGGCTTGTAGGTTGAGGCTGAGAACTGTAGCGCCATCTAAGTAAGATTAATAGTGCTCTTCGGCTAACTAACATAGGGCTCTTCAAGTCCAACAATGAGGGACAAATGTAGCTCCATTCTTAAGGAATTACTTCCCGAAATCCTCAATGAATAGGATGACATCCTCGATACACCTGGAAAGCGAGGATTCACATAGGAAAGTCGTCTCTCAACAAAATGAGATTGCAATTTACACAGATGGTTCCAAAACCAGTGAGGGTACGGGTTTAGGTATATAATCCAGAAATATAAACCTGCAAGTGGCTCTGAGACTTCTGGACTCAGTGTGTTCCAAGCAGAGCTTCTTGCAGTGCTCAAGACTGCAGAATTACTAGAGATGGGATCAAAATCTGACAAGAATATCGACATCTACACTGATAGTCAGGATGAGCTTAAGGCGCTAGAATCCACTATCATAAAATCTGAATTAGTCAGGAATTGCCGCGCAATCCTCAGGGCATTATGTGCGCAAGAACCGTGTCAGATTCTATTGAGGGGAACTAAAGGGCCGACATACAGGCCAAAAAAAGAGCTTCAACAAGGCGATGGAGTTAAAGAGGTAAAACCACCAATATGTGTGGCTATGTAGATCATCAATATGGCTGCCCTAAAATGGTCTAATCTAGCATGATATAGGGTGTCTCAAGGCCTCTTGGCCTTTGTTAAATCGAAAAAAAAATCTGCGGAAATAGCGATATTGTATTCTTTTTGATAAAAATGTTTCGTTTACCTATTGAATTCCTCTATCGATAAGAAGCATAAAGAGAACCTTGCCTCAATTGGAAAGTAAAGGAAACTATACGTATTTAGCTAAAGGACATCAAAAGAGTTAATGACACTTATTGCTTCAGGTTCAGACCCATAAATTGAATAAACAAACACTCACCAGATAGGATTGTAGTAAAAACTCGTATTACAACTTCGTAACGTATATAATTATATTCGGCCGTGAATTTTTTAAAAAGATTCCAAACCATTTCCACGGTGATTAGGTCATGCAGAGAATACGACATTACAATAGAGAGTGCAAATAAACCCTTCGTTATTTGCACTAAACTAGAAACAAAGAAGTATGCGACGAAATGAAACAAAGACCACTTTATCGGACTGGCTTACCGGTCATTCTTTGGCAGGTCAAACGTAAAGCTTCCTGCCACATCTTCACCATATTTCCAGTATCCCAAGAAACCGAGTCCTATATTTACCAGCAATATAAGTCCCGTTCCGATATCCATAATCCCAAACAATTTAATATAATCTTGTGGATGTATCGTCTTCTCTTCAATTGCAATTATCTACAAAAATGGAAAAAGTTGTAGTACAAGTCCAAGGTTTTCATATTACACTTACAATTCCAAGTGCTTCGACGGCAAACAGGACAATTCCTAAAAAACTTGGAATTTCAATATACGTTCCGATAGCATATCGTGTTGTTTTTGAATCGTCATAGATCACCATATAGTAGGCGAATACTACCAAAGCTGTAGTCACAGAAGGGGTTTTAGATATACTTGTACATATGTAAGTACGTAAGTACTTACCAAATGTTTGTATTAAATCTGCTATAACAGAAAATATCATCAGAGGTTTGAGACCCATTACCATGAAAGTTATTACCAATGGCAATGCGGTTGCAAGGATATAAAATCTTAAATCTATATCTTCGCCTTTGGTGCCATGAGCTATGTCCTGCATGCTCTCCGCAATGAATACCACATAAACGCTACTTATACCAAAGTGATACACTATCAGCCATGTATACACACAGCAGCTGCCAAGGACATCCAATTTAAACTAAAATTCAATTGAACGATACAAACCTTTAATCAATCTACCTGGCACATGTACTAAACGACCTAAGCTTGGGTGGACCATCTTCAAGGGCTGCCTCCATTGCTTCGGAATACGATAAATGAGGCACACGCTTTCTCACGCACAGTACATTTATCAAATTTAGCTTAAATGACAGAAAAAAAGAATAAGTACATCGGGAACTCCTCTATATGCAGGATATACCAGGATATGCATCGAATGCAATAGAATAAATCCACATAGTATCGACAAGATGAGTCCGATCATGTAGCCCGCATATCGGAATCCAAGTGGCATGGCTACGATACCAACTCCTAATGACCCCTTAGCCACATGAGCGAATGCTTCGAAATTTCTATAAAACACAAAAAAAAAACAAGAATCATTCGCCAAGTCTTGAGTAGCTAGGAACCACCTACGTCAAAGGATGATCCACCACTCGATTCGCGTGAGGATCATATGGTTCTTGATTGCTGCTGAGTTGGAAGATTTATTACATTCACTTGTATGTTGATTCAGAAATCACCTGGGGGGAACGGCGGCCATTGCTGCCTTTTGGAATGGGAGTCTATGTTAGTTACTAGACAGTGCATCCATGGTTTGAAAACACAAAAAAAAAAAAAAAGAAGAAAAATGGAGGCAAAGGACCGAAACGAAAATATAAAAAACAAATTTATATTGGAATTTTGACTGACATTAGGAGTCAAGAAATGATTGAAAATCCTAAATGTAAGCTCTTTGGGTACTCGAGTCGTGTGAAAGTACTTTAAGGTTAGTATCTAGTGTATCATGCAACTGATCCAAGTTTCAGAATCTCAGAATTTTCGTTTATCCTTCATAACTTCGTACATCCTTAGATCCCTTACCTATCTAAGCCAAAGCGTTGAACTAGAATGACTGGTGCAGGGACATACATAAGTCCACAATCGAATTATGGCCCTTCGTCCTAACCCATCGCGATATATGTAAGCAAGTAAGATGTGCTCTCGTATGCGTCCGTGTCGCCACAGCCTCGGCAGAGGTCACCAGTGTCTAGTCGGATTCTTTTTCGCTGGGCCACCAGGAGGGTATGTTTAGACCAAGCGTCGTACCACCTCCCTAATGGTGGATAGTACGTCCTTAGAAGCAAAATTCCTCAGTTTCGCTGGCGAACATATTTCTTTGTCGGGGATAGTGCAAAACATTCCCTTTTTGGGACTTGAGTCCAGAATTTTCAGGTCCACATGGACCTAGTTTATACTTGTATTCTAGCTGCAGCTTAATAGCGCATCTAGCGGCCGTCTTCCTAATGAAGATTTGTAGGAGAGAAAGCCCAAGCATGCCCAGTGGCGCTGCTAGTCGAAAGAGCTGGTCGTGGGACCTGCTTACCAGACATAATTCCAGAATCGCTGTGATCAAGATGCCTATTGGTGCTAATGGGCGAAAAGGCTGGGCCACATCTCTAGTGGCACTATTAGTCGAAGCTGCGGGTAGTGGCTCCTACAAAGCGGACATATTTACATCAGGTTGAGGTCCGACCTCGTCTTTATGAGAGGTACTGCGACTAGACGCTAAAACCTTGTCTGTGCTCCTAAGGCTCAACGTAATCAGGTGTTGAGCCAATTTTATGGAGGCATCATCTATCGCCAACACGATAGTATGGCATTACATGAATAAGCCTGCAAGTTGGCATAGTGTGCAGAAACTGTGGCTTAAATATTGTCTGAGGTGAGCTCCAGACTTTGTGGAAAGTATCCACGGACGATGCGTGGCTTAGGGAAAGATTTCCTTCTACTAGCGTCAGGCTCAGTCCATTCTTGGTTCTGATCCTCTCATCTACCCAGCAGTAGCACTGTCTGCGCAGGTGAAAACTAGCCTTCCCTATTTGAGATGTTAGCCAGAAAAATGAGGCCATAGGCCTCTATTGCTCATCTCAATCGAGATGTCTTTATAGACATCTTGAAAAAGTGCCATATTTGCACAAGTTGATCGGAACAACATCTAACCTGACAGCACTAGCCACTTAGCTTAAAGTGGGGATATCAGGTTTTGGTCCTGCCTTGACCTTCTTGGCCGCCGATGCTTGTGACGTCTGGTCGTCAGATCTAACACGCTTGGCTTCGCGCTGAATGGAAGGAGGGGCTCTGGCAAAAGCGATAGCGTTTTCTCTACTTTGCGTGGATAAAGCATATTTGAACTGCCTTCTTTCCATCGAATTCATTTTCATGAATCCACTTTGTTGTTGCTGGATCTGTAGTTCATCTAGCATCTTCTCAACGGAAGAGCATCCGAATTTCTCCGAATTGACGCTACAGGCATCAACTAGCGTGAAAACGTCAGAATCAGAAGTGGCTGAATCTAAGTCCTCTACTCTGATAATATCGGATTCAGATTCAGATGGGGCTTGTATGGCAACGCTTTCTGAAGTCTTAGGAGAGTTTGACTGCTCAACAGAAAACCGAGAAATTGTGGCCAGTATGGAGTTGGCTGTCGAGAGCTCTACAGCATCTCAGGATATAACGGGTTGCTCAACAGCAGAACCCGAGGATGATGCAATTTATTATTTTGAAAAACGTTGGACCCACGAGTCTCCGAAAAAGGAGGTCGTCCACAAAAAAGCGCGGTATGCCATAGAAAGTTTGCACGATGAGGCAGTAAGTCTTCTTGAAACGTTTGCATGTAGTGATCGTCATCGACTTTGCGCTATAGGTACGCACCTGGGCACCACTCGCGAAGGCTTGCTCTATATTGGATGCTCTGGCAAACAGAGAAATTGCAGAAAGTTAAACAACTATCATAGGTCTGCTTTAATGGACCAATCTTAGAGCATGCAGCCTTAGAGACATTGTAACCTAGTTATGATGCATGTTACACGAGCTTGCATGTGTCTATTGAAAATGATAAAGAGAGTTAGTACGTACATAAGTTTCAGAATTTGTCAGATAAAATCAGACTTGTTGGCTCTTCAGCCCTACTTCAAGTATATAAGTAGACCTTAGGCAGACCACCAATGTCATAACACCCTACTTTGGCAGACCTAGATAGACAAAATTTATGACAATAGATAGACAATGGCTGCTAGTTCAGTTTGTCTAACTAAGTGATTCTAGAACTTACAATCCGAAGAACGACAGGCAGACTAAATTATCGATTCCAACAAACCAAGTGAGTATCTGAAACAAGGCACACGAATTCCCTAATACAAGTCTATTACCAAGTCAGGCTATGTGAGGCTAGGCATGAAGCTCCTTTCATTATTGTATCATTTAAAGCTCCACCAACGAATGGGGCATGGTTAAATATCTCCCACTACCTAAATGCATGACAACTATCTCCAACAGAAGAAGACGACTTGGCCATGGCTGACCGGGGTAAAATGACATATTCCCAACAAGTCACGTATCAACTACAGTCGCTGTTAGATGTCTTAACACAAAGTGTAACCAATTCCTTAAAGTTTGTGACTCTATGCACCATTTCTTTTCACATTTCTTCTCCGGCAAACATACACGCACATAGGTATACCCCAAAGGAAAGACCCAAGCCATGACCGACTTCATGTTAACTAGCCAAGCGCTCGAACGTGCTAAAATGCCAAAACGTTGAACCGTGAAAGTATGCGCGACGAACCAAGCGAAAAATCAACACACTGGCAGCCTCCACATGGAGGAGGAATACCTCCTCGGCACACATCAATTTGCCGCCGCCCTCCGAGACTGAGGTTCGCCATGACCGGCCGGCGCGCAGCGAAGGAGGAACACCTGTTAACGCGCGACAGATCCCAAACGAGACAAATGTAAAGAAGACGCACCTAACGGGCAGGTGCCCACCACCACCACCACCATCATCATCATCCACCACCTAAGTGGACTCCAAGACAACTTTCATACTGATGTCCCATCCCTGATGGCGATCTTATCGGAGGTGAAAATTTATTCATTGTTTGCGAATGGTCGCCATTAGGCCTACACGTTCACATGAGCATGTGCAGTGCAGACTCGATTTTCACGCGCATATCTTGTGGCTAATTAGGATCCGGGGCAGGAGCTCGTAAATCGCATCGCCCCAAGGGGTGAAAGGTTACCCCACTCGGTATCTAACTGCACATCTAGCACCACTTCGCGTTGCGTCAATCGCTCATCTGTGTGTGACAAAAAAGGGAGATCATCTGGAGGCCCCTTGCTTGGTGGAACTCGTTGCGCGCACCACTCTGCAGGTGACGTGCGATGATACAAATTTCTGTCATTCCAGATGCATCTGACGTGGAAACTAGTTGCATGCGCGTAAAAGGACATTGACGGGCGATGGTTTTTTGTTCGGCGCATTGGATACGCACGAAAAAAAAATCGCTTAATTAGTTACGCGAGTTACATGCGAAAATATTCCGGACATTCGCGGACGTTTTTTGTTTTTGTTTTCCGTTTTGATGGAATGGTTGATGGTGGTGGACAGAACCAGAAGCAACGCTGTTCGTAGTGCGGCATAATGGAGACAAATTCCTGGCTGCCGTAAGCAAAATGCGTCTGTCCATCGGACAGTGCGATGCAAAAATTAATGAGAATAACAACAACGAAGACGACGACGGCGGCGGCGGCGGCGACGGCGCGAAATCCAAAGATGGATGGTGGACTTTACAAAGTAACGTATATACATACATATACGCATCTTGAGGATGGACGGATTCCCTCAGGATTTGCGCTGCGTTCGCCTAATCGTGTCTGGCTGGTGTCTTGAGCGTTTTTCTAGCGCGCGCGTGCATTTTGAGAGGCGATCACAATGTCAGTGCTATTCACCCGATGGTGGGGGAGCCGGTCGGTTGGTTAAGGAAATAAATTTTCTACTTAAACTGCACTGGAACGTGAGCTGCTTCGACCCATACTAGGTGAGCGGTACTTCTGATGGCATTTTAAATAACCAGCCACAGTGATGGCATGTAGCTTGAGGATGTGGGACGCGTCAGTTCTTATTCGGAGACGTCACACATGGGGATGTGCCATAATGTAGGTGATGGGAGAATGTGTAATGCTTGATAGGAGAATATTCTGCTTAAGTCTCTTTTTACTTTGTACAGATACACAGAACTAGTGAGACACGTACTGACTACGTTTTCTGAGACAAAGGTCAAAAATTGTTCCCTACGGTTTCAGTTGAAAACTTTTTTAGTTGTCAAGCGGGCTGCCCTACTTATTATGTTCTTAAGAGCTACAGCATCTCTGGATAATAGAGCACAGTCTTCAATTCTCTTCTATATCAGACACAATGCTTCTAGATCAATCTTTCTTATACCCTACTTCTCATGCTATCCGTTCTAGGAGTTGCAAAAGTTTTCCTAAAGTTGCTGGCGCTGAACTATCAAGTCTTATCTACGGTCAAGTTATTCTTCAGTGCCTTGATCGTGGTAGTGATCTAGTCCTTTTGGGAGTTGTGGGTAATGTAGTCAGATTTGGGAGCATATCGCTGGCACATGTAAAACCGTATCATCTAAGGTGTTGATGAGGTGGTAACAAGGGGCGAAAGATCACTCTGCCACAACGAATTCACGCTAGCTAGCTGAATCTGTACGAGTAGCACTGAACCAACAACAAAGACCCAGTAAACTAAGACTAGGTTGAACACATGCGCAAGACGAGACACATCAACTCAGAACTGGGTGACTGCCAAATACATGCACTGGCCTCTAGAGTCACCCCGCAAGGTGGGGTCCTATCCCCTTTACTAAGGATACTGGTCGCGAACGGAATCTTAAAGAAATTAGAACGAAGTGGGGTCAAAGTTGTCGAATATGCAGATGATGTTGTCATACTGGTGATAGGTACATAAGTTCATACCCCCCATCACCGAAATACTTCAATCCGCTCTCAATACCCTACACAAATGGGCGGAAAGATGTGGATTAAACGTTAACCCCTAAAAGCAGAGGTGATCCTCTTCATTAATAAGAAAAAATCCCACAAATCAGACCCTTGAGACTCAATGGCACACTCTTCGAAATCTCAGATAAGGTAAGATACTGGGCTCGACCAGGGTAACTCGACGGTAAGCTGACTTGGAAAGAAAACACGTCAGAAAGGATAAAGAAAGCATCGATAGCCTTCAGTATGTGTGCAGTTTAATTTTTTAGTAAAAAATGGAGTCCCAAACCCGTCATCATCCAATGGAAGTACACGGACATCGTCAGACCCATTCTATCCTATGAGTACCTAATCAAGTGGCCCGCAGCAGATAAGACCACGTACCTCAGAGCAGGATATAAAGATTGGCATGTATAGGGACTACCAGTGCCATCAAAACCACGACGACTGCAGCCCTTGAAACTATACTGGCACTGATTCCATTAGGCATACACCTAAAGGAAACAGTTGGATAGAGTGCCCTTCGCTTGAAGCAATCCAACCTTTGGAAAGAGGGCGACACGGGCTACCACACTATTGCGAGATGGGCACACTTTGGTTCCGAGACAGATTATATATCGTCATCCCACGGCTTCAGCCTAATTGTTAAGACAATCTTCCCCTGAACAGAGCATTGTATTAACGGTAGGGGCATCAACCTGAATAATTTCTGAATTTTACCTGTCGGGTCCAAAACTGAGGAAACAGTATGCTCTGGCATAAACTCACCTGAACCCGAAGTAGCTTACTCACTTGGACTTCCAAACCACGGTAGTGTGTTCCAAGCAAAAGTATTAACAATAGCAGAAGGGGCACGAGAACTCCACTCTAGAAAGAGGATCTACATATCCATCGACAGTCAAGCCGCTATGAAAGCCATCCCATCCACAGTCGTCAAATCCAACCTTATGAAGCGATGCCGTAAAAAACTTACAGCAAACCACGAAGTTACACTCCTTTGGGTTCCAGGATACAACGGCATTCAGGAAATCAAACGGGCGGACGATTTAGCAAGAAAATGGTCCGTACCTCCGCTAACTCTTGTTAAATCCAATATAGAGCAAGCCTTCGCGAGACTAGCTAATGGGAGATGAAGCGCATTCTCATCTTGTCGTGTCTTCAGAAAACTCTGGACCATACTTGACAATGCCAAGACCAAGCAAATTTTAGCCCTTAAAAGACCCAACTTGGAGCTCTTCACGGGAATTATTAGCGACCACAACCTCCTGGCGGCCCAGAATTCGACTAGACACTGATGTCTGCCGAAGCTGTGGCGACACGGACATAGAGAAGAGACCACATCTCACTTCCTATGCGAATATCTAAAAAAACAGCCCTCGGAGATCTGGGTGGCCTATCAGGAAGGCCACCATTAACCATTCTGAAATTTATAACAATATCGGGCTGGTCCAGGGAGGCAGCTTGGCTACCCCAAAACTACAGACTGTCTTAGTTTTTAGGTTATCCATGATAGGGGTTCACAATGGATCCACAAGTGTTCCGAGTGCTTATACTTATACCTACCTACCCTAGCTTACCAATGTAAGCCCACGCTTATTTCGAACATCTAAGAGACACCTGCGGTGTGCGCCGTAGCTCAGTGGAGGTTCGAGGTTCAAATCCTAGACAACACCAAAAGTTTTTGTCATGGCTCCACCTGTCTAAAGAACCTCGTAGGTGACCAAACACCGACTTTTAAAAAAGCATTTTCCAGCACTTTTCCAAATAGAAACGAATGGGAAACACAGAACACCTACACAGGTGGTTCAAATATGGATATAGGAACGGACATCGATATGTTTTCCGTGCAACTGAACATACTCAGCTTGATTAGACTTCCTGCCTACGAAAGAATTTTTCAAGCGGATGTCCTGGCAATAACTAAGGCGGTCAGTGTGGAATCAATGATGGCAATACCACGAGAGGATATCACCATTTTTATTGACAGTCAGGTGGCCATTAGAGCAATTTTTTCAAGTCCAAGCTAGTCCAATGCTGTCAAAAAAAAACTTAAGGTTCTTAGCTCACAGCACAATATAAATCTCTGCTGGGTCCCTGTCTACAAGGACATAACTAGAAATGAGATAGGTGACGAACTTGCAAGAAAAGGGTCTACAATGAACCAGAATCAAGCACTTGGATGCTTCAATCTTCAGGGAGCGAGTCGAACGTAAGTTCCTAAAGCCAAACTCGCTGTGATATGTACATATATCAAGGAAGCTCTGACACCGATACGACAAAGCCAGAACCAACAAACTCCTACAAAACGACAGGAAATCGCTGTCAATGTTGGTAGATGCAGTCACTGAATAAGTTCCCTCTTAAGGCTATTCAAGGATGTTACGTAAGATCAAGGAACCCTTATTATGAGACTAGTTATTCAAAATCTATAAGAATGCCTTATATGGTTATAACTTTCCACACAAATCTGCAAGCCATGTTATACCACTTTAATGTGAGTCACTAAAGTGGATGTCCTTGTCACGAGGCACAAATTAGCACAATTATGTAGGTACGACAGTATATTGCAATGATTACCCGTTGGTGGTGTGCATCTGGTTCGAATAACTGAAATCAATAACCGCCAGCTATACAGAGAACACATCTCGACCGTAATTACCCACAACAATTGACTCGTGTGCTCATTTGCATTCACAGATAACGACGAAACAATTGGCCACCGCAGTCATGGATGACGCCTGACACTATCTGTGGTACTGTTGCCCCACCACCACCACCATCACCGACCGGTTCGAAGGTGAACCTGCCAGGCCATTGACGATGCTAATTGGTAAGTCGACTGCATGCTCTGGCAAGCACAAGACAATTGCCATGGCATTATGCATTCTAAAACTTGTGTCTTTGGCTCCTTGAAACGATCTCAATGCGAAGCCTTTGGGGGTTAATTGTGCTCTTAAAGGTTTTTGCAGTAAATTTTGACGATTAAAACAAATACCGAACGATTAAGGGTTGCCATGACTCCTGCTGGCGCTTAGCTCATTTTATCTCCATCAACGACCACAACCTCTCTCTCTGGTGTGGTGTTACTTATACTTTTGTGCGGAACATCGATTACACACTTACACATATCGATGGCCGAAAGCCGTGTCCTGACCTGGCAAATTTATCGTCTAGCTTCGGAGGTGATTAATCTCAATTACCTCGTCAGTGTTAATTACTGCATCAGAGTACAGACCGGGGCTGGCCTGAAGAGTGTCATTGCGTACACACGAATCTCTGGGTGTTTGGATGCGCGCCCTCAGAAAGCGACGGCACAGCAGCACCAGCAATTATTTCACTCACTGCACCATCCACTGGGGTCACACTGAGAGGGTGTAGGGTGCCTTTGGGGTGGCGGGTGGATGGTGTGTTGGAGTGTTGGAGTCCTGCAGCAGTCTGCAGTCTTAATTCTCACACTTGGTGCGCCTTGTTACTTGTTACGTGCAAAGTGCGGTGCGGAGAAACGCCTCAGAAACGAAATATCGCGTGATTTACACGCCATGTCCGAGTTATAATGTTGGGTAGCTGCTGCTTTAGCTGATCCATGTGGTGCATTGGATGGGCGTTAGGTTGGTAGGCCATGTGTGCCACATCATGGTGCTGCTGTTGCTGTTGCTGATGTTGATGATGATGATAATGGTGATGCCTTCGGAAAAGAAATTGAGAGCGCTTCCAGCAGTGTTGTCGGCTTGCACGGGATTTATATGTTGCAGCAGAATGCGGTGGGTCTGATGTGAGTGGATGCGACTGGGCTGCAAACTCACACTTGATGGCTGCTGTCTGACCTGATGGCTGGCGTAACCGAAAAGTGTGCCTAAAATTGCTTGGAATGTTGAATTTGTTTTTATTTTTTTTTTATTTTTTATGCTCTGCAGTTGGATGTAAGTGACGGATTGTAATTTCTTTTGAGAGTAGTACAGAGTTTGAGGCGTCTTTGGATTTATTTACATATACAGTTAGTGACGGGTTTAATTAAAGTGAGAGGGCAAATGTCCTGGAACGAGAAGTGAAGGAAATGTTTACTTCGGGTTGAAATGTGGATGATTTACAGTCACCAAGTAGACACCATTGACATCCGAAGTTGGAGTGACGTCTTGTCCTAGGCAGTGGTCCCTAATTGCCATCAAATCTCTACAGACTGCCTAACTTTATGAACACAGTGTTACTGACCACTGTCCGTTTCAGAATGAGATGGGAAAAATCCTATGGAGGACCACCTTCCAAAACTGTGTGCTTCCCAATATTTCTTGGCATAACTTGAATAGTTTGCGATACCGAAACCAAATACCACATTTGTGACGCGAGAACGACCGGCTGTGATTAGAAGGAGGAGGATATCTAGGTCTTCTGAGAAGAGAACCGACTCTATCCTCGGTTTTGGACTCATCCGTAAAATTAGACAGCGATTCTTGGTATAGGAACTTGTGTTCAGTGGACAGGTGGTCGGTGACCTGTGGAAGATGACGATGCATCAATCGTATTCTGGCATTGCCAATGTGTTGCTTCTTCGCATTCAGTTTTTTCTATTTTCAGAAGGGCTTCATTGAGCACTAGATTCTATAGTAATGGGGGCAATACTGTGCCTTGGTGTGCATATCGTTTGACAGTGCTGCTTCCGAAGGATGCAGTGATTACTTTGCTTAAGCATATGCTTTACGAAGCAGCAGATGTTGAGCCTTCGTAGGGCATTGGTTATCGAGTTGGTTTAAATGTTGTTAAAGCTCCTTCAATGTCTAGGAAGACAGTAATGTGAATTCCTTGATGGAGAGGGATTTTTGTGTTGGACGATAGAGTGAAGGGCAGTTTTAATGGAAACTTTTTGATAGACATGTTGCGACGTGGACAGTAGGGTGTTGGCAATAATCGACTTGATGTGGAGACCTAGAATTCTTTCCAGAATCTTGAGAAGAAAAGACTGCTGATTGGTCTAAGGTCTTTCGGGAGGGTATGCGATGTTTTGCCTGCTTTGGGTATAAAACCTCAGTCCAGACGGCCGGCATTGTTTTTAGTTTCAAGAAACCCTTTAGAATACAGGACAGGTGATGCACTATTATGCTGAGGGCTGCCTGCATTTGTGCCGGAAAAATGTCGTTCGGACCCGCGGACTTAAAAGGCTCCAAACTGGTCACCGTTCATTTCAGTTTATCTTTGCTGATAAGTTCGGGAGGTGGCGGTGGTCGTGCAATATCTGTCAGAGCAGGGTTGCGCTAGGGATAGGCGTACAACCGGGGAAGTGAATGTCCATAAGCAGGTTAAGTGATGCTTTATCCGATTCCGCCAATTATCCATTGGAATTCATGAGGACACTAGGCACGGTTGGTGCTTTGGAAAGGACTTTGCTTAGTCTAGGGGATCGAAGCGTATTGTCAATACTCTGACAGAAACTGCACCAGGATCTACATTTGGCCTTACGAACTTCTCCTTTGAAGTTTTTCAGGCTTTCTTTGTAGATTTCTTGTTGTGATGGGACAAGATTCATTGAATGCTAAGTTTAGAGTGGAGGTTAGAGCTTGTCTAATTCCAATATTAAGCTTGTTTAATTCCAATTGTGTGGTTGGTATCATGTGCACACTATTGGATAGTTTAGGAGAGAGAATGTCATTTTGTTTGAGCCAGTCAGTTCTCCGTCGATTGCGAAAATTCGATGGTGCAGCATTGCAACTTCTTTCTAGTGCATATTCCAGAGAGTGGTGATCGGAAAATGAGTCACTGTCGGATACAGTCCACTTAGAAATCGCATAGTATGTGTTTTGAGAGGCGAGGATAACATCTAGTATCTCCTGCCGGATTTGTTTTCGCTATTGCACACTACTAGGTCGGTGCTTACTAAGTATTCAAAAACGGACTCAACTCGGGATTTATTGTCGGTGCTACCCCATAGCTCCTGGTATGCATTGGTGTCGCACCCTAACACAATTCCTTCTCCTATCCTCCTTGCTTAACCCTTTAACCAGTTCCAAAATAGTTCGAAAATGAAAAAAAAAAATTTGACATTTTCGTAAGACTGAAATATTTAACTCTTGTCTGTATCCTAAGTCACCATGAAATCTCGGGTAATACAATTTTGAATGAGATTGCTGATCAAGGCTCAGAGGATGATTTCTCAGGACTTGAACCAACCTGTCCACGGCTTGATTATTGGGTATTCTTTATCACATCTATGTGTGACTCGCCAATATCCAGGTTGAAGGTAGACTAAACAAATGCTCCCGAACGTCTGTCATTGGCATTCTGGCTGTCTTTCAGCAGAAAAGAGTGTATACAATTTATTGATGTTCCTAGAGGACACTTACGTTTTCTAAACATCTTAATGTGCTAGGCTTAAGTGACAACACTGTCTGTCAACCTTGTGGAGAGTGATCAGTCCATTTCATTTGTAAATATCCTGCACTTGTTCGGATCAGGTTGCAGTTCTTCGATGCTGATGATGAAGGCCCTTCTAGGCTTTCTTCAGAAATTGATCCGTAATCCTCCCATCATAAATCCACACAAGATAAGGTTGGACTAAAAGAGAGGTCATACCTAAGCCCCAAAAGTATTCATTATCCATTTTCACGAATGGTTCCAAAACTGTAGTGATCGCATTAAAACTGGTCAAATGTTGTCACAATGCTTAAGTCTAAGCCATAGTGGGGTCACAACATAAAAGAGTCTCTAGAAACGGTGGCTGATAAGCTAGAAATTAAAGACTCAGAACGCGATCAATCAAATCCTGGCACCAATGAAAGTTGATGAAAGATCAAGAGCGCTCACATCATGGTGGATTTCGAGGAAATTGTTAGGTTAGGTTAGGTACGAGGGTAGGAATATGGAAGAATCCACAACGCCACACTCAGGTCAATACATTGTGATACCCATTGGGAGAGATGTGCCTTGCCTTTCATGTGGTACCGCAGATTGTTATGCCCCGTGATGACTCCTATCAGTGTAGAAAGGGATTTATCATCCTTTTGCATAATTCTGTCGGTTCTTGTGATGACACAAGTGTCTATGGAGGAACATCTGATGTTTGCCATCCCATGGGACTTAATCCCTACTTCGAGCTTCAGTGAGCAAGGCGGGATGTGCACTGAGGTATCGACCTGTTCTGATGTAGATTCTGAACCTCTTCTGGTCAGTTCGTCGGCCTTCTCATTACCTGGTATATTTTTATGTCCGGGACCCAGCAGACTGCAACCTTGTGCTGTATTTCAAGAACCTTAAGTTCTTCACGACATCACTTCACAAGCTTGGATTTTATTTCGATATCAGAAATCGTTTTTATTGCTGTCTGGCCATCGATGAAAAAGGTGATATCTTCCTGTGGTATTGCCTTCAACGCAGTGTCGCGGGCGGCTATTGTCACTGCTAGGACTTCCGCTTGGAAAACACTGCTATGATTCGGGATGCGGACTGATTTGGATATATCCAGTGGTTCAGAAAAGATACCGGAGTCTACACTTTCATCCATCTTTGATCAGTCTGTGAAGACAGAAATGATACGTGTATTGGTAAGCTGACCGCTTTTCCATTCTTATCTGCTCAGGATCGAGCTTGTGAAGAGTCTGTTGAAATCTAGTTACGCAGTCTGCTAATCCGTGGTGGGAACATATGCTAGATATTTATGCAGGCTCATAGAATGGTCCGTTGTATTTTGTCTCCAACTATTTGACTGACTGATTCTTAGGGCGCTAATAGCTGGTGAGGCTTGAACGTAGATATCTAGTGGAAGTAGATTGAGGATAGCTTCCTGCCCTGCAGTAGGTGTGACTCTTATGACACTAGTGATGCCAATATAAGCCAATCTCCGTATCTTCATAAGCGCCGTAAGTTGGTGGTCTTGCTGGCACTATACAAGACAGTCATAAGTCAGAATAGGTCTTACTATAGCATTACATCCATAACAGAATTTTGGGTTTTGGTCGCCAGGTTTTCCCAAATATTCTGCATGTATAGAATGCAATGGTTTTCTTGGTTCTATCATATCAGATATCTGGAGCTATCTGAGATTCTGAGAGGAATTTTCTTTTTGTTGGTTTATAATACTAGCTCGGTCTGTAGGGGATTGACCGCTAGTCCACATTTCTTGGTCCAGTTGTCTAGCGTCTTCAGGTACCTTCCACTAATTCACTGACACCACTATGTATACCTGAGTTGTAGGAGTACTTCATTTAGTACAATGACCCATGGTAGTAGGGAGATTACTCCACCTTGAGGGGTACCTCTAAAGGCGTATGCTTCCAACTTCATATCCTTGTGCTCAGTTATAATACGTCTTTCCTCATGAATTTCCACAATCCAATTGGTCATTGTATTGTGGATATAAAAGCTTGTGAGTGTTCTACTCACCGCATCCGTTGGCATTGACATTGACATTGTTAAATGCTCCTTGAATGTCTAAGAATGCAGCTAAAGTGTATTCTGTATCTTTTAAGGATTTCTCGATTGAGCTAACCACACAGTGCAGAGCCGTTTCAACACTTTTTACTTTGGCATCTCATTTTTGATCTCCCTCTGACTGGCTTTATACTGATTCTTATACAGTCTTCTTGACCACATGAAGGAGGTTTCTGTTTACTTTCCTAATGTCTACCAGCTCTTTACTCCACCATGGAGTCTTCGGACATATTAGGTTGAAAGCCTCTTTGAAGAGAGAAGTGATTTCCTCGGCATTTTTGTCGATATCCGAGGGACCTTGCAAGTCACATTCTTGAAGGCGTTTTTCGAACCTCTTTAATATTACATTTGCCCTTGGAGAACTGGTGTTCTCATCCTGTAATGTTTTGTTCCTATGGGGTTCCAATTGGGTCAATAGGATTCCAATTGGCCCAATGGGGTTCCAATTAGTCCAATGGGTCCAATGGAGTTCGAATTGGTCCAATGGGGTTCCAAATGGCCCAATGGGATTCCAATTGGCTTAATTGGGTTCCAATTGCAATGAAATGCCATTGCATCCACAAAAATTGACTATTTCCTGTGGGTTTCATGTTGAAGGAGTCACTGGTTCATACATCTTCTTAAGCACAATCACAGTCTATGGAGATCCCTACTGGATCATGTTGACTATTTTGAGATAGGGGATGACTTGGAGCATATGTGATCTCAACAAGACGGTGCCACATGCCACACAGGTGGCCAAATAATCGAATCGCGTTATTTTCAGTGATTTGACGCCTTTTTGAACTTTTTTCTTTGGGGCAATGTCAAGACCATGGTCTATGCTAATACCAATATCCAACGTCAAAGCCTCGAAGCGTCTGTCGTTTTTCATGGCAATGGAGGCAGCAGACTAGGCCTCTCAGGGAATCACCCGCGTCAGGGAGTTGGCCAACATTGAATGCGCTTGTCAAAGGCTGGACACCGAAGACCGAAACAACAACGTTCATGGAGGACAAGTCCGTGGAGGACAAGGAACTGTAACAAACTAGGACGTCTACAACGACAGTTAGGGCATCCAACCAGTCGCGGAAACTGTCTAATTATGCAAATAAACGATGCAACGAAGAACCATCTGACAGCGATAATATCCATCCTGCTGGTAACGCCTAAGAACCAGCTTTATGGGGTAGAAGGTGATTGATGGAACCGATGCCCGCGGGATCGTCATCCAAGTCTGTCGATCCGAACGATGCAATAAGAGCCGAACAGTGGAAACGTTCATCAGCAATACCAAGTGCATGGCCACGATCTACACCGGTGCCACAACTTCCATCATAAATGGTAATTTGGAAGCTTATGGCTACACAACACCAGGAGAATCTGTGAATAGGCTATAAAACTGAACCCCTTTTTACACAAGATTAGGAGTATCTCATTCCACTACCATGAGCCACAACAGTGGTGATACTTCTCCGCCCCGGAGGGTACCCTTATACATCGACCTTCTGGTTAGACAGCACTACAGCTTAGCAAGGATAAGCCTGCTTTTAATCATTTAATCGATCCAATAGTTGTCAACCTTCAAGTCAAGAAGTGCAGCAGATATAGCTTCTGTATTGACATTGTTGAAAGCTCCTTTAATATCAAGGAAGGACATCATAATGAAATCCTTGTTCTCAAAAGATTTCTGAGTTATTGATACCAACGAGTGCAGAACAATCTCTACCGATTTTCCCTTGCGAAAAGACCCTTCTTTGGGGTTTTAGAAGGATCTTCTTGTAACCTAGGTCTCTTAGACGTCGGATGCCTTCTGGCTTCAGAACTGGTTGAGGGCCCTCCCGATTCGAATTGGCTACTCCGCCTCATATGAATGTGGAGCCTTCGCGTAACGAGCTGACTCCCTTAACAACAACAAGCGTCCTTTTAAATTTTGGATGGCAGCCCCTAAAACGGTGACCTAGAACAAGAGTGGCACAAGAGTGGCCTCCTGAAACAGGTAGTCAAGAAAAATTCTCGCTCAATTTGTTAGCAGTTAGCTTCTCTCTTCTTCAGGAGATGATGCAGCGTCTTAGAGGACGGATTATGTAGGGAATACAAAACTATGGTTGGGTTAGCCATAGGACACAACACATTCGGTCATGACCAATATGATAATCGTTGTGGATCCTAAATTCAATTAGTTTCAGTACAATGGACCTTTTCTCTTGGCCTAGCATAAAACCAAAACTAAAGCTCTATCCTTTCATATTCACAGACAGCCTCCAAAATACCCACGTTTCCCAATTGAATTTAAAATCTCCCACCACCCTTTATGTAACAACAAACAAACACTTGGCCGCCTTTCTGAAATTGACTCCCATTTAAGCCCATAAATACATCATGATGTACTACCAGGCGACTATCTATCACAGAACAAGGAGTTAACCATTGAAATTTTTCAGTAAACAAATCGAATCGCATTTAAAATTGTATTCCCTTCTACGTCAACTCAGTGGCTATCCCGGTGCTATCCAGAAGCATTGACAAGGGGTGATTCCCACCCATAGAGGGGTATACAATCAGCAAACGCTTTCCATATAAAGGACTACAACTGAGGTACTTATTTGGCGATTCGCCAAAATCGTCACCTTTTGTACGGCAACGGGCGAGTCTGTGCCACTCGAGAGCGTCGTCGTAGCAAGCACACCTGTAGCATCGCAGTTTACCTCCAGCCCACTGGTGTATGGTCGCGATGCACATGGCATGGAGCATGTGCCATGCATGCCATACCCAGTCATCGATGGGTATAATAGTGGCAATCGATGACACCTTGCCGCCCTCTATTCCATTTGACAGGCTATTTGACCGAGGCTAACTGGACACACTCGGTTGGCGACCGGCCAAGGCAGGCAGGAAGCGCGACTAGTGCTGATGGTGGTGATGGCGGTGATGGTGGTGGTGGGCATCTATTGTGCCGTCATCTTTCGGGAAAATAATACAAATTGCAATTTTCTATATTTGTCGCGACGGCTTTTCAGTCGGTTTGCCGTTTGCTGTTCGCATCAAGCGTCCGGCGAATTACAATATCCCAATTACCATGCGGAATTATTCAGCCGCTTGAATCTGGCCAAGGTTTGCCTGCCATTGGTGGTGGTGGAGGAGTGAGGTCAAAGCGGATGCACTGCATATTATGTATAAATTTAGTGGTGGACCTTCGGCGGAGAGATGTGCATGCGGGATTGGCTTGTGTTAGGCGCTTCTTATGACCATTTAGGGGTTGGCAATGCGCGGTGGATTGTCAGACCAAGGTTCCATTCACTTTTTAATCAGTTTTATAATTTAAATAGGAAAAAGAATTTAAATAGGTACACAGCGATGCTTTTCTATTTAATTTTAATCGTGAGGCAGAATTGAATTTGATGCGAGATTTGCTTTAATGAAAAACATACTAGAGGAATTATTTTATGGTATAATTTGAAAACTGCTCATGAGAATACAACTACGGGTTTCTCATGGAGTATCAAGCTATTTTCTACAGAATATCCGTAAACAAAATAACTTTATTGTTATATGAGAACGATAGTTGGGATTACTCATCCAGTCCTTTATTATTGCGGAAAGGTATCTGAGCATGTTTTCACAACTAAGAGAGGACAGTTATTCTTTAAAAAGGATCCAAACAAGGCCAGATATCTTCACGAATTTGTATACGACATACTTAATGGAATAGGTAACGGATAGTCCTTATCCCGAAAAGCAAAGCAATAAGCCACCTGACCAACCGTCGTCGTACAGGCCGTTGTGCATGCATGCATGCTGGAAAAAATCATACGAACAGGACTGGAGCGAAACAATGAAGGTACCACGGGCTTTTCAACCAACAGTATAGCTTTAGAAAGAAGCGAAGCACCATACAGGCAATAGAGGCAGTGTGCGACATTGCGCATGAAGCAATCGCCGGACGAAGATGGTTAGGAGGTACATTGAAAACACTTTTAACTCAGTTAGCTGGAACTGTGTCAGCAGAGCGTTAAATAGCCTATAGATACCTAACTACCTAATAAGAATAATTGACAGCTATGTACATACTTCAAAGAAAGGACCCTTCACTACGACACAGAAGAACAGCCAAAAAAGGACAGCATTACGGTAGGAGTTCCTCAAGGGCCAGTGCTTTACCCAGTGCTATGGAACATATCGTATACTGGGATCCTGAGAATACCGAAGCCGAACAGAGTACATATCATCGGCTACGCTGACGATATTGCAGTAGTTGCTGTGGCAAAACGCACTAGAAGAAATGTCTGAGAAATATAGCCACGCCATCAGAGATGTCAGGTCCTGGCTGGAATTAACAGACCACAAGACAGAAGCCGTATAGGCACCAGCGACGGAAGTCAAATCGTATATGATATGCATGAACGCAGCGCTGTGAATCGCATCGTTAAGAGTGTGCTGCGCTCTTAGAACCGTGTCAGCGAAAGCCATAGGCGTGATTTCGGACAGAATGCCCATCAATGGAGAAGTTAAAAAGGCAGCAGTACATCGCGAGACCGGAAGAAAGGAGAGTCACTAGCATTGCTATACAGGCAAATTGGCAGCCCAGATTACTACCACCAAAGGAACATGGACATACGCTTTGATTGAATTCTAGTACTCTTAACATAAAGAAATAGAAAGTTTTGGGGGTCGAATCGTACTCTGGTCATAAAATTATTGATTTTTTGTTCAGCAGTACCTGTGATTCTCCTAAGCCATATGGAAATCTCAGGAAGGCTAATTACAATGTCATCAGTAAGGTAGTGAGAAAAGTTGCTGATGCCTTCACGATTATGACTTGCAAAGTCCCTCGGATACCGACAAAAAAGCCGAGGAAATCATTACTCTCTTCAAAGGGGCTTTCAACCTAACATGTCTGGAGACTAGAAGGATGAACAAAAATCACCTGCATGGTGGACTAAAGAGCTAACAGACATTAGGAAAGTAAACAAAAACCTCCTTAATGTGGCCAAGTGGACTAAATCAGACATAGAGTGGGATCAGTATATAGCCAGTCAGAGAAAGTTCAAAAAAGAGACGCAAAGAGCTAAGCGCCGCTCATGCAGCAATTTTGCGACAACATTAAGGGAATGACAGAATCTGCGAGACTAAGGAAGATCCTCTTCAGACAAACTGCGGCCATAGGTTCAGTCAAAGATCTCGACAGAAATTGGATTGAATTTTGCTCAGACTCACTAAGATTACTGATAAGTACGCACTTCCCAGGAAGTGTTACCCAATCTGTTCATAGCACAAGAGTTAGTACGACCACGGAATATGAATTACCAGCGGATTTGATCTCAGAGGAGAGAATTGAATGGGCACGTCCCGAGGATATATCGTCAGCCCAACATGGCTACACCAAATGAAAAACTTCGTTTATCAGTGCTGTGGCGGCAGCCAGTTACCACCACAGTAGGGTTGAGCCAGCCCTAGCTAGCAGATTCGTTGCCTGCAATTCCTTGATAACCAGAGATCTATCCGAGTTTCACACTGTTATGTCTGGCAAGAAATTGTAGTACATCATAGCAGCATTTAACTGATATAGAGTCTATTAAATTGGACGACAGCGTTGTAAGTGCTGCCTGGCTATCTGAAAAGCCATTAATATCTCTTCTAAGGTTTATCCTAGCACAGATCTCAATGACATGGAGTTCAGCCTGGGAAAGTATGGTATACATTTCCATAGATATCGAGACTTTGGTGTCGAATTCAAAGAAGCCAGCTCCAACTCCAGTTTTCTTCTTCAATCGGTCTGTGAACCAGATCAGATCTCTAGGATACAGTGCCGGAGCACCATCACACCATCACACCAGTTTGCACGGTTCAATATTTCTACCTCAAATAACCTAAAGAAACAGTACTCCCTGGCCATGATGTCGGGGATAGTGCATGACATGTCTTTGTTGGGAATTGAGTCAAGAATCAAAATGCCTTGATTGTGCTTTATTCATATAGGAAGGCCTTAGGCTTAAACTGATATATATGTATCTCCAGCCCCGGATTGTTTGTTGGATATACACGGCAGTCATCAGGCCCATTGTTATGTACGGACTACTACTACGGACGTCGGCTGACGACCTTAGACAACAAAAGCAGCATTGCAATACTTGAGAAGATTCAAAGGTTACCCTGCGTCTGTATGCCTTTGAACCACTCCTGCAGTTGCACTATATACTATGCCTCATCTTCTTCCTGTAGATATTTTTAGGAATCTGATGACAGCTTCAGCAGCATTATAATTTAGGGATTCAAAGATATACCCCCAAGAAGTTCGTGAAGTTCAAGAAGACTGAATCACCATTGTTAAAAACCAGTTGGTCGCAAATGCTAGAAGTAAATATTTTAAGGAAAACAATTACTGTGCTGACCTCGTTGTTATTATACTCCTCTTGGATCACATTTATGTATATTATACTCTCTAAGCGATTTACAAATAACCGAACCTTTGTAGTATTTAGCAGCTGCTGAAATTACTTGATTTATTGTTTCATTTATAGCTGAGGCCCAAAGCACCTGCAATTTCAACAAGACCAACACGTGCTTTGCACTTGTTATATTATTAGCATATTGCCCGAAGTCAAATATCTATGGCGGCACGGTAATTTGACATGACATATCCTACATATGTATACGATTAAAATTCCTACCATCACTACAACATTTGGCTAATATTACTAATCAGCAGCACTAAAATTGCACTAAAACTCGATCATTAAACTAATTTTTCAACAAAAACTGTGTATCTCACGTCAAACTGTCTGATTAGCAGGCGCCTTCCTAACTACGCCTTAGGGCCGATACCAGTAAAACATAACCACATGTCAAGTTAATTGAAGGTAATTAAACACAAATACCATTCAGATTTATTTCAATAAATGGCCTCATGTTACACTCCATTGATCCTAACCGCATGCGTTAGCAACAAATATCTGCAAATCAACAATGTTGCGCAATATCACTGTCTGTCGACGAACACCTTGTGTGTGGTACAATTTCATTACAAACGTTTATCGATGGTGTGTGCACGGATATAAAAAATCAATCCGCAGTTTCCTTCTTAAGCCTGTTTTCTCTATCAACTGCTAAAGCAAAACAAGACTACAACAAGACAAAAAAAAAAATGAAAGAAACCCGGACAAAGCAAACAACCCTGAGGCTGGCTATTAATATTTAATTTTTCATAATTATTTCATGTAGGACACATTATCCAGCGAGCAAGGCATTAAACCGATTCTCCACTCATGATCACTCCAATCCACGATCATTGAGCGTTTGTGTGACAGGAATTCCGAATTGGACGGGACTCTCGACGAGTTAAGACTACGCGTGTCGTAAAATTGCTGGAACGCGAGAGCGCGCGCGCGCTAGATCGCTTGTGCGAACACTATTAGTTGGAGAAGTCACCACCGCAAGGAGGCCATAAATTTATGCTTCTCTTTTTCGTTTGATATGAAATTTAGATAAACGCAATCAAGATACAATGATACACAGAGAAACCGGGATATGTGTTCGGAAAGGAATCGGAATGGTTTTTCTCTAGCTGTAATTATTGCAAACGTTGTTGGCAATTTGAAAATTTTACAGTTTTCCCCCGATACTTTCAACTGCGATCTGCGATAGTCAGTCAGTCAGTCAGTCTGTAGTGTACCTCCAGTCGATTGAGAAATCTTATAACGTACACAGAGATCTATTGAAATTCACACCGCACTACTATCAATCAAATATTTTGTCATTGTGCCTCGGAGAAAATGACCTATAATTAATTTTACCACTGGGGCATAGATACAGATACAGATAGATACATTTGTCTTGGATGGTTAATCGACATTATGCCGACTTAAGTGTAATAATATTCCGATTAGGCCCGGCAGCATTCCACTTGTTGACAGATTCCTTCTCATAGGTAAGACGAAAGCGTTTATCTTTTCTATCCTATTGACAGAGGCAGCCAACATCGTTTAGCAGTCATAACGCAAGAACCTTTAATTGGGCTATAGGCTTGAATGCGAAACGAACTGTGTGGATCGTGAATGTTGGTGTTGTTCTGGAACATGTTGTGTAAGGGTAATTAAGTTGATAATTAAATTATTGTATTTAACAGGACTAATTAAGCATTTGCCGGTGGTAAATAAACAGAGTGATCTTAAATAGACGCATTAAGTGCTTTTAGATACTTTGCTTAGGCGCTCTAACCTAACAAGGAGGAGGTACGACAATCAAATATGTTTTATTTACAAGTTGAAGCCGACAATATTTGTTAGAACATCAAAATCATTTTGATGAGGTTCGTATTTATATGAATTTTAGTACTTGGTAAATAGTTTTTAATGAAAGGTCTTAAAACTGTGAGGGAAAACAATAATTAGTGCAGTCAAAGGGCGCATATCTTTAACAGCTGCCTTTGGGAGAATTTTGAAATCTAATGGAAGGCGTGGATCTATTTTATCTACTATGCATGCAGCTGTCATAAAAACGTACTTTATAGTATACGTTCAAGTTTTCGATGACTCTTGCAACGTCACACTTCGGATGTTATCGATTACTAGTACCTTTTGTATTTGTCAATTATTGCGCCGGTCTATTCTATAGTAAGTCCTAACAAAGTCAAAGTAAACTTTTTAATCAATTATCTGAGTTTAGCAGGAGAACGATATCTCAGTGTAATCGATGTCAAGTTGTTTTGAATTTGCACTGAAACCTCCGTGTTTGCTGCAAATTCCACTTCGTCTACCACCATCATCACTGAATTCAGTTTAATACTCGTATACCTTAGGACGAAGATTTTTCAGAATCCGCTCAGTAGCTTAAGTCCTAAAAGATGTCAACAGTAACAAATTTTCAGGTCCAGATGGGATCATTCCCCTTGTTTGGAAGAGATGTTCTTCTATTCTGGCTTAACCTCTACGTAAGCTCTTCCACTTGTCATACTAGGTGTTCTAAGCTGAGTGACTTAGAAATAATTTGCCCAATTGGAGTTGTCTTCCAAAAGAAGGAACTCTCTTGACTCTGTACGCTTGGGATAAAAGTTAACAGACTAGTGGCATACAATTTCCACCCTAGTTCTCATGAAACCTCGCTTTTAGCTCATACTGTAAATTAAAATAGAATCATTGTAAATAACAATCATATAACACCATCACGGTGAATGCCGAGTGGTTGCCCTTGATATTTCTAAAGTACGTATTCGATAGAATGTGGCACAGTGCCCTTTTAGGCGAAATCCAAGGTTACTGTGTCAGTGGCATCTTCTCATCATGGATTACTAGCTTTTCGAGTAATCGGTCATTACAAGTTGTATTAGAAGGATACACTTCTATGTCATTCTCAACCAATGCTGATGTCCCCAGGGGTCAGTTCTCGCTCCAACACTGTTTTTAATATTTATTAATGACCTTCTCACCCTTACTCGTAATCTAATCCATTCCTTTGCGGATGACAGTACACTTGACTTCGCTAATTCTTCGGTGACTCCACGGCAAGCAACATTGCAAAAGTGTCTGGAAGAAAGAGTGTTCCCCGAGTCTTGGAAAGTGCAACACATGGTTTTACTAACAAAAAGAAACAAGCCACTCGTAGAATCATCCTCACATCGCCCAATACGCCTCCTGGATACAATGGGAAAAATCCTGGAAGGCATCATTTACAAGAGACTTCATGCAGTAGCAGAGGAGAAGTTATGCGACTGACTCTGCCGCAAGGAGTTAAAATTATTGGATTCGTTGATAATATCACTGTGGTTATCGTTGCGAAGCATACCCAGGAGATAGAGTTTGTCACAAATGAAGCAATATCCTAGATTAAAAATTGTCTAATAGCCAATCTAGCTGACCACAAATAGGAGGTCGCCTATATAACCAGCCGAAAAGTTCCAAAATACCCCAATATTCAAGTTGGAACCAGTAAAATAGAGTCCAATGACGCCATCAAATACCTGGGTGTAATGCTAGATAACAGGTTGAACTTTAGGCGCTATGTAGAATCGATGAATAAACAAGCTTCGGGAATCCAGGCAGGGCTCTGCAAGATTATCCCAAATATCGGTGGACTGGTGACGCTAGGCTTTCAAGAGTAATTCCTTGGTGTGATGCTAGGCAACAGGTTTAACTTTAGGAGCCATGTAGAATCCATGACTAAAAAAACTTTAGGAATTCACGCAGCGCTCTGCCAGATTCTTTCAAGTTACGCCAGACGAAATCTACTTTCAAGAGTTGTCAGCTCAGTGCTCCTTTATACGGCCCGTGTGGGCGAAGTCATTAACAACAAAGGTGATACAAAGTAAACTCAACTCGGTATACAGACTTTGTGTTCTGAGAACCATAAGTGGATTTAGAACAATCTCAGAAGAAACAGCTTTTGTCATAGGCGGAATGGTCCCTATCGACATTCTTACAGTCGAGATGCTGCAAATATATAAAATGAGACTCCCTCATCAAGAAGATGCGGGTGCAGCGGGAACAATAAATGAAGAAGAGAGGTCCACATCACTAGAAAGCTGGCAGAGTCGATGGGATACTAGGAATTCATGTCTGGACAAGACGCAAACACGGAGACTGTAACTACTAACTAACACAGTTTTTATCTGGTCATGGAGGATATCATAAGTACCTCACCATTTTGCCCTGAATCACCAGAAGAAGAAGGAATAACGGAGCACACAATATTCCACTGCGGACGGATCTCACCCTGGAAACAGCATTCGGTTATCCTCTATGTTGACCTTGACGATTCTTGGCAACGTTTGAGTTTCTGATGATCATCTGCTCAATAGTTCATACATTCGATCCCTTTTCCTGTGCTAGTTATCAAGCTTATTAAATGCCCCTTAAGCATAGAGGTCTACATCTCTGACATAACACCCATGAATGGTTTCCTTTCCTCTCAGCGCTTTAGAGCTCTTGATCTATCCGCATACAGTACTTAGTTATCTCCTCGCATGTAACGCCAAGGAGCTCATTTAGCAAAGATTTACGTTACATCCTTAGATTCCACTGTCAACGGAGAACATTATTGCGGCTAAGTGAGCAATAGCACGCATTATTCTATTAAGTTACCTCTCTTCCTGATCAACAAACAATAACAATTCCGAGACAATTACCGTTTAATGTTGGTAGGTAAGAAAATAAATGACCTTGCCTTTGAACTAACATCCACAACAACTTCCCATATTAACCGAGTCTATAGCTTAATGCCACATTTAACAAGCCGCGCAGACAATACCATGCCACTGTACTCGATGGAACTCTCATACATAAATCACTCGTGTTAAGGTCCATTATCAGAGGCAAATTGATATTCGATTTGTTTGGCAAATATACACCTAAACATGAACTCAACCGAGCAAGAGGACACGGTGCGCGCCGACTCGGATAATCATTTCTCAGCCATCAATAAACAATTCAGGATAATGACGTTACCAATTCTTCGTGGTGACTTCCTCGCAGAGTTAGGAGTCGCATTGAGTCATTGATCTTGTGTCCATTCATAAAACTGGCATTCGAACTTCCAAACAAGGTGGATCGGATCGCTGGCGGCGCGCACAGATCACGGGACAACACATACACAGTGTGCTGCTGAGCCGCTGCCGCCGCCGCAGACATAAATCCACAAGGATTAGTCCGCGCGTTCCTTATTGCATAGTGCGCGGCTATAGTAAGTCCAGCATGTTACTTAGTGGCTTACATCTCCGATAAAGAGCCATCATCATCATCATCGTTGCGAGTATCGGATCGGCAGCCAGCCATCGCTAGCGATAGCTAATTAATTCTCCAATTACGTTCCGGAGGCATTTTCAACAAATTGCCTTCTCCAAACGGGCCAGGAGGACTGATGATGCTGATGCTGATGGTGGTGGTGGTGGTTGTGGGCAACTTCGTAATTTATATCCAAATCGGATTTATTTAGTTATAAATCGGCACTGTGACAAAATGGATGAATCGCTTAGGCGGAACAATGAAGTGGAGTTCTTCGATTTGAATTTTAGCGACGCGTAGCTAGATTCCAATGGATTGGACGAGGGGGAACAACCCCAAAAGGGGCATTTGCCACAGTGGACAGGAGTGTGCATATTTTCGCGTGGCAGCCAGAGAAGGGCATAGCATTGTACAACGCAGATGTATGATGCAATGAAGTGAATAATTCTAAATGTAATTGGCTATGATTAGGGGAGATCATCGTATAAAGAGCGCAAATATGTTTTTCCCATAACTTGGAGAAGAAGGATCTCCGAGGTATTACTGTATTTTCTGTAAAGTCGTTGGGCGATTCAGGAAGACAAAGCGAGGAACTTTGCATTCACAAATTGTTGGATAAATAAAGTTAAACCTGTCTATTGCAGGGTAGAGCAAGACATTTTCTATGATTAGTGCTTTAAAGAATTCCTTTGGATTAGAACATTAACCCAGACCATCTCCCTAATATGAAGTTTAGTTCTAGGTGAACTCCTTGAAAACCTGACCAATCTGAGCTTACGCTGATGACATAGTAATAATTGCAAGTAGAAGGCTGGAAGTAAGTAAGAGAAGAGTTCGAGCCAGAAGAAGGGAGGAGAATAACATTTTCCGTAATTCCTTGGGTGCATGCAACAAATCATAAACCAAGTATGGGTGGATAAAGCTATGCCCGATGACTGGACTATCAGCTTTATATGCCCCATATTTAAGAAAGGCGATTCTATGTCTTGTAGAAATTATCAAGGCATACCATTGCTTAATGCATATAAGATCTTATCCAACGTACTGTGTGAACGTCAGTGTCGCTTCCGGTTTCGGCAGGTCGACGATTGACCAAATTTTCACACTAAGACAAATTCTAAACTAATAGAGCTGTGCCGTGTGACGTTGGAAAACACGTGGTGTAATGTGCAATCCAGAAACAGTTCCTCCGAACTATTCCAAACTTACACTGGATTTCGGAAAGGAAATGCGCTTTCAAGTGACTTCCTCAAACTCGTTGTGGAACAGAGAAGACGCAGGGCTAACACATACACGGTAGGCACTATCCTTAACAAATCTGTCCAGCTACCGAGATACGCAGACGACATCGAAATCATCGGTCTTAGAGGCCGAGTTGGTCTTGAAATGAATGAGGACAAAACCAAGTACATGTTGTTTACAAGCAAAGTGGCATCTGTCCACTGCCTAGGACAAAGCATCAAAAATTTGATCGATGCCGGTTTCGCGCGAATTTAATTTTTTTGATGATTTTTCATCCAAATGCATGAAAAATTTGCGAATTTTATCAAAAATTTGATCGATGCCGGCATCGCACGAATTTCATTTTTTGACGATTTTTCATCCAAAGCATGAAAAATTTGCGAATTTTATCAAAAATTTGATCAATGCTGACAACACACGAATTTCATTTTTTTGATGATTTTTCATCCAAAGCATTAAAAATCTGCGAATTTTATCAAACATTTGATCAATGCCGGCAACATGCGAAGTTCGTTTTTTTCTGATGATTTTTCATCCAAATGCATCAAAAATATGCGAATTTTATCAAAAATTTGATCAATGCCGGCAACACGCGAATTTCATTTTTTTGATGATTTTTCATCCAAATGCATGAAAAATTTGCGAATTTTATCAAAAATGTGATCGATGCCGGCAACACGCGAATTTCATTTTTTTGATGATTTTTCATCCAAATGCATGAAAAATTTGCGAAATTTATCAAAAATTTGATCAATGCCGGCATCGCACGAATTTCATTTTTTGAAGATTTTTCAACCAAAGCATGAAAAATTTGCGAATTTTATCAAAAATGTGATCGATGCCGGCAACACGCGAATTTCATTTTTTTGATGATTTTTCATCCAAATGCATCAAAAATATGCGAAATTTATCAAAAATTTGATCAATGCCGGCATCGCACGAATTTCATTTTTTGAAGATTTTTCAACCAAAGCATGAAAAATTTGCGAATTTTATCAAAAATGTGATCGATGCCGGCAACACGCGAATTTCATTTTTTTTGATGATTTTTCATCCAAATACATGAAAAATTTGCGAATTTTATCAAAAATTTGATCAATGCCGGCAACACGCGAATTTCATTTTTTTGATGATTTTTCATCCAAATGCATGAAAAATTTGCGAAATTTATCAAAAATTTGATCAATGCCGGCATCGCACGAATTTCATTTTTTGAAGATTTTTCAACCAAAGCATGAAAAATTTGCGAATTTTATCAAAAATGTGATCGATGCCGGCAACACGCGAATTTCATTTTTTTGATGATTTTTCATCCAAATGCTTAAAAATTTGAGAATTTTATCAAAAATTTGATCAATGCCGGTAACACGCGAATTTCATTTTTTTGATGATTTTTCATCCAAATGCATGAAAAATTTGCGAATTTTATCAAAAATTTGATCGATGCCGGCATCGCGCGAATTTAATTTTTTTGGTGATTTTTCATCCAAATGCTTAAAAATTTGCGAATTTTATCAAAAATTTGATCAATGCCGGCATCGCACGAATTTCATTTTTTGAAGATTTTTCAACCAAAGCATGAAAAATTTGCGAATTTTATCAAAAATGTGATCGATGCCGGCAACACGTGAATTTCATTTGTTTTGATGATTTTTCATCCAAAGCATGAAAAATTTGCGAATTTTATCAAAAATGTGATCGATGCCGGCAACACGCGAATTTCATTTTTTTTGATGATTTTTCATCCAAATACATGAAAAATTTGCGAATTTTATCAAAAATTTGATCAATGCCGGCAACATGCGAATTTCGTTTTTTTGATGATTTTTCATCCAAAGTATGAAAAATTTGCGAATTTTATCAAAAATTTGATCAATGCCGGCATAGCGCGAATTTCATTTTTTGACGATTTTTCATCCAAAGTATGAAAAATTTGCGAATTTTATCAAAAATTTGATGGATGCCGGCAACACGCGAATTTCATTTTTTTGATGATTTTTCATCCAAATGCATGAAAAATTTGAGAATTTTATCAAAAATTTAATCGATGCCGGCAACACGCGAATTTCATTTTTTTTGATGATTTTTCATCCAAATACATTAAAAATTTGCGAATTTTATCAAAAATTTGATCAATGCCGGCAACACGCGAATTTCATTTTTTTGATGATTTTTCATCCAAATGCATGAAAAATTTGAGAATTTTATCAAAAATTTGATCAATGCCGGCAACACGCGAATTTCATTTTTTGACGATTTTTCAACCAAAGCATGAAAAATTTGCGAATTTTATCAAAAATTTAATCGATGCCGGCAACACGCGAATTTCATTTTTTTTGATGATTTTTCATCCAAATACATTAAAAATTTGCGAATTTTATCAAAAATTTGATCAATGCCGGCAACACGCGAATTTCATTTTTTTGATGATTTTTCATCCAAATGCATTAAAAATTTGCGAATTTTATCAAAAATTTGATCAATGCCGACATCGCGCGAATTTAATTTTTTTGATGATTTTTCATCCAAATGCATTAAAAATTTGCGAATTTTATCAAAAATTTGATCGATGCCGGCGTCGCGCGAATTTCATTTTTTCACGATTTTTCATCGAAATGCATGAAAAATCTGCGAATTTTATCAAAAATTTGATCAATGCCGGCAACACGCGAATTTCATTTTTTTGATGATTTTTCATCGAAATGCATGAAAAATTTGAGAATTTTATCAAAAATTTGATCAATGCCGGCAACACGCGAATTTCATTTTTTGACGATTTTTCAACCAAAGCATGAAAAATTTGCGAATTTTATCAAAAATTTGATCAATGCCGGCAACACGCGAATTTCATTTTTTGACGATTTTTCAACCAAAGCATGAAAAATATGCGAAATTTATCAAAAATTTGATGGATGCCGGCAACACGCGAATTTCATTTTTTTGATGATTTTCATCAAAATACATGACAAATCTGCGAATTTTATCAAAAATTTGATCAATGCCGGCAACACGCGAATTTCATTTTTTGACGATTTTTCAACCAAAGCATGAAAAATATGCGAAATTTATCAAAAATTTGATGGATGCCGGCAACACGCGAATTTCATTTTTTTGATGATTTTTCATCAAAATACATGACAAATCTGCGAATTTTATCAAAAATTTGATCAATGCCGGCAACACGCGAATTTCATTTTTTGACGATTTTTCAACCAAAGCATGAAAAATTTGCGAATTTTATCAAAAATTTGATCAATGCCGGCAACACGCGAATTTCATTTTTTTGATGATTTTTCATCCAAATGCATGAAAAATTTGAGAATTTTATCAAAAATTTGATCCACGCCGTCATTGCGCAAATTTCATTTTTTGATGATTTTTCATCCAAATGCATCAAAAATATGCGAAATTTATCAAAAATTTGATGGATGCCGGCAACACGCGAATTTCATTTTTTTGATGATTTTTCATCAAAATACATGACAAATCTGCGAATTTTATCAAAAATTTGATCAATGCCGGCAACACGCGAATTTCATTTTTTGACGATTTTTCAACCAAAGCATGAAAAATTTGCGAATTTTATCAAAAATTTGATCAATGCCGGCATCGCACGAAAATCAATTTTTTTTTGATTTTTCATCCAAATGCATTAAAAATTTGCGAATTTTATCAAAAATTTGATCAATGCCGACAACACGCGAATTTCATTTTTTGACGATTTTTCAACCAAAGCATGAAAAATTTGCGAATTTTATCAAAAATTTGATCAATGCCGGCAACACGCGAATTTCATTTTTTTGATGATTTTTCATCGAAATGCATGAACAATTTGCGAATGTTATCAAAAATTTGAGCGAATTTTATTTTTTTGATGATTTGTCATCAAAATACATGACAAATCTGCGAATTTTATCAAAAATTTGATCAATGCCGGCAACACGCGAATTTCATTTTTTGACGATTTTTCAACCAAAGCATGAAAAATTTGCGAATTTTATCAAAAATTTGATCAATGCCGGCAACACGCGAATTTCATTTTTTGACGATTTTTCAACCAAAGCATGAAAAATTTGCGAATTTTATCAAAAATTTGATCAATGCCGGCATCGCACGAAAATCAATTTTTTTTTGATTTTTCATCCAAATGCATTAAAAATTTGCGAATTTTATCAAAAATTTGATCAATGCCGACAACACGCGAATTTCATTTTTTGACGATTTTTCAACCAAAGCATGAAAAATTTGCGAATTTTATCAAAAATTTGATCAATGCCGGCAACACGCGAATTTCATTTTTTTGATGATTTTTCATCGAAATGTATGAACAATTTGCGAATGTTATCAAAAATTTGAGCGAATTTTATTTTTTTGATGATTTGTCATCAAAATACATGACAAATCTGCGAATTTTATCAAAAATTTAATCGATGCCGGCAACACGCGAATTTCATTTTTTTTGATGATTTTTCATCCAAATACATTAAAAATTTGCGAATTTTATCAAAAATTTGATCAATGCCGGCAACACGCGAATTTCATTTTTTTGATGATTTTTCATCCAAATGCATTAAAAATTTGCGAATTTTATCAAAAATTTTATCAATGCCGGCATCGCACGAAAATCAATTTTTTTTGATTTTTCATCCAAATGCATTAAAAATTTGCGAATTTTATCAAAAATTTGATCAATGCCGACAACACGCGAATTTCATTTTTTTGATGATTTTTCATCCAAATGCATGAAAAATTTGAGAATTTTATCAAAAATTTGATCCACGCCGTCATTGCGCAAATTTCATTTTTTGATGATTTTTCATCCAAATGCATCAAAAATATGCGAAATTTATCAAAAATTTGATGGATGCCGGCAACACGCGAATTTCATTTTTTTGATGATTTTTCATCAAAATACATGACAAATCTGCGAATTTTATCAAAAATTTGATCAATGCC